>JAESUZ010003149.1:0-746746 GCA_017311185.1 Proteles cristata cristata | reverse complement strand
TTTTATTTATTTCTAGAGAGAGAGAGAGACAGCGTGAGCAGGGGAGGGTCAGAGAGAGAGGGAGTCACAGACTGAAACAGGCTCCAGGCTCTGAGCTGGCAGTCAGCACAGAGCCCGACGCGGGGCTCGAACCCACGAACCGTGAGATCATGACCTAAGCGAAAGTCGGACGCTTAACCGACCAAGCCACCCAGGCGCCCCAGATACCTTGAGTTTTTTAACTGAAGAATCATAGTAGCTTTTACCTGTAAATCCTTAAGGATATTTTAAAGTTAAAAACCTATAAATGTGTATAATTTGTAGTAAGTAGGTGATAGAATGAAAAGCAAACCCAAAAGATATGAGCATATAGCTATGTCGGAAGCTGTTCTCTTCTTTGCTCACAGACTATAGCTGTGATAATATTTTAGCATTTGTTTCTTTCTTTAGACAGGGTGGAAAATGAAGCCTTAATATGAGCCATTTCGAGGTAGTTAACTCCATGCCATATGTTAATGGAGAAGAATAGTGCAGATAAGTAAAAAAAAAATGGTAGATAATGATTTGCTCCTTTTTATTGGTATAAAGAACATGGGAAAGGCAGTGGGAAACAGGAGCTGGATGGGCACTTAAATCTAGAAAACCCATTGTTGGTATCTTTTTTCCCTGTGCTTCTGTTTGCAGCTTGGTCAGGATCCCTTGAGATGGAGCTTTGCGGGGGGAAAAGAGAGGGAAAAAAATCACTGAGCCTAAGGCAACAGCATCTGTAGTTTTTCTCTTTCTTGTTCCCTACCGCTGGTGAATCCTCAGTAAGATTCCAGGTTAGATGATTTAGCAGGTGGCTGTTCAGTACTCAAAGGGGAAAAATGTTGATCTCTAGGAGCCAGCCTGAGTTTCTGAAAAAAAATGTTATGGTAGGTTAACCTAACTTCATTCTTCTATGGAAGGTTTATTAGACTGCTAATCACAAGATACAAGAGTCTGAATTTCATGCAACTTTTTAACATGGTCCATCTTGATATCATTGTGGACAAGAGTGATATGATAACATAGCCATGTTGATATGCAACTAGTTGAACAACCATTTGAGAGAATGTTATTTAATGGAAAGAGTGTTAATCTAGAAGGAAGACTCTGGGATACTATAGGAATCTGTCTCCATATTCATATTATATAATATATAAACAAAGAATTAAAGGTAAATATTGTTGGCACACTGATTAAATTCGTAGGTAATTCCCAATTGGGGAAGGGTGGTTAAAATTATTAGGTGTTAGAGACAGAAGTTTAAAAAGGTCCAAGCACACTGGGATGATGGATTTGGTCGTGAAGATAAACTGTACTGAGAACAAGTTTCTAATGTAGTATACAATACCGTGTATTACAGAATGAAGGAGAAGTGGCTTAGATGTAGGGGTAGGAAAAAAAAGACTTTATATCTTTAAAACTCAGTATGAACAACTTTATGTTCCTTTTGAAGAAACACAGTTTGATCTTAGGCTACACTAATAGAATGTCCAGAATAGGGTTAGTGATAGTCCTGCTTTACTCTATGTGCATCAGACTATTCTTTATTAGATTATTATACTCTAAGAGGGACAAGCTTCAGGCACCTGGGTGACTCAGTTGATTAGGCATCTTACTTTTAATTTCACCTCAGGTCATGATCTCTCAGTTTGTGAGGTTGAACCCCACGTGAGGCTCTGACAGCACAGAGCCTGCTTTGGATTCTCTGTCTCCCACTTTCTCTGCCCCTTTCCTGCTTGTACCCCCCTCCCCAAGTTAATAAATAAATAAATGTAAAAAAAAAAAAGAATGAAAAACTTCAAGCACGTCCAGAAGATAATGGCTGAAATGATAAGAGGATTTTTCATGCAAGTAACGTAAAGAAAGAAGGGTCATAATAGCCATCTCCTAATATTTGGTAGGCAACCCTATATAAGGGTGGTTTATAATGAGACTGTGAGGCTCCAGAATAGAAGCTGTTTTACAGAGACAGATTTTGGCTCCATATAAAGAAGAGTTCTCTGGTCCTTAAAGGTGTCCAGGAAACTGGAATGGACTCCATTGGGAATTAAACAGTGTATTTTCCAGGGTACTCCCAAATTACCTTCTGGGCCTGTGGAAATAGAAGAAACGAATTCATCAGATAGGCACAAAAACTAGTTGAATTCTAAAATGCAGTCAGACTTTTTTTGGTGGTGTGCTCCCTGTTTGTTTATAACCAATCTTATTCCTTGTCATTTGGCTAAGAAGCAGAGAATGTCTTTGACCATAAATTGAGGAGCAGGAATCATCTGTTTATGTGAGTATTAAAACATGCCTGTTGCTTCTGCAAGGAGCTTTATTCTTTTCTACTCCTAAAATAGCTTCCTGAAATTAAAAGGACTGAATGTAGGAGGTTAGAAGGGAAAATATATTGTTTCCAGGAAACATTGTTTATAATTTGACGCATTTTGATTAGCATCAAAACCAAGACGATGATATGGCAGCTATTAAAAGATAGTACTATGAAACCAGTAAACACACAGCCACATCAGAATAACCAGTTCACTGGTTTTGTTCACTCGTTTGTTCTTTTACTCATTTAATTTATAAATATTTTTGACTACTTGGTAAGAGCTGGGCACTGTTAAGGTGTTAGGAAGTTGGTATATACTATATTTCTCTCATGAAAAATCTGTTATAGATTCTGTGTCTTATAACTTGCTAAGAAGCACTTTTATTAAAATAATAAACAAGTATCACTCCTTATTTTTTATTTTTAATGTAAACTACAAAGTATAAAAGAAATGCTGAAAAATCCTGTGGTTAGCTGTATGTTAACTATTAGGTGTATTCATACAAAGTCATATGTTTGTGTACATCATCATTATTAACGTTGCTTTGAAATTGAATTCTGAGGTAGAACTTGGATTTTCAGAGCTTTCTCTTACAGTATCAGAGTTATGTGTGTTTTTTTTTTTTCTTTTTTCTTTTTCTTTTTTGGACTATTAATTTCCATGTTGCTCTTCGAAAGGAAAAATAAAATATTGTGTAAGGGGTTTAAAAATACATACTAACTACTCTTTTTTTGAGGGCAAATGCCTTTCTTGCTCCCTTGGCTAAATGTTTTTAGCCAGTTTTAATTTCCATGTGTACTATTGCTAAGTAGACAAGAATGATCTTGAAAAACGAAAGCTTTTGATATATTAAGCCAACAGAGGCATTGCCTGAAGGATAAGTTAATAGTTGAATATATTCACTGGCTGTGCTGCCAAGTTTTATCTTTAATTTATTTTAATATAGGAAGGTTACTCTCTGTCTTTCATCTTAAAAGTATACCTATTAACATTAACTTATAAATCATTATCACACACAGGTAGGGTAGAGTAGGAGTATCTAGTTTTACAGTTAGAAATATAAAATGAGAAGCCAGTGCTCCTCTGTGTAACTATAGCTAAGCAAGATTTGAGGCAGGGAGAGGTCCCCTCTGGTTGATTTTTAAGTCATCTATATATGTCTAAGACTGTTGCTTCTGCCAGATTGTCTTTCTCTGGAGTTTTCCCAGATTCTTTGGCAAAATATTTGTTCTTACCGATCAGTCTTTCCATCTCCAGGTTATAATCTTCTCTGACATTTCCCGTAATCATCTCAACATTGTAGAGAAATGGGAGAGATATTTGTATGCTCACATTTATAGCAGCATTATTCACAATAGTCAAAAAGTGAATCAACCCAAATGTCCATCAGTGGATGAATGGATAAGCAAAATGTGGTATACACATACAGTGGAATATTATTCAGTCTTAAAAAGGAAGGAAATTCTGATATATGCTACAACATGTGTGAACCTTGAGGACATCATGATGAGTGAAATAAACAAGTCACAAAAAGACGAGGAGTATATGATTCCTCTTATATGAAGGATCTAGAGTGGTCAAATTCATAGAGACAGAAAGTAGAATGATGGTTGGTAGGGAAGGGGGAAGGGGCAAATGAGATGTTGTTTAATGAGTGTAGTATTTTAGTTTTGCAAGATGAAAAGTTCTGGAGATTGGTTGCACAACAATGTGAATATATGTAACATTGTTGAATTGTGTACTTATAAATGATGAGGATGGTAAATTTTATGTAATATGTGTTTTACCACAACTAAAAAAGAACTTTCAAAAATATCTCAAAAGGTTAAATAAAAACATTCCCTTTACATTAAAAATATTTAAAACATTGCAGAGAAATGAAAAATAATAAAAATGAAAAAAATAGCTCTCTATCAAAACTGACTGGTTACCAGATTAAAGGTTTTTGGCTTTGACCATCAGGATTTGGGCTGTCAGACAGACTCACAAAGGATATAACTCAGTCATTTACTCCGCATGACCAAAACTGAACTTGGCATTTTTCCCCCCACAAATTTGTTCTTGCTTCCTCTGTCCCGAGTTAGACATATGTGTGTCAACCCACACTTCTTTTTTTTTTTTTTTCCTTTATACTCCAAACACTATTGATGGCCAAGTTCTATTAATTATATATTCCTCACTTTCTCATATCTGCATTCTCTGCTTCAGTGGTACAATTTATTCATTCAAGGAATGCTTTGTTAGCAGCTACAAGGTGCCGGGCTTGGCTCTTTGATTGGACTATAGCAATGAACAAAAAACAGTTCCCTACTCCCATGAAACATGCAGGGAAGACAGATAATAAAGAATATATCTAAGTGTCAGGTAAACTGTATAGAATTTTAGAAGGTGTTAATGCCATGAAAAGAGAAAAAGTAGGATGGGAAAAGGGGTTTGGAAGTGTGTATGGTGGGAGAGAGTTGCAGTTAAAAAAATAGTGGTCTGTATAGACCTCATTGAGAAGGTGAAATTTCAGCAAAAACCTGAAAGAGGTTAGGGAATGAGCCATGAGAATATCTGGGGAAAAGCTTTCCAGACAGAGGGAATAGCCAGTACAAAAGCTGTAAGATGAGAGCATGCCTGGTGACTTCATGGAACACCAAGGAAGCCAGTACATCTGGAGTAGAGAGAGCAAAGGGAAGAGTCATGGGAAATGAGGTCATAGAGGTAACAGTGGTCAACTCATATAGGGCCTTTGTGGAGCATTTGGATAAAGGAAGTGTATTGAGCAGCAGAGAAACACCTGATTTGTATTTTAAATGAGTCACTTTGGTTTGGCTGCTGGGTTGAGAATAGGTTGTATGAACAAGGGTTGAAACAAAGAGACCAGATAGAAGTTTGTTGGAATATTTCAATCAAGAAATGAAGGTGGCTTGGATGGAGTGGTTGATGGTAGTGCAGGTGGTGAAGTGAGGTTGGATTCAATATATTTTGAAGAGAGAACCAGCAGGAATTTCTAATAGATGAGATATTGGGTATAAGAGAGTCAAGATAAATCTAAGTCTTTTTGTCCCCAGTAATAGGATTTCCCATCAGTTGAGATGGGAAGGCTGATGGTGGAGCAAGTTTAGAGGGGGAGGCGTTGAATCATTGGATTTGTTAACTTTGAGGTGTCTATGTCATATCCAAGTGGAGGTATGGGATAGACAGATATGTGAGGTTAGAATTCCAGTGGAAATAAATTTGGGAGTCATATTGCAAATATATGGTTATTTATTTTTTCTTTTTTTCAAGTTATTTAAATTATAGTTAAAATACAGTGTAACATTAGTTTCATCTATAGAATCTAGTGATTCATCACTTACATACAATATTCATCACAATAAGTGCCTTCCTTAATACCCATCACCCATTTAACCCATCCCTCTGCTGCCCACCTCCCTACAAGAACAACCCTCAGTTTGTTCTCTATAGTTGACAGTTTGTTTTCTGGTTTGCCTGGCTTTTCCCTGCCATGTTCATCTTTTTGTTTCTTAAATTGTACATATGAGTGAAATCCTATCGTATTTGTCTTTCTCTAACAGACTTATTTTGCTTAGTATTAGCAAATATATGGTATTTAAAATAAAAGACTAGATGAAATCTCTAGAAGAATGAATAAGTAGAGAAAAGGAACAAGAACTGAGCACAGGGTACTTCAACACTAAAATAGCTAGGTTGGGACAGGGTGGAGGAAGAAAAGAAATGGACTAAGTACACTGAGAAGAAGCAACCGGTGAGTTAAGGGAGAAATCAGGTGTGGTGCCCTAGAAGGCAAGTAAAGGAAGTGTATCAAGAGGAGAGTGATTCATCATTGCCTTAGTTTAGATCTTCATAGTTATTTCTTGTTTTATAGTATATTCTATCTCTTATTCTCTCTCCAAACCCATCCATATACCCCATCCTTTATCTGCTCTTTTATCAAAATATTCTTAATTTTTAAAAAAATTTTTTAATGTTTTTTTTTTTTTCCTGAGAGAGAGAAAGAGAGAGAGAGAGAGCCAGCATGAGCAGGGGAGGGTCAGAAAGAGATGGAGACACAGAATCCAACAGGCTCCAGGCTCTGAGCTGGCTGTCAGCACAGAGTCCGAAACAGGTCTCGAACCCACGAACCGTGAGATCATGACCTGAGCCGAAATTGGACATTTAACTGACTGAGCCACCCAGGTGCTCCTATCAAAATATTCTTTAAAACAAACAAACCCACAAAGACACAAAAACACAAAAGAAAATGTTATTCTATAATTAAAATGTAATCAGGTGCTCCCAGTTGTCTATGGAATCTGTACTCCTTTTCAGGATATTTTTATGATCTATCATCCCTATTTCTCTAGTTTCATCTCTTCCTTTTCTGACTCTCACACTATTTCATGCCTCTTCTCTCTGGAATACATTGTGTTTTCCTACCTTCATCCTCAAATTCACTTATCAAAAACCTATGTATCTTTCAAATCTTAATTCAGGCACTGCATTTCGGTAAAGGGTTTTTTCTTAGCACTCATCTCTAAGCAGAATTGACTGCTTCCTTCCTTGCCCCAACTTCAGCCCGCAACATGCTCTTCTTAAATCCCTCAATAACATATTACTGTATTATTTACTTTCTGTCTCCCTCATAAGCTTCATGAGGGCAAATATTATTCCTAATGTACCTCTCTATCCTCAGACTTTAGCATAATGTGTGACACCTACTAGTACCAAAGACTTGTTAAAAGGTGATATTTTTGGTTTAAACAGTCAATTATATTTGGAAGGAATTAAATGAGGAGGAAAATCTTTTATATACTTATTTTAATATTAAAATTAAATTTTATTTTATACATTTATTGAATTAAATTAAAACTTAGTTTTAATATAAATTTAAATAAAATAATTTAGAAATAGGTATTTAATATTAATTAACAAATTTTAGGTATTAAAACTAAATATTAATATTAATGCCATATATTTATCATTTCTAGTATTCTTCATTACTTTGCATAGATCCAAGTTTTCATCTGGCAGTGTTTCATCTGACATTCATCCTGAAGAATGTTCTTTAACATCTCCTTTTTACATTTTTTATCCTATCCTATCCTATCCTATCCTATCCTATCCTATCCTATCCTATCCTACCCTACCCTACCCTACCCTACCCTACCCTACCCTACCCTATCCATTTCTATCTTATTCACTTTTGAGAGACAGAGAGAGATAGAGACAAGCAGGAGTGGGGCAGAGAGAGAGAGGAAGACACAGAATCTGAAGCAGGCTCCAGGCTCTCAGCTGTCAGCACAGAGCCCGGTGCAGGGCTCAGATTCATGAATTGTTAGATCATGACCTCAGCTGAAGTTGGATGCTTAATCAACTGGGCCACCCAGGCACCCATCTTTAACATTTCTTATACTGCAGACATGTGTGCAATAAATTCTCTGAGTCTTTGTTTTCATGAAAAAAAAATTTTTTTTGAAGGATATTTTTGCTAGATAGAGAATTCTAGGTTGACAATGTTTTGGTTTTTTTCCTTTAACTTTAAAGGAACTTTAAACTCAACTGATATTGTTCCACAGATGGTGAGCCTGTTTTTGTCCTTTTCTCTTTGTGCCTCAGTTTGGATAATTTCTATTTTTTTTTTTTTTTTTTTACAAATAGTTTATTGTCAAATTAGTTTCCACATAACACCCAGTGCTCATCCCCACAAGTGTCCTCCTCCATGCAGTTTGGATAATTTCTATTGTTGTGTTTCAAGTTCTTGTGTCTAATCTGTGATGATTTACATGAATGGATTTTTCCCTGCATATATTGTGTTTTTCTTTTCTAGAAGCTCTGAGTTTTTGTTTTGTTCTGTTTGTTTGTGTTAGTCTTTTATTTCTCTCCTTATTTTCATGTTTTCCTTTACATCTAGGAGCATAAATTTTGTTCTTTTATAGTCTTTGTCTGCTGCTTATATATCTTTGTTATGTACATGTCTGTTTTACTTTCTAATGTTTGTCTTCTATATGGGTCTTATTTTCTGATTCTTTGCATGTTTGATAATTTTGGATTAGATGTGGGGTATTGTGAATGTTCTGTTGAGTGCAGAATTTTATTGTATTTCTGTTAAAACTGGTAGGCTTAGTTATAACAAGTAGTGAGTTAATTGTGGATCAGTTCAATTCTTTTGAAGTATTTTTTTTAGTGTACTTAGAATTATCTTTACTTTAGGGCAGTGGTCCTCAAAGTGTGGAGCCTGGACCAACAGCATCATTATTACCTGGGAACTTGTTATAAATATAAATTCTAGAGCTTTGCACCAGAATAACTGAATCAAAAACTGAGGGTGGGATGGGATGATTCTTAGCAATCTGTGTTTTAACAGACCTTCTGGGTTATTCTGATATACTCTAACTTTTAAGAATCAGTACTCTAGAGCTAATTTAGCTTTGTTACTAGTGCATGACCCTTCTGGAGTCTCTATGCAATGCTCTAGATACTTATCTAGGTCTCTACTTTAGCTGGTGAAAATGTCATACAGCATTGTGTGAGTTCTGGATATTATCCAGATTACCACTCATGATGCTTTACTTTGTGGCATTTGCTCTGTACATGTACAGCTTAATTTTCACCCATAATCTCAAGAAGACCCCTGTACAGACTTCTTGAGCTCTTCTCTGTATAGCACCCTTCTTTTGAGTTCTCTGTTCTACAGATTCCATTCCTTCCCCCCCCTCTAATCTCTGAACTCAGTCACCCCAATTCAACAAGACATTTATACCCTGCTTAGGTTAGTACTCCCTGTGTTGCATTCCAGGAAGTGCTTCCAGACATTTTGGGGACATTTTAGGGACTTATCTTGTTCATTTCCCCTCACTTAGGGATAACATTTCTCCACTGACTTTTGTCCAATGTGTGACAGTAATTCCTTTATATATTTTGTTTAGTTTTCTCACTGTTTATAGTAGGAGGACAGCTCTGGTCCCAATTATTCTGTTATGGCTTCAGGTACTTATTTTTTATGGTCAGGAGATCATATGAGAGCTAATTCTCTTTTTAAAAAAATTTTTAAAGTGTATTTATTTATTTTGAGAGAGGCAGAGAAAGCACAAGCAGGGAAAGGACAGAATGAGGGGGAGAATCCCAAGCAGGCTCCACACCACCAGTGCAGGGCCTGACATAGGGCTCGAACCCATGAAACTGTGAGATCATGACCCAAGCTGAAACCAAGAGTTGAACTCTCAAACAACTGAGCCACCCAGGTGCCCCACATGAGAGCTAATTCTGTGAGGAAAATGAACATTGTATTAATTTCTTCACATTATTTCTGGCACTACTAGAGTATTATATATTCTGCATATTAGAGACTATACTAGGACAGGAGGCTTCACACCTAACTAGGATAGGGTTTTGACTTCAAAGATCTCATAACCTTTGAGAGAAGACTGACATAAACAACTCATTATGGCAGCCTATGATAAGGCTATAATAGAGCAGCCTGGAATTATATGGAGATCCAGGACTTTGAAATCAGATGGGGTTCATTTGAATTTCAACTCCATGACTTATTACTGTTTTGTGTAACCTCTCGTCGCCTTGGTTTCTCATTCTGCAAAGTGGAGAAAAGACTTGTAGAACTGTTGAGAAGATTGAAATAAAATTCTTTTATAGAATATTTGGCATGTAGTAGAGGCTCATTAAGTATCAGCTTCTTTCCCCTTAGAATTAATGTGGGACAGAGAAACAGTTAATTATTGCTGTTGAAATCTTCAAGGAGGAAATGACATTTAAATTGTGTCTTGAACACAGATTAGGATTTTTGATATATGTTAGATAGGTTCCAAGGACATTCTACTTTAAAGGAACTGAATGAGAAAGGGCTTAAAGGCATAAAAGATAGGGAAGTCTGCAAATATACTTATGAAAGTTAGCATGGTCCAGAGCCTTAAGAAAAGCAGTATGGATCTTAAAATAAAATACTAGTAGTAGGAAAGTAAAAATTAAAAAAAAAGAACAAACAGAAAATCTAACCCATAGTAAAAGTATACTTCTTTAGACCATTCCTATTTACTACTGTGACTAATAAATCTGGGAAGGCCTGTGGAAAATTCCTGTGGGCTGATATTTTCCTAACCACTATTCAGAACTACTTTAAGTTGATATTCTAAGCTGATCATTTTATTAATATTAAACTCTAGAGCATGTTCCCAAGTTTCCAAGAGTTTGCTGAATTTTTTTTCTGTTATCTGTTTCCTTGGGTTACTTCCATTTTTATCTTTCTTGTCCTGTAAAAATGCATTCCCTAGGTTTTCTAAGTGATTGATAATGTGAAAGTACTGAAAAGACATTTCTTAGATTTTCTATGTCTTTCTGTGTTCATATTTAGTAGGATTACTGTCAAGTATATAGTAAAATATATAAATAATATATTCTACCTTTCTTTGGGTGGGGGAATCCGAAACTTAAGCATTTTATTTCATTAGAGGTTAAGATTGGTTGTACTGAGACTTTGTGTTTTTGTTTTAAATTATTATTTTGTGTACTGTTTATTAAGAACCAGATGGCTTCCTGAATTGAGTTTGCTTCTTTTCTCCAGTAGGTAACTTTTATCTGACCTTTAGGTATTTATTTGATTATTGTTTGCTTTGCTTTCTGAAGCTCTGGAATATTTTTTTGAAAAATAAGGCTTATGGAGACAGCTGTTATCCCTGAAAATAAGACCAGAAATGGACAGAAACAAAACTCAGACATCACCCTTGAAATCTAGATTTCAGGGTTTAAAAAGTCCTTTGCCTTTCTCTCTGTTACCAATCATTGATAAGTCTGTGTCTCTCCTTCTCTGTGATATGTTCTCACACACAAACAAATCCTCTTGTGTTTGTATGAGAATTACATTGAGTTCATAAATTAAATTGAGGATAATTTATGTATTTATAATATTAAATTTTTTTATCCATGAATATGGTTCATTTATTTAGGCTTTCTTTAACTACAGTTTTGTCTTTAAAGATTTGTACATTTATTAGATTTATTTATTTGAAAAAAATTTTAATGCTTATTTTTGAGAGAGACAGAGCATGAAAAAGGGCAGGGCAGAGGGAGAGAGAGAAACTTTTTCTTTAAAAAAATTATTTTTAATGTTTATTCTTTTTTTTTGAGAGAGAGACAGAGCACAAACAGCAGAGGGGCAGAGAGAGAGACTCACACACACAATCATTTTATTTGCCATGTAGTATTCCATGGCTGGAATAATCGTGCAATAGAATATACTACATTTATTTACCCGTTATACTATTAATGGATTTTGGAGTACTTCCCAATTTCTGGCTAATATGAATAGTGCTATCATGAACATTTTTCTATATGTTTTTTGGTGAACGTATTTACATGCACCTTTAACCTAGGAGTTAAATTATTGGGTCATTGCATTTGCCTGTGTTCAGCTTTAGAGGTTTAGTGGTTGCCAATTAAGTTGTTTAACTAATTTTCCATTTAGCATTGTTTGAGTTCTGATCCACATTCTTTAAAAAAGTTTTTTTAATGTTCCTTTATTTTTGAGAGAGAGAGAGAGCGCGCGAGAGAACAAGGGGGAGGGGGCAGAGAGGAAAAGACACAGAATTCAAAGCAGGCTCCAGGCTCTCAGCTGTCAGCACAGAGCCCAGCCCCATGTGGGGCTCGAACTCATGAACTGTGAGATCATGCCCTGAGCCAAAGTTAGATGCTTAACCTACTGAGCCACCCCAGGCACCCCTTGTACCACAGTCTTATTGGGACTTGGTATTTATTTATGATAGCCATTCTAGTGATGTTGGACTATCATAGTATGCTGCTAATTTGCCTTTTCTTGATGATTAAATACATTATCACCTTTTTCATATGCTTATTGGCCATTTGGGTATTCTGTTTGGTAAAGTGCCTATTCAAGTTTTTGCTCATTTGCTCCTTTTTCTTATTGACATATAGAAGTTCTTTATACATTACAGATATCAATCCTTTGTTGGATGTATGTACTGCAAATAGTTTCTTTTATGAGTAGTTTTTAAATTAACTTTTAAATTTTCTTATAATTACTCAAGTTTTCTGTTTCCTTTTGAGATCATTTTAATAACTTTCTGGCAGGTTAATTTATCTGTTTTTAAATCTGTTGATATAAGTTGTTTCAGTTATTCTAGAAAATTATTAGTCAATATCTCTTTAAATATTGCATAGGGGCACCTGGTTGGCTCAGTCAATTGGGCATCCAACTTCAGCTCAGGTCGTGATCTTGTGGTTCATGAGTTCAGGCCCTGCATCGGGCTCTGTGCTGACAGCCAAGAGCCTGGAGCCTGCTTCAGATTCTGTGCCTCCCTTTCTCTCTGCTCCTGCCCCCCTCATGCTTTGCTTCTCTCTCTCAAAAATAAACATGAAAAATAACTAAAAATAAATACAGCATATGCAATATGAGTATGTGTGTGTATTTCTAACATAACTGGTAGAATGTTTTATATACTGTTTTCTACTTTGTTTTCTTTGCTTAACAATACTTTTGGAAACCTTTGCTTTTCAATATACAGAGAGCTTCTAATTTTTAAAAATAGCTTCATAGTATTTAATAACGTTATGTGATAATTTATTACCCAGTTTCCTGTTAATGGTCATTTAAATAATTTTCAGTCTTTTGCATAACAAACAGGCTACAATGATGATAAATTCATACAGTGGAATTTCTGATCTCAAAAATCCCTGGGTTGGTACAGTATTAACTTGTTGTTTTTAATTATTAAAATCTTTGAAAAATTGAGATACAATTTATATACAATAAAATTCACCATTATAAGAAGTTCAGTTCAGTGGGTTTTTTCTTTAGTATATTCAGAGTTGTGCAACTGTTACCACTATCTAATTCCAGAACATTGTCATCATCCTAGAATGAAACACTGTGCCTATTATCAGTCCCCTGCCTTCCACTGGCCCCTGGCAACCACATGTCTACTTTCTGTCTCTATATTTGCCCACTGTGGATATTTTATATAAATGAAATCACACAAAATGTGGTCTTTTGTGTCTGGCTTCTTTTACTTAGTGTATAATGTTTTATTAAAATTTCATTCATATGGTAACATATATTAGTGCTTAATTTCTTTTATGGCTAAATAATATTCCATTGTATGGGTATACCAAATTTTGGTTGATGGGCATTTGGCTTGTTCCTACTTATTGTATTATGAATAATACTCCTATGAATGTTTCTTCCAGATTTTTGTGTGGACATATGGTTTCAGTTTTCTTCAGCCTATACCTAGGAATGTAATTTCTGGATTATACAGTAATTCTGTGTTTAACTATTTGAGGAGCTATCAAACTGTTATCAACTGCACCATTTTACATTCCCACCAGCAATATGTAAGGGTTCCAATTTCTCCACATCTTTGTTAATGCTTGTTCCTTTGTTTTTTTAAAAAAAAATTATGGCTGCTGTCCAAAATGATTATGAAGATGTATCTCATGGTTTTGATTTGGATTTTCCTAATGACTAATGATATTGAACATCTTTTCATGTGCTTATTGGCTATTTAGTGAAAGGTGTATTCAAATCCATTACTTCCTTCTTTTAATTAGGTAACTTATCTTTTTTATTATTGAGTTGTAAGAGTTCTTTATATATTCTGGAAATTAAACCCCTATCAGATACATGATTCGTTTATTTTCTTTCATTCTGTGAGTTGTGTTTTCACTTTCTTGATAACGTCTTTTGAAGCAGTATTTTAAAAATTTTAATGAATTCCAGTTTATTTATTTTTTTGTTGCTTGTATTTCTGGTATCATAATTAAGAGTTTATTGCCAAAATCTGAAGTCACAAAGATTTACTCTGTATTTATAATTGTAACTTTTACATTTAGGTCTTTAGTCCTTTTTTGAGATAATTTTTGCATAAAGTGTCAGATAAGGGTGCAACTTTATTCTTTTGCATGTGAATATCCAGTTGTCTCAGAATTGTTTGTTGAAAAGACTATTTTTCCCTCATTGAATGATCTTGGCACCCTTGTTGAAAATCAGCTGGCCATAGATGTATGGGTTTATTTCTGAACTCATGAATCTATTCCATTGGTCTGCCTGTTCTTATGTCACTACTACACTGTCTTGATAATTTAACTTTTTAATATGTTTTGAAATTGGGAAGTGGGTTCTCCACTTTTGTTCTTTTCCAAGATTTTCTTGGCTATTCTGTCCTTTTTGCATTTTCATGTGGTTTTTAGAATTAGCTTGTCTATTTCTATATATAAAAAAAGGCAAATGAAATTCTGATAAGAATTTTTATTGAACCTTAGACCAAATGGGGAGTATTGCCATCTTAACCATGTTAAGCATTCAAATCCATGAAACATGAGATGTCTTTCCTTTTTTTTTTTTTTAAGGTCTTTAAAAATTGTTTTAATAATGGCTTTTGCCACCTTTACTGAACATTGCACTGGAAATTCTAGCCAGGGCACTTAGGTAAGAAAAAGAAGTAAAAAGTAATCAGTTAGGATAGGAAAAGTAAAATTTTCTCTGTTTACAGATTACATGATCTTTAACCACAAAAGAATTCCCAAAAAGAAAAAAAATAGATAAAACAAATGAGTTCTGTAAGTTTGCAAGAATCAAGATCAATAAACCAAATTAGTTGTTATTTCTATGTACCAGCAATGAAAATGTGAAAACAGAACTAAGAAAATAATTTTTTTACAATAGAGAAAAAACAGTAAAATAGTTCGGAATAAATTTAACCAAACAAGTGTAATACTATTCTGATTTCCATTTTTCACTCCTGGTATTTGGGGATTTATTAAGTTAATTTGAAGTTCATTTATGTTTATAAAATAAAAATCTGTGTATATCTTATCTAATATTTCTATATGCTTAGGGAGAAGAGAGAGTAACTATATATGTGTATGGTTAGAGATATCTAGATTAGATCATTTTCCCCATGTTACTGGAGATTCACCAGTAGATATTCTAGCTATAAATAGTTTTTGGTAGCTTCAACCCAATTGTAAGAGAAAGGTATTAAGCAAAGGTATAAAGGCAATGGAACAAATTAATAACAAAGTGCTGATAAATATGACTAAATGAAAATTTTTAACATCTTTACATTAGAAGCAGTTTAAAGGACAATGATAAAGAGGTAGAAATATTCCATAAGTATATGTTGGTAAAGGGCAAATATCTTTTTTTTTTTTTTGAAGGGCAAATATCTTTCTGTGTGAAGTATTCTTTTAAATCAATGAGAAGGGATAATGGTAATGTGTAATAGAAAAATGGCCAAATAATGTATTAAAATAAGAATTCACAGAAGAGGAGCACATGCGTGGCTCAATCAGTTAAGTGTCCGACTCTTGATCTCGGCTCAGGGTATGATTTTGGCTCTGGTTATGGCCTCATGGTTCGTGGGATCAAGTCCTGTGTTGGGCTTGGCCCTGACAGCATGGAGCCTGCTTGAGATTCACTGTCTCCCTCTCTCTTTCTCTCTGCTCCTCCCCTGGTTGCATGCACATTTATGCACACTCTCCCTCTCTCTAAATAAAATAAGTAAACTTAAAAATAATTCACAGAAGGGAAATCTTTGAAAAGGAATTTTATATGTGCTCAGGATAGACTGGTTGAAATGAATGGAATTTGAAAAGTACACTGGTATAAGGTTAAAACTCTGCTTTTCTCTCCGGTCAAAAGACAAAGTTTTCTTGGATTGTAAATCTGCTCTTGATAAGACAATGTAAACAAAAGTTTTCTCCTTTTTTCTGCCAAGAAAACCCGAAGCTTTAGGTTTCATCTTTATCAGGTCTTTGATTGCATAGTTAAATATTCTCAATGTTAAAAGAGTTACCCCAACCAATGTTGGTTTCTAACTACTATATTATGTTATGCATTCGCCTTTAAGATCTATTATTGTCACTTTGGTTGAATAAAAAAAGCTTTAAGGTTTGTAATGATCTGTAATCCTATTTAGGATACGCTTTATAGCTTCCTAAGGTTTTAACAAACTTCCCAGGATTTAAACAGTAAAAAAGGGGGTCTTTTGGCCAATTAGGCCCTTTTATCTAAAATGCTAGGTTACTTGGAAAAACACTATACATAACAGTAAACCTTAGGTTATATTGCATGGGTAAGTGCTATTACTGCCCAAATATATATGTAAATCCTAAAGTTTTAATGTTTTGTTATAAGAGTTATTATATGTCACAAAAATAACTAAATTTCTATGGCAATTGCATCATACTGAACTCTTGCCAAATCCTTAACAATGTATGTCCATCTGAGATTTAGATTTTGTCATTTAACTAGATTGCTTGCCTTCATGCAAGAATGTCCGGGGACAATACACCCCATAATACTTAGGTTGCAGTATCGCCACCCTAATGATTGGGACCCGACCGAAGACCCATGATTGGGCCTTCAAATACACAAGAGAAGGGGGGAATGTAGAGCCAAAAATTAAGTCCTCCATTAAAAGAAACCTCGGGCTGCACATAGCCCCAGGCCTAAATAAACTTAACCAGCTTTTCCACTTCTGAGCAAATGCCTGCGCTGCGGGAAGCTAACACCTAACCAGCTCTCTCTGCTTCTGTAACAAAGCTTAAGGCTTGCTTCCCCGCCGCCGGATTGCCCAAGGGACTAGCCCCCTGGGGGCAGCCACTCCCAAAAGGCCAGCAGCCACCCCCACCTTGCTGAGAGAAGGGCCTGGAGAGAGAGATGTTAACCTGTTAGTCGCCAAACAAGACTTAAAACTCGCTCTATGATAGACTGAATTCAAAGGTATCCCAAATGTTGTAATTAGATCCAGCCAAATCTGATGGCGGGAACCAATCAGATACGGTATATGTTCACATTTGAATGTTAACCAATGGCAAACTTGTAACCATGGAAATCTGTCCCTCCCCATGACTTGTTTACTTCTGTCTATAAAAAGGCTGCAGAGGCTTTGTTCAGGGCCTCTCAGCGTCACCGGCAACGAGTGACTGCGCGGAGGACCGGGTTCGAACCTGCAAATAAACAACCCTTGCCGCTTGGCTTTGAAAAAAAAAAAAAAAAAAAAAATAATTCACAGAGGTACAAGTGGCTAATAGAGAAAAAAACCCATTTATCTTCATTAATGAAATAAATGCAGATTAAAATGGTGACATTTTATTTTTTGCATTGTATACTTTAGAAAAATATGATGCCTTTTATGGGTGAGTATGGAATGAAACTTTCAGATAACTCAGTAGGGGGAATCTAAACTGGCATTACATTTGACAGCACTCATAAAATTATATTTATATAATTTAAACCAGTAGGTTTACTTCTTGGAATTTATTCTGAGAAAATAATTGTTTTTAATATGGATTAAGTACAATATGTTAATCTCAGGATTTTTTATGGCATAAATTTGGAATCAACAATACAGAGATGGTTAATTGCATACAGTAGACTATTATACCATTATTAAAATCCGTATTTTAAAATACCTGAAGACAGGTTTCTCTTCATATAATGTTAATGTTAAGTGAAAACTTGCAAGATACAAAGCTATGTAAAAAGTTGATGACAGTTCTATAAAAAACAACGATCATTCACACAGCAACCATGAAAAATGCACAAACATACATATCGAAAAAGAAATACCTCATCATGTTGACAGTGTTTGTCTTTGGGTGATGGAATTAAAGTTGATATTTTCTCCTTTATATAGTTGTGAATTTTCCAGATCTTCACAAATAAATGAGTTGCTTTTTAATTAGGAAAAAAAAGTATAATATTTATGAATAAGATGCTTTCACACAGATTAAAGATATTATTATGACATGGTAAGAATTTTTTCCATATGGCCTTGGGATTTTCTTCCTTTGGTTTATGAGTGCTGACAGTTGTAAACTAGTTTGCTAAGTGATAGGAAGCAGCTTTGAAACTTGAAGTATTTTAAATCCTAAGGATTTACAATGAAGAAAATACTTGGGCAAATAGTGTCAATAAGTCTTGATATGTATTGCGAACTTGTCACCAGTTGGGTTAACATTCGTGTAATGATAACTTTGTTATTCCTCCCCCATCTGTTAGTCTCCCCTCCTGCCCTTCACCAAGCTTATATAATTAGTTCAGTGTTACAGTAATGTAATAAGCACTAGGACCATTTGAGTAGCTCACTCTCACTCTGACTCCCTTCCAAAACCTATCACTTTTTTTCTTTAAATGTTTTATTTTATTTCTTGCTGTGAATTTTTAAATAGGATTTCCTTAATAAGTAAAGCTATATTCCTGGTCTTAGGATCATGATCTCTTTAATTATAGTGGAGTTTTTATGTTATGTATAGAGTGGAAATCTGAGTTAATTCAACCTCATTTTGCATCTCCTGTGTGGTATTGCACTGATAGTAGGAGTATAACAAAGAATAGATTGTGATACTCGCTATTCTCTGGAGTGGAGATTTTATAGTATGGGTGAGGGGTAGAGTGGTAGTAATGGTGGTGGTGGAGAGAATGGCATAGTAATAAAAGAATGAGCTATTCAACAATTTACTTGTTTTTTAACCTCACAGTATTCTCATCTGTGAGGTAGAAATAATAGTACTTTCTATTATTTCTGTTTCCTTATATTTTTCCCCTTTCTTTGAACTTTTTAACTTCTGAGCCTTCATGGTTTTGTTCATTTATTCACAATAATGTAAAATCCTAGAAGACAATCACTTTGTCTGGTCTACTCGTATATTTCTAGCATCTAGCATAGGGTCTGCTACATAATAGTCCCCAATGTTCCTTCTCCTAGAGCATTCTTCCTATATATTTGTACATAACTCATTCTCATTATTTAGTTCACTGTTCAATTTTTATTTCAGTGGAGAGGCCTTACTGAGCAACCTCTTCTATCAAATAGCATCCTCCATTTTTCTCTATTTTATTCAGCTTTACTTTTCTCTGTAACATTTAACAGTATTCATATTGTATTATGTATCTATCTGTTTTCTTGCTTACTCCTGTCTTTTTCACTAAAGTATAAGATCTATCAGTGCCAGGACTTTGTTCACTCTTTTATCCTCAGTTTCTAATGAAAATGAAGTGAACAAATTCATGTGTTTTACTTCCACAGTGACTGATACAAGTAGACACCTAATAAATGTTAGCCATATAATTATATTGCTCAGAATTTTTAATCTTTTTTTTTTTTTTTTTTTTTACAAATAGTTTATTGTCAAATTAGTTTCCACATAACACCCAGTGCTCATCCCCACAAGTGCCCTCCTCCATGCCCACCCCTCCTCCCCCACATCCACCAGTCCTCAGTTTTTGTCAGCATTCAAGAGTCTCTCATGGTTTGCCTCTCTCCCTTTCCCCACCATTTCTGCCCTTCTTCTCCCCCTTGGTCCCTCTGTTAAGTTCCTCCTAATCCTCCTATACGTGCAAACATATGGTATCTGTCCTCTGCCTGACTTATTTCGCTCAGCATAACACCCTCAAGGTCCATCCATGTTGCTACACATGGCCAGATTTCATTGTTTCTCATTGCCATGTAGTATTCCATGGTATAGATAAACCACAGAATTTTTAATCTTACAACAAATTTGCAAAATTGGTATTTTTTTTACTATTATTTTATTTATTTAAAAATTTTTTTTATGTCTTTTATTTTGAGAGACAGAGACAGAGAGCAAGCGGGGGAGGAGCAGAGAGAGGGAGACATAGAATCTGAAGCAGGCTCAGAGCCTGACATGAGGCTTCAGATGCTTGAACCCACAGACTGTGAGATCATGACCTGAGCTGAAGTTGGACGCTTAACTGACTGAGCCACCCAGGCCCCCCTTACTATTATTTTATAAGTGACAAAATTGAGGCTCAGTATCTGTTCAAGGTTTAATAAATACTGGTTAGTGAGGACTATTTCCAGGATTCAAAATTTAATATGCACACAGTAGGGGGAAGGGCACCCGAGGCATAGGGAACACTATGAAGAATAGATGTGAGTCATGGTTGTGTAGGTGCACTTGTGGAAGCCAGCTCCTGACTCTGAAGACCATCAGCAGAAATTTTTTAAAAAAATTTACATCCAAGTTAGTTAGCATATACTAAAATAATGATTTCAGGAGTAGAATCCAGTGATTCATCCCCTACATATAACACCCAGTGCTCCTCCCAACAAGCGTCCTCCTTAATCCTCCTTGCCCATTTAGCCCATTCCCCACCCACAAACCCTCCAGCAACCCTCAATTTGTTCTCTGTATTTAAGAGTCTCTCATGTTTTGTCCTCCTCCTTGTTTCTATATTATTTTTGCTTCCCTTATGGTTATCTGTTTTGTATCTTAAATTTTTCATATGAGTGAAGTCTTATGATATTTGTCTTTCTCTGACTAATTTCACTTAGCATAATACACTCTAGTTCTATCCACATAGTTGCAAATGGCAAGATTTCATTCTTTTTGATTGCTGAGTAATACTCCATTGTATATAAATACCACGTCTTCTTTATCCATTCATCTGTTGATGGACATTTGGGCTCTTGCCATACTTTGGCTATTGTCAATAGTGCTGCTGTAAACATTCGGGTGCATGTGCCCCTTTGAAACAGCAACCTTTATTCTTTGGGTAAATACCTACTAGTGCAATTGCTGGGTTGTAGGGAAGTTCTATTTTCAATTTTCTGAGGAATCTCCATACTGTTTTCCAGAGTAACTGCACCAGTTTACATTCCCACCAACAGTGCAAAAGGGTTCCTTTTTCTCCACATCCTTGCCAACATCTGTTGTTGCCTGCGGTGTTAATGTTAACCATTCTGATGGGTGGGAGGTGATATCTCATTGTGGTTTTGTTTTGTATTTGCTTGATGATGAGTGATGCTGAGTATTTTTTTATGTGTCTGTTAGCCATCTGGATCTTCTTTGGAAAAGTCTATTCATGTCTTTTGTCCATTTCTTCACTGGATTATTTGTTCTTTGGGTGTTGAGTTTGATAAGTTCTTTGTAGATTTTGGGTACTGACCCTTTATCTGATATGTCATTTGCAAATATCTTCTCCCATTCTGTCAGTTGCCTAGCAGAATTTTTATACCTGGCATGGCATGGACACTCTGGTTCCTAACCTTGTCAGTAGATTTTATATTTTAATGAATATGTCTTTGGCACACATAGAATAGACCTGAGCTGTCCTGAGTTAGCCAGTAGACACCTGTGACCATTTAAATTTAATTAAGACTAATGTAAAAAATTAGTTCTTTAGATGTACTAGCTGCATTATTAGGTGCTCAATAGCCACAAGTGGTCAGTGGCTAACATATTTGACAGCACTGATATGGAATATAACCATCATTTCAGAAAGTTCTGTTGGACAGCGTTATTGTAGACAGTTAACATGTGACTAGATAAAGGACTCCAGCAAAATGTTTTCATAGAAGAGGAGAATAGTGAATTAAAAAGAGTTTAACGTTTCCCAAACTACAGATGATTTAAAAAACAGACTGGGAGCAGTTATTGGAAATTCTAATCTAATTAAGCTTTTTAAAAAGGCCACTTAGGGTTTTATTTTGCTTTATAGATGAAAACTTCAGTTTATTTTTTTTGGATAGGGATACAAAGCCAAAAGCTCCAGGGGTCTTGGGAAATCACTCCAATGATATAGATTAAAAACCACCCCCATTAGCCTGGCATGCCAAAACAAATGGACTCAGAAACTTGGGATGGCCAGTCCTTGATCTAGGCCCTGAACTAGACTGGTCACTCATTAGGTAAAGAATTTATTTTAGCTGATATGGATCTCTAATCATCTTCATATGTACAGAAGTTTATATCCTGACTCTTCCTACTTTATAAAAATTGCACATGAATCCTCAAAACATCTCCACGAGGTTGACTTTATTTCCTCAGATGCAGAAATAAGAGTGCAGACCAACTTGCCTAATGTCACATAACCAGGAGGTGGCAGAGCCACTGTGCAGTCTCAGATTTTCTGACTCATGAGTCAAGTGCTCCTTAAATCACCTTTACAAAAAAGGATACATCTCTTTAATCAGGATAAAAAGAAATGTAAAATTTTTCTAACTAAAATGAGAAAAACTCAGATGAAAGGTAGGATGAGAGGTGTGAAAGAAGTGACCTTTTCAAAAGCAACAGGTTGATCTCAAACTCACTGGAAGTCACCAAAGTCCTCTCCTCTTCCTCAGAGTAGTAAGAGAGTAGTAATGTGATGAAAGCAGTTGACTAAGGCTTTGTTAATTAATTTGATTTGCTCTACTTAGGACCTGTGCTTGGACTTTGTTAGTAGAAAGAAATTTAAGGGAGATGGATTAAGATACATTTTGAAGAAAGAATACATATTATTGGCAAGAGTACCATTGTTCTAAAAGTCACTCAGACTTAAAACATTGGTCTTCCTAGTTCTACTCAGGATTGATTGTGTCATCCTCTTGACTACAGTGACATGTTGTTTTCAACTATATAATTATATGCTTTACGGTCAGACTTCATTATTTTTGAAGATATTGTCTGTCTGCCTTACTAGTTTTTGAGTACTTTAAGAGCTCATCTATTTTTGTATTTTTGAGTGCCTTACACACAGTAGAGTTTCCATACATGTTTGCTGAACTAAAATTAATCATCTTTGACCATTCTCTTATTCTCATACTTAATAAATTGCCACTTCCTCACTATTTATTTTTGGGCCCCCTCAATCTATTGATTTACTTTAATGCCCATTTCTACTTCCTCTCCTACCACTCTAGTTTAGGCACTGGCCACCTATTTGTGGACCATTGAATAGTTTCTTAATTTTGTTTTGTTTTTCCTCCAGTCCTCTAATCCAACCTGTATAAGATGTCTAGAATACCGTCTTCAATATTCCCATTTACCGTTCCTATTACCATTTCAGTCTTACAGTGGCTTGCCATGATCCACTAAATGAAGTGCAAATCCTTAAGTGATATTCAAAGCTCTTTATATGTAATGTGGAACCTACCTTTCCACAGTGCTAAGGAGAGTTTAAAGAAATGAAGACATAAGAATTGCTTATTGATGTGTTTAGATGACTATGAGGGTCAAAAGATTTTAAAGACATAAAGAAACGTAAGAAATCCCTTGAAAACATACAGATATACAATCAACTGCTTAACCACGTGATTAGTCCACAGCTGCTACGCAAATTCAGAGAAAAAAAATCTTGGAAACCTTGGGTCATCAGATGTATAGCTTCATTGGAGAAACTGATAGTTATTTGGTGTCCTATATCATTTATTCATTATTTTTGCAGCCCAAATCTTCCTCTGTC
This sequence comes from Proteles cristata cristata, assembly GCA_017311185.1. Classification (NCBI taxonomy): domain Eukaryota; kingdom Metazoa; phylum Chordata; class Mammalia; order Carnivora; family Hyaenidae; genus Proteles; species Proteles cristata. Next base: position 723,217 of record JAESUZ010003149.1, on the reverse strand, counting down.
TTTCCACTACAAATATATAAGATTTTAGAGTAGTGGGCTCTGTTTTGCCAATATAAAAGTATTTCCTGTGTGAGAAAAATTCAGATGCTTATAAATAGATACTCTTACTTAAATGTCATTATTTAAATGTTACTGGATCCCTTCCCAGTACTTAGAAAATATATATACCTGAGATGTTTCTTCTGAACAGTTTTTACCGTGGACACTTAGTTTGAAGTCATGCTGGAGTAATTTGAGGAAAGGAGAATTTGGCAGATGTTATACCATTTGAGCATCATAAAATTTAGGTTTCATACAGGGTATGGCATTGTTTAAGCTCAACTTGTAATAAATAGAGTTTGTCAAATATGTAGTAATATAGGTTCAAAATTGCTATTTTTACAGTGATAGATTTTTCTGTATTGTTAGCTGTTCTATTTTGTACTGACTACAAATACATTTTTATTTCTTTGTCTTTCGGGTGATCTTTTGAATGAAAGAAATGTAGCGAATCATACAGTATGGTATAAATATCAGATGCCTTGAAATAATACTTCAAATTTTCCAGGGATTTTTAAAAATGGAGGATGTAAATTGGCTAGCTGTGTCTTTTCAGTGATTGGATTGGTTATTTTTCTTGATGACTATTTTAACTGGTTAAATTCAGCAAGGCAACTCATTTCTATTAACATGACATGGCCAACACCTTAGCTATTAGTAATCAACTCCTCTCTTCTCTTAGTCTGTAAAGAGGGCTGTTTAGAAACATACTTAATATTTTTTACTTTATTTACTTTTGCATTTCTAGCAAAATGAATAACATTTTTAATACCTATGAGTTCATTTCCTCACTCCAGTACTCCAGTTTCCAAATTCTCAGGATGTTCTGATTTACAGGCTCTCAAAAATCTTTCCTCCTCCAATTGAATTTAAGTAATTAACTTCTTCCTAATTTGGATCTTCAATTTGAAAACTTGTGTGTTTGATTTGGCATTAGATTGGGCCTTGTGTTTTAAATGAGATCATGTAATTTCAGTTATAGATGATCACAGAAGTGTTTGCCAAGCAGCATCTCTGTAGCTTTGAGGAAACTGGAAAACCGCTTTTCTACTAAGATTGTGATTCTCCTCGAGAGTCACTTTAACTACAGTTACGTACTGGCTGTACCAATTCCAGTTTAAACAACTGGACTCCAAACCCGCTTTCATTCTGATTAAGAAGTTTATTTATATGTTCAGGAACACAGAGGCACAACCTGTTAACAGCTGTAAATTTGGTTGATTAAGCAGTGTGTAGACAAATTTACTAGGGGAACTGTTCCCTGAAAATTCCAGTTCACTTACATATGAAGGTAGTCTGGCTATTTCTTACCAGTTTCCATCATTTCCTGCCAAGAATAATAAACATTTTCTTGCAAAGGAGCAACACTAAAGGTTAGAAGTGTTCAGTGTTTTATCAGTCACACTGGGCTGTCATGAATCTCAATAAACAAACATAGTTATCTATGTAGATGCCTAGAGAAGCAGTAGGACCCTAGAGAGATAGTTTCTTTCAGACAGTCTTCCAGACCTTTTCAAAGTAGGTAAATGTCAATTATGAATAGACATTTATTGTAATAGAAAGTATGGATGTTTGGGTCTACATTTTCATTTATCAACATTTCAGGGAAGCTTGTGGTTTTAGTGGGGATAATAGGCCGAAGCCAGAAATGATGCTTTCTTAATTTAGCATAACTGTAAAGGCTATTATAAGTAATATAATTAAAGTGGGTTTATTATACTTTGTAGTATGCAGCATTTCCGTGTAGTAGTCTTTTGGGGAAACTATGATCCAGTGTCCAGACCATAACATGTTTTTGTAGTGCCCATAAGCTAAGAAAGGTTTTTATAATTTTAGAGGATTGTAACAAACAAACAAATAGAAAATAAAGAAGAATATGCAACAAAGTCTATATATAGCATTCAAAGACTGAAATTTTTGTTATCTGGCCCTTAAGAAAATATTTGCCAACCTCTGGTCTATATTAGCAATAGTTATGATGGTGATTCATTACAAGACTCCAGAACGTGCTATCTGAATGAACAAAGGAAGATAAAATATGTTTTTCATAGTTTTAGCCTCAAGGTATTTTATTTCTGATTTGTGTGCGATATATAAAATAGAGATAGCAACAGTATCCCTGTGGGGCTGTTAGGAGGGTTAAATTAATGCTCTTTGCAGTGCCTTATGCATGGAGGCATTAGCTATTAGCTGGTTATTGTTATAATAGTATGTTGTATGCCTGCCATTTGTTTCTACTTTGTTTTATGAGTTTCTACTTCTGTTTTATCTGTGCTCTGTTTGCATTATATTTAATTTTGTAAGCCAGTTGAAAATCTTTTTGATTTTAGTTGAAATGCAGATCTTAAGTGTGGCAGTTATATTGTTCCTGTTCCCAAGGTTGTGTAACAAATTACCCCAGATTCTGTGGATCAGGAATCTGGACAGGGCACAGCAGGGATGACTTCTCTTTGTTCCACAGTGTCTGAAGCTGGAAAATTCAGAGGCTGGGAACTGGAATCATTTGAAGGCTCATTCATTCATACGTCTGGCAGTTGTTGCTGGCTGTTGGCTAGGAAGGCTCCAATTCCTCTCCACATGTATCTCTCCTTGTGATCTCTCCAAACGGACTAGTTTGGGCTTCCTTAAGTGGTCTGTCTGGGTTCCCCAGAGCATGCATTCCAAAAAAGAGAGAGCCAGACAGAAGCTGGATCCTCTCTATGAGACAGCCTTGGAAATCATAAAACATCATTTCTATCCTGCTCTGTTGCTCAGAACAGTCACAAGTCCCTCTAAGTTCAAGGGGAGAAAAATAGACTTCACTTTTAATATATATATATATATATAATTTATACTATTTTTTAAAAGTAGGCTCCACACCCAATGAGGGGCTTGAACTCACAACCCTGAGATCAAGAGTCGCATGCTCTACTGACTGAGCCAGCCAGGCACGCCTAGACTCCACTTTCTGATGGAGAGTGGCAAGGTCCTTATTCATGAAAGACATTTATTGAATGTCTGTTATGATGGGGATATAAAGATAAAGCTTTGCTCTGGAAGGTATGAATAGTGTAGTGCCGCAGAGGGTATAAACATGAATAGCCATTGCAACATAGGATGGGAGAGTGGTAGGTTATGAAGCAGGTATGTAAAAGTGCTGTGAAAGCAAGAGGTTTTGGTAGTCTTAAGCAACCATTTCACTTTTCATCTAAAAATGCTATATCTTCAGTGGACCTTTTAAAATTCTTCAGCAGGACATAATCTCTCCTTTCTTTGCATTCCTGTATCATTTTATCTTACGGTATTTATCATTTTTTAAATCTTGTTAAATCATTATTTGTGCAGATCTTATCTTCTTTACTTGAAGACTTAAACATTTTTGTATCACTGACAGCCACTCAACATAGTACTTTTCAGAAATACTTTATAAACATTTACTGAATGGCTCAACTAGAAAAATTGATCAACATGCTTAGTTGTCAGTGTCTGCTTCCACCCTTTTGAGGGCTTTTTAAAGGTGATGATAGGTAGAAAAATAGGCAGTTTCGGGTAAAATAAACAAGATACATGGATAGCTTACCGTCTGAATAATCAGGTTAATTTCCTGGCTTCTTGAGGGGGGTAAAAGCCCTAATTTGTAGTATTTTCCAATTTCCATGATACGAATACTCCTACTGTGGCCAAATTCATGCTACCAATATGATATCACTGAATGTGGCCATGGGAAGAGATGCACAGTGGATAGCATTGTATGGTAGTATTCTCACCATATAGATACAGTAGATATAAATAACTTCCAGAAAAGATAATGGTAAACTGTAGTAACAGAATTAGTAAATGGTGAGTTTAAGTGTCTTTCATATTTGCCTTAATAAAATCTAGTTAGTTGTACATTTACAAAATTTAATTTTTAATGCTATCTATAACAACTGGTTTAGAAAATTTCTGCAAACCTAACAATTATCACTCATGAACCAGTACAAGCTGACTCTGCTATGTCTCTGTACCCAGGTCTTGCTATTTAGTGATTGTATGACCCAGGCTAGTAATTTCACTGCTAGAATCTATACTAAGAAAGTTAATCTGTGAATTGGAAAAAGCAGAATGAAGTTCAGCACATTATTAACATAACAGTAAGCAGCCTAGTTATTTAAAGTGATTTGTAGTTAAGTAAATTCACTGGAATGTTTCCTGGAATTAAAAGTGACTTCTCTGAAGTTTTTAGAACAACATGGGAAAAGACCATATGTTTAAGCGAATCAAAAAAGCAAGCAGGAAGGAACGCTATTTAATTTATATATAATGATCAAAATGTTTAAGACATCTAAAAATATGTGAAGTAGAAAGAAGTGTTAGTGTTGGAGATGGTAAGGACATGGCTGTATTCTTTTCTTTATCCTTTTCTTCATTTTCCAAGTTTCCAATCAGGAGGATATTTTATATTTATAATGAAAATACAATATTTTGTCACAAAACCAGATTCTATAGCTCTAATTTTTTGAATTAAAAGGCATTATCAAAGTAGATCATTTTTGTGTTAGAAATTATTTTCTTCTCACAACCAATAGAACATAGAAATGAATTTGCTTTTTTTAATGTTTATTTTATTTTATTTTATTTTTACAAATAGTTTATTGTCAAGTTGGTTTCCATTTAACACCCAGTGCTCATCCCCACAAGTGCCCTCCTCCATGCCCTTCTCCCCCCTCCATCCCATCAGTCCTCAGTTTGTTCTCAGTATTCAAGAGTCTTTCATGGTTTGCCTCTCTCCCTCTCCCCCACTATTTCCCCCCTTCTTCTCCCCCAAGGTCCTCCATTAAGTTCCTCCTAATCCTCTTATACCTGCAAACATGGTATTTGTCCTTCTCTGCCTGACTTATTTCACTCAGCATAACACCCTCAAGGATGAATTTGCTTTTTTAAGATCAATACTGGGTTTGTTTTTTCTCCTAGAGTTTATGTGCAAACTATCATATATTTCCATGGGAGATTTTAAATTTTTATAAGGGTATTCCACATTACAATTTTCTTTTAATTCCAAAATTATCTATCTATCTATCTATCTGTCTGTCTAAGAGAGAGAGAGAGAGAGTATGAGCAGGGGAGAGGGACAGATGGAGGGAGAAAGAATTTTAGGCAAGGCTCCATGCTCAATATGGAGCCCAAAGTGGGACTTGATCCCACAACCCTGGAATCATGACCTGAGACAAAACCAAGAGTCTCAGATGTGAAGTAGAAGGAAATGTTAGTGTTGCAGATGGTAAGGACCAACAGGGCCACCCAAGTGCCCCCAGAACTATCTATTTAAAAACTGCTTGGTAGTTAAGTAGCTAGCCATCACGTAAAGAAAATTGAAGGTATATTGTTCCAAAATTGAGGCAGGATCCTCTGTGTTCCACCTTCCTGCCTAATGTATGATTTGTTAAAATTTTACTTGACCATTTATAGCACTTCTTACTTTAACAAGGGAATTTCTCAGATATTTTAAGATTACAGGTTTCCCCCACTATCCAAAAGTAGAGCATTCCTCTGAAATCTTTTGTAGGCAGAACTGGCATAAAGTGAAGAAGCAATTACCATTAATTTATATGGAAAAAAATTTGAGGATTCCCAGACTTCCAAATAAACCTCTCATAAGCTTTTCTGATACCTTAGGACACATCTTGCTAACGGATACACAAAATAAATTGAGATAAAGCACAGATGTTCAACAGACAGAGTTCAAAGCTCTGGCAGCTTAACGCTGAGATGCTGCTGAGTGTCATTCTCTCTGAAGGAGCTGAGCGGGGCTGCTCTCTGCTGGGGTGCACCCTGCCTCTATAAGGGCTCCCTACAAAACAAATGCTAAACGCTGTTTTTGCTTTTTTTTTTTTTGTAAAAGCAAAAATTCTCTTGAGGTTTTTATTTGTTTTAATTTTTTTTTCCAGTTAGAGAGCACAGGAACTCATGAAGGTCTTCTGTACAATTGAAGTGAGGGTAATAATGTGGACTTTGGAAAAACAGGAGGTACCTGTATCTTCAAAAACAAGCAGACAATATAATTTCACACCCATTCAGAAAATAGTTTTAACTACTTTTCCTGTCTCTTTTTTGTTAATACCTGGTTAATTTTAGTAGACAATTTAGAAAAGCCAGGTTTCTTTGTAATTTTTTTCTTGTAAAGATTAAGATGTAATGAAACAAATCACCTGTGGCATACGTTGTAGAAGCAAAGTGGTTTTTTTGTGGTCGCTTTTTAAAGGTACTAATTTAAATGTCAAAGCAAGTTCTATTAAGTTTTTACCTTTATAACTTTATTACCTTTATAACCTTCAACTATAAGGTTGAAATGTCTCCTATCACTTTATTTACTTGGTTTGGATATGCTTCCACAAGTATTTGGTTTAAAAATAATTCTCTGTGTAGGGGAGAAACGAAAGCATTTCATGATCTCTTAAACTCAGTGATCTCTCCCTCCTTGGAGCTCTTAGTATTTCTTATTATTTTTGTGTTTTTTGTCATATACTATTACTAACTTTTTGAATTATTCATCTTTGTGTTTGTCTGGATTGCCTCTCTAAAATACCATAAACTCCTTGAGGCAGAAACTTGTGTGTGCCATGGGGTATAATGTTTGGTGAACTTTATAGTAAGTAAGCCTGAATTCAAAGTCTGCTTCTTACATTTGCCAGCTATGGGAACTTGGGTAATTGTTATTTGGGCCTCAGGCCTCTTACTTCTGAAATGAATATAATGATCTAGAGCTTTCAGGGTTACTGACAGGGTTAGAGATAAAATATGTAATGTTCTTGGTCTATAGTAAGCATTCAATAATTGATTAGTTGTTAGTGAATAATTGTACATTAATTTGCCTTGGCTGTTAATAATGAAATACCATAGACAGGGTGCTCAAATAATAGAAGCTTATTTTCTCACAGTTTTGGAAGCTTGTAAGTCCAGGATTAAGTGTCAGTCGACTCAGTTCCTTTTCCTGGCTTGCATATGGTTACCTTTTCACTGTGTTCTCACATAGATGTGGGGAGAGAAAGAGAAAAAGCAGCAAGTTCTTTGGTGTTTCTTCTCATATAAGCACTAATTTCATCATAAGGGCCACATCCTCATGATTTCACTAAATCTGATTACCTTTCAAAGGTCCCATCTCCAAATACCATCACACTGAGATTTAGGGTTTCAACATAGAAGTTTTAAAGGGACACGATTAAGTACCTCCATAGCAGACTGCTTCAGGGAAATTTTGATTACTGTAACAGTGATTAAACAGATACAAAAAAATTAATCATAGTCAAAACAGTTTAGAGAAATTGAACCAGATTGTAAAGGAGCCCTGTAAGGGAACTGAAAAATAATAAATTGAAGAGATGGAATCAAAGTCTACAAAGTGTTATTTCAATGAAGAAAAGAGTTTCAGAAAGTTGGTCTGGTTGACAGTGGTGCATTCTATATAGAATTCAAGTAGAAAGAAGGTTAAGGATAAGAATTGGTCATCTTTATTATTTACCAGTATTCTTTTTATAATTATGGTTGACAAAGGTATAGGACTGAATATAAGATATATTGGAAGGAAAACAATTTAGAAAGTAATTGTTTCAGTTAAGAATAGTTTGACCACATAAACAAAAAGATGTCTTACTGCTTCCTTATCCCTTATCCCTTATCCTTACCCCTCATCCTTCCTTAGTGTTGCCTCATGGCCCAAGATGGCTGCTAGAGCTTGAGCCTTTGTATCAGTGCTACAGCCAGTGAGGAGAGAAGACCAAGAGTGTGTTCCTTTCCTAAGGGCACTTTTGAGAAGTCACACATAGCACTTACTCTTTGGCTAAAATTTAGCCATGTAGATGTGACTCCAACTAACTATAAGACGGAAACTCAGGAAATAATTGTCTTTTGGTTGGGCATCAGTGTACCCAGCTAAGAATTGGGGTTCTTATTACTAGGAAAAAGGGGGAAATGGGCAGTGGGGGACAATTAGCTATCTATATGCTACAATAATCATTTTTATTTTCAAACATTACAGTGTTTATTAGGCAATTGATAATTGGATTTTATTTCTACTCTGAAAATACATAGAATATTTGAATTGCTTTATGGAATATATTTTATTTTGGAATATATTTTAGTACCTAGTCCATATTTAAAGAAAGTGATGAGTATGGCCCCTAATCTTATTTTTCTTTTCTTTTGAACTTTTCTTTTGTCAATGTCTTTTAAAAAAATTACTTAAATTTACTTTAAAAAATTATACTAGAAATGCAGTTCTTTTAGAAAAAAATCAGACAATATGGAGGACTAAAAGGTAGAAAAGAAAAACCCACTTATAATTGCACTATCCACCATTAACATTTTTGGTATATATTTGTTTAGACTTTTCCTGTGTTCCTGTGTAAACATGCATTGTGTGTGTGTGTGTGTGTGTGTGTGTGTGTGTGTGTGTGTGTGTGTGTGTGTAATGTGTACAGAGTTTAAGTTTGAGAAGGTAAAAAATTTCTGGAGAGAGATGGTGTTGATAGTTGCCCAACAGTGTGACTACATTTAATGCCACTGAACTATATACTTGAAAATAGTTAAAATGGTAAGTTAAGTATGTTATGTATATTTTATCACAATAACAAACATTTATTATTTGCAAAAGTGAGATCATACTTAGCATCTTAATTTATAACTTGCTATTAATACTTAACAATAAAAAGAGAACACCTTTGTACATAAATATATTTTTGCAATGTGACTTTTGTGGCTGAATATTTATCCTTTGGATGTACCACTTTTTATTAAGGGCAGTGTTAAAGCAAATAAAGAGGAATGTTAGCTCTTCCCTTTTTAAGTGGATTCACAGAGAGCTCTGTGATGCATGGCAGAGGACTTGGGGAAATAACCAGATGGTGGAAACTAAAAAACCCCCTGGGTCCTTAAACTGTGTCTGCCTTGTTCAAATGATTCTCTAAATAAACTGCTCTACTGTTCAGATGTCAACATGGCCGCTTTGGGTTTTTCTTTTTTTTCCAAAGCATTTTTTTTATTTGTCTAAAAGGATGTTTATTCCAGACTAGTGGTTCTCTTGGACTTCTTCCTTACTATGTTAATGTTATATTAGAGGATTCAGGGCAAAAGAGAACTGTTGATGGAGAACATCACACCCTGAGAAATGGTTCCTTCACACAGGGATCAGATGCCAATGATGACAGGCATGTCTGAAATTTCAGCACTGGTAAGCCACTCTTAGGAAGGTCTCCTTACTTGAGGTCTGGCTCTCCCCTGAGGTGCTGTTTCCCCTCCAGCCCTTCTGAGAGGATGCTTGCATTTTCCCACACCTCCACTGTTTTAGGGCCAGCCACTGTCCTTTAAAGTCCCCCCTACTACTTGTAGGCCACCATTTATTTCTTCACCTGCTGTAAAATACTCTGCTTCACTGAGGATGCTTTTGCTACTTAGCACAGAAAAGAAATAGTTGGTTTAGCTGTCACTGTCCCCTCCTCTCCACTTCACCTTTCATCTTGTAAGTCTTGTACATGTACCTCCACTTTTCCCATTATTCTTCCAATGCCCTTTTCTCCCCATTTCTTTAAAAAAACTATCATTGATACTCTTTTCTTCCATGCCACTTTTCTACCCACCTTTCACCTCTTTTCTAAAATTCAAGTGTTTTCCCCTCTGGCCCTAATTCCTTTATCTTTCCAGCTTATCACCAAATCTTCAGCCCTGTGGGGACTTGCAGTTATATTGGACAAGTTCCCACTATCCTTTCCCTTCACTTCAGGTTCCGTGGACCTTAAACCTAACTTTTCTCTTTCAACTTACTAAACTCTTATGTCCCATTATCAATCAGATTAGCCTGATAAATTCCCAAATGTGGGTGACTCTGGAGCTTTTTCGACAATTTCTCTTGAGCTGCTGAGTTTCTTTGGAGAAAAATATAAAGTGAGGCAGCTTCATGTCACTATAAATACATAGGCAACCACCTCATGTCTCCTTTCAGCATTACCCAGAGATCTTGTTTTAAAGATCTCCTTCATTTGCCAGGACAATATACTTCAGCTGGGGCTTCTCCTTTTAGTCTCAGCTTGTGTCCCCCGCCTCATACAGACCTTCCCCTGAACATCTCATGTAAACAGCTCTCCCTAAACACTCTCAGTCTCAGGACCTGGCTTAATTTCCTTCGTTATAGTATCACAGTGTGAAATCACCATATTTATGTACTTGTTTATTTGATGTGTTCCCTACAAGAATGTAAAAGTCATGTGAATAGGGAACATTATCCTGTTTTTTTTTCTTTTTTAACTTCTGTAACCTCAGTGCCTAAGATAGTGCCCAATACAGAGTAGGCACTCAAAAAACTGTTTAGTGAATGAATGACAATTTTATTTAATTTTTACTCTTCTCAAATATCTTACTCATTAATTTTGTCTTGATACGCAGCAAATGACTACTTCCAAGTCAATAGGAAAGATAGAAATCTTCAGATGGAAAACTCCTTCGTCATCTGTTATCTAAGGTATAAACCTTCTCATGTGGTTATTTCCCTCTGTCCCTTTTGTTAGGAAAAAAAAAAAAGTTTTCCTTTACTTCCTAAAGTCTGGATTCTATCCTTTTCTGCTTTAGAAGGATCATGATTTTTCTCAAATCCCACCTCTTTCCCAAATTCTGTCTGTAGCCTAGTGGTTATGAATATGGGCTCTGTAACCAGACGGACTTGGATTTCAATTTGAGGTCTGCTGTTATGAATTCTTAGGCAAATTGTATAATATATCTTAGCCTTGGTTTCCTCATGTGTTAGTTGGGAATAATAACACCTATATCTTAGGGTTTTGTGAAGATTAAAAGAGAGAATATCCTTAAAGTGCTAAGTTCTGTGGCTGGTACAAAGTAAGCACTCAGAAGAAAGGTCTTTGTATTATTATGACCTCCCTTTCTACTTGCTCCTAAGTTTATTAAAATCATCTTTAAAAATTGTTCTACTTCAGCTATACACTTAGCACTGTATCTGTCCCTTCCCTGTCATTTTCAACTTTTTACCTTCTACACATTTTGCAACTTTAGTTTCTGGCTTCCCAAGCATTTTACATTTTATTTCCAATTCTAATCTTATTCCTTTCACATCTTATCTACTTTCAGTGACTTCTTCTTCTAGTGGTTCAATTCAGAGACCTGGAAAACACTCTTGTTTCTTTCTTCTTTTCTCTCTACATTCTATCACCAAGTAGGATTCTGCTATTACTACCTCCTGAATCTTTCCTGAAGTTTTCCACATCTCTCTCTCCTATTTTTGATGCACGTTCCCCTCTCTGTCTCTCTCATTTTGGATGTCATCATTCCAGTCCAAGGGGCTATCATATCTCACAGAATTGTGCCAATAAGCTTGTACCATTCACTCCTGCCCACACTATTCCATACCCGCATTGTAAATGGAATGATCTTCTGGTTTTTAAATTAATTTTTAGAGAGAGAGAGAGTACACACACATGAACAGGGGAAAGGAGCAGAGGGAAAGAGAGAGAATCTGAAGCAGGCTCCACGTTCAGTGTGGAGCCCAACATGGGACTCAATCCCATGACCCTAGGATCATGGCCTGAGCTGAAATCAAGAACTGACGAATGGATCAAGAAGATGTGGTTTATCTATACAATGGAATATTACATGACAATGAGAAAGAATGAAATCTGGCCATTTGTAGCAACATTAATGAAACTTGAGGGTGTTATGCTGAGCGAAGTAAGTCAGGCAGAGAAGGACAGATACCATGTTTGCACATATAGGTGGATAAGGAGGAACTTAATGGAGAACCATGGGGGAGAAGATGGGGGAAAATAGTTGGGGAGAGGAGGGATGCAAACCATGAGAGACTCTTGAATGCTGAGAACAAACTGAGGGCTGATAGGGATGGAGGAGAGGGGAAGGGGTGTGATGGGTATGGAGGAGGGCACTTGTTGGGATGAGCACTGGGTGTTATATGGAAACCAACTTGACAATAAGCTATTTAAGAAAAAAAAAAGAGTTGGGTGGATGCTCAACTGACTGAGCCACCCACGCATCTGTAGAATGAACTTCTAAAAAATGCAAAGCTGATAATGTTATTCCCCTTTCTAAACATTCCAGTGACTTCGTAATGCCCTTACTAGCCTTCTTGAACAAGGACCTACTTATTATATCTCTTCAGCTTTATCTTGCAGCATTTTCCTTATCTAGTCCCTCTCCCTATTGAATTTAATTTCTTTCCATTTTGTTTTGCTCCCTCTTGCCTCTGGGCTATTTCACATTCTTTCTCTCCCTCTTTCATAATCCCTCCTTGTCTAATTCCTGCTCAGTTTTCTGGTCTCAACCAAAACTTTATTTCCTCAAATGAGCCTTCCTGCAGGCTTGGTGTCCCTGTGGTCTGTCCCATATTACTCTATTAACACAGTGTTTATTCTCTGTTTTTGTTCCTTGTCTCTTCTCAAGATCCCTGAAGGCAGGAGACATGTCCTTTTTGTTCATCAATGTATTTCCTAGTGTAGTGTCTGGTCTGTAGTAGACACTCAGTAAAATTTTGTTAAATGTTGTTAATGAACAACAGGACAAGAAAAACCATCCTTTATCAGAACATTTGTTAGGGTTTAGAGCTACATATGGCATTTCTGTATTTAGCTTTGAATATTTCTTTAAACATAAGTAAATGTAGAAAGAGTAAGGCTACTTTTCAACACATGCTCTTAATTTTCTCTCCTCACACATTTCCTTTTTAAAAAATCTCTTAATGTTTGTTTTCATTCTGTACTACAAACACCACATTTTACCCCCCATTTGGATGCTTTTGAGTGTAAAATGCCACTTAACATCAGCACTTCTGCCAGCTTTCATTCAGTCTTCCAGCTTTATTTGGAAGACATTTCCATGGATAATTTTGTGAAGTTTTCCAAACAGAAGTTGTATTTAAATGATGCAGTCTTCAATTTGGTGCATCCTAAAAGATAATGAAGCCCAGTGAATTGTCTTGTTCTCCAGGCTGAATAGAAAGCACCAGGAGGGCAGAGGGCTATGGTTTAGACTTTTGTGGCCCCTTCACATCCCTTCTCACAGGTAATGCACACAGGAAGGCTGCTTCGGGAGAACCTGTTGAGGGATTAATGATCCTCTCCATTTCAGTCACTGCTAGGCTGAAGGAGGCAGTGGAGCTGAGTCATCCCTGACAGGGAAAAATGAATGCTCTGGAAAGCATTCATATTCTGGCTGAATATAACCTGCTAGCTAAGAAGCATTTTTGTCAAGTTTATTTAGTTGATAATGGTTGTGTTTGATTGTGTTTTTCCTAAGAAAGACCTTTTTTTTTTTTTTTAATCTGAGATACAAATTGGATCAGTATACATTAGTTTTCCTTGGCTTACTGGTATGACCACTGTTTTAACTATTTGGTAGTGTAGTTTGAGGGAGCTTTTTTGTTTACTTTTTTAGTGCATCTTGCTTAGGTCAAAAACATAATTAGAAAAATTTTACAGGGAAATATTCCTACTCTTGGAATTACTGACCCTTTCATACCACTGAAAGGCAGAATTTGTCAAAACTCTTTTCTGATGCAGAACAGATTAGACTTTTGTTTTTATTTTTATTTAAAAAATGTTTATGTATTTATTTTGGGAAAGAGAGAGTGAGCAAGGGAGAGGCAGAAAGAGAGGGAAAGAGAGAATCCCAAGCAGGCTCCACGCTGTCAGCACAGAGCCCGACATAGGGCTCAATCTCATGAACTGTGAAATCATTACCTGAGCTGAAATCAAGAGCCAGACACTACATCGGTTTAGCTACTCAGGTGCCCCAGGCTTTTGTTTTTAAAGGTTATTTACCTTCTTAAGTCTATAACAAGAAGTCAGGAAGATAATTATTTATATAATTCTATGTGATACAAAATTATCATCAGCTAGAGTTAGTTAAATAATGAACGTCCTTTGCACATATTTTTGGGCAGACCCAAATACCACTTGCAGCAAAAAAGGTAAATCTGTTGTTCTAAAGTCCCCCAGAGGAAAGGCTATGCTAAACAGTTACAAAAAAGTCCTTTGGGGAACAAGAGTAAGCCATATAATTTTTCCCAAGATTTTGTCTGGCAAATACCCAGAGAAACTGGGGGGCTCATCTGGAGAGCTATTCCTAATGTTGCAAATTGGGTGAATTTACCAACATGCATCCTGGATTTCAAGCAGAAGGACGAAGAGGATATGACTGAAAGAATTTAGGCTTCCAAAGTTAAATACATCCTAAATCTGTGTTGGGAATAGGTTTGCTTCCTAGTTGCAATAAGATCTCTGATTCTTTTGGATTCTGATAATTTAATTTACCTATTTCCTCTCACATAAACTGCTTGGGAGTTTATATTCATGGATTTCATCCTTTTATCTCTTATTTCCAGGGTCTGACTTTTGTTTTCTTTTTTTTTCCCCTCTTATTTTTAAAGATAAAAACTTGAGGTATTTGTTTATTAGAAAGGTTGGCAGGATGTCAGTTTTAAAGTATTCAGAATGAGCTGTTTTTGCTTTATACACATGCTTAGATACTCTGTAAAAATATAAACTAATACAAGGAAAACATCTCTAAAAAATGAAGAATTACTTTCTCACTAACAGATTCTGAGTTATATACTTGGGTGGGATATGTAAGTAAGAAAATGCAACATTAATCTCCCCTTGTTGAGTACTAATATGCAAAGAAATCTTACCTTGTTACTATTTTACAATTCCCAACACTCCAGAAGGTGGACTCCACTTGCCATTTAAAAAATTAACTCTATTTCTATGGGAAAAAATACTTTCAGAGTTGGATAGGGAAGAACAGTTTCCTTGTCTCCCCCCTTCCTTTTGCTTGACTGTATTAGAAATGGTTGGGGCAGCAAGAGCTGCCACTGATATTCTGGACACTGAGGGGGCCATGTCTTCCTTCGGGAGGATGGAAAATACTATGCCCTGATGAGAGGCCCTGTGGTATAGTGGAGGGAACACAGACATTTAAAGCAAGATGGACTTGGGCTCAGATCCCTACTCTGCCATTTACTTGCTCTTCAGTCTTCAGCATACCACCTTTTCTTATGCTCAGAGAGATTAAATGAATTTGAAAGTGAGAGTTAGAAAAAATGTGTTTTATGTTCATGATCTCATCCATCTGGGACAGCTGTGCCTCCTTATTTCAGAGCATAAAAAGGTGGGCACAGTCTTCAAAGGTCTATTATTATTATTACCTTCTTGTTATTGGTCTTGATACCAACTTATTAATGAGATAGACTGAGACTTATAACAATATCACATTCATGTATCTTTGTAAAACAGACACAGAAAATAACAATTAGTTAAAGCTAGAAATTACAAGTGACCTACTATTCTTTCCTAGAAGATGATAATGATTAAAGATTGGTTATATGGTAGATTTCAAACCCTAAGGATTAAGACTGTGGTCAATGGAATAAGCACTGATTACATCAAGATGTAGAAATTTTACTAAGATTGTTTATATACTCTGTTATTTTCTCCTCTTTTGCTCTGTGTGATTTCATGTCACATTATAAATCTTTAAATGCTGCTCTATTGTCATATAGTATGTTAGTAAGTATCTGGTATTTGAAATGTGTGGCTATTGTGAATCAAACTCCTAGAGAATAAAAGAAGTAAACTGTTGCCATCATTATATATACAATAGTTGAAAATATATAAATTATGTGCATTACAGACATGAGAGCCTTTAGAGAGAAGATTCAATTGAAACCATTGTGCCCCAGTCCTTAATAACTTAAATGCAAATTCTGGCATATATCCAGAAACTAAGGTTCAATTAAGTGCAATTGTTTCATCTTACAAAATAATTTTCCCACCAAGACATCTTGGCAGCCCTATCGATGATTTCTCATGAGAGAGGCAGATGGGACTATAAAGAGGCCTGAGATCTATTTTTTAAAATACTTTCTAATTCCTCATCTTTTTTTTAATGTCAGGAGAAACCAGGCCTAGAAATCAAGCACCCTAAATTTTCCTCTGGTTTTTCCAATCATGAGTCTATTTACTCTAGTTGTCTCTTACCTGTTCTGATGTTATAATTTGTAGTGATGGCATAAGTGGATACAATAGAAATAGAAATTGGGTATGATCTAGATGACAGTTTATGGGCTTAGTTTCAAAGACCATTTTTACCTGGAAAATAAATAAGAAAGGTTAACAGGCCTTTTCCAATGATCGGTGGTTTATCTATTCCTTGTGTTCCACCTTGACCTAGCATTAGTCTCTCAGGAGCCTCTAAAACCTCTCTTGCCTCTGTCCTAATTCATTTTCCCCCCTGAAGAGATCAAAGCTTTTATGGGCATTACTTGTTGTAGCCCCACAATATTCTAGGAAGCGAAGTAGAGGTTATGTGACTCAATCTTTATTTTTAAAGCCAAGTGAGGAACAGATAAATCTCTTCAGTAATCTTACAAAATCAGGCCATGGTAGAGGCAGAAATAGTCTCCTTAGTCAGAAACATCTAATTCTGGCCCTTCTGACTAGGATGCCATAGATTGTTTGGCCTTTCTCTAAACAGGCCTGTGACACTTAGAGTGTGTGGAAAGTATGTGCTTCCGTCAAAGAGTTTTGCTGTTTTGTTATTCTTTGCCTGTTAAAGTAATAACTTGAGAACTGAAGAAAATAGAAAGAACAATCAAGCCTTATTCCAGCCTGTGTGCCTAGTAAATGGGCGCTTCGGACAGAGAATACTTTTATTTCCTTGGGAGTACTTTTCTGTTGTTACACTCAACTTAGGAAGAGTTTTTCTTCAGGGCATGGCTGATAATGAGAAATTTAGTGAGGGGGGAAGTTTTTTTTTCATTAAAACTCTATATGTGAAAATTAGATTTATGAGATCATGGATATTCCAATATTAGACCACACTGAAAGAGGATTTGGGGAGATAACTGAAAAATTCTATATTTTAAAATGTGGATCTAATGCCTTTTCTTCCTTTTTTCTTTTTTACCTGAAAGTTGTGGTAAAAAAGACTTCTATTTTAATATTGCCTGATTCAGTAGTACGTATTGCTGTTCATTAAAGTTCTCAAGAAAACTGAATAGTTTGCTTTATAAGAAATATTTTGTTAAAATAATTTTTCAACCCTATTTTCTTTAGAATATTACTCATTGGGTGCGCCTGGGTGGCTCAGTTGGTTAAGCGTCCAGCTTCCGCTCAGGTCATGATCTCACGGTTCATAGGTTTGAGCCCCGCGGTTGCACTCTATGCTAGCTCAGAGCCTGGAGCCTGCTTTCGATTCTGTGTCTCCCTCTTTCTCTGACCCTCCCCTGCTCATGCTGCCTCTCTCTCTCTCTCTCTCTCCTCTCTGTCTTTAAGAAAGAAATAAAACATTAAAAAAATTAGAATATCACTCAGTGGTTTTCAATTTATGATTTTAATTGCTTTACTCCTGGTTTGTTGTGGTTTTTTTTTTTTTTTTTTTTTTGAGTATCCATAATGTTTATTTGGAATTTTTAACACAAGACAGAAGTTGTTTTTCTTCTTTCCTTTTCTGTAAGGGCTGCTTCTCAAATTAACCTGCATGCCCAAACCTGTGTTATAATTCAGAAGGAACAGTGGAATCTATTGCATACGATCTTTTGTAAGGCCAGGCCATCACCACTGTCCTCCTGATCTCTTAAACATTGTGATTTTTGTAAACTCTTCCATGTGCTTCCAGCATCTCCAATTTGTGAACGAATCTCACTATATTTATCCCTGTTGTATACGTCCACATGTTTGTTTTGCAGTGTAATAACACTTGACAGTTATAAATTTTTCCATATGCTCCATCTTGTAGAGATAAACAATGTGTGCGCTGTACATTTCCCTCAGCTTTGAAGGCTTACTTTTGAAAGAAACAATTCCATAGGATATTATAGTCGGTTTTGGAAAGTCATTCACACAAGCATGTGGTCCATGAAAGGGAAGGTAGCTGAATTTTCACCCTTTTACCATTAGCTGGTTAATTGAACTTTTTTCCAAGGGACTGAGAGCAACTTAACTGCTTTTAGTTTTTCAAGGATTTACGAAAACAATGCAGACCTGTTTTTGAAAGTCTTTAAAAGTAGTAGTTAACATCATAAATGACCATTTCGTGGAATAAGTTCTCCTACTCCCTGAGCATTTATTTTGGAGAGAGGGATTAATGAAACAGTTTTGAATTTCCTTATAATTTTCCTCTTTTATCTTTTACAAATTAAAAAGTTGATATGGTCACAAAATGATGGTATGTAAGGTATTCCTACCTGGTGGTTGTTTTTAGAAAGAATATTTATGATTCATTTATAAGCAGTTATTTTTTTTTTTTTTGGTTCCCTTAGGAAATCAAGTCTTTCTGACCAGTTTTATTTGTGAAAGTTGATGCAAATAACTTTATTCTTACCTTGATGCCCTTTTTTACCCAAATAAATATTTATTGCTTCCATTTCTTTCTCCTAAGATGCAAAGGTACTTTTATCCATTGCTTTCCTAAAGGCTTTGGGGCCTATTCCATAAGTTTTCTTTCTTTTTTTGAAGTTTATTTATTTTGAGAGAGAGAGAGTGAGTGCATGAGTAGACGAGGGACAGAGAGAAAGAGAGGGAGAGAGAGAATTCTAGGCAGGCTCTGTGCTATCAGTGCAGAGCCCGATGCTGGGCTCGAACTCACTAACCATGAGATCATGACCTGAGCCAAAATCAAGTGTAGAATGTTTAACTGACTGAGCACCCAGGCGCCCCCTTCTTCTTATTTTTTTAATGTTGTATTTATTTTTGAGAGAGAGAGAGAGTTGGGGAGGGACAGAGAAGAAGACAATAGAAGCCAAAACAAACTCCAGGCTCTGAGCCTTTAGACAGAGCCCGACACGGGGCTCAAACTCATGAACCGCAAAATCATGATCTGAGCTGAAGTTGGACGTTTAACTGACTGAGCCACCCAGGCGCCCCCCACCCCCCGCATCAGTTTTCTATTGTTAACTGCAAATTTGGCTGTATAAAAAATTCTGACTGTAATATCTGTAGGTTTACTTTTATTGTTGTTGTTTCTACTACACAGGCTTACTATATTTTTCTAAGAGGTTTCTAACTTAGAAAACTCAAAATTGGTATGTGAATCTGGTGGTATTAGCAACAGCGTGTAGGATGAAGTTTTTGATGAGTGGTGTGCTAGATCCAACTCCCGCAAGCTCCCAAGAGCCAGTGATTAAATTTTCAGAAATTTGTCAGTTGGTTATCATTGCAAATATCATTAAATGATATAAGCTTATAATTAAATAACACTGAAAAAATGCTCAAAACTCATTACTTCATAATTCTTTTTACTACATTTTACTTTTATCTATGTTCTTAAAATTATTTGTATCTCTTGCATCTGTATTGAAAATACTATGTAATGGTGTGATACTACTGCACATCTCTTCCAATTCCATGTTCACTGAGGTCCTAATGGCAACTTGAAGTCAGCCACAATAGAAGTGTTAACACTGTGGAAATTGGCAAACCCAATCAGGACTTGATTTGTTGTTTTGTTAATTGACTAGACTTAAGAAGGTGATGGAGAAAATTTTAATAATCCAGATTAAACTTGAAGTGTGTCATGTCGACCACCATTATATTATGCATGGCACAGCATACTTGAGAAAACACTCTTCCAGTGTTTGAAACTATTAGCCAGTTCAGCAAAGAAGTGGTTTGCATCATGGACAAATGAATGAGTGAGGTTCTGACATGTCTGTGTTCACTTTCTTTTTACTCATTAACTTGGATAGAATCATCAATTAGCTATGGCACAATTGTAAGAATGATAAATTACTTCGAGTATACCAGACATCAGATGCTAAATACATCAGTAATACTTTTATAGTCCTCTTTTGAAAACCATGCTACTCACAAACACACTCTTTTCCAACTCATATATGACTTCAGACTTCCTGTATTAGCTCTAAAGGTTGTTGTTAAAGGGTATGACAAATTCATTTGCAAAGTGTTCAGTCATCCACATCCATCTCTTTGACCACAAATTACCTTAGAATGGTGTTACAAAATGTTTGTGGGAAAAGCGGAAACATCATAATACTGGATTTATGTAATCATAGCTTTCCTTCCTTGGAGGCATAATTCCATTATTTAGCCCACTTTTGGGAGGTAGTTTAGATTGGTTATCTAAGGGGAAAATGGCTTTATTTGTCTTCCCTAGCCTTATGGATAGCTTGATGATTTATGATAGCAAAGGTATACAATACACACAAGTAAGTGTGGTTTCTAAGCCTTGAGTGACCAGAAGGTTTTGAAATACATTCAGGATCCTGTCACACACGTGTTCCTTATAATGGGATAATTGGGCCAAGCTCCTACCTTCAGAAACTTCATAACGCGGTGTTCATTGATGTCTTCCAAACTTCAGTCAGTCGAGTATCACCCTCATCATTTTTGTCATATCCATGTACCTGTTGTATCTTTATTTACTTAGTAATTTTTTAGAGTGACTTTTTCTCTTAAACTTAGCTTTATCTTAAGTGATAATACCCATGAAGTCTTGAGTTTAAGGTAATAGTAATTCTTTTCCTTGTTACTTAAGAAAATTTTGTCTACAAATTACAACTTTTAAAAGTTTGTCCTTGTAACACCAATGGTAAGTATACCACACTTTTGGAAATATTATGTTAGTAGTGGTAATAAGTAGGCTAAATAGTTTTATTTATTCCTCATGTCAGCTGTATGAAGTAGGCACTACTGTCTCCATTTAATAAATGAGAAAACTGAGAAATTAGAGAAGTAACTTCTCCAGGGTCATGGGGAAGCCAGAATTTACCTGACCATGATCCATGCTAACTTTTACTACTCACGGTGTGGTTTGTGGACCAGCAGTATTAGCATCACCTGGGAGCTTGTTGGAACTGCAAAAGCTCTGGCCCTACTTTGGACCTAATTAGTCAGAATCTGCATTTTAAGAAGTTCCAGGTGATTCTCATGCACCTTAAGGTTTAAGAAGTCTTGACCTAGGCTACAGAGCATTCTGCTTCTCAGAAGCTGTATGACTCAGTCATTGATTTGGCTGGTCTCTTTTTTTCTCTGCAGTGTTATTTTCTTCATGTCCTGCTGCCTATTATTTATTTTTATTTTTTTAAATGATTATTCATCTTTTGAGAGACAGAGCACGAGCAGGGGAGGGGCAGAGAGAGAAAGGGAAACACAGAATCCAAAGCAGGTTCCAGGCTCTGAGCTGTCAGCACAGAGCCTGTTGCAGGGCTCGAACTCATGAACTGCGAGATCATGACCTGAGCTGAAGTTGGATGCTTAATGGACTGAGCCACCCAGGCATCCCCATGTCCTGCTACTTTGAGGTACAGCTATTTTTAAGAAACATGGTATTGATTGGAAGGCAGGAGGTGATATTCTCTATCATTTTGATTATTTTCTCTCCTAAAGCCATCTTTTGTCCACTTTCCTTCTTTTTTTAATTGGGGTAACAAGAGTAGGCCGAAAGATCAACATTTTCACTCTTGTTTCCTTCCCTGGCCAAATTCTTGCCCTTTGGGATGATCTGGTGGCCTTAACCTAAACCTACCTAGGCCCTGAGAACTCTCTGCAGACCTACATCTAATTTTCAATTATTTTTGGATAGTTTTAATAGTGTGTATGCCATTCTGACTCTTGGCTCCTTTCCTACTTCCCCGGCTCTCTGCTACTCAGCTCTTTGCTTCCTTTTCTCTTCACTGCGGTATGCCTACCCCCACATCGTTAAGGCCTATTTCCATTCCACCACCTTCTCTCACTGTTGCTCTCATAGTTTTAAGTTTGACATAAGCAAGAGCCTCAGGAGACGTCGTAAAGACAATCTTCTGGAAATGGTCAAAGTGTTGGGAATTTGATGGTTAAATCTGGGACTATCAGGAATGGCTGTGACTGGTCAGTATGGCTAGCTATAAATTCTGAAATATTTCAGTGTGTCATGAGCATTTCATCAGCATATTGTTTTTGTGGTTTCTTCATAGAATTTCTCTGTGAATACTGTGCCTGGAGGAGTCTGCAGGGTTTCTAGACACCACACCCAGGGTGTATAGTCACAGGCCCTCTTTCTGGTATTTATGTAGGTGTTTATTCAATCTCCAAGATGACTAGTTATTTGAGATGAGTAGAAGTTGGGCCTACTTATGACAGTAGAGCTTGGCTTCTTGCTCACTGATGGCCAGATACACAGGTCATAATAGTATTTCATTTTTTTTTTACTTTGAATAGTGCTAAAGGGGAGTTGATTCATTTGAATTATAAAAGGTACTGGAAGAAAACGGTATTATTTTACATTTTGTAAAGTGAAAAACAAAGAGGAATAGTTGTTTCTTACCATAGTAATTTCAGACTCTGAAAGATTTGTTTAGAGTCTTCCAGTCAACTGTAGACACACCTGTCCCAACCCAGATTTTTTTAATGGTCTCCAGCTTTACAGTCATTTAGGATTGAAGTTTCTCCCCCTTCTGTCTGCCACATTTTTTGGTACACACCCTTCTTCCCTCCCCTTTGCCTTGCTTTTGTTTCCTTGAGAAAAGGAGAGTCCCTCTTAGGGTATAGAATAAACATTTCTTCGTGGAGTGTGACTTATTTATGCTTCAGGGGTTGTCAGTGTAGACACAATAGAGAAGGCGATGGGGGCCCCTGGGCATGCCAAGTCAGCACTTTGTGCGTGTTAAGGCCAAAGAGCACGTTAAGCAGGCTGAAAAAATTTTAACAAGTCAGAACATTTTACAATTTCCATATTTATCAAACATGTCAGGGGATGGGATCACAAAGCCTTCCAGGGATTAACTGCCTCTAGGACTCACACTGTTTTATTAAGATGGAGGAAGCCAAGTTCTCAACACCCCGTGATTTGCTGTAATAACCACAAGAGTTAGAATGTAGGTGATCCTTGTTGAGTGAAAGGTAATCCCAAAGCTAAAATGCTCTTTGAATGGGGGAAAAAATCAACAGATGAACTGTGTGAGAATTTACCTGATAGAGCTTTGGAGTTTTAAGTTTACCTAGAGCTTCAGTCTTATTAGTTCTTTGGTTGGTGGTTCTTGACCTTTGATACTTAAGGGCTTAGACTATGAAGTCTAAGTAGAGGATGTTCAGAAACATGCATTCTTAAAAGTGGCAGCCATTGGCTTTTAGGGGCTTGGCAAAGCATCCTGGAGTTATTATTTGTTTTCAAATTTTTGGGGTTTGGCAGATATAAGATGCATTCTGCCAAGCACTTTCCTTTGAATTTTAGTACAGGAATATTTTGGGTGGAATTTAATTGTGTTATTGGTGATTCATTTGCATTATAGCGATCAGAATGCTGTTTTGGAAAAGATATTTGATGACTGAGGAATATT
Source organism: Proteles cristata cristata (assembly GCA_017311185.1). Classification (NCBI taxonomy): domain Eukaryota; kingdom Metazoa; phylum Chordata; class Mammalia; order Carnivora; family Hyaenidae; genus Proteles; species Proteles cristata. The sequence goes on along the minus strand of JAESUZ010003149.1, from coordinate 699,879 downwards.
AGGAGCTTTACAAACAGATTTTTAGTACCAACTTTTTCTTAGATGGGGATAAAAATGGAATTCAAGCCCCAAATATTTTCAGCAAGATTTGGAACTTGGAATTTTTAAGTAGTAGTTTCCAATTCTGTCCATATCCCTTTGTCCGCAAAAGCAAACCAGACCCTACTTCTCTGGCTTGATCTACAAATCTTTAGAAAAGTTGCAGAACTGACCTGCAACCTTAGGCCAACACTTAATTTGAAAATTAATGTTAGAAAAAAGGTTTTCAACAAGTAAGTCGAGAACAGCCCTCTTCTGGAGAATTAAGTTGGAATTAAAAAAATACAGAAAACAACCCAAGGAGGCATAGGGTAGATTGACTTTCATGGTTTGAAAGTCAAATTACCAGCAACGGCAAAACCCCTGAGATGGCTTATGTTATATAAGGTGCCATGAGGTAGCTTTTCCATTACAGTTTGTAGAAAAGGCTGTAAAAGAAGGAAGCATGCTGAGACTTTACAAATGAAAACTAAGCTATAAAGTTTTTATAGAACAGGGAAAGGATATAGCTAAATATTGCCCTGAACTTCTTATTGCTCATCAGGTTGCAACAAAGCATGAAGATGAAAGCAGGTTTCTTCTTGTCTTACCGTCAGCTTCTTATCTTTTGTAACTGGCCTGGAGAAAGCAGTGAATGAGCACTTGAATGATTGCTCACTGTCTCTTTGAGAAAACAACAGTGAAGTAAGCATCCAGCAGGAGAAGGGAGACACATTTTAAACAAATTGACATGGATGTCTTCACATCCAGATTTTTTTGAAACCAAATGGTAGGAACTGCTGGGAAATTCTAGTCCTGAATTCTGCAAACCAGTGTAAGGACAAAGTGATGTAGACTCTTTTTTGCTTCAAATGGTGGGGCCCAGGAGGTTGTAAGAATATCATTGGGCTAATATTGGTGATTTTCTTTTTTCCCTTAATCCCTATATAATTTAAACCATTTAAAATGTCAAAGAAGCCAGAAGAGGTATTCTGAGTCCTGGCACTGGTTTAGCTGGTGAGGGTATTGAGATGACCCATAGAGAATGACACTAGTATAGGTCTAAAGTGTTTTATTTGAGCTAATTTTCCATGTATGTCTTAAAGTAATTCTAAGGGTTTTTTTTTGTTTTTGTTTTTGTTTTTCAGAATTAAAACAATGTTTATCTTATTAAACCTTGGTCCTGGTTATCTTAATATGGGATAGGAGAAAAGAGAGGGTCTTAGTTACCTCAGTGTGCTATAACAAAATACTGTAGACTGGCTGGATCAAATAACAGATATTTATCTTTTGTATTTCTGGAGGCTGGGACATCTAAGATCAAGGTACCTGCAGATTCAGTTTTTGGTGAGAGCTTTATTGCTATCTTGTAGACACACTGTTCTTGCTCTGTACTCACATTGTGTGGAGAAAGCAAGATCTCTGTGTTCCTCTTGTTATAAGGGCACTCATCCCATCATGAAGGTCCCATATTCGTGACCTAATCCATAACTAATTACCTCCCAAAGGCCCCACTTGCCTATACCATCACGTTGGGGGATTAGGGCTATATGACTCTTGGGGGGGATACATTCAGCCCATAATAGCAAGATAGGCAAACCCTGATGGATGAGGGTTTAACGGCTTAAAAAGAAAAGTCTAATAGATTTAAGGGTTTGAAATTATTAGTTTTTAGAAATAGAAATATTTTAATTTTTTTCTTCGAGTCTGGACATAGAGTCTTTCCTCAACTTGTCTCAGTTTTTCCTCTTTAGATTTAACAGCAGCATCATAGGAAGCCCTGGCTTTCTCCTATGGAAGTAGCAGAAGCCAGTATCTCATTGTAGAGAAAAAGGCTCTGTGGACTAGCTTGCTCATCTTGTAGTCTTTTGGAACATTGCTTCTAAAAAGCTTTTAGAGCCATCTACAAACTTTGTGGTTTTCAGTATTAAATGGGGTTATTAATCATTGATATTTTTCTACAAATCAGATGGAATTATGCCATGGTCCAGTTTAAGCTCATTGGATGAAAGATCTTCCATTCTAGTATGGTGTTTGTAATCTGTGTTGTTTTTATTTTTATTTTTTTAATGTTTTTTTAAACATTTTTGCGAGTGAGGTGGGGGAAGGTCAGAGAGCAGGGGACAGAGGATCTGAAGTGGGCTTTGCACTGACTGCAGCGAGCCGGGTATGGGGCTCAAACTCATGACTGTAAGATCATGACCTAAGCTGAAGTCGGACCCTCAACTGACTGAGCCAACCCCGGTGTCCCAATATGTGTTGTTTTAAAAAAGTTAAAATAGGATAATGTAATTCTTCAGGATTTTAAAAATTGTAACATTTCTAATATTTCTACCATATTAAAAAGTCCTATCACATCAATGCTCACGTGTTTATTGTAACCTGTCATGTGTCTATAAATAGGATTTCTACTTTGAAGTAAGCCCTTCTGGATTCCATTTTTATTTGCTTTTTGTACATTTCAATTTTTTTATTTTTTTTTTTTTAAATTTATTTCTAGGAGAGAGAGAGACAGCGTGAGCAGGGGAGGGTCAGAGAGAGAGGGAGTCACAGACTGAAACAGGCTCCAGGCTCTGAGCTGGCAGTCAGCACAGAGCCCGACGCGGGGCTCGAACCCACGAACCGCGAGATCATGACCTAAGCGAAAGTCGGACGCTTAACCGACTAAGCCACCCAGGCGCCCCACAATTTTTTTATTCTTAAGACCAGAGAGCAAAAGAAAGAAGAGCAGGTAGACAACTTGCAAAGAAGTAGAGGGAACAAGTAGAGGGACAATAAACTTTATGAGGTTTGGTCTTGTCATTAAAGGAGTCACAGTATTCAACAGAGAGAGAAGAAAAAATTCTATACATCTCACCTTTCCAGGGACAGTACGTCCCTCTCTTGATCCCTCTTTTGTGTAAAACCTTGTTACTATTAGATGTTTTCACATTACTATTATAAAAGAAATGTGTGCCCTTTGTGAGAAAATTGAAAAGAATGAGGAGAAATGAAGAAGAAAGAGCAGCCACCTGCCACCAGCACCCAGAGATACTTTTTTTCATAGTTGTGCAATTTAATATAACTTCTGAATTTTTCCCAGCTTTATTGAAATATAATCAGTATGTAACATTGTATAAGTTTAAGGCATACAGTGTAATTGTTTGATGTATGTATACCTTGTGAAATGATTTCTCCATTAAGGTTAGTTATCATATCTGTCACTTCACATAGTTATAGGTGTTTGTGTATGTATGTGTGTGTGTGTGTGTGTGGTGAGAACTTATAAGATCTGTTCTTTTAGCAGCTTTCAAATATACAGTACAGTATTACCTATAGTCACCATGTTGTATATTAGATCCCCAGAACTTACTAATTTTAAAACTACAAGTTGGTACCTTTAACTACGTTCACTTCCCCAATCCCCAAGCCCCCGGCAACCACCAACCAGCTCTCTTTCTAGGAATTGTGCTTTTTATAGATTCTACATACAAGTGAGCTCACATAATATTTTATATTTCACTTAGCATAATACTCTCAGGGTCCAACTGTTCTGTAGTAAATGTCAGGATTTCCTTCTGTTTTATAGCTGAGTAATATTCCTATGGATGGATGGATAGGTAGGTAGATAGATAGATAGATAGATAGATATCACATTTTCTTCATTCATTCATCCATTGATGGATGCTTAGGTCTTGGCTCTTGTGAATAATGCTGCAATGAAAATGGGAATGCAGCTATCTGTTTGAGAAAGTGATTTTATTTCCCTCAGATATATACCCAGAATTGCTGCGTTATATGGTAGTTCCATTTTGATTTTTTTTTTTAAGGAAGCTCCATACTGTTTTCCATAGTAGCTGTATCAATTTACAATCCCTCCCACAGTGCACAAGGGCTCCCCTTTTCCCACGTCCTTACCAGCACTTGTTATCTTTTATCTTTTTGAGGATAGCCATTGTAATAGGTGTATGGTGGCATTTCATTGTTGTTTTAGTTTGCATTTCCCTGATGATCAGTGATGTTGAGCACCTTTTCATGTACCTGTTGGCCATTTGAATATCTTCTTTGGAAAAATGTCTATGCAGGTCTTTTGCCCATTTTTACTGGATTATTTGAGTGTTTTTTTGTTTTTGTTTTGTTTTATGGGGTTTTTTTGTTTTGTTTTTTGTTTTTTTGCTATTGAGTGAGTTCTTTATTTATTTTGGATATTAACCCCTTATCAGCTATGTGGTTCACAAATATTTTCTTCCATTTGGTAGGTGCCTTTTCATTTTGTTGATCATTTCTTTTGGTGAGGATTCTTAACTTTTTAGGATATTTCCCATGTTTTTCCATGTAATTTAATGTAATTAAAATGATGCTCTATAAAACACTGTCTTGACCTGCTACTGTTTTTGTTGACCATGATTTTGTGTTCTCATTCTGAGTAATTACAGTGTGCCAGACACTATTTTAAATATTTTACAATTATTATTGTAATATATAATAATATCCTCTTATTGATACTATGAAGGTAGATATTATTGTGCTTTGAGCTTATGATTCAGGGACTAGATATAAATGACTCTGCTTCTTTAAGTGGGCTCCACTGTGTAGAGAAAATGCATACAACAGGAAGGAAAGCTAGACATTTTTCACACTGTGCTATCCTTTTTTATTTTCTCTCTCCCTTTCTCTTTCAATTTTTCTCATTCTCTTTTCTTTTTCAATCTTTCTCATTCTTTCTCTTTCCTCTCCTTTTTCTTTTGTTTTCTTTTTTGCTTTCTCCTTCTCTCTCTTGCTCTTTCTCTCATTCATTCTCTCTCTTGCTTGCTCTCACTCTCACTCACTCTTTGAGGTTTTATTTTAGAGGGAAGAAAAAAGAACCTGTCTTCTTTAAAGAATGAAATATTTTTAACCGAAGCCTTATCTGCAGTATTTAGTATGTCAACAAGTTCTAAACTGTGAAGAAGTCTTATCAGAAGAAAGGCTTCTTTGAAAATGATATGGACATATTTGTTGGGTGTTCACTCTTCTAATACCTAGATAAAATATACAAGGGAGTAACTGAATTTGACAATATTTAGATAACTACGGAGTGAGTAATCAAAACATTCTTTATGCACTTAATAAGAGGATAAGATCCACCTAGGTAGAGCTTATATGATAAAACTGAATCAAGGAATCAGTAATTTGGACATTTTGTTAATTGTTAGAGATGCTACTTGTAGTGTGGGGCAAGCTAACACATCCTGTAAGGTGCCAGGACACCTCAGAGGACACAGAGATGGCACTCATGCTTGCCCCAGAAAACCTGTCCAGCTCAGTGCCCTTGCTCCTCTGCTAACACCTAAGGCCTCTTCATTTTCCCTTCTCAGAGTCATTCCTTAACCTTTCCTTTACCTTCTAGATTACAAACAACTGCAGACTTCCCAGGTGTTGATGATCTGTGCCTCAGAGAGTTCAAGATCTCTTTGGTATTATTATTAAGGCTTTGAGTTTTTATAGCAGGAGTTTCTAAACAGTCCTTCAAAGTATCTCTTGGGTTTGCCTGGTGTATCTGTCACCATGGCTGAGATAGGAATCCAGGTTTTCATTACTCCAACAGCCTCCTACCTTGCTTCTTTCCTGACTGCTCACCCTCTTACATACCATCTCTGGATTTATCTCTCTAAAACATTTCTCTCCTGTCATTCCTCTGCTCAAGAATGCCTAGAGCACCAAGCCTAAATTTCTCAGCTTGTCCTTTGAGGCTTTCTCAGATCAGGCTACCTCTACCTGCATACTTTTATTTCCTGTTCCCACATGAAGCTTCCTTTGCAGTCCACTGGTGTGCATTTCAACCTGTATACCTTTGATCATGTTTTTTCATTGGCCTAGAAAATCCTTCCTTCTATTTTTAATGTATTCAGATCCTCAAGATCTGTTTCTTCTATTATGTGTTTCCTATTTGAGTCCACCTAGGGCTTTCCTTTCTCTCTACTTCTGTTACACACCATATCATATAGGTGGAATTATGTCATTATAGAAATTATTTTTCCCCAACTAGATTATAAACTTCTTCACCAATGAAACCATGATGAAGACTGAGTGAATGTTGTCTCCATCTTTTTCTTCATTATTATCATATAGCAGGTACCCTTCAAAGCTTATTCTTTTTTTTTCCCTTCTCAAGCTTTCTCCCTATTTCCTGTCCTTGATAGTTAAAATCACTGGACTTTATGAATTGTCTTCACTTTCTTGCATAAAATTCCTCTTCTTTTTCTTTTGAAAGCCTTATCCATGTATCAGCATGCTCAAGTATGTACCATATTTTCTTAGATATTTTGAAAAGAACTTATTTTTTCTTATATATAATACTATATACTATGTTCTCATGTAAAACATTTGTGAACCCTATATAAAAATCTAAAGAAATTAAAAATACCTGAAATTTCATCACCATATGAAGTCATGAACATCTTGGTGACTGTCTTTTTGGGTATCTTTATTCATTCATACATTGACACAAGTGTCCTGCTTTTCATGAATATCTTTTTAAAAATGAGTAATTTTTCTGTAGAAGAAAGTTTACCTTTTACAAAAGAGAGAAGGAAGGCTCATTTAATCATATATAAATACATTATATATAATGACATATTTGTATGTGTTGCCAAAATGGAATCATATTATATACAATTATTTGAATCTTTTTCCCTTAACTGTACATTAAGAAAATCCTTCCATGAGAATTAATTGCTTTGCGTTCAACTCGAGAAGAAATATTAACAAGTGATTTGAATTAATGAGGTAACAAAATCTGAATAGATGACTAGATACTAAATATATATTTATCTCAAAAGCTTTTCTCTATACCATTAAATAGCTAGCTTTAAAAAAAAAGAGTAATTGTTCCATTACAGCAGTGTCAACAGTCATTAAAACCTTAAGGATAAATTAAAAGGAAAGTTACCAGATTTCTAGAATCCTGATTTTCTTAAAATACTGGATAAAATAATGTTCAAAGTGGTATAGAAAAACTAGTGTTTGAAAATAACCAACAAGTTTGCAAAAAGATGAGCTACTTTTTAAATTTTAAATACAAAAATAGATTGAATGTGTTTTTTCTGCTATTAAGTTCTAGAACATGATTTTAATAGCTATATTGTCTTAACTAACCTATTATTTGAATGTAGGTTGTTCTTTTTTCCCAGTATTTTTTTGCTGTTATAAACATGCTATAGGAAACAAGCTTATGGAAGAATTCTTGTGTATAACCTTGGCTATTTCTATAAAATAAAAACCTAGCAGTGAAATCACTAAATGATTTTCACATTCTTAAGGCCTTTTTCATAGGAGTACTCATGATTTTGCTCTTAACAATGGACTTTGCTAATCTAATTCCCAGGGGAATTACTTTGTTTACTAAAAAGACCGTTTTTTTCCACATTTATTCGACATTTCTATTTGACACACATATTTTTGTTTTTCGATAACTCAGTTTTTAGGAGAAACATGACAGGGTCAACTCCCTAGCTTTCAAAATTAAGAAGAAAACTCTCTTGAAGTTTAAGGCATTTTGAGTTGTAAATTGTAAATGGAGCACAAACAGTTAGGCAAATTACAATGAATAAACTACAGACTCCAAACTTTGTTGAACACGACAGAAAGATCTGGTTTCTCTGCATTTCAGTCTGCTTCAGCCCCTAGGGCAATTAGGACATTGACTATTGTGTTGGGGAAATAATTTCAAAGCAGCACTGTGAAATCTAAGGAATTCTATACCAGAAATCACTTAATTTTCTTCTCAATTCCAGCTTGGGTAACTTCATCAAGACCTGCTTCCTCAGCTGCTGTGACTAATTAGTTAGTAATAACAGTGATAATTGACATTTAATGTATCCAATATCTATGTGCCAAGCACTGTGCAGTATATCTGAGATAGAATTTAAATAGTTTTTTTTCTTTTTACCAATAAAGAAACTTACCCATAGGTGCAGGGAACTAACTTGCCATTGAGGAAGAGGACAGACCCCTAACTATGAACACTCCTTCCATTCAGCCTTTTCTTTCCTTACTCCTAACTCCTGCTTCTTCATCTGTAGTCATTTCTAGATCCCATTTCTCCTAATCATTTTGGTGTCTTCCTTTTGTCGTCTTCCATATGTCCCTGTCATATGGACACCAAACGGTGCCTTTTTCTGCCCTTTTCATTCTGTCTTATCACCCATTAGTTTTACAGTTGCCATATTTATATTTAACCTCCCTTGGATTGATCTTCATCCATAGAAAAAGAGTAGATCTACTGCCCTTTCAATGAGAAAGAATGTTTGTTTATTTTGATGTTTAAGCTGTGGGCTCTGCCATTTAAATACTCATTTATTTCTCCAATAGAACAGCCTTTCAGAATTGGGAACCTGGAAGACTGCTTTAACTTTAGATCTTCAGAGTATAGTTTTTTGGGAAAAAAGGTCTATTTCCCCCTGCATGGTTCTGAAAGGTTGTGTTGGGCTCTTGAAATTTATTTTGGAACATTAGAAGTATGGAACAATTTATTAGGAATGCCCAGGGCAGTCTTTGATTTGAATAAGCTGTCCATCTGCCCTTTCTTTGATTCATACATTCTTTCATTCGAAAGAATAATCAGAAACTGTCTTTTTGAGTTATCTCTTATATGCATCACTGACTTCTCTGTTTTTGGGTCACCAGGACCTAGCATCTAGTAAGTGCTCAATAAATATAAATTGCCTGGGTAAAAAATGGAATTAATTAATTAACTATAGAGAATGAGAAGATGAAATAGTTTTTCTAGAACTGATTGCCCCCCTCCAGCTAAGAATTATTTAACCTGGGACTGTATCGTCATCAGTAGTCATTGTATATTAAAGTCAGATGCTTCTCGTCAAGAAGAAAGAACCCTTTGGATTCTTGATAAAGCACCTTTTATTCCTAATTTGCCTATGAGTACCTGAATGTATTATCTTGAATAACTGTAATTAGGGCCCTTAGATCTCTCAGATTATTTTACATGCTTAGTCTCCTTCAAGAGTTCACTCTATCTGACAAATACCCTAATATAATATAATTCTCTTGGTAATGTCCCATCAACTGATGAATGGATTAAAAGATATGGTATATATATATATATATACACATATACATGTTTATGTATATGTATATATATATATGATGGAATACTACTTGGTGATGAAAAAGAATGAAATCTTGCCATTCATAACAACATGGATGGCATGGATGGAACTGGAGGATATTATGCTAAGCAAAATAGTCAGAGAAAGAAAGGTATCACATGATTTCACTCATATGTGGAATTTGAGAAGCTTAACATATGATCATAGGGGAAGGGAAGGAAAAATAAGATAAAAACAGAGAGGGAAGGGCAAACCATAAGAGACTCTTAAATACAGAGAACAAACTGAGGACTCATGGGGGTAGGGAAAATGGGTGATGGGCACTAAGGAGGGCACTTGTTGGGATATGCACTGGGTGTCATATTACTGTATTCTACTTCTGAAGTCAAGACTATACTTTATGTTAAGTAACTTGAGAATAAATTAAAAAAATTCTCTTGGTAAGTGTTGATCTCTGCATCAAGCTGATATATGTGTGCAGTGGGTAATATCAGCATTTAGGCTGATAGACTGTTCACAAATACACATACCAAAGGCAAGAAAAATGTTTTTTGTAGAGTGAAAAACTATAGTTCTCCCTTTTAGTGGTCCGCTATTCTGGCTATCTGATGTATTTGCAATCATGAGGAAAGGAGGTAGAAATCTGATTCCTAATGAGGTTCTAAGCTCTGTTCCTTCTTTCTAGCTTGAATTTAGAGTTTAATAACATCATAGTGAGGTTTTATCTATGAGTAAATATTAACTGATTGCCAGCACTCTGCCAGAGTCTAGGCTTTGAAGATGTGGCAGTGAGCAGGACCAACTTTTAAGCCTTTTATTTTGACATATTACAGTAAGGTTGAAAAAGTAGTACAATGAATTATAGCATAATATCCTTCATTTCTCTAAATGTTAATTTTTTAAAAATATATATTTTTATTTATTTCTAGGGGAGAGAGAGAGAGAGAGAGCGCGAGCAGGGGAGGGTCAGAGAGAGAGGGAGTCACAGACTCTGAAACAGGCTCCAGGCTCTGAGCTGGCAGTCAGCACAGAGCCCGACGCGGGGCTGGAACCCACTAACCGCGAGATCATGACCTAAGCGAAAGTCGGACGCTTAACCGACTAAGCCACCCAGGCGCCCCTCTAAATGTTAATTTTTACCACAGTTGCTTTACACACACATGTGTACACATGTACACACTTCTTTTTCCTGAATCGTTTTGGAACTGAAGACATGATGTCCTTTTATCCTTAAATGCTTCCATGCATGTTTTCTAAAAACAAGGACAATCTCTTATTAGCTGTGATGCAATTATTAAAATCAAGAAATTAACATTGATGATTCTTCCAGTTGTTTCAATAATAGCCATTATAGCAAATTTAAATCCCTGATTATATGTTGCATTCAGTTGCCATGCCTCTTAATCTCCTTTACTCTGGAACAGTTGATTAGTCATTCTTTGTCTTTTACAACACTGACCCATTTGATGAGTATGGGCCTGTTTTATAAAAAGAGCTGCAATTTGGGTTGTCTAATGATTCCTTATGATTAGATTCAAGTTAAGCATTTTTAGCCGTAATTCCACAGAAGTGATATTTTGTCTTTATCTATTCCTATGAGAAATTATGAGTTCATACTGATAACTCCAATTCCATTTCAGCCTATTAGGGTTCATTCTATCCTGATTCCTTTCCATATTTTTAGCTCCTATCTTTGACAGTGAGAAACCAGCTCCATTATACTCAATATACTTATTTACTCAATTCTAGAATGCAAAGAAAGTAGTTTGAGAATATCTGTAAAAACAAACCCTACTAACTAGTATTCAGTATTTGTTTAGAGTGTTGTTTTATTTTTAGCCTAATAAATATGGTTGCATTTATGATACTGCAAATACTATATTTGTAAGTTACTTGGGTCAGTTTCCATTCTCTGTCCCCTTGTATCCCTCCATCCAGTGTGGTTGTGTTACTCATCTAAAATATGGGTCTGGTTCATTTGTTTCTGTTTATATTTCATTTTAGAGTTTCTCTCCCATCCTTATTGAGTGTGTGTGTGTGTGTGTGTGTGTGTGTGTGTGTGTGTGTAAAACATGGAGTGTTTCCAAAAGTCAGCTCTGTATGAAAAAGTATACTCAGAACAGAATCACCTATTCTTTCTATATCAACCCATTTCCCTTTTTCACCCACCTCCTGTAACTGTCTAATAATATCTCTCATTTCTTATTAATGCTTGCTGTTTTTCTTTTTGTAGGTATACATATTTCTTATTTGAACAGATACATATATTTAAAATTTTTTCCTCTTTCTTACACAAATGTAGCATACTATAGATACTTGTCTGTACTTTTTTTCTTAATAATATATTCCTAAACCATTCTATATATATAAGTTCATAAGATTTTCTTCATTTTTTTTCAATTGTGTCAGTATTTCATAAGATAACATTTTGAACCAGTGTTTAATTGTTTTGAGTATATATTTTTTCTCTTTCAGTTATAATTAGTTTGGGGAGCCAGTTGATCTTGGTGGTAATAGTATATTGTAATAATCTCCCCAAACTCAATAGTTTGGTAATAAATTAACATTTTTAACAAGTGAAAAATGCTTATGTAGATATATAATGATCTGAAGTCTTAGTTTCCTTATCTATAAAAATGAAAGCGTTAGTCTAGGTGATGTCTAATGTCCTTTATGTATTGAATATCAAAAAAAGAAAAACCTGTTATTTGTTCAATACAGCTAATTCAGTTTTTCACTGCTGAGTATATTAACTGTGGACTTACCCTATATGGCCTTTATTATGTCAAGGTACATTCCTTCTGTAGCTACTTTGTTGAAAGTTTTTATCATGAATGGATGTTGAATTTTGTCAAATGCTTTTTCTGTATCATATGATATAGATGGGATCATATGATTTTTATCCATCATTTTGTTAATGTGGTGTATCACACTGTTGGATATGCAGATGTTGAACCATCCTGGCATTCTTAAAGTAAATCTCACTTGATCGTGGGATATGATCGTTTTAATGTATTGCTTAATTTGGTTTGTTAATATTTTGTTGAGGATTTTTGCATCTAGTTCATAAGAGATATTGGCCTGCAATGTTACTCTTGTAGTGTCCTTCTCTTATTTTGGAATCAAGGTAGGGCTAGTCTCATAAGATGATCTTGGAAGTGGTCCCCCCACCCCCTTAATAAGTCCCTTGGTAGACTTTTTATCCAAGGACTTCTAATCCAGAGTTCTTACCTAAGAACTCTGATATAAGCAGAGTTAGTTTATATTTTTTACTATGTATATTAAGAGAAATTCTGTGTCATCAGAGGCAAAAATTATCCCCTCATAGTTCTAAAAAAAAGATGAAAACATCAATATATTGGAAACTAGAAGAAATGGATTAATTCCTAGAAACATACAACCTACCAAGATTGAATCATGAGAAAACAGAAAATCTGAACAGACCGATTACTGGTAAGGAGGTTGATTCTGTAATCAGAAATCTCCCAGCAAACATGAGTCCAAGACTAGATGACTTCACTGGTAAGTCCTACCATGTGAGATGGAGACCAATCATGTGGTAATGGCAACAAAGAATCAATAAGCAATGCTAGATATAGAAATCATACTGAATATTTAAAAATAGAAGATCTTTATCTTACATTGTTATAAGAGAATAAGGTAAAATATTACACAGGTACTTTCTGGATATTTATAATGTCCACTTGCATTGGGTTACTGTCCTTTGCCAGTAGATGACACTAGCTGATATGACATCCTCTCAACAACCAGGATATTACATTCCTTACATTCTAGACCTCAAATACTTTTTAAAAATTAAGTTTTCTTTATTGTCTATTTTATAAAATTGAAAGACTGTATTTCAAGTTTGTTGAAAAGGAAGGTCATTTTAATTATCTTGAACATTTTAACATTATAAAAGCTTTTCCTTTATTCCTTTTTCTTTTCTCCTTTCCTTTCTTTATTTAATCTTCAGAATTTGCATTTTCCCTCTTCAATGAAATTTCTCTTTGTCTCTAGTATTGCAAGAAAAGCGACACTTGATTTTGCTTTAGTTTGATATGACAGCAGCAGAAGCATATGAAATTCCTTCAAATTTCATTCCAACGTTGGCTCTAATTTTGTTAGTTCTGAGCACGTACAGTTTTTGAAATAGACATTTTACTTTTTTCCTTATAAAACTCAGCACCCAGAAAATGTATAGTCCAATTAAAAATGGGCAGAGAATATGAACATTTTTCCAAAGAGAACATACAGATGGCCAATAGACACATGAAAAGAGGCTCAACATCACTGATCATCAGGAAATGCAAATCAAAACCACAATGAGGTATCACCTCCCACCTGTCAGAATGGCTGAAATCAACAACACAAGAAACAAGTGTTGGTAAGGATGTGGAGAAAGGGGAGCCCGTTTGCACTGCTTGCCGGAATGCAAACTGGTGTAGCTACTCTCAAACATATGGAGGTTTCTCAAAAAGTTGAAAATGGAATTACCTATTATCCAGCAAGTGTACTAGCAAGGTATTTATTTACCCAAGGAATGCAAAAATATTAATTCAAAGGGATTCAGTGCACACTGATGTTTATAGCAACCTTATCTACAACAGCCAAATTATGAAAACAGCCTAAGTGTGCATTAACTAAAGAATAGATAAAGAAGATGTAGTATACATATAATGGAATATTATTCAGCCATCAAAAAGAATGAGATGTTGCTATTTGCAGTGATGTGGTTGGAGCTAGAGAGTATTCTGCTAAGTGAAATAAGTCAAATACCATATGATTTCACTTATATGTGGAATTTAACAAAACAAAGGGACAATTTAACAAGCAAAGGGAAACAGAGAGAGAGGCATACCAAGAAATAGACCCTTAACTATAGAGAACAGACTAATGGTTACCAGAAGGGAGGTTGGTGGGAGGAAGGGTTAAAGAGGTGATGATGATTATGCAGGGCACTTGTGATGAGCACTGGGTGTTGTGTGAAAGTGTTGAATCACTATTTTGTACACTGTATGTTAACATATTACACTGTATGTTAACTAGTTGGAATTAAATAAAAACTTAAAAAGAAATAGATATTATATTTCATTTGGATATTTCCCAAGTAACAGTGCTTAAAAAAAGTCTAGGAGAAAATATCAGTAAGTATTGATGTGAACCTCAATAGAGAAGAACTTCCTACACCTAAGGACAATGGAAAAAACAAAAGATTAATAGATTTATGTTAATATGTTAATATATACAATATATTTAAATATAAAAATACAATCAGATTTATTTTTTATGTTTTTAATTTTTAAAATGTTTTCTTTTTTTTTTTTTTTTTTTTTGAGAGAGACAGCGTGAGCAAGAGAGGGACAGAAAGAGAGGGAGACACAGAATCTGAAGACAGGCTCCAGACTCTGAGCTGTCAGCACAGAGCCTGAGGTGGGGCTTGAAACCACAAACCACGAGATCATGACCTGAGCTGAAGCTGGACGCTTAACTGACTGAGCCACCCAGGCGCCCCTAAAATCATAGATTTAAATGACACACTAAAATTTTTTTAGTTCTTTAGTTTTGCTTAAAGATAATGCCTAATGTTATATATGATATGGTCATGTTCATAAATCTCGGAGTATGAAATGTTGCAACTTTCCTGGAATGTTACTTGGTGTCATAATAACAGGAATATTGAAATTACCCACAGCCTGTTTTTGAACCTCAGGATTCTGTTAACAGAAAATCTATCTTAGGGGTGCCTGGGTGGCTCAGTCGTTTGATTGTGGAGTCAGCTTTTGGATTCTCTCTCTCTCTCTCTCTCTCTCTCTCTCTCTTCCCAACTGTTTCTCTCTCTCTTCCCCTCCCTGACTTGTGCCTGGGTGGCTCAGTTGGTTAAGCATCATACTCCTGATTTCAGCTCAGGTCATGATCTCTTAGTTGGTGAGTTCAAGCCCTGTGTTGGGCTCTACACTGACAGTGAGGACCCTGCTTGGAATTCTCTCTCTCCCCCTAGTTTTTTTTTTTTTTTTTACAAATAGTTTATTGTCACTCCCCCTAGTTTTTAAATAGAAAATCCATCTTAAATAATTGCTCATGTATATAAATATTTATGTAAAGATACTGCAGTATTTATAATCAAAAGTAGAAAACAATCCAAATATTCCTTGGTGATTAAATAATAGAATTGTGTACTTTTACAGTATAGTATCATGAAGTCATTAAAATGTTTACAAAAAAATTCAATAAAGTTCTAAAATGTTTATGTTATAATGGTAATTAAGACCAGAAAATAACCTGTATAAAACATGACTTCATATATTTAAGAGAACAGAGAAAACTCTAAAGACACACCAATTGTGAGTGATTTTTCTTTTATATTTTCTTTTTTTTCTTAAGTTTATTTTGAGAGAGAGAGAGAAAGAGTGCGAGTAAGCATGTGAGAGCACAAATGGGAGAGGGCCAGAGAGTGGGAGAAAGAGAATCCCAAGTAGGCTTTGCACTATCAGTTCAGAGCCCAACATGAGGCTCAAACTCACGAACCGTGAGATCATGACCCGAGTCAGGAATCAAGATTCGGACACTGTGTGTGTGTGTTTAGACACACACACACACACACACACACACACACACACACACACACACACACACATTTTTTTTTTCTTTCATAGTTTAATGTCAAGTTGGATGATTTGGACCCTTAACCCACTGAACCCTCCAGGCACCCCTGTATTTTCTGTATTTAAAATTTGATTTCTTTAGGGATCATACACAATTTTTATAATAAATAAAAGCTAGAAACAAGCAAAAAAAAAAACCCACAGACTCCTAAATACAGAGAACAAACTGGTGGGTGCCAGAGGGGAGGCCTGTGGGGAATGGGTGAAATATCAATTTCAAGAATGTTTCTTACTTTAGACCCAGTCACATCAATCTATTAACTTGCTGTATATTCCAAAAGAATAATAAAAAATACAGAAAGATTATTCACCAAGCAATTTATTGTCATATTTATAATAATGAAATTTTGAAAACAACCTAATGAGAATTAAAAAGAATGATGGTTCAGTTACAGGAAAAAATTTCATGTTTGCAAAGAACCTGTAATGGCATCATGAAACATCTTAATTAAGGGGGAAATTTATAAAATTGTATATACAGTTGGGATCTCCAATTATTAATGAATTTAAAAAAGTATGTAAGGGAATACAGAAAAATGTTAGTCTTTCTGCTGGAAAGATAATATGATAAGTAAATTTAAAACTTGTTGCTTTTCTGGCTTTTCCATTTTTCCATTTTTATGCAAAGATATATATTGTGTTTTATAACATTTTTTAAAAGTTTATTTATTTTGAGAGAGTGAACAGGGGAGGGACAAAGAGTGGGAGAAAAAGAATCCCAAGCAGGCTCTGCACTGTTAGTGCAGAGTCTGATGCAGGGCTGAGCTGTAATCAAGAGTCCAACAGTTAACCAACTGAGCCACCCAGGTGCCCCTATATCATATTTTAATTTAAGGGAAAACAAACTTATAGTAGAGATCACATTTGCTGTGAAACATGACATTAAAATTTTTGGATGATTAATTCTTCAAGCAGTGTATTGCATATTCCTAAAAGGAAATAAGACAGGAAAAAATGGAAAAAGTATTAGACTGTTGTGTAAAGGTGACTAAGTATATTTTGTTTACTCATATGGCAAAGCATACTCATTCACCAAATTGTGAGAATACCTTCTTTCTAGGTTAGGAGCAAACTACACACACTCAGGGTATATCTGCACAAAGAAGGCATGATCCTTGACACCAGGGTTCTTAGTGTTTATTAGGGAAGATAAAAGATGTTCATAAAGAATTGTTAAGTTAATGCATTTAATATGATGTAAAGCATGATAAAGTATTCTGGAAGTCCAGAGATAAAAAGTTACTCTGGGAGGATGAGAAAAGACTGTGGAAAGGGTGGCATTCGGATGGGCTCTTAAAGAATGGGCCTTATTTCTGTAGTTAGAAGTAAAAGAGAATGCATTCCAGTTAGAGGAAAGACAGAGTCAAAGAAACAAAAGATGTGAAAACATGGGAGCAGCTTCTAGATAGGTGAAAAATTCTTTAAATAACTTTTCATAACACTTTTGAGTCTAGTGATTTTAGTATATTTACAGAGTTGTATATCCGCTACCAGTATTCTAATTTTGGAACATTTTAGAACATTTTCATCACTCCAAAAAGAAACGCTGTACCCATTAGCACTCATTCCCCATTTCTCTTATACTCCAGACCATGGCAACCACTTACCTGTTTTCTGTCTGTATGGATTTGCTTATTCTGGACATATCATATAAATGAAATCCTACAATATGTGACCTTTTGTGACTGGCCTCTTTCACTTAGCATGATATTCATCCAGGTTTTAGTATGTATCAGTACTTTATTTCTTTTCATGGCCAAATATACTCTATGAATATACCACATTTTATTTATTCATTCATCAGCTGATAGGCATTTGGGTTGTTTCCACTTTTTAGCTATTGTGAATAATGATGCTCTGAATATGTGTACAAGTTTTTATATGGACATGTTTTCAGTTCTCTTGGGTTTTAACTTAGGTGTGGAATAGCTGGATCATATAGTAAGTTCTTGATTGTTGTAAGCCTTTGGTTAATTTCGAGAGTTCTGGAAGAGTTGATTTTGACATTTGCCAGCATTCTTGTTGTTTTTATGAATCAGCAACAAGATTTTTTTTCTAAGATCTTCTGGAATTGCTTCTTCTGAATATGCTGTTTGTATGCCATGAGATGGGTTGGTGCCAGATGCTGGCATGACTTTCTAAAAACATTTTTAAAAACTTTTTAAATGTTTATTTATTTTTGAGAGAGAGAGAGACAGACAGAGTGTGAACCAGAGAGGGTCAGAGGGAGAGGAAGACACAGAATCTGAAGCAGGCTCCAGGCTCTGAGCTGTCAGCACAGAGCCCGATGTGGGTTTCAAACTCCTGAACTATGAGATCATGACCCATTTTTAAATGCTTCTGAGCAGGGGTACAACTTGCTATACCTTGATCAGAGCTGTCTATGCCTTAGAAATTGGAACAGAGCATACAAATGCCTCAGTGCATTTAAGGGCACTTCCCACAGGCCAATAAAAATAAGTCTGTGGGGAAAGCATGGCAACGAGATACACTGGTGGACCTGGGGATGTGGAAGGAAATGTTGAAGAGAATATCAAACTTTGCTACTGCTTGTTTGGGATTGGGCTGCTGTGTATCAGTTTCTTTGTCTCTAACTGGGATAATATTACTTCTCCATACAAGAAATGTTTTCTGGGCATAGAGGTGCATTTTCCATGCCTTTTCTTTACAGCTTGGGGAGCTGAATGCAGAGTTCCTTTACTAGTTGCATCTCAGTAGCCAGGGACAGAAATCAAGTATCTTACTTTTATAAGTATGTTATCAGGTGTCTTATCAAGTACAGGTAAGAAACAGAAAGAGCTGGGGATGTTTAACCTGGAGGAGAGTGAATATAAGCGGTTAATAGGGCATCTCTCTTCAAAAAGCTGAAAGATGGCACATGGAAAGCAGAATAAACTTATATAAATTTCTGTAGAAGACAGTACTAGGACCACTGGAGCAAAGTTGTAGGAAGGTGGATGTTTAGGCCCTTCTAAAAAGAGACCTGGCAGTAAAAGCTGGCTTCTTCTGTTCAAAAGTAGTTAGCACCAGCTACTTCTTAGGGCTCGTCAAAGGAATTCCTTATTGAGAGAAGGTCTGAACTAACATATCTAAGGACCTTGCTTATTTGAAGACTACATCTAATCTTTTTCATGTGTTGTAATACCTATGAAGAGAAGTGGCTTGCCTCAGATCCTTGCTTAAACAAACCTTAGTTCATTTCTATTAGTTCCTACCCAAAAGTGAAATTTTCCTTTAAGAATATAAGGGACCTCTCAGAATTCAAGGAATAGTTGTACAGCTAGACTCAGAAAAAAGAACTAAGATAGCTGTGAGGAACTCAGCCACACCTTTGTTTTAATACTCTGCCTCACTGACATGCTTAATTTCCAGATACCAGCTTATGTACTTTTAATTTCAAATTTTCATATGAGATCCTCTGATTGCCTTAATTTGAATCATGAGTCTTCCCTTGACCCAATCAGTTATAGACAAGAAGGAAGGATCATATAATAGAAATAAGATTAAAATAGTGCCAGGCCTAGGATTTCTCCTCTGAGTGGTACTAAGAAGGCACTAAGAAGGGAGAAAGAGTAAGTCACAGACTGGCTAAATACTCCCCAAGACATTTTTCACATTTTCAAAAATGTTAGTGGTAGAAGTAAAGCCAAGATTTGGGCTGTTTGAGTATGTTTTGGACAATTATTATATAACTATTATATGCCAGGTGACATGCTAGATGATGGGCAGAATGTAGAATAAAAGATATGGTCCCTGACCTCTAGGTACTTATAATCACTCTGTCCATTAGATTGCTCATTATTTAATTGGTTATCTTGTGTAGGTTTCACTTTGGGAGGACTAACCTACTGATTATGTAGAGGCTCCATGTAAACTTGAGAATATTTCTCAGTTGTATATTAAAGACATTTGCTTTTTCTAAATGTCCACACATGTAATATTTGTGTAGATCAATGCTAAAAGACTGTCACAAGCTCAAGTTCCCAAAACAAGCAAAATGGCCAATCTTTTATCCCCCAAACAAAAATAATGAGTTGTATGTCTTATATTGCTGGGAATATATCACATATTTCGCTTATTTTCATATATACATAGGTGGAAGATAACAAATTAAAAAAAAAACAGCCTTTTTTTTAAATGGGTTTTTTTTTGGAGGGGGCACGAGCAGGGGAGGGGAAGAGAGAGAGGGAGACACAGAATATGAAGCAGGCTCTAGGTTCTGAGCTGTCAGCACAGAACCCAATGTGGGGCTTAAACTCACAAACTATGAGATCACAGCCTGAGCCGAAGTCAGATGCTTAACTGACTGAGCCACCTAGTTACCTTGAAGATAACACGTGTTTTAAGTGTCTGTGAGCTACCCAGTATCCTAGGTATGTCACATATATAACATACACATGATGGACAGATCTTATATAAAGTATTATATATATTCCAATCTTATATTAATTGAATGGCTAAGAATATTTTATTATTAGCTGTCTGTTTGTCTAAGTGGAATATCATATTAAAACCATGTAATTAGTAGCTGACTTAGCTTATTGTTTGGATGTTTTCTAAGAGACTAACTTTAGCTATGATACAGATATACTTGAATTCCATTTGAGTCAGTCATTGATATATTTAACTATAACTTTTTTTGAGAGAGAGAGAGAATGAGAGAGCGAGCATGAGTGGGGTAGGGAAGAGAGAGAGAGGGAGACACAGAATTTGAAGTAAGCTCCAGGCTCTGAGCTGTCCGCACAGAGTCCGATGCAGAGCTTGAACTACCGAACTGTGAGATCATGACCCAAGCCGAAGGTGGACGCTTAACTGACTGAGCCACCCAGGCACCCCTAACTATAACTTGGCCTATTGAAAATCCTGGATTTTTAGTTTATTTATTTATTTTTTTTGAGAGAGAGTGAAAGAGAACATGAGGGAGGGATAGAGAAAGAGGGAGAAAGAGAATCCCAAACAGGTCTGCACTGTCCATGTAGAGTGTGACAAACCGTGAGATCATTGACTTGAGCCAAAATCAAGAGTGTGCCACTTAACTGACTGAGCCACCCAGGTGCCCCCTGCATTTATTTTAAATGGCTTTCTAAATTTTAATGCTAGAAAGGGGTTAACATGCTAATGTACTTTCTTGTTTTTAAATCTCTGTGGTCTTAGAACCTAACCAACTTTGCTATGGATATTTCTCACAGCTTATTTTTTCCAAAATAATAATTTTGTTTTTCAAGTCTAGTGTGCATTTTAATTCAGTTATTTTCCATTGTTCACATATTAACTTTCTGCTCTGCCAGTTTGATTTCAGCACTTAGGGCATATCTTCAATCAAAACTTCTGCAGGCAAATTATTACTCACCCAACTTTTGAAGTTTCATATTGTCTTCATAAATTATGCCTAAATTGTTGTCACAGTCTGCTTAGAAACTTATGGTTCCATTGATTTTCATAATATTTGTGGCCTTAAAAAAATGTACATCAATCCCACAGAGATCTTAAGCTCTACTTGAGAGCAATACTTAGCATTTTCTCCTGCCTAAACTGGTATGTTTGAGAAAGCAGAGGATACAATAGTAGTAGTTTCCCTGCATTATTAGTTATAACATATGATATTACTAGCAGTGTAAGCTAATACTTTAGAATTGGAATGAGCCTGCCTATCTCAATGAAATCTAAATATTTTAGTTGATTTTTATTTCATTGCTGCTGCACCCAATGTCATGTGAATATTTAGTCACAGTGCATTAAGAAACCTAAAAGCCAAAAGACAAATGTTTTTTACTTTTTTTTTGCTTAAATAGTTTATTGTTAAGTTGGTTTCCATATAACACCCAGTGCTCATCCCAACAAGTGCCCTCCTCCATGCCCATCACTCCTTTTCCCTCTCTCCCACCGCCATCACCCCTCAGTTTGTTCTCAGCATTCAAGAGTCTCTCATGGTTTGCCTCCCTCCCTCTCCCCAACTATTTTTCCCCTTCTTCTCCCCCATGGTCCTCCATTAAGTTCCTCCTAGTTCACCTATACATGCAAACATATGGTATCTGTCCTTCTCTGCCTGACTTATTTCGCTCAGCATAACACCCTCTAGTTCCATCCATGTTGCTACACATGGCCAGATTTCATTCTTTCTCATTGCCATGTAGTATTCCATTGTGTAGATGAACCACATCTTCTTGATCCATTCATCAGTTGATGGACACTTAAGCTCTTTCCATGTCTTGGCTATTGTTGAGAGAGCTGCTATGAACATGGGGCTACATGTGCCCCTATGCTTCAGCACTCCTGTATCCCTTGGGTAAATTCCTAGCAGTGCTATTGCTGGGTCCTAGGAGAGTTCTGTTAATTTTTTGAGGAACCTCCACACTGTTTTCCAGAGGGGCTGCACTAGTTTACATTCTTACCAACAGTGTAGGAGGGTGCCCGTTTCTCCACATCCTTGTCAGCATCTATAGTCTCCTGATTTGTTCATTTTAGCCACTCTGATCGACGTGAGGTGGTATCTCAGTGTGGTTTTGATTTGTATTTCCCTGATGATGAGGAACACTGAGCATTGTTTCATGTGCCTGTTGGCCATCTGGATGTCCTCAAGACAAACATTTTTTAAAGTGTGTATTTTTTGCCCACTCTATATGATTATTTTAAAACAAATTTTATTTGTTCCTATGTTTCCAAAAAGATTTCCAGTATGTTCCCTCCCTAACACTCTCTCCCCTCCAACACACATACACGTACACACACACACACACACACACACACACACACACACACACAAATCTCTTACAAATCACAGACCATGTCTTTTTTTCCTTTTCTTCCCCTTTTTTCACACCTGTCTAAAACTATATTCTGTATGCATGAAAATGATAATTATATATCATGGTGGTTATTAGATAGTTCACAAATTTCCTGAAGAACAGGTAGGAAGAACAAATGAGATCCTTCTGTGGTAAGAAAACATTAGAGCATTTGACTGTGACATCAGGAGATTAGCTTTAGTATTCTTAATCATTACTTTTGTAAACCTGTAATCTTCTGCACTCCCACTGTTATTTTTCTGCTTCATGCCTTGATTTTCTGATTTGTAAAATGAGAATAGAAACTGTTGCTTCCCATATACTTCATAGAGAATTTATGAATGGGCTAGTGTTTCCTACCCCAGATTTATTAACTTAATCTTATTTGTGTATTTTCTGTCTTTACTTTTGATTTCATGATGTCCAGTTGTGTGTATGTGTGTGTGTGTGTGTGTGTGTATTACATTGTTTTATTTACATTCTTCTTAAAAAATTTTTTTAATGTTTATTTATTTTTGAGAGAGAGAGAGACAGAGCATGAGCAGGGGAGGGACGGAGAGAGAGGGAGACACAGACTCTGAAGCAGGCTCCAGGCTCTGAGCCATCAGCACAGATGGGAGGCTCAAACCCATGAACTGCGAGATCATGACTTGTACCCAAGTCTGTCACTTAACCAAATGAGCCACCCAGGTGCCCCTCTTTTATTTACATTCTTTGCCTTTCCTGGGATTTTTCAAAATCAAAGCTTGTCAGTCACATTCCATAATACACTTGAGTACTCAAGATACTTATCAGATATAGCAAATGTTTGAATAGCTGCATTTGTTTTTGAGTGTCTGTCAAAACCTAGGACCCAGACCATTGAAGGGTATAACAAGAGGGCTGTCCCCAGTCTGAAGTGCAGATAGTTTTAAGGTGAGTGTTTTAGCCTTTTTTTTTTTTTTTAAACCTCTCTCTGGTCTACTCAGATACCTATTTTTCTTTTAATCTAAATGATCATTTATGAAATAATGCCACCATTGAGTGTTGAATTTGGTCTCTTTAAGTACATTAACTGAAAAGTCTAATTTCTCAGCTGAAGAGCAGATGTTTTGCCCTAATACTTAACATATATATGCCTAGTCTGTCTGATACTGATTGAGAAAAGAAAAACAGTTCAGCAGTCAATATCTAGTGTCATCATTAATTACAGATGAACTATTAACGCTTAAATGTCAACTTTAGAGAAAAAAAAAAGACCTTGAAACTTAGACACAGACTATTCATTGATAGAATTTTGCTGAAAGTCAGAGTCAAAGTAATGCCTAACCACTTATAAGGCTGTGCAAAAACCTGGACTTGGTCTGCTTTATGAAGTTCAGTGAGAATAAGTACTTAGTTGAAGTCCAAAGGTCTTTAGCACTAACATGACCTTAAAAATTTACCTCTCCTGGTAGATTTTAAAGTCAGGAGTTAACAGTTGAAGTCTCTATTACTTTAACATGGCTCTTACAGAACTTAGAAATTTTTGTCCTATAATGAGATGCTTAGAGGATGTCATTGTTTGAGTACGAAAGACAGTATTCTTCTGTCGGAAGATGGCCAAGGATTCAAATGCTTCTTGAGCCTGCTCCTAGAATGTGTGGGCAGGGCCGTGATCCTAGCTTGGAAGAGCATCCATAATATTCTTTTAGCTGTGGCCTCAGAACGTGTGTTCAGGTCACACAGCCACATCTTTAATGATACAGGTGTTATTTAGAAAGAGAGGAGCTACAGCAGAATCTTATTTTCTGGCATTTAAGTTTTGACCACCTGTGTCAAAACTTAGCTCTGTATTTATATGTATTTCCTCATGATAGACAAATAAATTTAGAAAAAACATCCAATTTTCCCCCTTATTCAGAATTAAGGAAAATAAATCTTAACAGGAATCATTAATTAAACATTAATGCTGCCTCTTTTTTCTTTTTATTGCAAGTACTATACTAATTTGAAGAAAGAATTATTGAGGAAAAAGTTGCCTCTATGGCAAAACAGTATGATTTTGCTTTTTTTGTTTTTTAAGTTAATTACTGTTTTGTTAGGAGCTTTAACCAGGGCCATGATAATGGAATGTTGAGACACACACAGCTTGACCTACACATTAACAGAAGTTACTGATTTAGAGTGATAAGTAATTATTCCCCCTAATGAACCATTATGGAATGTTTTTGGCAAATACAATTTTTTTTTAAAATTTCAATTTCATTTATTTTGCAAGAGGAGATATATTCACCTGGTTCAAAATTCCAGAGGCACAGAGCAGTATGCAGGAAGAAGTCTTTCCCTCACTCTTTTCCCTAAACCACATTAGCCTCCTTGAAACCCAGTTCCTGCTACTAGCTTCTTTTGTTTCTTTCCATCAATATATTATGCATATAGAAGATATATGCATGTGCATGTGTGTATATATAATATATACATATATAAACAAAATAATTTTCCTTTTCACATGAATGGTAGCTTACTAATTACTATTGTATAACTTATTTTCATTTAATAGTGTAACGAAAATCATGCCATGATGGTACATAAAAAACTTCCTTGTTATTGAGGCCTTATGGTATATATTGTCTGGGTCATATGGTGGATCACCATTTTTTTTTTTTTAACTAGATCTGTACTAATGGACATTTAGGTTGTTGCCAATCTTATATTTTCATTAACAATGATTAATGTTGCTTTCTGCTTATTTTTCATTTTCAAATTCATTTCCTGCTTTTGTCAGGGCCTGGATATTGATACTATGAATGGAGAGCTATATATTCTGACACATCTGAGATGTTTGTAAATAGACTTCTGGGTACATGTACACATTGCTAACCTAATTCTAGTCTCTTTCCCCAGGATACTCATCTAAAGTACAACTTATTTGTTAGGATCCTTATGTTGTACAAGTACTGGGTCATAGCTCCTATTGGCAAACTAAAGAGTTACAATTACTAACCTGTGATTTTGATTACTATGATATATACTATGCTTCAGTTAGAAGAGACAGTCATAGTTGGTGCTAACTCAAGTAGTGTTAATGAAAACTGCATCATTGTTAAGTAGGATAAGAAAATCTAAGCTCTTAGTGTAAAATGAATATAGGTAATCAAAGCAAATTTACTCTTTATTTTCAAGGTTTCCATATATAATTTCAGCCTACATCATACAGCTCTCTTCAGGCCCTAGCTGTACATTTGATGATCAAAAACTCTTCAGGTAGTAATCAGATATAGTGACTATACAACAAAATCCTTGAGCATGTTTGTTGACCTGTGGTAGGTCACACTAGATCTTCATTGAGTCATATGAAGCACATACACACACACACAAAGGAATAATGTCATAGCAAGCAATGGGGAAATTTTCATGTTCAATCACTGGAGTATTCACTTCCCCTAACGTTTTTACTCAATGAATTACAGTTGTTGGTCTTTTAGCTTACTCTGACTTTGTGTAGAAAACACCTTTCCTTAAAAGTATGGTATCTAAGGGGCACCTGGGTGGCTCAGTCAGTTAGGCATCTGACTTTGACTCAGGTCATGATCTCACCATCAGTGAGTTTGAGCCCCATGTCATGATGTGTTAACAGCTTGGAGCCTGGAGCCTGCTTCAGATTCTGTGTCTCCCTCTCTGCACCTCCTCCACTCTCTGTGGAGTTAGGTAAGTTCTCTATAGATTTTGGATACTAGCCCTTTATCTGATATGTCATTTGTAAATATCTTTTCCCATTCCGTTGGTTTCCTTTTAGTTTTGTTGATTTTTCCCTTTGCAGTACAGAAGCTTTTTATCTTGATGAGGTCCCAACAGTTCATTTTTGCTTTTAATTCCCTTGCCTTTGGAGATGTATTGAGTAAGAAATTGCTGCACTTGAGATCAAAGAGGTTGTTGCCTGCTTTCTCCTCTAGAGTTTTTATGGTTTTCGGTCTCATATTTAGGTCTTTCATCCATTTTGAGTTTATTTTTGTGTATGGTCTAGTGGTCTAGTTTCAATCTTCTGCATGTTGCTGTCCAGTTCTCCCAGCACCATTTGTTAAAGAGACTGTCTTTTTCCATTGGATACTCTTTCCTGCTTTGTCAAAGATTAGTTGGCCATACATTTGTGGGTCCAATTCTGGGTTCTCTATTCTATTCCATTGGTTTGTGTGTCTGTTTTTGTGTCAATATCGTACTATCTTGATGATTACAGTTTTATAATAGAGGCTAAAGTTTGGGATTGTGATGCCTCCTTGCTTTGGTTTTCTTCTTCAATATTACTTTGGCTATTTGGGGTCTTTTGTGGTTCCAAACAAATTTTAAGATTGTTTGTTCTAGTTTTGAGAAGAATGCTGGTGTAATTTTTATTGGGATTGCATTGAATATGTGGATTGCTTTGGATAGTATTGACATTTTACCAGTATTTATTCTTCCAATCCATGAGCATGGAATGTTTTTCCATTTCTTTGTGTCTTCTTCAATTTCCTTCATAAGCTTTCTATAGTTTTCAGCAGACAGATCTTTTACATCTTTGGTTAGGTTTATTCCTAGGTATTTTATGGTTTTTGCTGTATCTTCATTTTTTAAAAATGTTTGCTTATTTTAAGGGAGAGAGAGACAGAGCACGAGTGGGGAGGGGCATAGAGAGAAAGGGAGTCACAGAAAGTGAAGCAGACTCCAGGTGCTGAGCTGTCAGCACAGAGCCCAACATGGGGCTCAAACTCACGACCACGAGATCATGGCTTGAACCAAAGTTTGACACTGAACCAAGTGAACCACCTAGGCACCCCTCCATTTTTTAAAAAATTGGATAAACCCATTAGCTTTTGCTCTAGAATGTGTCAGATCTCATTTTATAGAGGAAATACACAGGTTTATTATCTTGTGACTTCCTGATCCTTTGGCATTTGGAAATAGTGTTAATGTTACTGTGGTAGTACTTCGATTTTGTAACTGTAGACCTAGGCACTATTAACATTTTGGACAGGATAATTCCTGGTTGTGAGGGACTACTCTGTCATTCTAATGTGTTTAGCAGCATCCTTGGCTTCTACCCACTAGATGACAGTAGCAATACCCTCAGGGGGACAAAAATGCCCTCAACTGAGAATCCCTACTGTAGACATACAAAGTGATCCTCCACAGCAGGTTTCAGTGTGGATCTCCCACAGTATTCAACAGTCTCATGCACTTCACCAGCATTTGTGATCTGGGACAGCACAGCAACACAAAGGTACAAATTTGGGGGCAATTTTTTTCTTTTTTCTTTTGGTGGGGGAGGCAGGCAATTTTTTTTTTAAAAGGCCATCACTCAATTTGGGGGAGATTCTTCAAGAATCATTGAGCTATTAATTGGTTGGTTGATTGATTAATTGATAGATCCATTCATTTAATAAAAATATATTGAGCTCCTGCTGTAGGCCATTCTCAGTGTTGGTGACATGTATGTTGCTGTGTTGTTCATGTGGATGTATGTAGTGAATTGGAGGAAGTAAGCCTGTAGGTAGACCTTTGAAGAAGCAATTGGGTATAATATAGGTGAAAAATGATGGTTGCCTAGATTTAGGTAGTGACAGTGGGATGATGAGAAGAGATTTCTTAGATATTTAGGAGCTAAAAAATATTAGGATTTGGTAATTGATTGGAGCAAGGAAGAAGTCAAGACTAATTCTCAGGATTCTGGCTTAGTTAAAAGAATGAAAAAAGGTAGCATTCATTAAGATGAGTAGAGTGGGAAGAACAGGCTTCTTTTTGAAGGGGGAACAGATGCTGATTTCCATTTTTGTCATTTTCTTTTGGAGGTAGCCTTTGAGATATCCATGAGGATGAGCTAGACAATGAGCTTGGGAATTACAAGGATCCCCTTTTGTACCTTGATGTATCCTATTCTTCAGATGCTGTCTACCTTTCTAGGGATGAAGACAGGTTTAGGCTGGATGTATAGATTTGGTATTTTCAGGGAATAGTTGGTTTGAGGGAAACCAAGGAAGCAGATCAAAGTGTCTAGGGAGAATTCTATAGAAGGAAGAAGGCCTAGCATTTCAACATTCTGGGAGGTATATTCAAAGAACTGAAGAGGAGGCGCTGCCTAGCATTGCAACATTCTGGGAGGTATAGTCAAAGAACTGAAGAGGAGGCGCTGCAGAAGTTTGAGGAAAATCAGGAGTGTATGAAGTCAAGGGAAGACAGAATTTTAAAATTTTGAATTCAACTAAAAAGTCAAGTAAGATGAAGACTGATAAAAGGACATTGAATTTTTCAACTCAAAAGTGTTCATGAGTATTTGAGAGCCTTTTTCAGTAGACTGATGGTTGTAAGAGTTCAATAAATGTGGTTAAATACTGAGTAGGAATTGAGTGGATGGAATGAACAGGTGCAGGTCATGCTTTGATGCATTTTGATTATAAAGAAGAAAAGGGGCTGAAAATAGTATGTGAAGGAGGTATGGGCTGGGGGAGGCAGGAGGGCTTGAATATGTTTAAATGCTAATAGGAAGGAGACAGTTGAGACATAGAGGTTGGCATAGGAGAGGGGAACATGTAGATGGGAGCAACTTGAGATGGGATGAGTCCAGAGCACAGGGAGAAGGACTGATCTGAGATAGAGATGAGGTCTTTCAGGAATTATACTTCTGGGTCTTCCTGAAGGTTCACAGTGACAGAAACATTAAGAGACCTCTGGCAGAATCCATATCATTTCTGAATTCCTTGGGGTCCATTGATCCTCAGAGGTTGGATCCATTTGATTACTTGTCTTTATTTTTGGTAGCAGGCATATACTAGATTGGGACCCGAACCTATGGATTAGGTTAAGATTTGGGGTCCAATTTTTGTCTAAATAATCAGAATGGAAGGATACTCTGAGACCGTTAGGGAAACTTAGCCAGGTGTTGAAGTGCAACCTGGAGATCACCTAGAGCCAATCTATTTTAATTAACAAATATGCTGTTCTCATTATGACCTTCATTCTTACTAATCTATATGATGGATTGTTGATTTCAGAAAACACTGTGTTTTCGTATTATTAAGCTTCAATTTTACTGTTCAGATGTTAAAGGTTGATTATAGTTCACGTTCTTCAGTGGCTTGATAGAGGATAATCTTTGGAGCCAGGAAAAAAAAAACTAGATTCAAATCCTGGCTCCTTCACTCCATCACAGACTGAGCTTTTGTGGCCGTGAGCATGTCATTTATTCTTTAATATTCTCATGGGAATACCTGATAATGTCTAATTTGCATCACAGTTACAAAGATTAGAGGTCACACATATATTCCAGGACATTGTTGATATTAATAAATAGGAGCTAATATTATTTTAATTATATAAAAATAATTTATTATTTGCTATTATAAGACCCTTAGTCAACATACTCTGAGTTAATTGTTAGAATACCAAATCAAGGGGTCCCTGGGTGGCTCAGTTGGTTGAGTATCTGACTCTTGATTTCGGCTCAGGTCATGATCTCATGGTTCATAGGCTGGAGCCCCATATCAGGATCCACACTCACAGCACAGAGTCTGCTTGGGATACTCTCTCATCTGGCCCTCCTTGTGCAAACACATTCTCTCTCTCTGTTTCTCTCTCTCTCAAAATGAATAAGTAAACATTTTTTTTTAAAGAATACCAAAATTAAAATTGAGGATTTTTTTTTTCTTCATGGATCTAAGAGAGATTAATGGTGATGTCCTTGGTGTAAGTTTTGGTAGTCACAGAAGTTTTGCCATAATCCTGGGCCAACTAAAAACAACTTTAATGGCCTACATCTCATCATAGTGAATAATGAGAAAAGAGGTTAAATTCTAGATTTTTAAAGTATATAGAAACAAATTTTATTGGATCCTTATTATTTACCATTAATGTGTTTTAGTTAGAACATGTGTTTTTACAAATTTAGCCCATTCAATCCTTTTTTTCTTCTGTTTAATAACTTCTTTTCCCTCTTCTTCCTTTTCTTCAAATTATTGGGAACTTTTTCATTGTAGCAGTATTTGGTGCTATCAGTCTATCAGTCATGGCAGGAAAGCTTCTTGTACACCAGAAATGCTGTGGTGTGTGTGTGTGTGTGTGTGTGTGTGAGAGAGAGAGAGAAAGAGAGAGAGAGAGAGAGAGAGAAAGAGAGAGAGAATGTGTTTGCACATTAGGAAGAGAGAGAGAGAGAGAGGGGAAGAGCTGGGGAGTAGGGGCAGAAAAGGAAGGCTGGTGTCTAGGATAATTGTTCTGGTGTTTTTCTAGATGTCTTCAGATACCTGTTTGTCTCTGGCTTAGGTACTCTATGGGCCTAACTGTTCAAAATAACAACTCGGGAGAAAAAAAGTTTTTATGAACTTTTCAGATAAAGTCATCTTTATTTGATTCCCTGGGCCTCTTTACCTATATCCTCCTCCCCACTGGTACCATCATTTCAACACTGAAGCACCCAATTCCCTGGAGTATTAATGGAGACAGTTCAAGTATCTGCTCCATTTCCTTTGTTCTAGTAGCTTTTGGTCCTTGCTGGGAAATGCTCTGAAAACTGAACCGGCTACTGAATACAAAGGCCGACGGTGTTGTCCCTCCTGGTAACACACCGTGGGATTTGTTCCCACCTCCTGTTCCTGACTCATTAGTCCCTAAGTGCAGAAAAGGTTGCTCCTGGAATAAAAAGAATGGATCCAGCTCAGAGTCCTTTTTCGCCTTTTCCTGTGTTTTATTTGGGTGCACTCACAGCTCTTCACCTTCATTAGTGAGCTGGCAGGGGGCTGGCACAACGCGAAAGTAGCTTTCGCTGGTTCCCTGGGGTGTATCAGAGATCTCAGAACTCAATACCCTACCATAAAAATACTGTGCTTCAAACAACCTCTGGATGGAACAAAGCCATACATTCCAATCTGCTTGGGCCTCTCAAATTGCCATCCTTGCCAAGAACCAGTCTTGCTCCCAGCTTTTTTCCCTTCTCTGAATGTAGTTCTTTTGGTATCCTCTGTGTCAGGTAAATGTTACTGTGTGTGTGAAAAAGTAAGCTTTGGGCAAGGGCTGTTATATTTATTTATTTTTAAGTTTTTATTTATTTATTTTGATATGGACTGTGTGGGAAGGGCAGAGAGAGAGAGAGAGAGAGAGAGAGAGAGAGAGAGAGAGAGACTCCCAAGCAGGTTCTGCATTGTCAGATGGAACACGATGCGGGGCTCAGAGAGAGAGGGAGAGAGAGGGAGAGAGGAGGGAGAGAGAGAGAGACTCCCAAGCAGGCTCTGCACTGTCAGACGGAACACGATGCGGGACTCAAAGTTACCCACAGTAAGGCTTGAACTCACGGACCTCCAGATCATGACCTGAGATGAAGTCAGGTGCTTAACTGACTGAACCACCCAGGTGTCCCAGAACCATTGTATTTAAAGGACACTCAGGGCAGTAGTTTCTTGTGAGAGATAGAGGCAGCAGATATTTGTGGGCTTTTATGCCCAAGTGATATCATTTCAGATTTATATCTAATATTTGAAAAGTCCATGAAAAGTAGAGATGCTATAAGAGAAAAGCTGAGTTGCATATTTATTATTCAAGTTCCGTTTCCTAATTTTCCCAAGTGACCAAATTATTTTCATATTTAAAGCCCAGGCATCTGGAGAACTGTCTCTGACTCCAGATCCACATATGTGTATGAATTCAGTAATTGGGTATGACACTAACATGAACAGTGTCCATCAAACCTTTCTTTAAAGCTCTTGGGGTACTGGAGTGCCTAGGTGGCTCAGTTAGTTGAGCGACCGACTTCTGATTTCAGCTAAGGTCAAGATCCCAAGGGTTTGGATGGAGCCCTGTGTCCAGGTTCTCATCAGGCTCTATGCTGAGCATGGAATGTGCTTAAGATTCTCTCTCTCTCTCTCTCTCTCTCTCTCTCTCTCTCCCCCCCCCACCCCTCTCCTTAACTTGTGTGTGGTCTCTCTCTCTCTCTAAAATTAAAAAAAAATTAAGCACTTGGAGTACTGATAGCATTGTGCTTTGTTAAATTTACAGCATTTATATGCCATAATTCTTGAGAACTGATGACTATATTTTAAGGCAGCACGGCAAAATAAAAATAGGGAACTTTTGTCATAAAATGGCTAGTATAACTTTAGAAAACTCAACTCTTGGGGTGCCTGGCTGAGTTAGTCAGTTGAGCATACTACTCTTGCTTTCATGTCACAGTTCATGATTTTGCCTCGCATCAAGCTCTGTGCTTGTGATTCTCTCTCCCTTTTTTTGTGCCCCTCCCCAATTCACATTTCTTTCTCACTTTGACATTCATTTTCTCTCTCTGTCAAAATAAACAAACTTAAAAAAAAGTATCAGTTTACCTAGAGGTTGCGTTTGGATATATTAGCATTGTTTGAGGTAACAGATTGATTATTTGGAATATGATGTAACAGGTTAGTGTGGACTAAAAGGCAGTGGTGTATCATGAATACTGTCTGAAAAGAGAATTTAGTGAAAAATGAGAGAAGGCTATGTATAGTACATTGTCGTTTATAAAAAATTTAGAACATATATATGCACAAAACAACACTTTATTTTTCAAATAAGACAGATACCAGATAATTAAGTGATTGCTTATGTAAGAGTAAGAGACAATGGGGATTGGAGATAAAGGGTGGGGGGAAGCAATAAAATAAACCAAGAAAAGAGCCTTCCACAGACTGATAGTAATAGTATACTCTGGGCTGAGAAGTGTGGTAAACCCAGTAGTCTGGGCATAAGGTGAATCTAATTTAAGAGAGGTGACTGGAAAATAGATTAAGTGGCAGCCAAAAAAAAAAAAAAAATGGTCAATGAAGGCAAACAGAATAAAATATTTCAAATGTTATGATTCATTAGCAAGAATCCTGTAAGGAAGAAAAATGCCTCTACATAAGTACATTTGGTTATGCCTTTTTGGTTTTTAAAGTTTTTGTGGGAGAAATAGGAATTTCTCTTTTTTTTTCCTTAGGTGAAGATATCTATAATAAGGAAAGCAGATGTTTCTTTTCAAGTGCATGTGTACACCTGCCATAAGACAAAATGAGTAGCTACTACTGAGAACAGGCTCTGGTTATCTTTTATGTTGCTTGTTAAATTAAAATTCTCTTCCTGGCAAGTATAGGTTTATAATTAAGTCATTTATCATGTGTTCTTTTGGCTTCATCTTAAACTTGATGATATATACAAGTGATATGTGGGTGGTTACTTAGAAATTAGATGGGTGAGTTATTTTACTGTCCTCTGTCATTTGATGTGTAGGTTCTTCCTGTTTATACCAAACACTGAACATTGACTCATTGTATGCAACTGAAGGGGGTAAAAAAGATCTTGGTCTAGAACTGTGTTCTCAACTTATTGTCAACCTACCGACACTCTTGAGGAGTATGATATGCTCCCATTAGTAGAAGTGACTCCAAAACTCCAAACTCAATTAGTTACAGTGTAAAGGAGTCTTCCTGTACCAGATAAAGATTTCCTTCCCTTCACTTTCATGTACACTCTTTTTTTGCTGTGTTCTATTGGTATTCTGCCCCATACCCACTCATTTATCTTATGTCCACATACTCAACACTATACTAACACTTTATATTTATAATTTCATTAATTCCTTATTACAACCTGCATATTATACATTTTTTAACATTTTTTCATTTTTGAGAGAGAGAGTGCATGCACTTGCGCCCAAGTGGGGGAGGGACAGAGAGAGAGAGGGAGACAGAATCTGAAGCAGGCCTCAGGCTCTGAGCTGTTAGCACAGAGCCTGATGTGGGGTTCGAGCTCACAAACTGTGAAATCATGACTGGAGTTGAAGTCGGCGCTTAATCAACTGAGCCACTCGGATGCCTCTACCACTTGCATGTTATTGGTAAAGGAAACAGACTCCAAAAGGTTAAGTGATTTTTCTATGGCCATATAGCTGTAGGTAACAGAACCAGGATTAGAAGCCAAATCTAGCTCCAAAGCTTATCTTTTTTCCTTTCTGACTACACTGTGTTTTTCATGGGCTACCTTCTACAAAATCCATATTTGTGTAGAGTGTGATGTCTTCATTAAACTCCTTAAATTTTTAAAGGGACTTTATTCCTACCCTCTGCTCCAGTTATTGCTTAAAGAATGTGGTGCTTTTAAGTTGTACCACAAAATATCTGTGTTCAGGTTCCTTTTAGAGAAGAGAATTTTGAACTCTCTGAGTCCAATTGCTCAAAAGCCTACTTCTACTTCTGAGAAATGTTATTTATAGAATAGTGATGTTAAGTCACTGGCCTTCAATGACGGATGTTATAGCAAATAGCTGGATGAAATTCACTATTCTGTCTGTGAGTTTTTAATGAGAATGCCGCTTTCTCTACTATACCACATCATCTTTGAGAGAACCTGGAGATGATATTCTTCTCAGATCTCAGGATTTGGAAGCACTGACTCTTTATCTGAAAAATCTTGTGGCTATTATGAATCTTATACTTTATCGTACTTTCTTCTTTATTTTGGTTACTAGGAAGGTTAGAGCCAAATTTGCAGACCATCTCTAATACCCATGGAGGAATAAACAATACACGTTTGTGTTCTGATCTTATTCCTAGCATTATTTTCCTGTCTATTATGTTCCTCTTTGATCTCATGTTTCTTAATTTAAAAAGTTTTTTGTAGTGAGTGTATTTTCATAAACTGCGACATATCCCTTTTCTGGTGATGAATAAAAATGTACAAATAACATGTATAAGGTCAATTGAAGCTTTTCTGACTTGATGGTTAATTCACCTTCCTGCTAGGAGTGTCATGTATACACATTCATCTTTTTCATTTGTTTTCCTCCTATCTTTCATCTCCTCCTAATTTTCTATTGTTTATTATGGTTTCCTCTCTAGATGAACAGATTAGTAGAATTTGAGTGGTCCTTTTTATTGTTGAGTGTGAGCATAAAGAGTTATTTTTCTGAAAAATTGGTCTTTTGATCTGTATTTCTCCAAGTTAAAATTTTATAAAGGTATAAATTTAATTTTTATGAAAACCGAATTTTGACTTATTTGATTGCTTTCATGAGGATAAGAGTAGGGAAATTTGTAGTTTAAGAGGGGTGCCATTATAGAAGTTTTTTTCTTAAATAGTTTATTGTCAAATTCATTTCCATATAACACCCAGTGCTCATCCCAACAAGTGCCCTCCTCCATGCCCATCACCCACCTTCCCCTCTCCCCCACCCCATCAGCCTCAGTTTGTTCTCAGCATTCAAAAGTCTCTCATGGTTTGCCTCCCTCCCTCTCCCCAACTATTTTTCCCCTTGTCCTCCCCCATGATCCTCCTTTGAGTTCCTCCTAATCTGTCTCCCATTATAGAAGTTTTTGAGAGTTTATATAGAACAGAATATTTTTAGCTTGTTCTCATAATGTTAATGAATTCCCTGTCTGTTGCCTCATGGCCATCTTTAACTGGATGTTCAACTGATACTTCAAATTGTCTGAAACTTCACGAAAGTTATTTCCACCCTTTCCTCACCCTGTTTCTCACTCCATTTCTTATTTTGATGAATGGTACTGCTCTGCACCTAGTTACCTGAACCATATACATGGCCATCATATTAGATGTCTCTGATATGCCACCCAGTTCTTTATATTTTACCTATTAAACAGCTCTAAAAATTTTTTTTTATAGTTTATTTATTTTTGAGACAGAGAGAGACAGAACATCAGCGGGGGAGAGGCAGAGAGAGAGGGAGACACAGAATCTGAAACAGGCTCCAGACTCTGAGCTGCCAGCACTGAATCTGATGCAGGGCTTGAACCCACGAACTGCAAGATCATGACCTGAGCCAAAGTCGGATGCTTAACCGACTGAGCCACCCAGGTACCCCTAAACAGCTTTTTAAAAAGTGTTTAAAATTTTTTAATGTTTATTTATTTTGAGAGAGGGACAGAGCATGAACAGGCAAGGTGAGGGGCACAGAGAGAGAGGGAGACATGGGGCATGAACTCATGATCTGTAAGATCATGACCTGAGCTGAAGTTGGACACTTAACTGACTGAGCCGCCCAGGTGCCCTCCAAAATTTTTTATTTTAGAGAGAGAGAGAGCACATGAGTAGGGGAGAAGGGCAGATAGAGAGAAAGAATCCCAAAAAGGCCCCACACTCAGCATGGAGCCTGAAGCAGGGCTCTATCCAATGACTCTGGGATCATGACCTGACCCAAAGTCAAGAGTTGGTCGCTCAACTGACTGAGCCATCCAGGCACCCCACTACTTCACTGCTTTAAAGCTAGCCTTTTTTCCATTGCCACTGTTATTTCTTGTTCTGAGAGCCTTGCACATAGCCTTGCCTAAGCAAGTATTCAAATTCTTGAATAATTGAATGAATGAATGTAGGGGTGAATTGTCTTAGTTTCATTGCTTCTATCTGAACTTCCTCCCTCTCTTCTGGACCTTTCTAATGTTGTCAGAGTGATATTCCTAAAATGCAAGTTAGATCCTGTCACTCCTCTGCTTAAAACCTTCAGTGGCTCTTTCTAGCTTTCAGGATTAAGTTTAGTTTAGGCACTTCATGCTAAGTCCCCTGCATCTTACTGGCTTTCCCTCCTGCTATTTCTGTCTACTGACCATGTAGTTTCATCCTGTGGCTGGGTGCTCCATGTCCTACCACATGCTATTCATGTTGTAGATCCTAACTGAAGCATGACTGCAAGAACTTGACTGTCTCTGCCAGTCTGAGTTAGATGCCTTTTTCCCTTGCTGTCATATCCCTTTATGTGCAGTGAGTGTCATGACATGTCCCCTATTAAACTGTTGTTATGACATCCTTATATAGGGGCCTTCTCTTAATACCAGTTTTCCTAGTGTCCAACATTTAGTGAATAGCCAATAATTAGTTATTGGCTGGCTCACTGAATATGGAATGGAATAAGTCTATAGGTTGTCATCTAGTCTGATCATTTATTCATTCAATAACTATTTATTGACTACTTCCTATATGCCAGATATTGTTTGAGAGGCTAGGGATACTTCAGTGAACAAAAGCAGTACCTACCAGACAATTAAAAAGCAATAACATAGATACTCAGTGTTGGGTAATAAGTACTGTAAGGAAAATGGACAGGGATAAGGAGATCCTAGAGCATGTGGTCAAGCTAGGTGTGTCTAAAGTGGGAACTTTTGATCAGAGACCTCAATGAAGTGAGAGAGGAGTCATATGGCCATGGTGGTGGTGCCAGGGATGCAGGTGGTTCTGGGCAGAGAATAACATTCCTGAGCACCTATTATATACCTGGGCCTGTTTAAATGCCAGTAATGAACAAGACTGTTGAACATTAGCATTGTTTATTAATGGTGCAGTCTGTTCTGTTTCAATATTTTGTATCATACCTTTCTTTAATTGTTTGATTTTCTGAAATTGAAACATCTCAACATGGGGGAGTCCCTTTATTCTCCCTAACTGCTTGTGACTTCCTACTCTTTTCTCTGAGAGGAGAGCCCATAGATGTTTATTGTTTAGAGATAGGAATATCACAGTAAGATACGGATTTAGGAAATAGATCTCTGCCCTCTCCATGTTTAATCATAGTGGTCAGGGATGTATGAAAGTGCCTTAGGTTTTCATGTCTTTGAGTTGACCCAAGTTGTGAATGTATATAAAATTCCCTTACAGTAACTGGACATAGATACTACTGTTTTCTTTTCCTAGACTCCCAATCCAGGCCAAAACCTTGAATAAAACTTCTTAGAGCCTTTTGCCTTGGTGAGAAATCATAATTTTGGCTACTATTTCTTGCTCTGTAACCTGCTTACTGCATAAATTAAGTATGATCTGTGGCAGTTTCCCATTTGTAAGCAGGGCACCCTTCAAGAAGTTGTAAAAACCTATGTTTAAAAAAGCCTCATGTTCTTGAAGAATAGGAGCTACAGAAATCTAGAGTCCAATGGAGAGAAAAAGAAAAAGAACATTCCTAAGAAAACTGTGTCAATTTGCAAATTTGTTGTCCTCTGGTGGCAGCTGACAGGTGGAGTGACAACCCAATCAAATAACACTAGGGCCATTGTGATAGGAGGGAACTTAATATTGTTATTGTTCCGCTTAGCTGAAATTTGTGTGAGGCTATGCCAGCTCTTGTATTGAGAAAACCCAATCGGGCGGAAGAGTTTTTGGTTTCTGCCTTTAGAGCCGCCCAACAACTCAGGGAAACCGATTAAATCTGGAAGGTGGCAGTTCACTCTACAGGCTTCTCCAGGCACCTTTGAGGGGAATCAAAGATAAATAAATACCACGTTTTATGAGAGGAGTATGGGGTGAGAGGGAGTGCCTGGACAGGAGTTAAAATTTCAAAGGGTGGGGGAAGATTTCGCCGACTTTCTTCCTGATCAGACTCTTGTCTCATGACCTTGTTCATGCTTGGATTAGAGCTGGTCCTTGTAAACATGTGTGAGTTTGATAGGAAAGGAAGGAGATAGAAGTGTTTTCCAATGACCTCAACTGCAGAGGGAAAATGATCAAATACAGGTTTTTTTATTAGAAAAAAAATGGCTTTAAAAACTATCTTACAAATCATATTGGGTACTTATTTGCCTCTGGGACATGTGAAAACCCTGGCTTGTTATACAAAAGGTTTTCTGTTAAAAGTCTGTAGTTTCTTCAGGACAAGTTTATGGCCCCTGTTCCAAAATTGGTAAACTACTGTGGTTCTTAGCTCCTCTATTTACTGAGTGTGGACCCTGGCCTCTCACCTTTCCAGTGTGCCTTACTTATTAATAATTTTAATGTGAGCATGACCTACCTCAAAGGGGCTATGGATATTTAATTAGCCAAAAATAATTTATTATGTTTTATAAACTTACAGAGCTTTAGAGATCATTTGGCCCACTTTGCAAACAGTAAACGAAAGCCCAGAAAGGATCAGTGGCTTGCTAAGGGGCATTCATCTAGTAAATAGATGCAAAGGGACTCCACCTAGATCCTGACCCTCAGCATTCTTTTTTCCTATATTAAAGTTTGGTTTTTGAGCTGCTTAGGGTTCAGTAGTATATGCAATGGAGAGAACTACAGCATCTTCTTTTATTGACTTACAAAGAATAATTAGTAAAGTAATCAAATGAATTCCTGTATAATTCAAAACCTCATATGAGTCCCCATGATAGTTTTAATCTCTTTTTCCCATCAAACTTTTTATGAGAGCAACTAGGAAGTAAACTGCCATACTGGGTTGCAATTTGTTATGTTTTTCTTCCTGCTGTGGAGAAGATGGTATAAAAAAAATAATAAAAGTAGCCCTAAGCTCAACAACCAGGAGGTGAAGAACAAAAGCAAAGATATTTGTTTATCAGATGCCAATCACTGATTCTAAATTATTCCTCCATGAATATAGTGTGGGTTTCTGTGACTCCTATTACAGTGTAGTAGTAATTCTTCTCTCTATTTTCCCCAGGTGCAAATTTAGTTTAAAATGTTACTATCAGTTGAGGAAGGGAAGATTTTCCAGGGATCCTTAGAGGTAGGCTGAATTAAGGAGGGGTCTTGCCCCAACTAGGATGAAGGAGAAGAAAATATATTATTGACTTCTTCTGACAAACCACTTCAGACAGGGAGCAAACACATTAAAAAAAAAAAATCAGTTAAATAAAAGCATTAGTATCAAATGACTCCTTAAAAACAAGGTGCTTTGTGGTTAAAAAATGCAGTGAATTACTCCTGTAAAAATATAGGGAATACTGCAGGCTCAATATATTTTGTCCGCTATTAGAAGCGATAGTTGGAATTTGTTGGTACTGATTGTCACTACTGGTTGTCTGTACTAGTTGTGGCTTGTCTGGCCCATCCTCCTTTTGTCTTTGTTTTAGGGAATAGAACTCATCCAGTCACAGTTTTCAGAAGGGCTGAGGTAACGTCCTTCAGTGAGACAATAGTTCTGTTTATGTTGGAGACAAATCCCAGAAACTCAAGGTAACAACATACACAGAGTGAGAAAGTATATCCGGGAGCTTTTTCTTTGGCATTTTTACTGCTAACAATCTGCAGAAGTTTTAGTATTTAGTGCCAGGTCAGGCTTAAGGGGCAGTTTCTATTTCTGTGTGATTCTTAAGGGTTTAAAAAGTCAGCAAGAAGATTATGTAATAGAGGACGGAGATTCTATCTTTGGTAGAACCTGGCAAAACATGAGGGAGGGCAACATCCACTTCTAGACTTTTTGGGTTTTGTTTTTCAATTAAAAGAAGTCGAAAAGTTCAGTAAGTTTTATGGTTCAGTGAGCAAGACCTTTGCCCAAAGTCTCTGAAATCCACCCATCTCCCCAAACCTGTACTAAATAATTTTGTGACCAATGAAAAATGCAGGTAAACTGAGAAACAAAGCACTAGAAGATAGGCCTGTGGTCACATGGTATGACCAAAATACAATGATCTCATCTACCCACTTCATTGCCATTCAGCTAGTAGCCATTCAGTTAAAGTACTTTTCATCACTCACTGCAGTCTTTTGCTATAAACAAGGCGGCTTTGGAACAAAGTAATCTCTATACTCTTGATGATGAGGGAGAATAAGGTAAGCTGAGGGCAAAGTCCAAGCTAGTACCCTCCTCCTGCTCCCTTTACTTCCCTCCCTTGCTCCCATAACAGGTGGGATACATGTGATATTCCTCAGTACCCCTGGGTGCCCAAGAACAAAGGAAAGGAAAGAAAACAAGTGGTTAACTAATAGAAATCGTAGTCATCAGGACATGAGTCTCCATCAGTTTACAAATATCTGAGTCAATTATAAGAAAAAGGCAATCTTATCAATAGCCTAATCTCCAGAAACCTAGAGACTCAGTTTTCTGGGGCCCCAACATCACCCTCCCCTCCTTAGTGATGTGGGGAATAAGGCAAGAAGGACATGGCAGGTAAAATTAAATTTCTTTATAACTTGGGGCCCATTGACAAATATTTGAGGCTGGTAGAGTAAAATGTTTCTCAAGGAACTCCTTACCATCTTAATGCTTTGCTAGAGGGAAACCAACCTTAGCTTGACAATAGCTAGGCCTCCAGTATCCTGGGAGTCTGCTTTAGCAAGTGAAAATCCCTTTGGAACCTTCCCCTGGACTTTTCTTCCCCAACTTCAAGTATATA
Source organism: Proteles cristata cristata (assembly GCA_017311185.1). NCBI lineage: Eukaryota > Metazoa > Chordata > Mammalia > Carnivora > Hyaenidae > Proteles > Proteles cristata. The sequence continues at coordinate 658,288 of JAESUZ010003149.1, read as the reverse complement.
ATCAGTCTCTCCTCATGGTCCTGGGGCAGCTCTTTCTGCCCACGGGTCCTGTCTGTGTACTTTAATAAAATCACCTTTTTGCACCAAAGACATCTTCAAGAATTCTTTCTTGGATCTCTGAGCCTCTCCCTGCACCATTCCAAAACCTCATCATTGGCATTTTGTCTCTGCTCATATACCATTTAGGTGAATATGGGCCCATAGATTTTTTTTTCTAAGTGGGTTACAAGGAATCCACCATATATTTCATTCACTTCTGATGAAACCCAGGACTTTCTCTTTTGAGCTTCTTAATGAGATATCTTTATTTGTTTTTTACATGGGATACAGATTGGGGGACTATTCTCAATTCTTCGGCGTTCACCCGAAAACACAAAATCCGTCATCTTAGTATGCTTGCACAGGAGTTAGCTAAATTCATAAGGTTTACACTTTAGTTTTACTTGTTTACTTAAGACTACAGATGTGGGTAGGGCTGTTGAGTCTGCCCAGGAGGCAGAACTGTTGTTTTGGAGGAAACTAAATGAAATTCCCCCTGGCAGCAGAGTGGGAGATTCAAACTGTGGGAGAGACTAATGGTTTGTATCTTCTTCACTTTAAAGTAAACTTCAGGACTTTTTTCCCCCATTCAAGAAGGATGTTCTAAGGCCTATTAGAGGATAGTAATATCTTTAAAATCATGCAATGAACAAAATACCAGAACTTCTGAGTTGTTAGTTAGGAATAGCTCTGATAGTAACTAACTTTGGACAGTTACTGAAGTAACTGAGTTTCAATTTCCTGAACTATAAAACAAGGAGATTGGTAAATGCTCGCTGAAGTTCAAGCACTTAAGTTCTCTAATTACTTTATTATTGTCATACACTGATAATAAAATATTTAGATATGTGCATACTTTTATTTTGTTTAAAGGAAATGGTTTATGGTCCTTAGTAGTAGAATTGAAATTTCTTTCTTGTATGTATGATTGGTTTTATTTGCCTATGGATGGAAAATTTCAGGTTGTTAATAAGAAGCAGTTAACAGTGGTTTCTTTGGGGGAGTAGGACTATGGGTCTATGGAGAAGAAGGGTTTTACATTCATTTTATACTTTTATTTGCTGATTTTTTTTACTGAGTCCATTATTTAAAAATTAAAAAAAAAAATAAATTGGCTTTATTTTTTAAAGGGCAAAAGGAAGGCTTTGAAATCATTACAGAATGTGTACCAGGAATTTATTTGGAATTTAATTTCAGACTCCCAAATTTTTATGTAGCCATAACATATTGCTTGAAACTATAAGAAGGTTTTTGCTCTTATTATAGTAAGCAAAGTCTTTTAAATCCTGTCTACCAATGAGAGCAGCTATTTTTGTTTGATAAAACAAGCAGCCTTTTAAAAGCAGAGAATTGGGTGCTTGGGTGGCTCAGTCAGTTGGGTGTCTGACTTTGGCTCAGGTCATGGTCTCACCGCTTGTGGGTTCAAGCCCTGCGTTGGGCTGGGCTCTGTGCTGACAGCTCAGAGCCTAGAGCTTGCTTCAGATTCAGTATCTCTCTCTCTGGCCCTCCCCTGCTTACTCTCTATTCTCTCAAAAACGAATAAGTGTTAAAAAAAATTAAAAATAAAAAAGCATAGAAGCAAGATAAAGCAATGTTAATGACAGCATTATATAGTTTTCATATATTTGATACTCTAAAAGATCTTATTTCTTTAACCTATCTGTGATAGTTTGTAGAATCATCTTCCTTTGTAGCTATGGGCATGAAATAAAAGTAGAAAAAATTGGTTTTCAAACCAACTGGTGCCAAGGTTAGAGTGTAGAGTCCTAATGCCGTGATTTAAATACAGAACAATAGTTCCCTCTTCTTAGAAGATGGAACTACAAGAAATTAAAAAGCTGTCCGTTGGAACATCAGAAGACAATTTTTAAATATAATTTATTGTCAAGTTGGTTTCCATATTAACACCCAGTGCTCATCCCAACAAGTGCCCTTTTCCATCCCCATCACCCATTTACCCTGACCCCATCTCTCATCAACCCTCAGTTTGTCCTCAGTATTTAAGACTCTCTTATGGTTTGCCCCCCTCCCACTCCTTAACTATTTTTTCTCCCCTTTTCCTCCCCTATGGTCCTTTATTAGGTTTCTCCTATTCCACATATGAGTGAAAACATATAGTATTTGTCTTTCTCTGCCTGACTTATTTCTCTCAGCGTAATACCCTTGAGTTCTATCCATGTTGCTACAAATGTCCAGATTTCATTCTTTCTCATTGCCATGTAGTATTCCATTGTATATATAAACCATGTCTTCTTGATCCATTTGTCCGTTGATGGACATTTAGGCTCTTTCCATGGTTTGGCTATTGTTGAAAGTGCTGCTATAGACATTGAGGTACATGTGCCCCTATGCATCAGCACTCCTTCATCCCTTGGGTAAATTCCTAGCAGTGCTATTGCTGGGTCCTAGGAAAGTTCTATCGTTAATTTTTTGAGGAACCTCCACACTGTTTTCCAGAGGGGCTGCACCTGTTTACATTCCCACCAACAATGTAAGAGGGTCCTCATCAGAAGGTAAAGGCTGCATTTAAAGGCTGCATATGGCACCTGAACTTGAATTTTGGTTTAAGCATTCATTAATTTTTGTCCTTTGTCCTCTTTTTACAGATGTTTCTATGGAGTTTTGAGAAGCTATAAGAACTCCCAAACTAGAGGTTTCTAGCCTTATATATTTGTAGGTCCTTTATCTTTTTTAACTTTTCTACCTTTCTTCTTTCTTTTTGAAACAAACTTTACAGAGTAACAGAGTGCCTTGAAAGAAAAATCAGTACCTTCGTAGCACTAATGTATTTTTACTATTATAATCAGTATAATATAGACATGGTATTTATTTTTTATTTTCAGTTACTCTGACATATTTTTCCCCTAACTGACACAATGCTTTCTAGCCTTTCCCATATTCAAAATTAGGAAGTAAGCACAAAGTTAATTTAAAGATGATCTGTCACATTGCCATTGTTAAAGTTTCCTTTGTTATTATCAGATTTGCTAAATTTATTTGATCTTCCACTTTATTCAGGTTATAGTACTGGTTTAATTTGGTTTACTTATTTCATTAGAGTGTTAGGTTATTTATACTAATGTTGGTGTTATCAGTGATGATAATAGCTATTGCTATTGTTTATTAAGTTCTTATTTTTGCTAGATGCTATGTCAGGTAATTAATTTAGCAAATATTTGAGTACTTTCTACGCCCCAAGCATTGACCTAGGGTCTAAAGATATAATGGTCAGTGAATAAGACCAAGCCCATAAGAAGTTTATGTTTGATGTATTATTTCTAATCTACATAAAATTGTACAAGGTAGATATTGTCTTAATTTTATAAGTGAGAAAGCTGATGCTAGAGAAGGAAAACAAATTTTCCAGCACTCTGTAGCCTCTAAGTGACCAACTTTTAGTTTCAGCCTATCTTACTTGATTCCAGTCTGCATTCTGCTTCATTCTACTGCCTCATGATAGATCAACACTATTTCCTTCTTCATTAAAGATGTTTGTAAACATCCAGGTTTAGTCTGAACATGATTGACTATGGATAGAATTCTGTTTTACCTTGTTGCTTCCAGAAAGCTAGAAGTAACATTTAAACCTAATATTTTGAGCACCAAAAAGAATATAATATTTAGGAATAGTTTAACCAAGTTAAAAAAAAAAAAAAAGCAGGTAGGATTTGTAAACTGAAAACTACAAAGTATTGTTGAAATTAAAGAAGACCAAATAAATGGAAAGATATCTCATGTTCATGGATCAGAAGACTCAATATTGTTAAGATGGAAATGCTCCCCAAATTAATACAGTTTCAGCACAATCCCTATCAAAATTCCACCTGACCCTAAAGTTTATGGGGACCCAGAACAACCAAAACAGTCTTAAAAAGAACAACAAAGTTGGAGGATTCAGAATTTCCAATTTCAAAATTTATGACAAAGCTACAGTGACCCAGATAGTATGGTGCTAGTGTAGGCTAGAAATACAGATCAGTGGATTAGAATTGAGAGTACAGAAGTAAACTCTTTCATCATGGTTACTTGAATTTGGACAAGGATTCTAAGACAATTCAATGGAGGAAAGAATAATCTCTCCAGTTAATAGCTCTGGGGCAACTGGACAGCCACATGCAAAAGAATAAAATTGAACCCCTCTTTTATACCATATATCAAATGGATCAAATATCTAAATTAAACTGTAAAAGTATAAAAAATGGAAACATCCCAAATGTCTTATCGACTAATGTTGTCTATCAACTGATGAATACATAAATAAATGAGCTAAATTAATACAACAGAATAGTGTTTGGCAGTGAGAAAGAATAAGGTACTGATACATGCAGTAACATAGATGAACATTATGTTAAGTGAAAGTGGCACAGATAGCTACACATTGTATGATTCCATTTGTATGAAATCTCCAGAAGGCAACTCTGTAGAGACACAAAATAGATTAATGTTGTCAGGGTCTGGAGAGAAAGAATGGGGAGTGACTTCTAACAAGTACAAAGTTTCTTTTGGGGGTAATAAAAATCTTCTGGACTTAGGTACTGATGATGACTTATATAACTCTGAGAGTGTACTAGAAAATACTGAATTTTTTACTTTATTTAAAAAAAATTTAAAGTTTATTTATTTTGAGAGAGAGAGAAAGAGAGAGAGAGAGAGAGGGAGAGAGACGGAGAGAGACGGAGAGAGACGGAGAGAGACGGAGAGAGAGGGAGAGAGAGGGAGAGAGAGGGAGAGAGAGGGAGAGAGAGAGAACCAGCAGGGAAGGAGCAGAGAGAGAGGGAGAACAGAATCTGAAGCAGGCTCCAGGCTCTGAGCTGTCAGCACAGAGCCCGATGCAGGTCTTGAACCCACAAGCATTCAGATCATGACCTGAGCTGAAGTTGGACTCTCAACTGACTGAGCCACCTAGGCACCCCTGAATTTTTTACTTTAAAAGGGCAAGTTTTAGTTATACTCAAACTGTTACATGTATTTAAAAATCTATTACCTTGGTTTTGGGAGGTCTAGATTCAACTTGGTTTATCTGTGTTCGAGTTGTTTCAATTTGAGTACAATGTAATGTCGACTTTTATTATCCATGAGGACCTTTAATCTTTATTTTTATATGTCTATTTATTGCGTTACTTTCCACCAGTTAGTCTTATTACATACATACAGGCAAAAATTGATAGAGAACAATATGATATCATTTTTGTTTATACATCTTTCTTGGCTTTTAAAATAAAACCTTAATGTTATATTAATTTTCAAACCCAGAGTGGCATATTGTTGCAATTACATCAGTTGGAAATCTGTTTATTTTTAAGAGTACGGATTTGATTTAGAAACTGCTTTTCCTGCATTCTTTGTTATTCATGGCACTTGATGGCCACACACTTGAAATGCTCCCTGGCCAGAGCATAAGAATCTTGGGGAGGTCAGTGTAGAAATGATTCATAGTTTGATAAAATGCAGGCAGGTTGAATATGACTTTTATAATGTGGTTGTGAGCCCAGCTTATGATATGAATTCGTACATATCCTTTTTTGTAAACATGGAATTGAAGTAGGTTTTATTTCCTGAATGTTCTGGTATGGTGCTAGAGAGAAGCGTGACTGTCCTACAGCATTATATAAGAGGGAGCAAAGTTTTCTGAGAGAAATAATGAGCTTGGGAGAACCAGCAGATAAAGTCTTTGTTGGGGGACAGTTCTTTTCCACTGATAGTCCCAATGCATTTCCCCAAGGAGTGCCTGGGGATACTCTGCTATAGTTGCTAGACAATATTCCCTCTTATTCAGGGTGATTGGATAAAGAAACCAGTTATTTGGGGCCTGGAGTGTAGACAGCAAGGAGCCATGGTTCTGAATGTGGTGTCTGGCCCAGGCGTACTTGCTAGTGATGGCATTATGGGCTGGACAGAAAAGAGTGGGTGGCAGTACTCAATCATACAAGACATTGGCACCCCCAATTTCAGTGCTGGTCTTCCCTTTTAAAATAGATTATATTTTAGGCTCTTGTCAAATTGAATGTTAAGTCTCCCTGTAGCGGTTGCCTGCCACGTATTGGCATACATGGAGAGACTTCTGTAACATTGCTTCAGTTCTAGCTATATTGAATTGTTAATTTTAATCACCTCTTTTATACATTGGTCCTACTCACCGGCAACCTTTCCTCTTTGCCTTTTAGTCTTCTGCCCAATTCAAGTGAGAGCAAGCTCTAAATTTAGCTCCTTTTAATCCCTGCCCAACCTTATAGTTGTTGCTTTCAGCATCTCCCTGGGGAGATGGCATATGTGTGTGTGTGTGTGTGTGTGTGTGTGTGTGTGTGTGTGTGTGTGTGTATATATATATATATATATTCATTCTTCAAAACAGTTTTAAACCTATATTAATGGGTGACCTATTTTACTCAAGCTGGAATAGATTATTCAGCTTTTAAAGGTAGCAGGAGTGGGGTGTATTAAATAATACCCATTTGTTCACTTAAATTTCTAAAAGAAAATAATTTTATGCTAGAAAAACATTTGAATTATCACAGCGACTTGGAGTTAAATGAAGTCTTGAGATATCTTCCACCTTCTTCTAATGCAATACTTTAGCTAAAAAATCCTAAGAAAATAACAATCTTTTTTTTTTTTTTTTTTACAAATAGTTTATTGTCAAATTAGTTTCCACATAACATCCAGTGCTCACCCGCACAAGTGCCCTCCTCCATGCCCACCCCTCCTCCCCCCCAATCCACCAGTCCTCAGTTTTTGTCAGCATTCAAGAGTCTCTCATGGTTTGCCTCTCCCCCTTTCCCCCACCATTTCCGCCCCTCTTCTCCCCCTTGGTCCTCTGTTAAGCTCCTCCTAATCCTCCTATACGTGCACACATATGATATTTGTCTTTCTCTGCCTGACTTATTTCGCTCTGCATAACACCCTCAAGGTCCATCCATGTTGCTACACATGGCCAGATTTCATTGTTTCTCATTGCCATGTAGTATTCCATGGTATAGATAAACCACATCTTCTTGATCCATTCATCTGTTGATGGACACTTAGGCTCTTTCCAGGTTTTAGCTATTGTGGAGAGTGCTGCTATGAACATTGGGGTACATGTGCTCCTATGCCTCAGCAAGAAAATAACAATCTTAAGTAAGTTTAAAAACTTCTTAAAGAGACAATTCATACCAAAGTTTACCAGTTTTCACTGTCAGGGAAATTATGCTTTACATTTTATTTATTTATTTATTTTTTAATGTTTTTTATTTATTTCTAGGAGAGAGAGAGAGAGAGAGACAGCATGAGCAGGGGAGGGTCAGAGAGAGAGGGAGTCACAGACTCTGAAACAGGCTCCAGGCTCTGAGCTGGCAGTCAGCACAGAGCCCGATGCAGGGCTCGAACCCACGAACCGCGAGATCATGAGCTGAGTGAAAGCCGGATGCTTAACCGACTAAGCGACCCGGGCGCCCCAGTATGCTTTACATTTTAAAAAATTATTTCCTTTAGCACAGTTAATTCAGTTTTCTCATTTTTCCCCCCTTTTTGTTAGGTAGATGTTATATATGTTCATTATCAATCTGAGGCAAGTCGTTCTTCTCTACACTAAATATTTTTCTCTCAAATATGGAAAAACTCTTAGACAAGTGATTTCATCATCTCCCTTGAGTTCAAGTTGTGCTTAAACTGAACAGAAGAGTGTGGTTTTATTACCTGGGGCGATACTGAGACTGAAGTACTATTAATAGATTCCCAAGTTCTGTTGAAGTCCATAACTAGATGTCTGCTATTTCCAAGGACTGTTACATTCAGGAACCCCTGAGAAATTGGAAAAGTTAAGCTTAGGGTGTCTTCTGTGAAAGTGTAAGTTTAAAATAGGGGCAAAGCTGTACAAGGGATAGCAGGCCTGTTCTTTAAGTACCCTGTGGCATTCAAGATCCTGGTGGGTTAGGAACTCAAGAATATTACAAGGAGCATGCATGATTGGGGTGAAAAGTGGAGGATGAGGAGATTCTTTTTTTTTTTTTAATTAAAAAATGTTTATTTATTTTGAGAGAGGGAGTGAGCGAGCAGGGGAGGGGCAGAGAAAGAGAGGGTGAGAGAATCCCAGGGAGGCTCCATGCTATCAGCACAGAGCCTGGTGTAGGACTTGAACTTGCAAACCATGAGATCATGACCTAAGCTGAAATCAAGAGTCAGATGCTTAACCGACTGAGCCACCCAGGCGCCCTGAGGCCCAAAGAAATTGGAAGGTTTCCACAATCCCTTCTTCTTACCATAATTACTAGGTAAAAGGGCAAAACTGAATTTCCTTCCTTTTTTCATGCCTGTCTCAAGCCTGTTTCCTACACTGGATAGAAGGGAAGTAGGGAGGGAGCAAAGTGACATTACTTGTTTGAGTTCTTATTTTAGGTCTTTGGGTGCCAAAGTCTCATTGATGGTCAGTTTAGGTTTTCATGAGTAAAAGTTGGACTAATGATTATTCCCATTTATTGAACACAAGAATTGTACTAAGTGCTTTATATTGTTTTATTTCATCTATACAATGCTGTAATAGCATTTCTTTATAAATTATACACATAGAACTTAGAATACTGCCCCAAACGTAGTAGGAGCTCAATAAATGTTGTGCTTAACCCCCATTTTGGAGACAAGAGAACACTGTCTTAGAGTACCATTCATAGAATTTGAATCCATGGGCATGAAACTGAAGTCTGTGCTCTAAGCTATTGTGCACTATTGGGTTTCTCTCCTTTAAGAACTCAGCTTTTTTTTTTTTTTTAAACAAAAATCCTCCCTGATATTTTTCTGTGAAAGTATTCTAGGATCATACTTGTTTTTAAAAAAATTCTATGTTTTGACTTGTTCTAGTTTGTGAATCCTATATCCCTTCACACACACCCTCCGCACCCCCACCCCCAGCCGCCCGCACTTATCCCTAGGGAAGTTCATTCTTCAAATTATCAAGGTCTGGACCAAATTTATTTAGTGAGAATGTAGAATTTTTCTTACAAGATTTTAAAAGGACAAGTAAGATAATTACATGAAAGGATCTGTTTAGGCTCTTTTTACATGGTAGGGGGTGGACCAAATAACCTTTGGATCACTTCCACTTGTATAATTCACCATTTCGGCAGGACAGCAACATTTCAGGCCAAAGTTCAACTTTTTTTTATTATTAAATTCTTTTATCGTCGCCAGGAAACTAGAGAAAATGAATTCTTCACAGTGTGCTTGTGCATGCAACTTGAAACGGTTTGCACACTAAATGAAATTAAATGAAAGACAGCTGTTTGGGAAAGAGCTGTCAGAAACTGATTGGGTTCTATTAGAGGAGAATAGGGGCTCGGAATAAGTTTTCAGAAACAGGATATCAGTGGTTTAAAAAGCAAGCAAATTTACATACACAAAAGCTCTCATGTGGTTGTGCTGTTGCATGTCTTTTTAGTTTATCCATCTTAAATTGTTATTTGCTCTTGGTGCGTAGGTGTCTGCTTTCAAGGCTTCTTTTCCCATATCAAATGTGCGGCAGTTCATTCTTTTCTAAGAAATAAATACAGCACAATCCCTACAATGTCATTCTAAGTACTTTGGTTTTGGTTAAACTGCAAATCCAGTCATGTTCACCAAACCACTTCCTTTGCCCTACTATATCTCTCCATCTCTGCCGAAATGGAAAAGGGGAAGGACCACCTTGGGCAGGTTGCCAGAGGTGCCACTGGGGTCTTCTGAAATGGCTGCTGGCAAGAAGGGAGCAATTACGTCCCACAGCAGACTGCAGGCAGATGGTCCCCTGTGGTGATCGGTATTACGACGTTATTAAGCCTTGGCTTTGTGAATGTACAGTGTACTTTCCAGGCACTCAAGTTATGTTACCTGTGTGATCCTCTTCCTTGCTTTCAGGACCCCATTACTCATTGTTTGGGTGTGTGTTTTAGTATGTTGCCCTCAGGCCCTGCTAGTGCTGAACTGCTAGCTTCACTCTGTTATCTTCAACCTTCCTGCCAGCACACAGTAGGATCTCTGTTGGTCTCCAGCGACAGATACAGTGTTGCATGTGGAATTGCCTTTCAAGGAATATTTTTCTAAGCCTTTTGGGGTTTTACTCTGGAAGTGTAACCTATCCACCGCATAACCTCATACAGGAAATTCAGATAGCATTCAAAGTTACGAATCCTAGTTACGAATCCCATGTTGTACTCATAAAGTCTTAGTCTCTGGAGCCTCTCCTTTTGTTGAATTTTTTACATTTTAAGCCCAGCGTACTAGTGGTCTTCCATAATTCATTGAGGCCCAATCTCAACTGCCTTCCTTTGAGATCTCACTTGCTATCTTCTCAGTACCTCCTTTCTTTTTTCTGATGCAGAATATAGATCCACATCCTTTCCCTAGGCTAAGATTAAGGAATCACGTGATTCATAGTGTGCCCATCTGTAGCCCGCCCTCCCTGTCTACCTACCTTATCACAGGGTAGATCCTATCACTACTCCTGGAGTATCTGTACCCATGTCTCCAGGAGACTAGCACACGGCATCATCTCCAGTGTCTCCAGCCAAGCACATGGACACATTCTCAAACTGAATCACAGGAATGTCCTGGGGATCCCATAGTTCCCCATTTATAAAGTTACATTTGGGAATAATAGTAAAAGGTGAAAGTGCCAATGCTCCCTAATTTAGACCCAGCGTTTTCTCCGATCAGAAAAAAAAGTGCTGGCAAAGTATTATTTTCTCCACTTCTCTGATATAATTTATATATAATCTATACAAATGAGTTTCTGGCCTTCTAGTGATCATGTTATAATTCCTAAACTTGGTACAACTGCAACGAAGTAAGTGGGGCAGGCCCCAGGTCAGAGGCACCCAGCAAGATTCCCATCTTTCAAAATACATTTACTGAAGCACAGGTCACTATTGAAAGTAGGCCTGAACTTATCAGGGATTTTTGTTGGTGAGAATATTTGTTTCCAAGTCCTAGAAACACTTCTGGTTAACTCTGAATGTTTCCTTCGTTTTCCTCTTGGTTATGCATCAGAGTAGATACCAGTAGTATTCCTCTTTATAATCAGGAAGTTGTACACTCATTCTGTGAGAGTAATGGCCAGAAGGGACAGAGTCTTTGGAAATCAGGAATATTCTATCTTTAATTTTCTCTGCATCACATAAAAAATTACCGGACTTGTCCCATTGTCACCTAGTTAGAGGAGATTTAACTATTGTATAACTTATGTTACATATTCTGCCCCACCTTCCTTTCTCATTCATTCAGAACACATTTATTGAGTACCTGTTACATGTTAGGCACTGTGCTAGGGCTGATGTTAGAAAAATTGATTGTTTCTGTTCTCTGCTCTTGAGAACTTAGGGTCTGGTGTGCTGTGCTGAGGAAAAGTGTTTCTCTGAGTGTTGATATGATTAGTCACCGTTAATGGCATTTACGTCAATAACGGCCTTAATATATTTCTCTCCTTTATTTGGCCAACATAATATTTATCTCCTCCACAAAATATGATCAGCTCTTTTGTCCACCTGATCCCAGATGAGATAACGAAATGTACATACTGGTACATGTTGGCACAGCCACAAAATAAAGTTCTTTCTTTAGATAGTTTTTTCTGAATTCCTGGAAAATTTTAATTTTTAACATTGTGAATCTTAGTAATTCAGATTAAATTTTCAGGTGATCAAGCTGGGGTGATTGTTATTAGTGCAGCCATAGGAAATCGAAGCTGCCAGCTGGGCTGCAGCTGTGTCCCAGCTGAGTCTGTTGAGCTGTATTCAGTGGGTAAAGTGGTGGCAGCTCCCCAGGCTCCCCCACTCCAGGAGATGGGCTGCTTTGGTCATCCAAGGCAATACCTGCCAGATGCTTTTGAAGCCAGTTCAATTAACACTCAGGAAGTGAGACTTCAGTAAGAAGGTATTAAGAATATAGTTCATGTTTAATGGGCATGTCATCACTGCTTTCCTCTTTACAAATTCAATAAGCCCACTACACAGAAAGCATATTTACCTTGTATAATTAGGCAGTATTTTCCCTAAATTACAAAAGCATACTTTTAACTTTGGTTGTTTTAAAATTCTCTAAACTCTCATTAGATTTTTTTGATCTATGATATCCAATTTTTGCCTGAAAATATAGATTCTATTGGGTAGTATAGCAAACTTATGTTTAAAATACATTCAGCTGGTTTACTGATTTTTATTAATTTCACTAGAATTTGCATTAGCTACTTTTAAGGTTCATGGAGGAAGCCTATTGTTTTTAACTTAAATTAAGCAGCATGGTATTGTAAATGATACCATAATGAAAGCTGGAATAACATTTATGCAATGCATAACAATGGATGAGTATTATTCACTACACGTTAGGAATTGTACAAATCATTAAAATTTAAGAATCATACAAATCAATTAAAACTTGTAAGAAAAATAGGTAAGCATTTTGAACAAGTAGTTCATAGATGAAGGACTACGGTTTGCCAGTGATAACCTTGATACTACTTAAAAAATGCAGATTTTAGTACATTCTACAGGAAGGCTCTTCCCAGTGCATCAGTGTGGTTGATACTGAGACTAGTACAAATAAGAAAAGGTTCCTTCAGCTGGGTATTGTTGGGCGTTTTCCTGGGAGTGAGTTCACACTCGTACATATCAGCAACTGCTTGATGAAGGCTTTCTCACATCTAACACATTCATGTGGTTCTCTGCAGCATGGACTTTAAAATTAGATCTGATTTCTGTGAGAAAGCTTAATATTTTCAAAAAAACAAATGGTTTTCTCTCACGTATGAATGCTCTGATGTACATGAAGACTGGTGTCTGGCTGTCATTGTGACTGGATGGAGCCCTTAGCACAGTCACTCCATTGATAGACTTCTAAGTATGAGCGTTCAGAGGTTTCTTTACATTTGACCTATTAGTGAAGGCTTTCAGATAATTAGTTCATACAGAGGTTTTTTTCTTTTTTCTGCTGTATGAATTAACTGATGCACTTGAAGATGTGATTCTGTAGCAAAAGATTTCCCAAGGATGCTATTTCCATGCGGTTTCTCTGCAGTATAAATCTTCTGATGAGTAATCAACGCTGACTTCTGAAGGCCTGCCAACATTCAGTACAGACATAGTTTCTCTCCAGTATGAATTTTCTGATATGAGAGGAGTCTTAATCTTTTCATGATTTTTTCCACATTCAGCACATGTACAGTTTTCCTTTTGTGTGAACTCACTGATGCCCTAGGAGCTGTGGCTCTTAGGGTTGTTTTCCTATTTATCCTACATACTTATGATCATTATTAGTGACAGCTGTCCAATCCTGAGTCACAGCAAACCCTTCAGCCCCTTTGAACAATATGCGTTACACTAAATTATATATTTTTTGTTTTGTTTTCTGTCTGAATCTGTTAAGATGGAATTGAACTATTTTCTGTTAATAATAGGGATTATTCCAAGTTACAATATTAGAAAACCATTTGTTTCACACTGACCCATGTATATAGATTGCATACTGACTGATTGCATTACTATAGTATTCATCCTTCATTTATGCAATATGAGTGTAATACAGTCACAGGACAGTTACTCTTCTTATTTATCATCTTGGTGTGAGTCACTCTTTCTATTGAAACTTTTGAGAGTGATACACAGTATTTTGCTATTAAATTTATGTAGTAATATATGATGGTTTCTGTGTTACAGTTTATAATATATCAGCATGTAAAAATTGTTACATCAAGAGTATTTGTTTTCTGAATCTTGTTACTCTTAATGTGATGAGGTTTTTAAACAAAAAATTTTTGGAGCATATTTGATACACAGTATCAGGTATACAGTATAGGGATTCACCATAGCTGTAGCTACCGTCTTTCATTTTGTGATGAGTTTTTTATTATCAAAATATAGGCTAAATATTTATCAACCTGTTTCTTTGTCATGGATTTAATGTACAAGTAAAAATATTGGTATTTCTCAAAGTCTTCCATAATCTTATTTTCATTGGACATCAACTGATTTGTCAGAGTTAATTATTATTTACATGTCATTTTTTGTAAGTACTACTTATTGAGTGCTTACTGTATATAACAGATACCATGCAGAATATTTCATGTACTGTCTCATTTAATTATCTTAGTAATTTTATTATGACGCTGTGTTTTCAAGTTGGTTGTAGAATCAAATGGGTTAAGTTAGAGCATGAGTAGTAGTAAAGTAATTCAGTGAAAAAATGTGTAAAACTAGAACCACAGGCTAAATTATTCAAATCTTGTTCAGATGTAAAAGTTTCTTTTAGCCCCCATAGGATTCTGCCCTTGAATAGTGAGAAAATATGGTCTTCTGTTTAAGGAGAGAATTTGAGATTCATGAGATTATATTGTGAACTTTTAATTTTTACTATCTAACTCTGTAAGTCATTACATTTCTGTTACAATCCTCAACTGGAAATGTTGAATGAATGTGCTTCGCTATTACTAAGGTGCATTTTGTACATTCACAGGCTGAGAGCATCTGTGAATACTGCTTGGTTTTCGGTTAGGAGTGTTTGTTCATGGTTCTGTGTCCTATTGAATTGGGACTTTGCTTATATAAAGAAATGTCTATAAAGCCACAGGCAAGTAAAGTTGGAATTTCTTCCTTGGGGAAATCTGGAGTGTAGAGTTATAAGCAAATATTAAGGTTCAAAGTGGGCAATATAATGAGCACAGTCAAGGAATTAGTAAGTATGTAGCACTTCATGTTTGCAAAATGTTTTATAGCCATATTCATTGATTTACATAAGTCCCCTGGAAGGTAACAATGTTATTACATCTGTTTTATAAGCAAGATGTGCAAAATGTAGGTAAATTAAGTGGCAAAAAGAAGAGTGGCAAAAATTAGGATGTTGATTCTAAGGTGTGGGCCTATTGCTTCATCAGGGAAATAAAGAAAATGCTTTGATTTTATTATAGACTTGAGCATAGTGCCTATTTGCATAATTGTTTATGTAATTTTATATATGAGTTTCTTTTATTTTTTGGTTATGTGGCTCAAAGGCCTTTCAATGCAAATTCTAATGAATGAATATCCGAGCTTATTAAGGCATGGATAGGTTCGGAGTTTTAAATTCTTCATAAAATGCTGCAGATGTCATGACCAACACATTGGTGAAAATGTCCTGTGGATGCTCAGGGTTGATCTAGAGAGAATACACAGTGAGATCAACAGAGGTGTAATCGAGAGAGCTGACCTTGTAGCTGACAGTTACACACTGTCTGACTCCTCTCTCTCTCCCTCTGTCATTCTGTTTCTCTTTGTACTTTCCTTTCCCCTCCCTTCCATCACAGAATAGTAATTTTCTGCTAAAGAGTAATAAATTTATTCACAACCTCAAAAACGTAAAGCAAGATCTTCCATAACAGAAGAGGTTTAAAAAAATGACTTGGCTGGGGCGCCTGGGTGGCTTAGTCGGTTAAGCGTCCGACTTTCGCTTAGGTCATGATCTCGCCATGAGTTCGAGCCCCGCGTAGGGCTCTGTGCTGACTGCCAGCTCGGAGCCTGGAACCTGTTTCAGAGTCTGTGACTCCCTCTCTCTCTGAACCTCCCCTGCTCACGCTGTCTCTCTCTCTCTCTCTCTCCTAGAAATAAATAAATAAAAATTAAAAAAAAAAATGACTTGGGCTCCTACATTAGAAAGCAGAAGGAGACATGATAAATTATTGCATCCAATTAAATTTTCTTTTACTTACTGAGTGCACAGAAACTGCTTTAACACCCTGAGGTGTGACCAGAGGTAATGAAGAGTGATTTTTTTGAAAATAAATATACCATAAGGTATACTGTTTAAATGATTGCTATTCTTCAATGTAGCCATTCTTAACACTAATCCGACAGTGCTGTCATTGCAAAAAAATATTCTTAGGACTCGTCCTTTTGAATCGCCTTTAGAGGCCATTTATGAACTGTAAAGGAAAACAGTCTCATATTTAAACTCATGCCATGTTTTTTTTTTTTAATTTTTTTTTAATGTTTTATTTATTTCTAGGAGAGAGATAGAGACAGCATGAGCAGGGGAGGGTCAGAGAGAGAGGGAATCACAGACTCTGAAACAGGCTCCAGACTCTGAACTGGCAGGCAGCACAGAGCCCGACGCGGGGCTCGAACCCACGAACCGCGAGATCATGACCCAAGCGAAAGTTGGACGCTTAACCGACTAAGCCACCCAGGCGCCCCACATGCCATGTTTTTTTAATCAGCCCCTCCCCTTGCAAAGAAACTTATTACCCAGAAAGATTACTGACCTTTTCACCAGCCTTTGTTCTGCACTAAATTTTTCTCTTTTGTTGTCAATCAGTTCTATACTTAAAACAAAAAAAGATTTGCTATCAATAAGGTATTTAGTTTTTAACTTCTTATTTTGAAATAATTTAGACTTGCAAAAAAGTGGTAACTTTTTACCCTTCACTCAGCTTCCCTTACTGCAAACATCTAACTTAAGCATACGTAGTACAGTTATCAAAATCAGGAAATTAATATCAATAAAATATAATTTGTTAATCTATGGACATTATTTAAATTTTTCCAGCTTTCCCTACTAATATTCTTTTTTCTGATTCAGGATCCAACTCAGGATCCCATACTACTTCATTTTGTTGTCCTCTGTCCTTGGTCTCTTCCAATCTGTGACAGTTCCCAATGAAGACATTTAAAAGAAATGACCACCTCCCACCTCCCACCCCACCCTTGCAAAAAAAAAAAAAAAAGGAAAAAAAAAGGAAAAGAGCCATAGACTCTGAATGTGATTCCCAAAATATCCATGTTGTCATTATCTTGCCCATTCTTCACCCCTCCCAGCTTTATTTTATAGTCTATGATATAGTAGAAGAGTTGACAGAAAACCACTTTGTTCAAATTACTTGTCTATGCCTTTGAGAGTTTTCTTCCCCTGTATTTGAGTTTTTTTTTTAAATTGGAGTATAGTTAACATACAGTTTTATATTAGTTTTCGGTGTACAGCATATTAATTCAACAAGTCTGCACATTACTCAGTGTTCACTGAGATGTGTAGTCACCACCTTTCCCCATACAACATTATTAAAATATTATTGACTATGTTTCCTATGCTGTACTTTTTATCGCCATGACTTGTTTATTTGATAACTGGAAGTTTGTACCTCTTAATTTCCTTTATCTATTTTGCCCATCCCCTCCCTCCCCCACTTCCCCTCTGGAGTCCACCAGTTCTCTGTATTTATGAGTCTGTTTGTTTTGTTTCTTTGTTAATTTGTTTTGTTTCCGTTTGGTTTTTTAAAAATCCACATATAAGTCAAATCATAAGATATTTATCTGGCTTATTTCACTTAGCATTATTACCCTTAAAGTTCATCCATGTTGTTGCAAATGGCAAGATCCCATTCTTTTTACAACTGAGTAATATTCTGTGGTGTGTCCATCCTTTTTTATCCATTCATTTATGGATGGACATAAATAGCTTCCACAATTTGGCTTTTGTAAATGGATGGACATGAATAGCTTCCACAATTTGGCTATTGTAAATAATGCTGCTGTAAACATAGGGTACTTTAATTCTTTTTTTTTTTTAATGTTTTATTTATTTCTAGGAGAGAGAGAGAGACAGCGTGAGCAGGGGAGGGTCAGAGAGAGAGGGAGTCACAGACTGAAACAGGCTCCAGGCTCTGAGCTGGCAGTCAGCACAGAGCCCGATGCGGGGCCCGAACCCACGAACCGCGAAATCATGACCTAAGCGAAAGTCAGACGCTTAACCGACTAAGCCACCCAGGCGTCCCTAGGGTACTTTAATTCTTTTAGAATTAGTGCTTTGGTATTCTTTAGGTAAATATCCAGTGATGGAATTACTGCATCACATAGTATTTCTTTCTTTCTTTTTTTTATTGTTTAATTATTTTATTTGTTAAAATATCACTTTATAACAGGTAAAGTTGGGACTAATGGAAATATAACATAAGCACATACCAAAAACATGTTAAAACTAATCCATGGAACGTTTAAGAAGCTGGTTGTTTATAGCCAAATACATGATTTAGACCAAAAGTCATAATATTTGGAGTTTATCAGTTCTACTAGATAAAAATCATTTGCTTGTCTACCTGACAAAAATCTTTTCCTTTTCCACTGCTTCAACACATCAAGATACCCCTCGATAGTAAGAAATTCAGCAGGCACTGCAACATCTTAGTAATAACATCTCTTGCCTATGTATATATTTTGGCTTTAGGAACTAATATATATTTATTGTTTTTTATAGATGAAGTTTTCATTTACACACAGTAAAATGTATATCTTGAGGACATTTCATAGTTTTATTTATGTATAATTAATACAGGGCACATTGCACATATGACAAATGTACAAGATTGAAACTGACATTTGTATATTACCATTAAAAATCACTCCACAAATAGAAGATGTCCAACACCTCCAGAAACTTCCTGGTTCCCCTTTGTAATCCTGTCTCATTAATTTACATATGGATTGATTCAGGATCATTTGTTGAATATATTACCCATATGCCATGAATTGTATATGAAGCTTTGTTGAAATTGATCACATAGTATTTCTATTTTTAATTTTTTAAGGAACTTCCACCCTGTTTCCACAGTGGATGTACCAATTTACGTTCCCACCAATAGTTCAGGAGGGTACTTTTTTTCTCTGTGTCCTCAACATTTGTTATTTCTTGTCTTTTTTATTCTGTCTTGTTTAATCTATCTTTCCTTTATTTGACTTGTGAGCCTACCATGTGCCTAATTTGTGCTGATTGCTGCAGTAAAAAGAAGAGTAAGATGTGCTTGGGCACAAAGGAGCTCAGAGTGCATGAAAGCAACAAAACTATCCATAGCATGGTGCAGGTGTATATGGAGCTCAGGGAGTTTTTTCCCCACAGTCTCTTGTATCTCTATCTTCCTTCCGTTTGTTCTGCTATCACCTTAGTTCAGAATCTCATTACCCAGAATGACTGCCTTATCTACATTGCAGTCATTCCCTAACTGTTCTTGCTACTTCTCTCTTTCCCTTTCCATCTCACCTAAAATACATCTGTACATGCATTATCTCTATTCAAGAGCTCTCAGGAGCACTCTCCAAGTTAAATTTTTAATAAATTTCCAGGTTTTTAACTTGGCAGATCCAGTGTTTCTGTTACTCACTGGGATTACTCTAATAGCTTCCTAATTGGGTGCCCCATATCTGCTTTTATACTCTCTGTTGCAGGTAGTGTGATCTTTTATACAATGTAAGTCTGATGACATCTGCTTCTGCTTCACTCTTTCAGCAGCTTCCCATTACCATTATGAGACCATCCAAAATCTTCAGCAAGGCCTCTGAAACCTTGTATGATTTGGCCATAATATCATTGCCTGTAGGGTTTTTGAAAGTATTAGATCATTAAAGTGCTTAGAAAACTGCCTGGAATGTAGTAAGCGGTCGTTAAAACTACATATTCTTATTGAACCAAGAGCTTTTGTCAAGAATTTGGTGAATTTTATAAAATGTCTTCTATCATGTATATATATGTAATATATATTACCTCTTTTATATATATACATATATATAACTTGCCTCTTTTGATGTTCTAATATATATTGAATTCTCAGATTTCTTAATATTGAATTATCCTTATATTCGTATATGAACTGCATTTGGTCATGGTGATTATTCTTTCAAGGTGCTACAAGGTGGATTCTTTTTGCTAATATTTAAAATTTTGTATCTATAATGAGTGAGATTTATCTTTAATATATTTTTGTGTTCTTCATTCTCTAGTCCTTCTATTAGATATCTTATTTCTCCTTTTTAGCCCTTTTTGCTACTATAATTATTTGTGCAATGATTTGTTTGAGGTCTTTTTCCTACTAGAACATAAATACTATGAAGGCAAGATCCAAGTCTGTTTTGTTCACCACTGTATTTCCTAACTCCCAGCATAATTCTTAAGAGCATAGTAGGTGCTCACTATGTATATATTGTATATAAATGAATGGATTAGTGTTATTAAAGGCAATGAACACATTTTTGTTCAGTGCTACAACTGACTTGAGCTCCTTCTAGTACAATAACGGACTGTGTCAAAACAAGTGCTTTAAAGTTAACCGATTCCAAGCAGGGAAATTTTTTAAAATTGTGTCTTTTTTCTTCTTTCCTCTGGTCTCAAATACTTGAGATTTAATAAAAAAGTAGAATAATTTTATAGGAGAAGTTATTGTTCCTTACTTACAGCACTTCCAATTAGGTTATTTTTCTTATTAAATTTTTTTTAACGTTTATTCATTTTTGAGAGACAGAGAGACAGGGAGGGAGGGGTAAGGAACAGAGAGAGAGGGAAACACAGAATCTGAAGCAGGCTCCAGGCTCTGAACTGTCAGCACAGAGGCCAAAGCAGGGCTCAAACCCACAGACCGTGAGATCGTGACCTGAACTGAAGTCCTGTGCTTAACTGGACTGAGCCACCCAGGCACCCCTATTTTTCTTATTTAAATAAGAAATACTGAATTTACTAAGATAAATGCATCAGAGGGCTGAAAAATATAGCCCTTTGTCACTTGTTCTCAAGACCCTGACCATTTAGAACTTAACTTTTTGTTTTTCCTAACACTTAACTTTTTAAAGGATATTTTGACTGAGATAATCCGCCACTACCAAAGTTCATATGAGAAAGCAAGGACCTGATTGGCCAGATCAATGCTGAGGTTTGTCAGAGGGCACTAACTAACCTATAAATTGTGTATTCTTAGGTCAATATAGTACCTTTTGTCCACTTGGCAGTGACATGGAGGTAGGATCATATGATATAAACCATGACTGCTACCCCTTAACAGGGTGAAATAACATCCCTTAAAGGAATGTGGGTAGACATGTGCCATAATACATGTCTGCTACAACTTCTTACTACCTGGAATTATTAGAAAAGTTTCATAAATGCTCTGGTTTTCAGTTTCTTCACTTTTAAAATAAGGCTAATAAAGAATCCTTGCAAAGTTACTGTAATGATTATAGAGTTAATAGATATTATAATGCCTGCTGCACAGTAATAGTAAGTTATAGCTAGTGTGTTACTCTGTGAGATAATAATGAATGTGTCCTAATCTGGAACAATAAAGAAAAAGAAAAACCTCTCTAACTTCCAAGGGTTGAAGATACAGTGTCAAAACTCAGAGGCCTTAACTCTTACAACCTATTCTTTCCATTTTAAAGAGATGGTTATAGAGAATTCTACTTCTAGCAATCTGATAGAAGATGAGTACATTACACCTAAAAATTCTGGTTATAATGTAAACTCTGTCTTTTTAAAGCATGGTTCATCTTGAGATAAAGTAAGAAAAGCATTGGCCAGAAATCACTGAAAAAAAAAATTTCTCAGAAGAAAAAAAATGTGGAAAGATTTTCCACTAGAGCAGTTGCCAGTCCTTGGTGAAGTGGAGTTTGGGTTCTGATGGGTGCATGGCACATTCAGAGTTAAGGGGCAGGAGACAAAGCGGTATGTTAGCAAGATAAAAGAGTAAATGGGAGCCTCCTGCTTATAGCTGAGACTACAAAGGGTGATGACTGCAGGGAAAACTGCCCCTGAATAGGAGACCTTCTCTTCTCAGCCATGGCTCTGGATGGATCAGGGGGTAAAAAGGGTGTGTGTGTGTGTGTGTGTGTGTGTGTGTGTGTGTGTGTGTGTAGGGGGATCTCCCATTCATACATTCATTCAACAAAGATTTATCAAGTGCTTATTCTAGACACTGGGCCACAAAAATCTCTGCCCTCATGAGAATTTCTGTACAAAACATGTCCAATGTGGGTTTAGGACTAGACATTGAAATCATTTATATGGCCTAAAAGCGTGCCAATTAAAAATTGACGTGAACAAATACTAATTTGGTGGTGTCTCTGGATTGGCAGTATTCACAAGCACCTGTATTGTGAATGCTTACTACCTTCTAGGCACTGTTCTAAGAACTTTGTGAGTTCTAATTCATGTAATCCTTCCCAAAGCCATATGAGGCAATAACATTGTCTTCAAAAGCAAGGAGGTTAAGTAACTTATTTACTCAAGACAACACAGTTTATATGTAGAAAAATTTAGTTCCAGTCTGTACTTTTGGATACTACACTGTATTTTTCATGTAAGGATGCTTTTTTTGTTTTTCACACACATATATATGTAGGTATCTTACATGACTGGAGAGGCCAACATCTTCCTTCATAGGGAATACCAAATGCATTTCCATAAGGTCATTAAAATAACTAGCAGAGAATTCAGAGGTCACACAACTGTGACATCTCTGTTCTTTGAGGCCTTATAAGAGTGTTTCCTAAGGTAAAACAGTGGACTATCTCCATTAGCTTGCCAACAGTTTTTATTCATGTTGAATAATCAATAGGCCTCACAGTCAATGATAATAAAAAGAAGACAGGTTTTCTTGCTCTCATTTTAATGCTGAGATAAAGGTGCAGTTGAAAGAGATTATGTAACGTGTTCAAGTTCTTATGACAAACAGGCAACAAAGCAAAATTTTCCCACAGAATGTCATTTTGGATGAGAACTGTCTCCTTATTTAAAATAGTATGTCATTGAGCTGTCGGCTGTATGGAGTTCTTATGCCCTCAGTAACATTACTGAGCCCTATATTAGGTATACAGCAAAGAGGTCGGAAAAGTAGATAGGGCTCCAACATTAATTTATGTAGCATTCAAAACAAAATTAATGTAGAGTCAGGCAAGTGGAGTTGCAGAATTTAAGAGGGAGAAATGAATTGTGTTCACTTCGTTTTTATCCTCTCATTTTCTTTCCTGATGATGTTCTCAGATGCCAGAGACCAGTCGTGGTTGCCAGATGACTGGGCTCTGCTGGCTCATCCACAGGCTGCGGCAGTGCTTGTTTCCATGAGCGCTGGAAGGAAAGATGCAATGGAAAAAGCACACATGGTCATTCGTCGGTAGCTTACTGTGTGATTCTCAGTGCCCTCTGTTCTGCTAAATGTGGCCTGAGTCTGATAACTCTTAGGACGGGGGTTTCTTCAATACAAATCACAGGGTGTGTGGGCTGAGTGAAAATGTGAGCAACGACAGTGCACTTTGGTTAATGGGCACACACCCAGTTCTGTAGGGATAATCTGTACAGTTTGGATTTAGTCAGCTTGATTGCCAAGAGGATCAGATATGCCTGGGGAAAGTAAAAAATGCCTCATTTCTGGAGAGATTGGAACCATGTAGAAATTTGAGAGATTTATTTTTTAAAGGTTAACTCCTTTTTGGATGATGAGACAGTCGATCTTAAATGTCACATAATCTGCCATGAAATCTGATGGTAGTCTCTGTTCTTAGAACTGTGGTTCCATCAAAGCTCATTCTTTGGTGTCATTTACAAGTGTAATAAATAGAATAAGGCACCATGATGCCATAGGATCACATGTAAAGAGTCTGTAAAAGTTACTGAAATAATACCTGTGAAGTCAAAGCATGACACCCCCATAGCTGATCTTCATAATGACTATCAGTATTTTGTCGATGCACACTCTATCTAATTCCCCTGTGGCTCCTCAGGTGCTAGATCTGACACGTATAACTTGGCTGCATAACTGCAATGGAGATCAGATTATATACATCTATGTCTTTGAGCAATGCAGTTTCTTTGGGCTGATTATAATACCGTTTTTTTCCCATAGTAGCCCCCAAATCATCATTCTTTCTATCAGCTTTTAAATATTCATAGCTTTTAATTAGTATGGCCTAATTTCTTGATCACTTTTACTATTCTGGTTCTATTGTTGTGCATATTATTTTTCTGGGGCAGCCGTTTTAACCCTTGTGTGTGGCAGAAAGCAATTCACACTCAGCAGTTGCAAAATTTCTTTCCTTCTTTATGGATTATTCTGTATTCAAGTCTTCCGGTCCTAAATCACTGTCAGCAAAGATAAGAAGCAGCAGTCAGGAGGGGCGCCTGGGTGGCTTAGTCGGTTAAGCGTCTGACTTTCGCTTAGGTCATGATCTCGCGGTTTGTGGGTTCGAGCCCCGCATCGGCTCTGTGCTGACTGCCAGCTCAGAGCCTGGAGCCTGTTTCGGATTCTGTGTCTCCTCTCTCTGACCTCCCTGCTCGCGCTGTCTCTCTCTCCTAGAAATAAATAAAACATTTTAATAAAAAAAAAAAAAAAAAAAAAGAAGCAGCAGTCAGGAGTGTTCTACTCCTCCGAACAACTGTATCAAACTTGACCTACCTCTCCACCCCACAAGTGGGTTTTACATGTGACGCTCTGGTCAGTATGAGATTGCTGCTGGTCTGAACAAGAGGCTGTGCGAGGACTTTCCTGACAGCAGAGGTGCCTTTTACTTCCCTTGTGCCTCTGCTGTAGCAGCTGTTCCATACCCAGAAGTGAACAGCTTGTTTTCCAATCAAAATGGATTTTTTTGCAATTCGACCTTTTTTGGAAATTAGGTACACTTTCCAACGTATATGTTTTTAGGCCCTGGGGTATTTGAACCATTTCCTAGGCTACTTTCCCAGACATAAAAGATACCATGTGTGAAACATGTGGAATGAGAATGTCAAGGTGTTTGGGTGGATTCTTACTGCAGAAAATATATTTGCTTATTGAAGTCTCTCTGTCAAGACTTAAAAAAAGAGAAAGTCTAAAAGCACCTCTTCAGAACTGAAATCATTTATGTCTGCTGGTATAAATAGAACCTTCTAGAGTATAAGCCAATGAGCCACCTCAAATACCACCTTCTTTTTGAAGACTTCTTCAATGCCTTGTGCAAAGGAAAGTCTTCCCTGCTCTGCTTTTCCAAAGCACTTTCCACTTCCATAAAAGCACTTATCGCAAATCTCAATCTGCCTCTGAAATATTTGTTCATTTCTCTCCACATCTACCTCTGAAGTTAAGGTAGAGATTTTGTCTTCCTTTTTGCACTCTGTCCTTTGAATGTAAGCATAGATCAAACACACACCTCAACCCACCTACTTTCCTCCACTTAGAAAGTCTGTTCTCTCCCTCATCTCTGCTAGGATTATTTACACATTATTCCAGTGACTTGTTTATATAGTTGTTTCTTCTATTAGATGCAGATTTCTCCATACAGACTCCATGGAGACACGACTTGCACTCCATCTGTATTTCCCCAGGGCCATGTACCATAATGCTGGGACACAGAACACGTGCATTACATTTCTACAGAATAAATGTTGGACTTATTCAGTGAATGGTAGCCTTGAGTTATACGAACAGGAAGAAAAAAGGGGGGCATTTTCTAAGGTTAGTTGCACTGTATGATAATAATAGGCATAAATGACAATTGCACATTACAACACATATACATGCTTTAGTGCTTTTAATCCCTGGAGAACCGTAAGTACCAAAGAAGTATTCTGCTTATGCTCATATCATCATGACAAGAAGAATATGTGGCTTTCAACTATTACTTTAAAACCTAGACATGGTAATCTGTCATCTATTAGAAGGTTAAATAGAACTGATTGTTGTCCTTTCTTCTGATCTATAATCAGATTTAGATTTGAATTTTTGAGCTTCCATTGTATCTCTAGATACAATTGCCTATTAATTAGTCTGGCTATCCCAGAGATAAAGCTCTTTGAGTGTAGGTACAAGGCTGCTTATCCCCAGGTTGCTAGCATAAAGCTTGGGGACTATGGTAGATGATCAATGAATATCTATTGAACTGAATGTAAAAATGAATGTATGACCCAATTATAAAAACCTACACAAATTCTTTATCTGAACTTTAAAGTGAAAGTTCTTTTTACTGTTGGGAGAATCACTGGGACAAAAGACTATTAAGAGAAATTTTGAAATCTTGCAAAGATGGTGGTATTTGCAAGTTAGAATATGGGTCTGGCATTGGTTGTTCCCAGATTCCTCCTTTAGAAGATTAAACGTAATTCTGTTAGAAGGTTAATCCTATTTGTTTCCTTCTCTCTGTTCTGGATTCTTACTCAGAGAAATAAACTTTTAGAAAAAGTAATGTGAGGAGAAATTAATTAGATCACAAAAGTCAAGTTTTTCAGCAATCAAATTTTCTGTAATTTTCACATTGAATCTGATAGAAGTACAGGTTTCATTAGTAAAGGGCTTATAGATCCTGCTCTGTATCTCTATTCTCACATGAAATGAACCTGATATTAAATATACTGCTCTTAGTAAGTTATTCTCTTACTCTTTAAAAAAACTCTTTTAATCTAAAACTGTTTATTTTGAGAGAGAAAGAGTGTGAGCAGGGGAGAGGCAGAGAGAGAGAGGGGAAGAGAGATTCCCAAGCAGGCTCTACATTGTCTGCACAGAGGCTGATGTGGAGCCTGATCTCATGAACCATGAGATTGCAACCTGAGCCAAACTCAAGAGCTGGATGCTTAACCAACTGAGCCACCCAAGCACTCCTGTTCCCTTACTGTTAAAGTGGCATTGAATAATTTTAATTTAAACCTTCAACTTAGTTTTGGTTACCCTCTACCTTTGAAAGTTAATATGTCATTGAAATTAATTTTTCTTTAATCCCTAAGATGACTTCCTAGAGATGGGAAGATCTCTAATCTTTTCTACTTTTTGTGAGATATTATATAAACCAGGCCACTTGCAACATCAGTTACTACTTTATGTCTTTCTTCTATCATCCAGGGCATTAGTCTTGATTCTAGAAGGAATACATTACAAATGAGACAGCCACACAATGATTTAGCTGCTGGAGATGTTACAGATCATCCATTTTGAGTTCTTCATTTTACAGATGAGGAAAGAGGCTTTGAGGTTTTAGCTGACTTGCTTAAGACTATACAGCTACTCCTCGGTAGAGCCTAAACTGGAACCTCAGTCTTTCGACAGCTTTTCCAAGACTCTTTCTACTATGCCTTATAGATTTTCTTTATCTGGTGAGGCGAGATGCTTACTTCCAGTCTGAAAGTGACTGTCAGTTGTATGAATTGAGCATTTTGGGTGGCAACACACAGCCAACATTAAAGGCTTAAGTACATTACATTATTTTTTTACTAGAGAGTTAGACATTAGATACAGTGTAGACACCATAGGGGAACAACAGTGAGGTACCTTACTTAGTGAAAGAGGTGAGCCTTTTCCTTAGAGTGTTAAACAAGGAATCAAGTATTGGATCACAGTGGGTATTTACATAATTGTCTTAGAGTATAATACTGAAGCAAAAAAGATGACTGGAGAATTAGATAGCATGAATGCACATCCCAAAGAAAGAGTGTATCAGTTAAAAATATGCTGGTAATCCACGGAAGCATAGATAAGGTCAAATCACAAGATAAAGGTTGCCTATACCTACTTAAGCATCCTGTACTTCAGTAATTCTCAGATTTTAGTGGGCTTCCACTGAAAGATTTGTTAAAATACAGATTGGTAGGCACTACCCCCTCCAAAATCCTGTGGCCCCAAGATACTACATTTCTAACAAGTTTCTGGATAATACTGATGCTTGATTCTAGAAGGAATGCATTTTGAGAATCATTGGTCTATCAGTATATTTGTTTTCTATTGCTGTATAACAAATTAATGAACCATAACAAATTTGGCAGCCTAAAATAACATCTGCCTATTAGCTCACAATTTTATAGGCCAGAAATCCAGGACAGCCTGGCTGAATTTTCTGTTTAAGCTGAAATGAAGGCATTGGCTGGCAAAATTCTCATCTGGAGCTCAGTGTCTTTTTTCATTCCAGTTATTAGCAGAGTTCATTCCCTTGCAGCTATAGGACTGAAATCCTGTTTTCTTGCTATCAGTACTGGCAAGAGTTGGGGACTGCTCTCATCTCCTAGAGGTCACTCTTGGGTCCATAGTGACTGCCTTGAAGGGAGAAAACATGCTAGTCTAGTTGACCCAACAGAACGGTCTAGCTGTTCCTGGTCTGTGCAGTAATTGAATTTCTCTTAGGAGATTAATAGATCAGTATTCTGATTATATACCTCAGCTCCTGTGACCTTGTTTAATGTGGATCTCCTCTTAGTATATGGTCCCAGTCTTGCTGAGTTTAATAGATTGAGTTTGGAGACTGATTTGCTGTGATTCAGATTATAGGTGAAAAAAAACTCACCCAAATGAAAACCACTGTTGGTTTTACAGTGGTATTTGTTCCTCAAACTTCTCATTACGAGCATATCCTGATTAACAACCACAATTAGAATTAAAATAGAAAAGTTGTCAGAAATTCAAACAAAATGTCCCATGATTTTTCTTTAGCTAGTATCTCCCCAAACTCTCTTTGTATGGGAATTGATTCTCTTACTAAAGCCTTGAGGTGAAGTTTCTGACCTGAAGTGGGATCTTGAAAATTAGGAAGGGTGACACAGTGGTAGCTTATCTTCTCTTCCCAAGGGAATTTCTGCAGTCATCAGGGAGGAGTGTATTACAGTTACAAATGGTTGAGAGTTACCAAATATGGTTTTGTGATCTACTGTTTTTCAATACCTGGTCTGTATGCCTGATTGTGTATTTGTGTGTTTTGCTTCTATTTACCTAATTTTGTTTCTTCATCCCCTAAGAAAGGTCTGGCTTTATTTGAGTATTGAGTATTTGAGTATTTATTGGAGATCCTTTCATACAAACTCAATTAGATGATTTTTAAAATATAACTCAAATATCCAAATATACAATTCTTAAATTCCTTTAGTAAAGATTGGTAATCAGGATTATTCTTAGTTCATTCCTTTGTCAGATCAGGATAGTCTTACACCGTTAGAGGATAAAACTCAGTCTCTATTTCAGTTCATTCCTTAAGTCAGCAATAGCCATAGTCAGAGCAGTAGTTATTTTATAGTAAATCTTTGTAGACTAAACTGAAATGAACAACATAAATCCAACAGTGAAATGTTATGTAGATTTTAACAAGTCGACTATATACTTTAGGACAAGAAATATTTAATTTTATAGAAGTTAACATGAAGAAGACTTCAAATTGTAGTTGTCTACAACCTCAAATGTTGCCCTCATTTTCATACACTGTGATATGGGTTTTGTAGCTGTGCTAACATAAGCACATGCCCATATTAATTTTATCTCTGTTCTGCTCGATCACTTTTTGTTTGACTATACAGAAAGATTTTGATTAAAATGATTACTTGGAAGGGACTAATCAGAATAGAGATTGCAAGTCAAGTCACATGAATTAGTACAGTTCAACAAACTGGAATTACTTAGTCTAAAAAATAACTTTTGGGGTATGTTTAACTTAGGACCCTTTGATTGCACAAACTAGTTAACTTAAACAAATAATATATCTGAAAGGAAGAGTATCAAGCAGCTTAACGAGTCATCAAGAGAAGGTTGAAGAATCTAGCTTAGCAAGAATAGTGGCCAGAGCAGCTGAAGAGGTCTCAGTCACCCTGGTGGTTATATTCTTCATGGCTTCACTGCCAGACTGATCATGTTTCAGCAACTTTCAGCATTTTTGTCAAGATTCAAGACTAGAGAGTTTGACTTGGACCATATGCTCACTCTTTGGCTAGCAGAAGGTAGGACACCTTGCCTCACAGTCCTACCAAGATACATTCAGTAGAGTAGAGGTAATTTTCCCCAAAGAATTGGGGTGCTGTTTTTAAAATAGTAGGGAAATGCATACTGTGCATTTCACAACAGGTTGTGTAATCACAACCTTTACATATTTGGAAAAGAGGTGAAACTTGATATGGATGTATGACAATGGGTGGAATGTGAAGGGGAGCTTACTGTCTTTCAACTTGAGGAAAAACATTGTAAACAATTAGAGCTGTGAACTGGCTTCACTGTGAGTTTATGGACCTACCATTTTTATTAGAATTCTTTTGGTTGCACGTGGCAGAAATTTGACTGCACTAGATTGGTAAAAAGAGAAAATGATTAGAAAAATACTAAGAGTATTTCATGTGAACAAGAAAGGATTGACCAGCTAAACTGTGGGAAGGGCAGACATCCCACTGGGCCTCAGAAACAACTAGAACCAGGGACCAAAATGCAGCCGGTCCTATTTCTCTTTCTCTCAACTCCTCTTCTGTATATTGGCTTTATTTTCTTTGTAGACTCTCTGTCATGTACATCATATGAAACATGGTTGCTGAGAGTACCTGCTTTTCATATCTCACAGCACTGCAGAGAAACTCTCTTTATCACATTTAGTGAGAAAAATCTTGGGGGAAAATCTTTGGTCCAGTTTGGGTCAGGTGTCCAACTCAGATCAACAAACGTTATGGGTCAGGACACTCTGTTTGATTCAGGTGCCTTCTCTGAACTGAACTAGGGTCTGGGGAAAAGTTGGCTCTTGGCAGAACCACAGTTGAGAAAAGCAGTTCATAGAAAAAGAGGGATGTGTTTGTCAGAAGGGAAAGTGGTTGGATGGGCAAAACAATTAATGTCCATTACTTTGTCACTATATATGTTCAAAGAAAGTTTAGATCAGTTAGCGATATTACAGAAAGAATTTTTATGTTGGTGGAAATTTGAACTGGAAGACCCCTAAGTTCTTCCCAACTTGGAGATGCAAAGATTCTACCTGCATTCTAGGTAAGGCAGTTACATATTGGTTTTCCGTTATATCTGACATTTTCTTTTTCCTGTATATTTCAACTCAAGGATTACTCTGGTTGGAAACCATGGGATATTTACTCAGATATATTTTTGGGTTTGAGAAAGAAAGAAAAGATTTTATTATTTAAAAATAACTGTCCAAAAAATAAAAGAATAAAAATGAATGTCCAGGGCACCTGGGTGGCTCAGTGGGTTAAGCATCCAATTCTTGATTTCAGCTCGGGTCATGATCTGCACTGACAACATGGAGCCTGCTTCGGATTCTCCCTCTCCCTCTCTCTCTCTTTTTCTCTGCCCCTCCCCTGCTCATGCTCTCTCTCCAACTCCCTCTCAAAAAATAAATAAAGTTAAAGAAAAAAAAAAAGAATATCCACCATGGGAGGGATCATGTATATTTAAAAAACTAACAAACAAACAAAAGGAACCTAGGGACTTAAACATGGATTACCTACAAAAGGATAGAACACTCCAATCTGAATGATTTAAGAGGATTAAAAAAACTTTTATTTTGAAATAATTATAGATTCACAGAAAGATACAAAGAAATGTCCAGGGAGTATTATTCAAATTATTCAGCATAATTTTCATAAGGTTTATCCAAGTTGTTTTGTGGGTATATAATTCATTCCTTTTTAATGCTGAGTATTTCTCTCTGGTATGGATGTACTATACCCTTTTAAGGATATTTGGATAATTTCCAGTTTGGGGCTATTATGAATAAAGCTGCTATGAACATTGCTGTACAAGTTTCTAAATGAAAATAAGTCTTCATTTTTCTGGTATATGAGACTAAGAGTGCAATTCTAGCTTGTGTCATGAATTTATTTTTGGCTTTAAAAGGTACTATCAAACTCTTTTCAGAGTGGCTATTTCATTGAACATTCCCACCAGCAGTGTATGAGTAATCTAATTTTTACATTCCCTTTAGCGTATGGTGTTACACTTATTTTTATTTTAGCCCTTTTGATAGCTGTGTAGTGATATTTCATTTTTATTTTAATTTACATTTTTAATGGCTAATGATATCAAACATCTTTTCATGTGCTTGCCTGCCGTCTGTGTGTCTCTTTTGGTGAAATGTCCATGTATATCTTTGTGTTCATTTTCTAATTGGATTTTTCATTTTTTTAATGTTGAGTTTTGAGAGTACTCTTCATAGCCTAGATATGAATCCTTTGCTGGATATGTGGTTTACAGATATTTTCTTCCAAATTGTGAATTGTTTTTTTAAAATCTGCAAAACAAAAGAAACCAAAAAAAAAAAGACATGGTTTTTTGCAGAGCACAAATTTTATATTTTGATGAAGATAATTCTCATATATTTATGATTGATCTAAAGAATTTTAAATTGCCAAATTACCTTCTCCTCCTTCTTCTTCTCAGCTCAGACTTGGTTACATTTAAGATGAATAAAATCATTCAGTATTCAGTGTTCAAGAATAGTGGAATGTCTGTGTGTTTGGCTCTATTCTAATACTAGTTCTTCTCTTCAGTGGCGTTTTAATTAATGAAGAAGAATTCATCTCTTTTAAGGAGGTAGCTTCATTCTGAGATTCAGCAAGATTTCATTACAGGTTCTACTTGTACCATGGACTCTTGCAAATAAAGATACCTTACATTACTAATATTTTCCTCCCTACATAATCCTGTACATCCCAGAAAGTGCAGGAACATTCCATGTTGCTTTATTTATATACATTTAGCCTTTTGCTTCTCCTTTTGCAGTCCATTTGTTCATTGCACAAATACTGCACACCTACCATTGTAATAGGATTGTGCTAAGTTCAGGGTTATAATGGGGACAGGATAGGCATAGTCACTGGCTTCATGGCGTTTACATTTCCATTCTTGTCTTATCATTATAGACTTATGCTGCCTGTGAATATTTCACTGATTCAATTAAATATCCTTATTTCCTGTCTCTTGTTAAAGAATCTTTCTCATTCGTCCAAAATGCAGCGTGTCCAAATCTCAGTGAATGGTTTTAATGCTTTGGGAGTGGCTGCATTCCATTAAAACGAAAACCAAGCCAAACAAGTAATACTTACAAGCATGCACATGAGAATATGTTACGAGGAGGAAAATCCTCATATTTAGCTACTTTCTTGCCAATTGGGGAAATTTTTGGCAGAGGCTTAAGTTACCTTAAGAGTGATTGAGCCTTCTAAATATGAGATCTCAAAGGCTTCCATTCACCTTATTCTATAAAATGAAGCCCAACCATTTGAATGAACTAGTTAATCAAATACCATTTGCATAGTCCATGCTTTAAAAAATCTTGGTCTTATATTATTTATAAAACTGATTCCATGTTGGTTTTATGGTATACATTAGGCACTTTTCCTATCTGTAAATTGGCTGACCTATTTGTAGTCTGGCTTAAATATAACTTGCCCAAACATATAGAAAATTCTAAAATAGGATCTAAACTAAGTTAGAAATCAAAGTTAGTTAAGAAACATCCTGAGTTGAAAATTTAATTTTGAGTTGAAGTTTTTGTTATTTAATAGCCTTTAAATTTTTTGTTGTTGTTGTCATGAGCAGGCTTACATGTGACAGTTTGCAGATAGGTCAGCCAGATTTCAAAAAGTTTATAATATAACAAGCACATACTGTTTTCTCTGTACTGGGCATCTTATGTTCTTTACAAATATTAACTAATTAACTTGTAATAAACCTAAAAAATAGATAATATTAGCCCCGTTGTATAGATGGTGGAACTGAGGCACAGAATGGCTATTATACCCCCAAACCCTAAAGTTAGTTGATAAGCAGCAGAGCCAGGCAGGATTCAAAATCAGTCTATCTGGCTCATAGAGGCTATGCTCTTAACCACTACACAATGGTCCCGTATTATGGTTAATCAGATGCTTTCCCATAAAACACTGTAAAGGCATTGAACTGAGATCTTCCCATACTTGAGAAAGCAGCATGGAAAAAGAAATAATATATGGACATTTTTGGTAGAAGGAAAACTGGACCTACAGTCAGAATATTTGAGTTCTGGCATTGCCAGTATAAGCTGGGTAACTTTGGGGAGGCAAATAACTATATTTCCTATTGCTACTATAAGAAATTATAAATTTAGTGGCATAAAACGCCAATTTATTCTCTTACATTTTTGGAGGTGAGAAGTTTAAAGTCCAGGTGTTGGTAGGGCTGCCTTTCTTCTGGAAACTTCAGGGGAGAATCCATTTCTTTGCCTTTTCCACCTTCTGGACATCACCTGCATTCATTAGCTCATTGTCCCATCTAGCACCTTCAAAGTACATCACTGTAATCACTGGTTCCATTGTTACATCTTTTTTCCTTTCTTTTACTCTCTTGGCTCTCTTTTATAAGGTTCTTGTAACTACAGTGGGCTCACCAGATAATCCAAGATAATCTCCTCATCTCAAAATCCTTAATTTAAACAGATGTGCAGGGGCGCCTGGGTGGCTCAGTCGGTTGAGCCTCCGACTTCGGCTCAGGTCATGATCTCATGGTTTGTGGGTTCGAGCTCCATGTCAGACTCTGTGCTGACAGCTAGCAAGGAGCCTGGAGCCTGTTTCGGATTCTGTGTCTCCCTCTCTCTCCGACCCTCCCCTGCTCATGCTGTCTCTCTCTCTCTCTCTCTCTCTCCTTCCCTCTCTCTCCCTCTCTTTCCCTTTCTCTCTTTCTCAGAAAAAAAAAAAAACAAAAACAGATGTGCAAAATCCCTTGTGCTCTGTAAGATTAGTACATGGGCATCTCTGGAGGGCCACCGTTCTGTCTATCACAGTTACTTTATTTCTGTAGACCTCAGTTTTAAATGAAAGAACTGAACAAAGTGATCTTTGAGGATCCTTCCAATTTTGAGAACTCTGAATTTTCTAATCTTCCCCTAAAATTCTTATTGCTATCCACCAAAAATAGAGCTTTCACTGCTGAGATTTTGTTTGCAAATGTAAAATATTTTTCATATTGCATTTTAATCCTAAAATTTTCAGATGAAAAAGTAAGACAGTATAAAGTTTCACCCTTTGTTATTTTTAAGATGCTCAGATCTGTACATTGTTGTAGTCAAACCTTGAGACCTACATCATGGTGGGAAGTCCTTTCAGATTTTTCACAGTACATTGACTGACTAGAACCTTTTTATTAAAGAGCAATGTAAAAATATAAATAAAGCTCTGGCTGTAAGTTGGGTTGCATCTGGATGTAAGTTACAAAAACTTCAAGAACTCCAAATGATTTAAACAATAAGGACGTTTGTCATCTGGTTATCTCACATAATGAGGATACAAAGTCGGAAACAATTTAATACTAGCTTAATGATTTCATTAAGAAGTCATATTCCTTCCATTGACCTCCTGTGCCATCTTTAGTGGGTAGGCTTTGCTCTTAGACTGGCTCCCTCAGGTTCACAAGAGGGTTGCAGTATTTCCATCACATTCTCAATCAATATTATGCAAAGACAGGAGATAGACTAGCTCTTGTGAGGCTTTGTGTTTTAAGAATAAGGAAACTGTTTCCCAAAAGCCACTTGACAGACTTCCCCATCTGTTTATTGACCAGAATTCTGTTACATGCCCATTTAAAAATCAGTTGCAGGCAAAGTGAGTGGGATCACCATGTTTGACTAGATCCCATATTGTCCAGTAGGACTTTCTTTAGTGATGGAAAAGTTCTGTATCTGTGCTTCCAATACAATAGCTGCTAGCCACATGTGGCATTTCTTGAGCACTTGAAATGTCCTTAGTGCAACTGAGAAACTGAGTTTTTAGAATTAATTTAAATTTAAATGATCATATGTAGCTCGTGGATACCACATTTGGCCACATACAACTGGATCAGTCATTTGAGACAGAGTGGATGCTAGGTAGTTGGCTAACTACCATGTTCATTACATCTTTAACAAAATATCTTTTATAAAACCCTGAGCAGGTGGTACGTTTGTCTTTAGAACTTCAATCCAATTACTGACCCACTTGGGAGGTTCTTTTAGAGTCCAGCAAACCAGATACATAAAACAAAACCAGTACACATGCTTCCAAGTGCTAAAAGTAGCAGGATATTCTAGTTGAATGGGTAAGGTGGGAAATCACGATATGCCAGCATGTGGCAGCATATGGTATGGTTCAACTCATAATGGAAGTTTGATTGGGCTAGGAACTCTTATGGAAAGAAACAGCCTGCTCTTCCCCATTAGGAAGCTGGTATGTTTTGCAATGTTATAAATAGGGAATGGCAACCCTTATTAATAGAAAATGCCTGCCAAAGACTTGGCTGTCTTGGAGATCATACAGCCAGAGCAATACATAGATGGTATCTTGAAGGGTCCACCCATCCAATAAATATTTATAAATCACATGCTCTGTGCCAGGTACCGTTTTAGGTACTGAATAGATAGTAAACAAGACTAAGCCCCTACCCTCATGGAACTTCATTGTTATAAAGAAGAAATAAGTAATACATTTCAAATTGTGACAAGCCTTGAGAAGAAAATAAAGCAAGAGAACGGGATAGAGTGAATGAAGTAAATTTTAACAAATACCTCCATCTGTGACTTTGTTGTCTAAATCTAAGGGTTTTAAGTTTTTCCCTCTAGGAGAGGACATTTAGTTTATAGGCTTATTTAGGTTTACATGAAAAACAAAAGGACTCTGCTTGGATTAGCTAATTGCCAAAAGAAAGAAAAATTAAACCAGTTCCTGAGAAGTTAGTATATTTCTCTGCTGTTTTAAAATTAAATTTTGCCTGAGATATTATGGTGAGTCTTGCACGGCCCCATTATAGGATGAAATTTATTTCTAGCTTGATTCATGTTACTCTCCATTTGTTGCCTTATTTGAAAAACTTTGGCTATCTTGGGTAAACTTCTGGGCACCAGTTTTCTCAATGATCAAATGGAATTATTAATAAAAAATGCCAATCATATAGGTTCTGGAAAGATTGGCCATTATCAAAATAATTATAAATGGTTTATATAAAGTTGTAGGCCAAAGGAGATAGTAAGCATTTCTTATTAAAATTGAGCTAGTTATTTAACCTATCAGGGTCTTAGTTTTTCCAATTCTAAAACAAAGTATTTGTAGTATTGTCAGGAATTCTCTCAGTGCTGGTTCAAATAGAAATTGGTACAACCTTTCTGGTGAGCCAGTTGGCAGAATAGTTACAAGTTCTTTAAAATGTGTGTACCTTTTTGCCTCAAGGAACAAAATTGAACAGGCGTCCAAACATGTATGTTTAAGGATGTTTATCATACTATTATTTATAATGGCTAAAGATAGTAAACAAATGTTGAACGATAGGAATTTTGGTGTATTCCATGTGGACTTCTATGCAGCTACTAAAGATGATGATAGTTATTAATAGAATTGGAAAGAAAGTCACCGTGTCCTACATTTGTGGTCATCTGTGCCTCTTCACTTTGCAATCAGGGGTAGTAATTATGTTCACTTTTGATTTTGAATCTACCAATAACAGCAGATAATTACTGAGTACTACCTTCTATACTAATCTTTGTTCAAGTATTATCTCGTTGAAGTTTCATATGAACCCAGGTAAGAGTAATCTGGGATCTCCTTTTGCAGATGAAGAAACCAAAGCTCAGAGAAATAAAGTAACTTGTCCAAATCCTTAAATTCAGAGGCAGCAGAGTCAGAATTTATACGCAGCCAATTGACTTCAGCGCCCACAGTCTGAGACTAGGGGTTAGACTGCCTCTGTAAACTCTGCATGGGCTAACCATCACAGGTATAGCATGAAAACTCCTTCACATCCTTTCCTGTCACTGCACTCTTGCTTGAGAGTTCTTTTGGCCAGGGTATGTGGCAGAGAAGAGGATGATTCACCCTTTAATACAGAAGTCAGCAGACTCCAACCCGTGGGCCAAAGCTGGCCTGCTGCGTTTTTGTCAATCAAGTGTTACTGTAACCCAGCCATGCTTACTCATTTAGGTCTTGTCTGTTGCTGCTTTTACACTGCAAGGCAGAAATGAGTGGTTTTAATAGAGACCATATGGCTCGCAAAGCCTAAAATTTGTATTATCTTGTCCTTTACAGAAAAAGTTTGCTAACCCCTGCCTTAATGCATTAGAAATCTGGAAGGATGTGTGCCTTATTACAGTGCCCACTTTTCTTTCCTTATAGAGGGTGATTTTTAAAACAAACCAGTGTTAGGGTTACTGTCCTGCAGCAGTACAGGCCACAGGCATACAGGCAGTTGCTGAAGGGCTTTCTGAGGAGGTGAACAAGAGCAGTCTATTTCAGGACTACTGAAGGCCCTCTGTGCTTGGCTGACTGGCATTCTGGTCCTTCCTTGGCCTTGAAACTGCCTGTTGCTGCTCCTCGGAGATGGAATGTGTATTCGCAAATGAGGCACTCCATTAGTCATGGTGCATTTCCTGGGCCCTGGAGACATGGGCATGACATCATCAATGGCCAATGAGAAAGGATCCTCTGTAGCAGGATCCCTGAAACCTCTTTGGAGGACTATAGTCTGTGTGTTCTGTTCCTAGCCCTCAGGGTATGATTTGAGACTGTCTTCCTCATCCAGCCATATTCTGAGCACAAAAGTCTAGCTTCCAGACCCAAGAGGCCAGGATAAGCTTGAAAATCTGCAGAGCTGGAGGCAGATTCCCACTTAGTATTTTTTTCCAGGGCTCAGGTTTTTATTCCCACAGAGTTTTCCACTCCTAATGACGCTGTTACTTTATGTGGTGAAGGGTGGGTGGTGAAAGATGAAGTCTGCCTTAGATAAAAGACACTTGGCAGTTAAAATTTCTGGATAAGTATAGGTTGGTAGCATAACAAAATCAGAAGCATATTTCGCTGTTTTGTTACATTGCTTTTGTGTGTAATTTAACATAATAAAACGACATCTTTTAACAGCAAAAGCTCCTAGCAAAATTAGTGTGGCTTAGAATAGGGGCAATTACCAAAGGAACTTTACTGAGGGGATTAGTAACTCATTAAATCTTTTATCTTCAAGAAGAAAAGAATTTTTTTTCCAATTCTTTTTTTTAGGATTTAAGCATTTTGGGTAAACCACTCCCCCTTCCCCTGCTTCCTAATTTATATATTTGTTTACTTATAAAAATGATTTGTGGAAGTTAGTCTCAGATAACTTTGTTAATTTGATGTACCAGAAATTTCATTGAGATCTTGTTTTATAATTGGTAGTAGCTCAGGTTTTTTGCTTTCAACCCATAATTGTAAAATTCCTCCTTTAAAAATTATTCAGGGAAACTGAGACTCAGGATTTTTTTTTTAGAGGTTTTTTTTTTATATACAAATAGTTTATTGTCAAATTAGTTTCCACGTAACACCCAGTGCTCATCCCCACAAGTGTCCTCCTCCATGCCCATCCCTCCTCCCCCCCACATCCATCAGTCCTCAGTTTTTGTCAGCATTCAAGAGTCTCTCATGGTTTGCCTCTCTCCCTTTCCCCCACCATTTCCGCCCTTCTTCTCCCCTATGGTCCTCTGTTGAGTTCCTCCTAATCCTCCTATACGTTCACACATATGATATTTGTCCTTCTCTGCCTGACTTATTTCGACTGAGACTCAGGATTTAATGTGAGATTATATTGGACAGACTTTTGTAGTTTAATTCAGGAATTGAACCCAAGAGCTGTGTTTTCTCATCTTCATAGGCAATCCATGGTTGAATGTGAATGATTTCTTTAGTATTTTTTTCATGTTTGAATCCTTTTTAATGAAGTCTAAGAGAAATTGGGAAACAGAGCCATTTTTGTTAGTATGTTATCTATGGCTAATAAACAAAGGATGATACCACTCCTATGGCTTTTTAAAAAAATTCCTTGTAGTTTCTTCAAGATAAAGGTGATTATTTTTTATAATTATGGAGGCTTAATTTAAACAAAATTTTTATTTAATCTTTGAGAGACAGAGCGGGCAGGGGAGGGTCAGAGAGAGAGAGGGAGATAACAGAATCTGAAGCAGACTCCAGGCTCTGAGCTAGCTGTCAGGACAGAGCCTGATGTGGGGCTCAAACCCACAAACCGCAAGATCATGACCTGAGCTAAAGTCGGACGCTTAACTGACTGAGCCAACCAGGCGCCCTAAGGCTTTATTTTAAAAATCACTGGAAAGCACATGAATTTATTCCTGTTTCCAAAGAACAAATATATCAGCAATTAAAGGAATTTCCTCTAGAACTGTGTAACTTACCATAAAGAGGATACTTTTTAGTACTTCGGAGATCCTCCCTCAAAGTTATCTATGCAGTTCAAAAAATTAAAATTTCAAAACATCCTTAAGATATTAAAAAATTGTTTTAGCTTTTTAATAGATGAGGAAACTAAGATACAGAAAGGTGCAGTCTTGTGCCTTATGTCATACGTAGAAGCAGATATTGAAAGCATAAATCATTCTTCTCAAAATCCTTAAGAGGACATTCCTCTGTACCTTTACGTTAAATTGTTCTTGTTTTCCTTTGACAGCTTCATACTTTGCCGAATCAACAACAGTGCTTGCTTTTTACAATCATTTGGTTTGGACAGGAGAGCAGGTTAGT
This sequence comes from Proteles cristata cristata, assembly GCA_017311185.1. Taxonomy (NCBI): domain Eukaryota; kingdom Metazoa; phylum Chordata; class Mammalia; order Carnivora; family Hyaenidae; genus Proteles; species Proteles cristata. Next base: position 618,271 of record JAESUZ010003149.1, on the reverse strand, counting down.
CTAGCCTAGGCAGAACTGGACAGGGGTCAGTTACCTCAGGGGTGAAGATGTGGAATTGGGTCTCCATGTGCTCTTCTGCCTCACTCCTGCAAGAAGACTTCATTCTCCTTAATGTGATCTCCCAGTTTCTCCCACGTGAACTGATATTTGCCACCTCCCAGAGGATTATCATGAATATTCATGAGTTTAGTGTTAATTAATGCTTGTAGCCTTTTGGAGGGGAGGTCTTAAAAAAAACAAAATAAATTAAAAAAAAAAAGAAAGGTCTTTTGTAGGCACATAGTTAGTATTGGTCCCACTACCAGGGACAAACTTCTTGACTGGCCAGTAGGCACCCTTGGACTGTTGTGGTGAGCACAGATTCTGGAGTGAGTCCACTGCTGCTGCGATCATTAAAGCAACTACACAGGAACATCTCAGTGCTTCTGTTTCCTGCTAATGTGGGGGAGCAGCTGATGCTTCCCTCAAAACCCTCTCCCAGTGTTTGGCATGCCATGCTGATCATCTTGGTAAGCCCTGAACTTACCTTATAGAAGAAAACTCTTGAAAGCCTAGTCCAGAATATGACAGCTGGAAGTCATGACAGATAGTCAGATTGGTTTATGAAATGTTAAGGATGAGTCATGTCACTCCAAAAGGGATTGGCATCAATTTATTACACAAAACCAAATACTGAAGGAAGAAAAGCCTTTAGTCTCATTAAGGAACCCAGACAAAAATCCCACTTAATCCATCGTGCTTTTCCTTTTCCTCCAACTCAGCTGGTGTGCAGGTGTAGGGCAGCTTGGCAGAAGCTTTGAACATTTGGAAAAAGGAGTCATTACTGAAAGTCACTGACACACACTTCCCTTGGAATGCTGCTGATGTCATGGAAAACGGGGACCTTAGCAATAACCCCTAACAACCAGAGCTACAGTAAATAGTAAATGTTACCTCCACCAAGGCACTGGTTTTTTAAAGAGTTTTAACAGGCCAGGGCTTGCCAGCCACAACTCATAAAATTGTTCTTATAATTTTACCCTACTCTCTAAAAGCACTGGATTACTGCTGAAGTTTCTCTGCCACTTGGGGACGCAAAGCCAAATTCGTGTCACTTTCAAGGTTCACTAATCAAAATTTACAGCACTTCTTTTCCAGTCCTCTTCATCCCCCCTGCCATGCTCATGGAGTTAGGCCTGGTAGATTGAATACTTTTTCAAAGAAGTCTCTTGTCTTACTGAGTTGCCTCAGTTTCTGGTTATGGGGTGGATCTATGTGCTAGGTTTTGCCCAGTGTTTTATTAGCCTAGTGGTTAACCCAATCTGGTTAATTTATAGCCCTTAATCTATAGGTTATATTCCAACCAATTTGAAGCAGTTGGGCAAGAGTGACATCCTATAGTTCAAACTCTAAACTAGGTGCATGGCAAAACAAAAACAAAAACAAAACAAAACAAAAAAACCCAGCTCATGCTGTCATACAGAACTGTCCAGAATGGTTAATGTCAACAGTTTAAGAAAACAAAAGAAGATACAGAACCAGGAGATCATAAGGAATTTTCTCCCTCGATTGGCTGTCTTTTAGGAGAAGAAGCTGGTGGAATATTACCATGTAACAAACCCAGCATGGCTTATTTTAGACCTGTCCACACAGTGGGAAGAAGCAGAATGCTTGCACTTCTTTTACAAGGAGTGATCAGGGTGACCATATAATTATCATCTAAACTAGAATAGTTTTGAGAGTGAAAGGGTTGTACTAACGATGACTCTGGGACAATAGGACTAGACAGGGACTGCCCTAGGCAAAGGGGGCACATGGTCCCCTCATCATTGTGCCAATGCCCATGCAGCCCAAGCCTTTTGAGGAGGCAATCTTTACAATGCCAGAGAAATCAGACCCGTTATGCAGTGTGGACTGTCTCACAAGGAAACAAGTCTAGTCTTAGAATTAGTAGGCTAAGTAATGAACTCTGTTACTGTAAGATGGCCCTAAGTTAAAACCTTGAGTAAAGTAAGCTTGCATTCACTTTTTTTTTTTTTAAATGTTTTATTTATTTTTAGGAGAGAGAGAGAGATAGCGTGAGCAGGGGAGGGTCAGAGAGAGAGGGAGTCACAGACTGAAACAGGCTCCAGGCTCTGAACTGGCAGTCAGCACAGAGCCCGACGCGGGGCTTGAACCCATGATCCGTGAGATCATGACCCAAGCGAAAGTCGGACGCTTAACCAACTAAGCCACCCAGGTGCCCCAGCTTGCATTCACTCTTAATTTACCCAGTTTCGAACAGTTTTGAGCATACTTTTTATTGCTATTGACCACTGCCTCTTAGAATGAAGTCTGAGATCCCTGAGGGTCCCAGGAGATCTTTCATGGGATCTGTGGGGTCAAACTTTTTTTGTCGTAATATTAAGACATTATATTTGCCTTTTTCATTCTCATTTTCTTACAAGCATACAGTTTAGTTGTCTAGGGGGCCTCTAAAGTATGATGTTATAACATCTTGAATGAAGAGCCAGATATCAGACTTCAGCTGTGATCTACAAAGCCAGACATTAAAGGGATTTGTAAGAATGTACAATGCCCTTCTTCTCACCAACTTATTTTGTTTTAGAAAATAGTTATTCTTCATTAAATCATCATTTATGCTAAGATGTTATGTGTTTACTAGTTTTATTTTTTAACGAAGTAACAAATAAATGCTTTAAAAATTCATTAGTTTTCATTTCTAATATGGTAAACATATCCCCATAAATAAAAACTCTGTGAATCCTTAGTAGTATTTAAGAGTGCGAGTGGGGCCCAAAACCAAAAAGGTTTTAGAACTGCTTCCCTAGACCTTTCTCATTCCCTGAAAAGAACATGCAGATGCAGTGAGATGATAAATTTCCTGATGAGAGAGACCACAGTTTATTCATTGTTGCATCGACTATAACATCTAGCAAAATGCCTTGCATGTAGTTAGTGCTCTGTGTAAATATGAAGACAAAGCTCTTAGAACTCTGAAATTTACCATATTCTTTTATGTCTGGGTGTTACATTAACATTATCATTTGGTTTGTTTTAAGTCTTTGTCTTTTGCTATGTAATGTGTTCTAGTACTCTTTATTAAATAATCTTATTTTGGCATGATGATGCCGTTTTTCCATAGGAATCACCCAGCATCTTGTTTCTGTAGTGTACAACTTTTCATCAGCCTGTTGAAGCTATTTCTTTTTAAAAAAGACATAGTTACCATCCGCAAATTTTCTGATACTCCTTTCTAACTATCATGGCTTGCTGTACCAAAGCAGCTGAGTATAGTTTCCTTTAAGAATTAACTCATCTTTCTGGATTTGAGATACCCTGTGCATGTTTCTTCTTTCCAAGGAGAATGAGTTCTATTGATGTGACTGAGGTTCCCCCATAGGGTTCCTCTGGGGCCCTTCACAACTATACCTCTCTCTTCAAAGTGATGCTGCCATTTTCTGGAATATATTGACAGCCTGACTGTTGAGAATAGTCTCCATTCTTGCAGTAGATGCAGCAAAGAGAGGTGAAGTTTTTTTTTTTTTTAAACATCATATAATGTGGTTTCCATAGTACTGAAAAACATTTTTAGTAGAAGAAGCCATAATTTGATAAAACAAGATTGATTCCTTACTTACGACCTTATATATAAACCAGTATATATCCACCTGCCTTTCCACACTTATGAACTCCTTTGTAGAGTCCAAATCTTTTAAGTCTTTATAGGTCATCTATTTATTGAACAGGATCAAGAGTACACTTATCAACATGAGGACTGAGCAGTGGAGAGAATTGTTGAATTTCTGTATTGTACACCTAAAACTAATATAACACTGTCAACTATACTGAAATTTAAGAATTTCACCTATTTCTGAGAATGTGATTTTTCTCAGTATCAGAAATTAGTTTCATTAGCAAAAAGGGGGAAATTATGAAATAATTTGGTTTATGGGTTCAACTCTGTCATAAGAGACATTCATGATTTTTTATAGTTTTTTCTTTCAAGTGAAAATAGTATCTTCTGATTTTAAATTTTGTTTCTTGAGCTAGAAGTACTACTTTTTAAAATATATGCTCAATTTAATTAATCTCCAAGACCTGAAAATAATCTGATACTTTGTAAGTCAACATGGCAGGAAATACTGAGGCCAGTTTATTTGGGTAGAAGCATTATTTTCATGATTTAATAATAGTGGCCATTATATATGGCATGTGAAAGTTAAGATCTAAGTTTATGAAGCTAATTTTTAATGACCTGCATTCTGCTTGGTTTTCAGTAGCATCTTCTCAGAGTTCTGTTAGTTATATAAATCTCCAAGTTTCTTTTTCCTGAGACCTAATATTTTGGATAATGACTTACCAAACCTATGTGCGAATTTTTGATCAGAAAACAGAGGGGCAGGGGAGAGAGAGGGAAGGAAAAAGCATCACAGTTCTTATTAAGTCATTAAAAAAGGGATCCGGGAAGGGAGATCAGCATGTTATATGAAATAGAATCCTAAAGGATTCCTAAATACTACTTTTTGTGAGCAAGGCACTGGCTGGATGGGAACGGGAGAGCTGGGCGCTTGTTCCCACTTCACTACTCTGTAAATATCAGTGTGATTTCAGCAGATCACCTTACTTCTCTTAGCTGTTCTTAGTTTCCCTAGCTGTAAAACGAGGCTGGATTAGATGGCCTCTAAGGTCCCTTTCCGATCATCTAATTCTACGATTTGTTTTGTACTCTGTCAGAATTTCATGTTCTTGAAGTCCCTAGTTGACAAATACGGTGTGGGAGGAAATGACACAGTCTTGAATAACCAAAATGGATTTTGTCCGCACTTATGTGTTAATCCCCAAAGAAGAAGAAAATACAAACGAGCCGGGGGCCAAACATGAAAATGGTGACAGTGAGGAAAACATTGAAGCAGACAGCTGAAAGCTTCATTTCCTGGCCTGCCTGCCATGAGAAAGGCTGAGTCTGCCAAATCCTTCAGGCAATCAAGGCCAGAACTTTGGCTAGCTCTTATTTTGAGCTCCCCCCATACCACACACACAAACCACACAGGAAAATTCTCTCTCTCTCTCTCTCTCTCTCCATATTTGTGCCTTTTGGCTATACTTCGGTGTATTCCAAGTTCTTGCCTAATCCCCTTCCTTCCAGCTGTCACTATATTCAGCCTGTTGCTCTCCTGGGCTTTGAGAAGCAGCTGCAGCCTTCAGTGGGGGCACAGGGGTGGTGGCCTTGGTGGTGAGGTGTTGTTAGGGTGTGTACACACAGTCAGAAGAAAGTCTCTACTACCTGGTTTAAGGACGTTTCCAACAGTGTTCTCACTCTCCTTTCTTGGCAAATGTCAGAACTGATGGCTTTAATTATTTTCCCCTCCCTTCCTCTTTGGGGAGGTTTATCCCCCTTCCACATTCCTCAGCCTTATTGTCTGCAAACTTCCTGTTGAAGATTTGGTTTGTCTTGGGTTCTTTTGCCAGCCTGCTCATCATCTTTTATTTATTTTTCTTTTTTCCACATAAAACATATTTATCGATTGAGAGAGCTGAAGATGGATAACCAGAGCCTCTATACTTTCTCATAAGACTATAAGTTGGACCCCCTTCTCATCTCTGACAGTATATTCCAAACCATTAGGCCTCCAGTGGCCCAGAGAGCTCTTGGCCATTCGCTGCCTGTCGGGCCCCAGCTGGTGGAGAGCTGGCTCTGGAGCCCTTTCACCTCTGGACTGTGCTACTTTCCCACTGAGCTTGCCTGTGCACATCTCCTATTGGCTCTTAGCGATGGCAGCTGAGCAAAGAAGCCCTTGGTTCTCATCCTGTTAGAAAACCAAGGAAGAATCAAGAAATCTTATTGAAGAATCTTGTCTGAATATTAGGAGAAGCCATGGATGAGGAAGGTTTTAAATTGTTGCACTGTGCACAGACTGACTTTGCCGGCCTGAATATTAGAAGGAAAACAAAACAAAAATCCTACACAGTCATTGTCTTTTGTAGAAAAGCATTTCCCTTTTGTTCATGAATAGAACTCTTTTAGACACAATGGGTTGTTCTTCTCTGCCACTCTTTCTAGAAACTTCATCAACTCTCTTGCCCTATGCCTGGCTGTGCCAGTTTATACCTCTTTTTATGTAAGAGGAACCCCACATAGTCTTCAGAGCCTTGTGAAAAAAATAAAACTCAAAGTGTTGTCAATATGTGGGTTTGTCTGATGGTTTCTCATGTCTGTCTGTATTTTGTATTTTATTTCATATAATTTACATGTTAACTGATGTTCAATTAAAACAGGTGAGTCTCGTCAAAATTTTTGGTGATAGGATCTTGTTGAACTCTGTATGTACTATATAAAGTCTGTTTATTTATATTGGGAATACAATATTGCTACACTTTTCTTTCATTTCTGCCTATTTTCTTCACTCCTGGACTTGTTTGCCTGTGTTGTTCCTAATACTCAAGTGATCCTCTGTCACTCATCCTTTCCCCCAGTCCATGTTTTTTTGCATTGTGACTGGAAGGGCCCTTAGATGTTAACTATCCAAATCTTCCTTTTATAGATGACAAAAAGAAAGCCTACAAAAGGGACATTATTAGGCTAATGTCACATACCTTCTAGAGCCAAAGCTCACAAGTGTTTTTCTGCTATGCTACCCTAGGCTCCATGTGTCGGGAATTTTACAAAGCACTAGACTAGTAATAACTACTTCAGCAGCGAGTGAGTGCATGCTTCTGGAAAGGACACAGGTTTTGGAGCCAGACTTGGGTTTGGATATCTTGTGCTACCCTCTACTGGTAGGGTAAATTGGGGAAGTAACTAAGACATTTGGGGATTCTTTCATCCCTCTTAATATGGGAACAATAACAATAATGCATTCAGGTTATTATAAGTATTGGATTGTATAATCTGCATAAAGTACCCATTATACACATTTAATAATTTATTGTTACAAAAATTTGATCATAGAGAAATGTTATATGCACAAATAATAATTTAAGATAGTTATTTTATAACTGGCTACTCTGACCCTCTCTTATTCAGTAGTATTCCCATAAACTCAACATTGAAGTATGAATGAAATGAGTTGTCTGGAAATGAATTCCTATAAGTTATTTATACCATGACTATGATTCATGCATTTCTCTTTTCTCTATGGCTTTTATCTGTACTTAGCTGCAGTGTATCTTGTCCAAAAATTTTTGTACAAGTTGAACTCACCCAAAGAAGACATCTGGAGTATACTTGGGTTTATCCCCTGCTTTTTTTTTTTTCTTAGCTAAATACTAGGATATAAAGCTAAAATATAATCTGTATAGAAGGTTATATTCATATTTTTGAGAAGTTTGAGGTCTTTAGTGTTATTCTGAAACTCATGGAACTGTGTAATATAAAATTATATGTACCTGTTTGGAAGTTATCATGCTCAACACAAAGGAGCCCAAGATTGCTTTGTTAGAAGGAAGCAGAACTACATTGTCCAAACCCAGTAGTATGGAGAAAAGGAATGAGTTAGAAAACAAAAGCTAAGATTGAATTAGCAAAGGCCAGAAGCAGCAAAAGAACATTTGGAAGCTTCAGAATTAGTGATTTTGGGGGAATTTCAGTGGAGGACTTCTCAGATTGCATAAATGTCATTGGCTGACTGGAATTAGCTTAAGACTGAAGTGGATGGGAGGACTTTGAGAAACTAGACAGAATGAATTTTACCTCCCTAATAAAGAGAGGTCTCCAGAGAAGGAGTTTTGCCTTCGATTTTAGACAGACATTAAGTGCAGCTAGAAAGAGACACTATGTGCTTTGCACATGGTGGGGTCCTCCTTCTGGAAGGCTTGATTGCCAAGGGACTTTCAAGATCATATAATTTGGTTCATAGCTATGATTAGACACGCAAAAGGTGTATACACTCTTAGAGTTTCCTTGATTACTTTTTCAGTAAGATGAAAGTGAAAGAGGATGTACTGCAGTGATTAAGAATCAAATGTTTGTTCCTTGTGCCTGTTTGTACCTAATGTCCTGCATTAGATTAAGAGCCTTGGGCCAGTAATTTCTAAAAGATAAAAGTATGCATGATTTTCGAAGGATATTGGACAATCAAGTATGGCCAGGAAGTAGAAGGTGCTATTTTGCTATATTATGGGTTCATCCAGATGGGATCAAACCAGAGGAATTTGGCAAGCATTGGGACTCACTACTTAGACCACACTGGAATAGTTGTGGTAGCAAAAGAATTTCTCCAGGAGTCTTATTCCACTTGAGGCATAACAGCCAAAGATTCCTGGCCCATGAGAGGAGAGTGCCAAAATTGATAAATTTTAGAATGATCAACTGAAGTCTATAAATTCAGGAGAAATAATTCAACTAGATGATACTGGGACTTTGTATGATATTTTCATACAGAAGAAATATTGTGAGTAAATATGTCTTCATAATTAGCCATTCCCTAATCTCATGTCCATCCATTAAGATTTAACATACTACAGTTTAATAAATGAGAAAATTAGAAAGGAATATTACTTTAAGAACTTGTGTTTGGCATCTTCTGTGTTCTTCTTGAAATTCTGATGTATTAACCTTGCCATTTTTCATAGGAATAACGTTTTATTGTGCTTTGCAGATACTGCATTTTTTACAAATTGGAAGGTTTGTAACAAACTCATGTTAAGTAAGTCTTTTGGCACCATTTTCCCAACAGCATTTGCTCACTTTGTGACTGTCACAAATTTTTGTAATTCTCACAATATTTCAAACTTTCTCATTATTATGTTTGTTACAGTGATCTGTGATCAATGATCTTTGATACTCCTATTAGAATTGTTTTGGGGTGCTTTGAACCTCGCTCACCTTGCCATTTTTTAAAGCTTTCTGGCAAGGGTTCTCCATGGCCTAAAATTTGCCTTCCTGTTTAATCAATTCTTTGAGCCTTTTTATACCCTAGTAAAGTGAACTATACATGCCGCTACACCTTATCATCCTCAGTCTTTCTTATTCCTTGTAATCTGACATCTGCCCCTATAACATCCAGTTGTAGCCCTTTCAGGTGCTTGCCCAGTCCACTGACTTACACACATTAGGTTTTCATTAAATATTTTGTACTTAATGGGAATGAAAAAGTGGTTCTTTATATATTTTTAAATGTTTATTTTTATTATTTATTTTGAGAAAGAGAGAGAGAGAGAGAATACATGCAAGTGGGGAAGGGATAGAGAGAGGGAGAGGGAGAGAAACCTGTGGTCTCACCGCAGAGCTCAATGTGGGGCTGAATTTCATGAGCTGTGAGACATTACCTGAGCCCAAATCAAGAGTCAGACTCCCAACTGACTGAGCCACTCAGGCACCTCGGTTGTTTATATTGTAAATAACTAACTATTATGGAGAGAGACTTACAGCAGGAAGGAACTATGACTGAACAGTCAAACATAGGACCAAAATTGGGAGCTTTAAAAATATTTTTAACAGTTTCATTGAGTCATAATTGACATCCAATAAATAGCACATATTTAGCACAATTTGATAAGTTTTAATATATGTACACAAAAAATCAGCAGTACAATCAAGCTAATGAACATACCCATTATCCCCAAAAGTTACCACATGGCTGTTGTAATCCATCTCTCCCAGCCCTCTCCACCTTAATGTCCCCTTGCAAACCACTGATGTTTTTTGCAACAAATGCAAGATTTGTTTGCATTTTCTAGTATCATATATAAATTAAATCATTTGATATAAACTCTATTTGGTCTGGCCTTTTCACTCAGCATAATTATTTTGAGATTCATCCATGGTGTTGCATGTATCAATACTTCATTCCTTTTTATTGTTAAATAGTATTCCACTGTATGCATATACCACAATTTGCTTATCTGCTCACCTATCAATGGACATTTTGGGTTCTTTCCAGTTTATGGCAATTATAAATAATGCCACTATGAACATTTGACTACAGATAGTTGAATATACATATGCTTTCTTTTCTCATGAGTAAATACTTGGGAGTAGAATGGCTAGATCATAGGCTAGTGTATGTTTAACTTTGTAAGAAGCTGCCAAACTGTCTTCCAAAGTGACCGTAACACTTTGGAGTCCCACCAGCAATGAACTAGAGTTCCTATTGTTTCACCAGTATTTGATGATTTCAGTGCTTTGAATTTCAGCCATAGGTGTATAATGGTATCTTATAGCTTTAATTTGCAATTCCCTAATGATATCTTTTCATAAACATCTTTTCATATATTTATCTGTCCTCTATATCTTCTTTGATGAGATGTCTATTCAGATCTTTTACCTATTTTTAAACCAGATTGTTTTCATACTGTTGAGTTTTAAGAGTCCCTTGACTATTTTGGATACAAGTCCTTTATCAGATATGTGTTTTGTAGATATTCTCTGCCCAGCTGTGGTGTTTTTTTTTCTTTCTTTCTTTTAATAAGTGTCTTTTGCAGAGCAGAAGTTTTTTAACTGGAATGAAATCCAAGTTAACAATTTCTTCTTTCATGGATAGAGCTTTTGGTGTTCTATAAAAATCTCATTGCCAAGCCCAAAGTCACCTAGATCTTCCTCTATGCTATATTTTATTTATTTATTTATTTATTTATTTATTTATTTATTTATTTATTTATTTTACAAATAGTTTATTGTCTATTTAACATATTTAAATATGTTAGTTTCCACATAACATCCAGTGCTCATCCCCACGAGTGCCCTCCTCCATGCCCATCCACCCTCCCCCCTACATCCATCAGTTCTCAGTTTTTGTCAGCATTCAAGAGTCTCTCATGGTTTGCCTCTCTCCCTTTCCCCCACCATTTCCCCCTTCTTCTTCCCCTTATTCCTCAGTTAAGTTCCTCCTAATTCTCCTATACGTGCAAACATATGATATTTGTCCTTCTCTGCCTGACTTATTTCGCTCAGCATAACATCCTCCAGGTCCATCCATGTTACATGGCCAGATTTCATTTTTTCTCATTGCCATGTAGTATTCCATGGTATAGATAAACCACATCTTCTTGATCCATTTGTCCGTTGATGGACACTTAGGCTCTTTCCGTGTTTTGGCTATTGTGGAGAGTGCTGCTATGAACATTGGGGTACATGTGCTCCTATGCCTCAGCATTTCTATATCCCTTGGGCAAATTCCTAGCAGTGCTATTGCTGGGTCATAGGGGAGTTCTACTGTTAATTTTTTGAGGAACCTCCACACTGTTTTCCAGAGGGGCTGTACCAGTTTACATTCCCACCAACAGTGTAAGAGGGTGCCCGTTTCTCCACATCCTCGCCAGCATCTCATGTTCTCTGATTTGCTCATTTTAGCCACGCTGACTGGTTTGAGGTGGTATCAGAGTGTCGTTTTGATTTGTATTTCCCTGATGAGAAGGGATGCTGAGCATCATTTCATGTGTTTGTTGGCCATCTGGATGTCCTCTTTGGAGAAGTGTCTGTTCATATCTTCTGCCCATTTCTTTACTGGGTTGTTTGTTTTTCGAGTGTGGAGTTTGTTGAGTTCCTTATAGATTCTGGATATCAACCCTTTATCTTATATGTCGTTTGCAACTATCTTTTCCCATTCCATTGGTTGCCTATTAGTTTTGTGGGTTGTTTCCTTTGCCGTTATATTTTAAAATGTTTATAGTTTTGTGGTTTATATTTAGTTCTGTCATTCATCTTGAGTTAATATTGTTAAGGATGTAAAGTCAGTTTCTACATTTATTTAAAAAAATTTTTTTTCATGTGAATGTTCATGTGAATGTCCAGTACCATTTGTTAAAAAGTCTATCCTACATGGTATTGCCTGTGCTCCTTTGTCAAAATTCAGTTAACTATGTTTGTGTGAGTCTATTTCTGGGCTCTCTATTTTGTTCCATTGATGAAGTTACCTATTCTTTCACTAATACCACACTTTCATATTACTGTAGCTTTATATTGTCTTGAAGCCTGATGGTTTCAGCCCTCCAACTTTGTTTTTCTTATTCAATATTATGTTGGCTATTATGGGTATTTTTGCCTTTGCATGTAAACTTAAGAATCGATTTGCCTATGTTCATAAAGTAACCTGCTGGGAATTTGATTGGGATTGCATTGGATCTATAGATGGAGTTGTAAAGAATCAACATCTTAACAATAGTGAGTCTTCCTATCTGTTAACATGGAATATCTCTCCATTTATTTAGATCTCCTTTAATTTTTTTCATCAGTTTTAGAGTTTCCTCATATAGATCTTGTATATACACTGTACAATTATCTTGTTCATTACCTTAGTGTTTCTCTCTTATCTCTGTCTCTTTTTAAAGTTTATTTATTTATTTTGAGAGAGAGAGAGACAGAGAGACAGAGAATCCCAACCAGATATCTCCCTAACAGTGAGATCATGACTGGAGCCAAAATCAAGAGCTAGATTCTTAACTGACTGAGGCACACTCAAGTGCCACCCACCCCCCACCCCCCCAACTCTTGATGCCACTGTAAAATGTTGCATTTCATTTTTTAAAAAATTTTAAGTGTTTTATTTTTGAGAGTAAGAGACAGAGCACAAGCAGGGGAGGGGCAGAGAAAGTGTGAGACACAGAATCCAAAGCAAGCTCTAGGCTCTGAGCTGTCAGCACAGAGCCTGACATGGGGCTTGAACCCACAAACCATGAGATCATGACCTGAGTTGGTCAGAAATTAACTGACTGACCCACTCAAGCACTCTAAAATGTTGCATTTTAAAATTCAAATTCCAGTTATTCATCACTGGTATATAAGGAAACAATTGACTTTGGTACATTAACCTCATATCCTGCCTTCTTTTAGATATATTTTTTTTTTAGAATTCATTTTACCTCCTTTGTTGCCTCATTAGCTATAATCCTTTGTTTACTTACTTTTGTGATTTCTTTAGAACTTATCTTTAATTTACCACAGTCTATATGTATGGAACTTAGAGTGGTCTTGCTATAGTTGGCTTGCTATAGTTGGCATACATTTTACTTACATATAAGTTACACAGTAATGATAAATCCTACAATACAGTTTTGTTTAAGCAATTATCTTTAAAATATATTTAAGTAACAGGAAAGATGTTGTGTGTATATTTATCTGTAACTACCATTTCTATTGTTCTTTATTCCTTTGTGTAGATTCCAGTTTCCATCTGGTGCTATTTTCCTTTTGCCTAAAGGAATTATTTTATCTTTTATTGTGCTTTAAGTCACCTGGTGATGAATTATTTCAGCTTTGAGTGTCTGTAGAGGTTTTCATTTTACCTTTGTTTTTGAAAGATAATTTTTCTGGGAATAGAATTCTGGGTTGACAGTTTTCTTTTTCAGTTTTTTAAAGTTGTTGCTCCATTAAATTTTACTTTGTTGTTTTCAGCTAGAAACTGTACTCATCTTTATCTTTGTTTCTCTGTACATAACACATATTTTCTTTCTTGTGTTCCTTTCAAGGGAACATGTTTTCTTTTCATTGGTTTTAAGCAATTTAATTATCATGTACCTTCATGTGATTTTTTTCATACCTTTTATGCTTGGGGTTTGTTGAGCTCTTTGGATATGTGGATTTAATAGTTTTCATCAAATTTGGAAAAATCCTGGCCATTATTTTTTCAAATATTTTTTGCTTCTCTCTTTACCTCCTCTTCTTTGGGGATTCCTATTACACGTATATTAAGCCACTTGAAGTTGTCCTATAGCTTTCTCTTTTCATTTTTGTTCAATTTTTTTTCTGTTTCTCTATTTTGGATAGTTTCTATTGTTAGTCCTTCAAATTCGCTAATAGTTATTTTTATATCTGTTATTCCTAGTTTCTGTTGTGTTTTCTATTTCCTCATTGTATAATCACATTCTATCCAGTGTATGTGTTATTTCATACATTGTATTTTTTTTATCTCTAGAAGCTTGCTTTTGATTTTTTTAGTGTCTCTACTTAACTTTTAAAACATATGGAATATAGTTATAATAGTTATTTTTTAATGTCCTTATCTGCTCATTCTAGCAGCTTTGTCAGCTCTGTGTCCATTTCTATGGACTTTTCTCCTTATTACGGTCTTACTGTCCTGCTTATTTGCATGCCTGGTTATCTGATTGGATGCCAGACGTTGTGAAGTTTACCTTCTTGGTTACCATATGTTTTTATTTTCCTACAAATCTTGAGCTTTGTTCTGAGATGTAGTTAAGTCAGTTGGAAACAGTTTGATCCTTTTGAATTTTGCTTGTAATTGTTTTGGCAAGACCAGAACCATTTAGTTTAAAACTAATTATTCTCCACTATTAAGGCAAGACCCTTGTGAGTACTCTTCCCAGTGCTTCCTGAATTATAAAGCTTTCTAATCTGGTTCATGGGAATAGCCCTGTGTGAATGTTGGATACTTTTCTTTGTACTCCTTTGAGATCATTCTCTCCCTTGCCTGAAGTGGTTTCCTCACATGTCTGTACTAATCAGCACTCTGCTGAATATTTGAGGGGGACTCTCCACAATCTTTCTTGTGAACTCTAATGCTTTGTTTTTTTCCAGATACTCTGGTTCGGTTCATCTCCTTACTTCAGGGAGTCTTGGACTCTACTTGGGTTCCCTCTCCCTGCACTATGCCCTGGAAATTCTTTCAATAGTAACTGGGGAAGTCAGAGAGCTCTCCTTGTTTGTTTTCCATCTCTAAAGGATTACTGCCCTTTAGTACTTGATGTTCATATGCTTAAAAAAAAAGTTTGTTGGGGCGCCTGGGTGGCTTAGTCGGTTAAGCGTCCAACTTTCGCTTAGGTCATGATCTCGCCATTCGTGGGTTCGAGCCCCGCGTCGGGCTCTGTGCTGACTGCCAGCTCAGAGCCTGGAGCCTGTTTCAGTCTGTGACTCCCTCTCTCTCTCACCCTACCCTGCTCATGCTGTCTCTCTCTCTCTCCCCTAGAAATAAATAAAACGTTAAAAAATTTTTTAAAAAAGTTTGTTTCATACATTTTGTCTTTTAAAAAGCTTTTCGGCTGTTTTAGGTGTTCTGGTCCCTTTTTACTCCATCTTGGTCAGAAGCAAAAGGGGTTCTTTTAAGTTTTCAAAGGTGGTTTTGGAAATGACCAATAGCAAAACAGGGAGTCTCTAAGTGAAATATCCATGATGTTTTATCATAAATTGAAAGTTTAGAAAGAGAATTAATCTCACAATTACCATTTATCTATTCTTCTTTCTACTCAGATCCTTCACAAAATTCTGCCTAATGAAATTCCTTGCATACATTATTGACCACATCAATGAGTAGATTATTGAATTTTGGGGGAAAGGATGTACAGAAGCCACTAGAATGATAAGTTTCATACAATCTATTATGCAAAGGGAACCAAGTTGGTATCATAGTACAATATTTTAATTTCTTTAAAAAAATTTTTAATATTCATTTTTGAGGAGAGAGACAGGCAGAAAGAGAGGGAGACAGAATCCAAAGCAGGCTATGAGGTGTCAGTGCAAAGCCTGAAACAGGGCTCAAAACCACAAACTGTGAAATCATGACCTGAGCTGAAGTTGGACACTCAACTGACTCAGCCACCCAGGTGCCCCAGTTTCTTGATACCAGTAAATAGCTGTGATATTTTTGTTTTTGCTTGTTTTACTTTTCTTTTTGCTTTCGTGTGTGTGTGTGTGTGTGTGTGTGTGTGTGTGTGTGTACGTACACGCACACCACTGGAAAGCCCAAGTGATCTCTGGCAAGAAAAGAAGCAGGAAAAAATATCATGAAGCTAAAGAAATATAGATTATCTCCTTCCTGTTCTTATAGCCCCTATAATGTAAGCCAAATCAATAAATGCTTGCAAAAAATCCAACTGGAATGTGATTAGGTAGTTGTTGCAATTGCTTTCTCCCTTTATAGATTGAAAAGTAGAAAAGTTCATGGATAAACAGCAGTGATTTGAATGCAACTGTGAATCTAGGATACAATTTGCAAGTGTGAGTTTCAGACTGACTAGGTCCTCAGAGCAGATAGAGGCCCTTTTAAGTTTGACTAGCAACACACAGTGACCTAGAGTTCATCTGCCCAGTTTATGTGGCTAATTAGCACTTAGAGTTTCTTCAGTAGGGTCGAATGAAGTAAGAGCTAGATAACATCTTATAAGATCCTCCCCCCACCCCCCATCTTGTACTTCTTGGAAGAGAGGCTTGGACTATTGAATTGGAAGGGAACAATTAAAACAGATTTTAAAATGAAGCCCTGACACGCTGGCTGCTTGCCTGCTTTGTCGGGCAGCTCTGGTTCCAGAGAGACAGAATGCCTTTTTGTTTATTTGTTTGTTTCCAGACAATTTCCTGCGTCATCACATTTTTTTGTGAGCCAAGTGTTTGAGGTTGGTGATGTTGACAGAGCCCTTGGAGAATTGAAGGAGTTCATCTCCACAGACAAAAGCTTTGTATTTCAAGTTTAAAAATTCCAGTGTATTTTTCTATTATATTGCTATTCTTAGTTTTTTCATGCCCCTTCATAGGGGAAGGCTGGTCTCCCCTTTATCTACTTTGCAGCCTGTAGGTAGATCCCTCTTTTAAGTGAAGAAAGCACTTTAGAAAAACTGTTTCCCTTGGCACTTACGCAACTTGCAACAGCATATCTTGCTCTGCTTGCGCCTTGGTTTACTAAGTAGTACATGCAGTATGCCCAGAAGGCTTAGGGTTATTGTTAGTATTAGTATATGTTCTATGTTTATTCATATTTAATTTTACTATAATAGGGTCATTGCATACCAAGTGGCATTTATTCAGGACGTACTGGGGAAAATATAAAATGTATTTGAGCTATAATGAATTATGATGATTTACATTTATTAACAAATTTCTTTGTTAATAAAAAACACCCAAGGCTGTTTTTGACAGTTTGAAAACAGAAACTTTGATACCTTTTTTTTTTCTGGTAAGATTTTGAACTCTTTTACATAAAGTATAGACTCTTGTTCAGAATTCAGTCTTTAACCTGTCTACATAGCACCTCTGATTGAAAGAAGGTATTGCAGTTTAGAAAGGACTTAACTTGTGGTAGGTGGAGGCGGTGGTATTGGGAAGGTGGGAATTAGGGAATGGAGGAGTGTGAAGTATCCAAATATTTATCTAGCTTCTATTATGTGCCAGGTGCTATGCTAGACATCTATATGTTATCCTTTTATAAACTGCTATTTCTGAATCTATGAAAATGGCCCTTATGATTAGGTGGCATTTAGAGAAGAACTAGAAGATCTTATTATTTTTTTAACCTATACTTAGTGCTATTTTTTTAAAGAAATATTTAAATTTTTTTTAATGTTTTATTTATTTCTGAGAGAGAGAGAGAGAGACCGCATGAGCAGGGTAGGGTCAGAGAGAAAGGGAGACACAAAATCGGAAACAGCCTCCAGGCTCTGAGCCAGCTGTCAGTACAGAGCCCGAAGTGGGGCTCAAACCCACGAACCGAGAGATCATGACCTGAGCCGAAGTCGGACACTTAACTGACTGAGCCACCCAGGTACCCCTGCTTAGTGCTATTAAAAGCTCATTTAATGTGAATGCTTCTTTTTCTTCCTTTGCTTTAGATTTAAACTTTTTCTATAAGCTAATCAATAGATGATTAACATTTTTAAGCATGTTATATGAAAGGAGTGGCATTATAAAAAGAGGGGACACTACATAGAGTAATAGAATAAAAGGTAAAGAATAAAGTAGTCTAAGAATTTTAGAGCTGAAAATAATTTTCAAAACACTTGGACCATGTATTTCATCTGACAGTTGAGAAAACTGTTGCCCTATAGCATATCAGCCTTGCCCACCAGAGCCTGTTAGTGCAGATAGAAGAGATCCTAGGTTGTTTAACTGCCGATTCACTGTTCTTTCTACTGTATCCTAATTCTGTGTTACTTTAGAAGCAGCAATCCATATGAGCTTTATATCTTGAATACAAACAATAATACTAGCAATAACAAACTATTATGTTTAAAAATATAGTTTACACCTCTTGGTTGGTTGCTGGTTGGTTTCTATTTGGCTTGTCAAAAAGCCTTAGCGAACCAGGTATTAGACAGGTCATGGCCTCACCTATTATTTTCAGAATTGGAGGAAAGTAATTCTAGAAGAATCCCCTTATATAAGCTTTTAAACTATTAATTTGAATGTGTAGGTAGTTGTAATCTCTGCTATGATAGCCCTAGAAGACACTGCTCAGGCCACAGCTTACTATTTTTGAGACCATAGAAAGAGAAAGAGCCTTTGCCCTGATGTATCCCCTGAAATGAATAATAGGCAACATTTAGGGAAACCTACATCATGCAGACTATTCTCACCACACTCTTTCCGTGGCCTTTTTCCCCCTTACCCCACACCATTCCAGCTCGCCTTGACTAAATGCAATGAACAGGAACCATTGTATGGATCGGAAGGAAAGTGTCTTAAATATATGAAGTTATAATGACTTGGTAAGTGTTATAAAAATATTATGCAACTGAGTTAGAAATTGCATCATTCATGCCTCTGGCACTATGGACTGGGCCCAAACGGTGTAATTCTCCAGTGTAATACTGAAGTAATTTTTGCATCTGCCAAGTAAATAGTTTAAATTTCAAACCTATGAAATGGCAAGCTATAATTGTTCAATTCCAGTGAACCACAGGTGTATTTAATTTCCTTCCTTTACTTCTTGCTGTCTTTTTTGGGTAGACCGAACCAACTAAATAAAGATTGTGTTCTTGTATGAATCTGCAAGGGTTTAAAGACAGTATATTTGAATGCCTACATATTATATAGCACTTGTAAAAGTACAAACTCCTTAATAGAGTGAAAGTCCATTTTATTTATAGAAAATCGTTTTCACCCACATATGTTATAAAAATGATAGAAGTGGCATATGGTAATGACAGAGCATGGGGACTCAGGAAATATGGATTTATTTTTGCCCTTACTATTAATTTTTCATTTGATCTGGCTTGAATCATTTCCTCTTTCTCTAATTTCGGTATCTGCTAAAGGTGAATAATAATACTTCCATTCACCACATAGAGGTGCTGGGAGAATGAAAGATAAATTCTCCAAAGCACTTTGAACTGCTTAAAAGAAAAACTTTTAAAAATAAAAGTTAATTTCATTTGCTATCTTGTTATTTATTATGTTCAAATACCACAGTAAGTGTTAGAAGAGGCTTGAAAGGGTTAGCTATTTGGCATAACTTTATTTGTAGGTAAGGAGATTTGTTATAATTCCCTGTGTTTTACAACATGGAAATTAAAGCCCCAAAATATTTGTTCATTTTTTGCTTAAAGTGAAACCCTTTATGAGAGTTGGGGGAAATTAATGGGATTATAGATGCAATAACATTGGCCATAAGTTGATAATTATTGAAGCAGTTAATGAGTATGTTGGGGACCATTATACTATCTTATATACCTTGTGTATGTATGAAATCTTACATAATAAAAAGTTTAAAAAGATAATAGCACGTGTTTTTATTTACAAAGTCCTTTTTAAAAGCCACTTAACCCCTCTATTTCTCAGGCATGGACAATTCTTTATTTCTTAGGGTTTAGCAAAAAAAAAAAAATTGAAAAAAAATCCTATATGTATGAACCCATGAGCATTGACATTTTAGTTTTTCATTTTCAATTTTTACATTCTATTTCCAGTGCTTCCTAAACTACTCACTGCTTTTGGAACTTTTACCTTAATATGCTATTTTAAAAGAGTTAATAGATTGCTTCTCCCCTGCCCCCTTATTTATTACTGTTCTGGACACTTGTTACCTCTTTGTCATCATTGATTTTAGATTTCCATTTTCCTATTTCTGGAAATTGTTAGGAATTATAAGCAGTCACTTATTAACTTGATTACTTTATGCTTCAGTGGACTTGTCCGTGGGTGGCCTGTGAATTATTTCAGCTTTTAGAGACACAGATCAACCGAGCTACCCTATACTCATGACAGAAAGTGGCAGACTTCTCCATTGTAGGATCTTGTAGCCAAATAGCATTTTAAACAAGTGAAAGCACTCATATTGAACAAGTAAAATCACCCTCAACCTGGGTTACTTTCACCAGTAGACTTGAATGGTTAAAGCTTGTCATTTCATACGCTTCTAGATAACACAAATGCTGAACTCAAAATACAACATGTTTGATATCATTTGTTTTTAGGCAACTGAGGAAATCAAATTTAGAATGTAATAATAGAATTTTAGAGTTAAAAAAGATCTTAATAATCATCTGGTATAGCTAGCCCTTTCAGTTTATGTTTGAAAGAGCTAAAGATTTGAAAAGTCCAGATAATTTGCTCAGTTACATACCATAGTACTGTCAGAACTGGAACTTGAACTTTGAGTCCCTTAGCTTTCAATTCAGAGTTCTCAGTTGGGTTGCCTCTCAAGTGTGTTTAGATCCTTGATGTTATTTGTGAATACCAGAAATGTCTCTGCTTCTTATAGTTTAGAAATTTTACTCTACTTGGCAGTGCCATGCTGTGCCATATTGAAGCTTAAGGCAAGATGAAAATTCAGTGATACTGATCCTGTCTAAAATCCTGGTATTTTCTTTGTTATGGATTTTTGGCATTAATTTTGATTTCTAAAAAATTGCATTAAAATACTATTTTATCTTGATTACTGGATTTTTGGCAGCCTCTAAGAGTTTGCACCTGAGGTTGGTGCCTCATTTGATTCACCCTAGCCTCAGCCCTGCTATTTTTATTTAACCCCCTAACTCTATAAATCCCTTCTTTCAGCCTTCTGGCAGTAAGAAAAAAAAAAAAAGAAGTCAAGCTATGGAACCTTTATACTCAAAGCAAACCCTTTCTGTTAGTCATCTACAAATAATGGTAACAAAGAAAACAAACCAGAATTTGCATGTGCTATTCATTGACTTGATTGTAGGTAACTTAAAACATAGTAATTTTTGGCTCCATGAATTTAAGCTCTCTTAGAATGTCTACCAGGTTACTGAAAAGAGCTCAAAACTAAGCCATGAGTTCAATTTTCTGGTCCTTCACTGTATTGTGTTTTGAGCTCTTATGTAATTATGTTTGTTTTGATTTCTATAAATTAAGAATCAGGGAAGGAAGCTCTTAATAGGCCTATTGTGTTCATTATTTTACTTGGTCCTCTCAACAACTGTTTAAGATAGGTAATTTATTAGATAGGACTCTTTTGGTTCCAGATGATAAAACAGAACTCATATTGACTTAAAATAAAAGGGAATTTGTACCCAACAAATGAAAATCTAATGGGTAGATCTGACTTCATGTATTAACACATTTCATAAGGGCTTGATCTCTACATCTTTCCAATCTGTTCTCTGAAGAGTTGGCTTTTCTGCACACAGAAGCCTCAGGCTTACTCTCTACTAGCTTAGTAACTTCAGAAAGGGAATAAAGTTTTCCTGTTTGCTCCAGTAAAAGCCTCAGAATTGGTTATAATTGGCCCAGCATGGGTCACGTGCCTATCCCTGAACCACTACTTAAAGCCTGGGGGGCGGGGGGGGGGGGGTGCCAGTATTGGCTAAGTCTGGCTGAATGCTCAATCCCAGAGCAGTGTTTTGAGAGTGGGAAACGCCTTTCCCTTACAGGAAGAGGGGACTTCTTAACTGTTTACCCCCAAAAGGGAGGTAGATGGCAAAGACAAATGTCTATTAGGATCTTATTCTCATTTCATTAATGAGGAAGTTAAGGCTTGGGGGGCACCACTGTGGGTCAGTTGGTTGAGTATCTGACTTCAGCTCAGCACATGATCTTGCCATTTGTGGGTTTGAGCCCCGCGTCCGGCTCTGTGCTGACAGTTCGGAGCCTGGAGCCTGCTTTGGATTCTATCTCTCTCTCTGCCCCTCTTCTGGTTGTGCTTTCTCCCCCCCACCCCCGCTCTCTCTCTCTCTCTCTCAAAAAGAAATATTTTTAAAAATTTTAAATGAGGAAGCTGAGGCTTGATTAACTTAATTTCCACAAGGCCACAGCTGAGTGCTTAAGTCCTAATTTTGACTGAAATCTGCCTAACTCTAATTTCTATCCTCTTTTCTCCACACCTTGTTATCTCTCTGGAATACGATGCTCCTTCTCCTTAAGCTTCTCCAGGAAACTGTGATGATGGCCATTTGTTTCTATAGCACTTTTCCAACAGGGAGTGATTTTGCTGCCAGAGGAAATTTGACAAAGTCTGGAGACATTTTCGGTTGTCAGAACAGCGCAGGGTGGTTTGGGGGCGTGTTCTGAGTAGAGACCGTCCTGCAGTCACAAGCCAGCCCCCGCAACAGAGTTACCCAGCCTAGAATGTCAACAGAGCAGAAATTTGAACCTGCTTTACAATTTCCATTTCTAGGCTATATTATTAACATAACTTTTGAAAGAAAGATGTAATAAAGAGTAAGACTGAAATAATTCACTTATCTAGGTAGAATTGAGTAACTTCTCAATTAAGGGAAACTTTTATTTTCATAGCAGCCAATTTTAGAATACTACGTTCTCTTATTTAATGGGTCAATTGAAATAACACGTATGTTCCTTTAAAAAAAAAAAACCATTTTATGCAGGTTTTAGCTAACTTCACAGGCATAATGTTTTCATTCCAAAGCCATATAAATTTTCCTCAAAATGTAGATCCAGGGATATTTTAAATCAAATACTGAATACTTTGAAAACAAATATATGTGTGCCTTGGAAGCCTTTTAAAGATTTCATATAGAAGATTCTATATCAGGGGACGTATTTTTAAAACTTTCAGCCAAAGCATTTTTTAAACCTCTGATGATAATAAGATATTTAATGATTAAATAGGAGGTTTAATTGAATAAGAGATATAATTTCTTTCTATGAGCAAGTGCTTTGTAAAAGAATAATGAAGGCAGAAGAGTGCATTTAATGTGTTACAGATGCTAGTTTTGGGGTTCGACACTTCAGAGGAATCAACCTTCGTGTTTAATGATATTAAAATAGATTGAACTGTCCACTTCCTTGAGACTGCAAGGGAGTTCTGAATGGTGCAAATCTGAATTTTCCTGGGAAAGCTGTGTTTCTGTAGTTCACAGATAGCATTCCAGTAGAATAATCCCGTGTTTAGGGGGACACTACACATCGCATTCACATATGAAATCTTCCACAGTCCAGCAAATCAAATTTATTATTGGAGTTGGAAGGTTGAGGGCTTAGCATTTTCTGATTTTGCCAGTTTTACACACACAGTTTTTCAGTATTATATTCCAGATGCCTCATGACTGCATCCGTGGAATCCATTCCTCTCTCTGGTTCTTTTCCACCTCCTCAGACCCAACCCAGATCAACAACATTTTCTCTGATTTCAACCAGATAATTCCTATTTGCTTTGATATCTCACATGGAAAACCCTCCTCCCGTCATCTGTCTTAATCACTTGAGGTTCTTTCAGCTCATGCCCTCATCCCTACCGGCTTGGCTTCACTCCCTCACCTGACCGTGCTGCCTAATCCAGGAAATACGCACTGGTTTTCTATTTCTTCTGTTCTTCTTCCCTCTCTTGGGGCCTCTCTTCCCTCCCCTGTTATTATCTTTTTTCCTCATGTGCTATTCCTACTTCCTTCTGTTTCCCAAACTTTATTTACTGGCTCCATGTCCTGAGACTTCTCAGTTTCTTAGTTCATGACCTCATCTCCTAAGTTGTCTGGTGTCTACCCACCACACATATTTTGGTAAGGTGTGTGTGTACTGGGAGGCCATCTATCTATTCATTGTTAATAGAATACAGTTTGCAGTTGCCTTGGAAATAAGGCAGCTTCTGATCTTCAAACCATCCAAGGTCTTAATCACTACAATGCAAATTCTTTTGCCACGTTAGGATAGGCAATAATATTTGTCTGCAAAAAGATGTCAGAAAAATACCTTGATAAATGGTGCTGGTTAAATGTTATAATTTATTATTATGTAGGCCTACTATTTTTCTTGAGAAGAAGTGTTCTTGGAGATTTGGAATTTCTTTTCTATTTATGAGCATTTTCCTGGTACTATCTGAAGTTTACTCCTCCCCACAGCTTTGTTATGTAAGCTGGTATTCCCAGTTTTATAGAGCAGGGAGATGAGAAGTCACTTGACTAAACAAGTCATTCGACCTGTTTAGAATTTCACAGCACGCTAATTGCAGAGCCCTTAAGTTTCCTGTGTCTTAGTTCCCGTGACATAAATATAAAATGATTTATTTTGCATTGCTTATTTATATAAATGCCTTTGAGCATTTCCTTTCCTTTAATAAAATCCTGAAAACGATTACCTAGTAAAGAGATTGTTAGAATAAAAAAGAAACAAACTAGACACAATGTCCCTGCGTTTGATTACCGCCTTTTCAACTGACAGGTAATGGGGGATGTTGTTTCCTAGGCTCTCCTTCTGAATTGTTAAAACTGGACCCATTTTATTCAATCCGGTGATGTTCCTTGAAGCTCTTTGAGGAAAAAAAAAACAAACTTAAAGTGCAAGCTGTTATTATTGATTAACTTAGAATGACCCTTGTTTGTTTGCAAAGCTCCCGGTGCTTGCTGGGACAGGTGCTCCCACTGGGGAGCTTTGTGGAGTGTGGTGGGAACCAGCCATGTCTCAGTAATTTCTTTTGGATTTCTAGAACTGTTTTTCTGTTGAGTTGAAGTGGGAAACAGCTTGTGGAACTGCTTTTGGTGCTGCCATGAGTGTGTTTGGGAAGAAAGAGTACATTCCGATGGAATGTTAGGGGGATGTTAGCTGTTCAGGAAAAATAACCCTTACCAAAGTTAATGGCTCCCACTAGCATTTTCAGTAACATGTACCAGATGTGAGTAGTTAATTATTCTCAGATCTGATAAGTACCTGCCAGCCAAGGCTAATTTTATTTTCAGTAAACAGTGGCCAAAGGTCCTAGCTGTTCATTTGATAGGATAGGGCCTGTTTGCACTTATCTATTAATAAAAGCACAACACTCCTTCAGTTTTCCTTTCCCAGGGCCAGATAAAACATTTCAGACACTCAACGTATTTGTCTTCGTAAATCAGACAAAGTAAACAAATCTGGTAGATTAACTTGGTAAACAGAGTGGTTAAGTGTTACCTTTCGAGTTTAGCTCAACGCCATATAAATAGCATTAATCGTATGGTATTTTCAATAACCTTTATGGAGCAAGACAGAGGGTTGCCCCCACCCCACCCCCCCTCCGCAACCACTAGGAGTAGTGTGTTTCTTAAGTACTTTCAGATGTCCTTCTGTAGGGAGATTTGAAAATCGCTCTAAAATGAAATTTCTTTTGTCCCATTAATAACATATTGGGAACTTTGCACCAGTTAACATTGTATATAAACCTGGAAACCTCTGTGATTCATTTCAGAAGGAAAATAAGACTGCACAGTGGCATGCAAGCTTTGCCAGGCAGAGATAACAGCCATCCAGAGGTTATTGATTTGGATGGAGGAGTGAGAAAGGGGTCAGCTTTTACAGTGGAGAGAGAAGTAGTTAGGTGGAAATTCAGACTTTATTCATCCAGATTTTTTCTCTTGGGCAAAAAGTCCTATTTAGGTCACAAATGCTATTTATTTTATGATGTAGATTCTTGACATGTGAGAAATGGCATGAAACAGATCAGTTATTTCACACTAAACCAACCAAACACTTCAAAGTAACTTCCAAGGTTCTACTAGATGTGCACTGATGACCAGGTGGTATGGTATAGGACTCCAACTCTCATGCCAGCTCTCTGTATCATCTTATCTACCTCATTAAACTTTCTTTTTTTAGTAATGATCAAAACAACTCTCTTTACCAAGATATATTATCTTTTGCATTGGCTTTATACTTGAAGTTGCAAGTACTTTATACAATTCTTTTTAGTTTTGCATACTATATAGTAATCCACTTCATTTGGTAAAGATGGCACATAAAAGAAATAGCTGAAAGGCCTTAGAAAAAATTCTCGACCTGCACCTCCACCCCAACCCCTCCAATGATCTCTGCATTAATATCTTATTCCATGAGAGTAGCTGGCATGGTGCCGTGAATATAGTGCCAGGTACCTGATAGTACCATCCTAAAAGTGATTGATGATGGTGACAGTGTTGAGTGAAAACCTAGGAATTTGGATATCTGTATTCAGTGTCCAGCTTCACTTTAATGACCTGTTGGGAGAGCACAGGCACATTACTTCTACTCTTTTGGTTTTAATTTCTCCAACCATGCCATGCAGATACAAGTCTTAGTCCAGTTGCCTACCTGACAGGCAAGTTGTTAAAACTAAGGAGAGAAAGTATAAAGTTCTTATAGTCTAAATGGATAAAAAATGCTATAACCAATGGGTAGAAAATATTTATACAGTTCCGAAGGGTATAAGCCTTTGGAGTAAAACTTCTCTGTGTTAATATTTACTAGTCTTGCATATAACAATAATTTGCCATATTTAATGTTTTTTTTCTCTTTTAATTATACCCAACATATAGTAAAACCCATGGCATGACTTTTAGAAATTGTTTTGTTATCTGTACCAACACTTCAATTAAATACTGTATTTTTAGCTATAAACCAAGTCACATCTTCAGTGTGTCCATGGTTTTAAATGATCTGGTGGCACCAGTTAAGTAAAGTAGCAGCAAAAAACAGTGCTAGGAAAGTGTTGCTGAATTCATAATTCTAGTTAACCCCAATCTGTTAATGATTCTCAAATCTGTATTTTATCCCTAGATCTTTTACCTCAATAAGAAAATGTTCTAGACCCATAAGTTTCAAGTAAGTATACAATCTTTCTACCTGGATGGCCTAGGATAATTTCTAGCTCAATACATACAAAACTTAAGTTAATATAATGTTCCTGAATTTCCTCACCCTGTGAATGGAAGCACCCTTCTCTCAAGCTACAAAACTCTCATCCCTTCCACGCAAAGTCTATGGATTCGGCTCTCACTATTTTTTACCCCTTCTCTCCATTGCCCCATTACTACCTTAATTGGACTCTTGCTCTCCATCACTGGATGGCTGCAACTGTCTTCCTGCAACCAGATTTATCCAATTGCTGTCTATTCTCATACCATTTCCAGATTAACTTTCCCCAAATGCAAATCATAAAGTGTTACTTTGTTACTTAAAAAAAAGGTTAGTGGTTTCTTGTGTCCTACAGGACAAGGTCTAAACTCTGCATATTGATTATTGAGGTCTTAGTGATCTTTATCTTATTTCTGGCTTTGAATCCTCTTGTGACCTATGCTCCAGTCACATTGACAGTTTATGGGTTTCTAAACATCCACATTGCTGAACAATCTACACTCTTCCCATACACTTCTTTTACTGGCAAACATCTATTTATTTTTAAATCCCGATTCAAGCGTGGTGTTGCTCGTGACTCAAATGGAACTGGTTACTGCCTCCTGGTGTCCCATCATATCCTAAACATACTTCTTACATGGTTCCTGTGAAACCCATGGCACTTATTTTGTCGTCCTTTGCCTGCTTGACTACCTGAAGGAGTGTATCTTGTTCATCTTTGTATTTACATGTTTAGTTCAGTGGTTAGCCCAGGGGTAGGACTTGGTTGATAGATTGGATGGACAAAGTAAACCTTATGACCATATCTACCCTGCTCAAATCCTACTCCCTTTTCAATATTGAATGGAAATGGGCTTAAAATGTACCCAGATTAAGGGGGCACTATTTGATCTCATGGTTTGTGGGTTTGAGTCCCGCGTCGGGCTCTGTGCGGACGGCTTGGAACCTGGAGCTTGCTTCAGATTCTGTGTCTCCCTCTCTCTCTGCCCTCTCCTGTTCATGCTCTGTCTCTGTCTCTCTCACAAAAATAAGCGTAAAAATTATTTTAAGTACCCAGATGAAGATTTGATAGGCGTACTAGGTTTTTATTTAATATTGGTATGATTTAGGTGGCAACAAGATGTCCCTTCAGCTCCTCTACCTACTCAAAGATTTCATAGATAGTCTGGAATTTCACCATGAAGACTCATTTGTTAAGGTTCTGATATTCCACTTATATTTCTTTCCCTCTTATACCTTTATAGTTACAAGGTCCTTCCATGAACGTTATCTTATTTAATTTTGAAAACAATCTTATGAAGGAGATTTTTATCATATATGCTTTAGAGATAAAGAAATACAACTTCAAGGCACCAATGTAAGGTCATTCCATTGACATGGTGGAGCTAGGGCTTGAGCCCAGGCTCATTGATTCCAGCATTCTCTTTTCCTCGGGCCCTTACCTTAGAAGGAAACACAAATGTATTAATAGTTAAATGCCTTAGTGTATATTAGTCAAACAGATCACTTGCTTAATGCCACTCACCAAGAGAATTCTGAGGAAATGAGAGTTGTAATTTCTATATTGGAAAAGAGAAATCATTTACAGAGAGAAGATGGAGGATGATATTGGAGGGTGGGTCAAGCTTAGGGAAGTTAGACTTTGGTGAGATGTGAAATGGGCCTAGGATGGACACTGTCTTAATATAAATGTACAAAATTTATATTTTCTCACTCACTAAATTTTTGTTCTTCAAATTTTAATTTAAATTCTAGTTGCTTAAAATATAGTGTAATATTGGTTTCAGGATAGAAATTGGTGATTCATCACTTACATATAAAACCCAGTGCTCAACACAAGTCCTTCCTTAATACCTGTCATCCATTTAGCCCACCTCCCTCCATCAACCCTCAGTTTGTTCTCTATAGTTAAGAGTCTCTTATGTTTTGCTTTCCTCTCTTTTTGTCCCCTTCCCTTGTGCTCATCTGGCAAAAACTACATTTTAACTTAACCTTAATAAAAAGTACATGGTAAGTTTCTCTCATCATTATATTGATAATCGTCTAGATCTTATCAGAGTACAGATGCTGAATATTAAAAATCATATACTTGATATCCCCAGAAGTGTTCTTTAAAAATCTCTAATATAATTGTTTCATTGGGAAACACAAGCTATTTTTATGACACAGGTAACACTGATGGGGTTAAGATCTGTTCTTTTTCATGTGGGAGGCTTTCTTTAAAAGTCTGTTGATCTTTGGCAGTCCATTCATATGGAAGAACAAGAAGTGCATGCACGTGCAGACACACACACACACACACACACACACACACACACACACACACACCTCACTGGTAATTCTAGGTATATGGGCAGTTATGTTGATTGGTGTCTTTGTTAGAGGGTTGTGGGCACAAATCCCAGCATTTTGTAGGGGGAGCTCCAGATACCTTCATCTGTGTCTTTTCTCTGTAGCTCATCTCTTTGTGTACAGAGGAACCTTCCAATTTTCTTTTGGGGGGCTGAAACAGATAGTCTTCAGAGTTTAAGGAGCTGAGGGAAGGAAAGAGACTATAGATAGGGATCTTGCTCTCCCTGTACATAGACTTTTTTGTTAACCTCCAAGTTCAGTTCAGTTCAGCACACTCCCAGCTCTGCTCTCTCTTTGAGTCCACAATCCGTTGAGATACACTTCTCCAGGCAATAAAACCTCTGAAGTGTATGCAGGACATCACAACCAAACTAAAAGTGTGGGTAAGATTTGAACACGGAAGGGTGAGGAAACCTTTCAGAGCAAGCAATAACATAAACAAAGACATGAAGTTGTAGGAAAACCCAAGTGAAAAGAGAATAACCAATAATTCACCTTACCTAGAGCGAAGCATACACGAAGAACTGCATTAGAAGCAAAATAAAGGTGGCAACAGAGAATGAAGCTCCAAAGAGAAGACAAAGAAGCCTGAACTTTCTTGTGGACATACCAACGAGCCAGCTTCTGCATACTAGTTCATTAAATTATTAAGACAGCTTCTGAGTGCATGGTAAATTACTAGCAGGGGCTTACAAATGAGTTGAATTGGGATTCTTCTCTGTGACTTTAACACAGTTCCCTGTGTTTTTGTTGAGATCTCAACATAGGAAGTATTTCAGATCCTCAGAAAGTTATCATTCTTGAGAGACCTGATGTTATTTTTTGTGATCTGCACCTCTCTGATAGTGAAACAGTCCTGTTCGAAGGTGAGGGAGCCCACAAATGTCTCCCATCTTCTAGATGTTATTGGTTACAGCACTCCTGCGGGTGGGCCACATGGCCATGGAGCCAGGGACCCTCAGATGAGAAGAGGCTTGAAAAGACCTTATAATTTTGTAAATGCAATTTTATTAAATGTCATAGACATGGACTCCTAGGATTTTTATGCCATCAAATCAGGAGCAAAATGAGAGATGAGATGTTTGTCTGCCTAGTACCTTGGTCCATTCTGCAAGGGCCTTTTATGCTTTTGATGATGATGGTAGTGATAATTCAGAAGAACGTTTTGCCCACATATGTGTACTATAGCAAGACAGTTTTCTTTCTGAGCAGCCTCAGAAGAAGGTTGTTTTTTATAGGCCTCAGATACAAGTTCTCTCCCTCAGACTGTTTGCCCAAGCCTTAAAAAATATGGCATGATTACACAAGCACTCTGGAATTTAGATTAAGCAGCATTCAATTCAAAAATCTAATCACATCATCTAAATATCATTAAGTTCTAATAGGCTGATTGATAGGGACCAAAGCTGTTTTTGCCTGGTGCTGCATGCCTTTCTCTCAACCAGCCTTTTCAAACTTAAGATGTTGATAAAGGCATCTATAAATCTTAATAGTTGGAGACAGTTTAAAAGCGTAGTTCACTGGGTAAGGTCACACCCACTTAAGTGACCTATTTTGTATACTTTTCAAAAATAGGTTAATTAACTTAATAGAAATAATAGGACTCTCATATTGATGTGCAATTACTACTAAAACAAGTTGTGTTTTTTTTTTTCTTTCCAAGTGAACATGATGTTCATGAAATTGAGGGCATAATAGCTATGACAAGAACCAGGCTTAGCAAGGCAGGTCATGTTCAGCAAGTACATTTCAGACTTGTCCTTTAAAACCTGCTTTTATTCCAGTGGTAGGCCATGGGCATACCTCCACTAAAGCATTTCACTCCTGGCACTCTCCTACTTCAGTTTTCAGTGTGTATGTGGGGGAATTATTCTAGCTGTTGTTGTTTTCCTAATCACTGTAGCAGCAGTCTCTGTAGATCCTGTTCCCTGAAGGCTTCAGCATGGATAGGAACCTCAATGAATTTCGGTCTCTGTTCCTTTTAAACTGAGTCTGTTTTCTGCATTTTTCTAACAAATGATTCATCTGGTATCCTGGGAGAAGCATGGTTTCAAAGGAGGCTGCAGTGTAGGAGTGCAAGGGAGTGCCCAGGCAAGAGTCCTATTTGGGAACAAGTTACATTATTCTAAAGCAGTCTGGTTTTATTTATTTTGTTGTTGTTGTGTAGTGCCTGATTCAAATTTTCTGCTACCAAAAGCATTTTATCCTAGTCTTAGACTTCTTGCTGCTGGTTATAACCTTTTAATTCTATTATTGATCACTAACTTCACATAATTTGATTTTTCCATTTATCTGTTCCTTACAATATACCTCCCTGATGTTTTATAATGTAAGTTGAGTATGTGGGTATTATATTATTTTTTAGAACTTTTAAATATAGTTTAAATAGTAAGTTACATTGTAAAAAGTTAATTCCCCTCCTCCATGTGATATCTTGTATTACAAACAATTGTCTCTGTGGATGTTGCGGACTCTCTCATGGCTTGGATTGTCCTTGGCCCAGGCGGCCTGAGAAGCAGTTAGTACACATTCACAGGAGGGTGGGTTGTTCTTGCAAGTTAGTCATGACGTATGCATTGACCTGAAAGGCTCATTTTGAACCAGAGGTCCTCGATGGATCCCTCTTTCACCTTCCAGAAGTGTCACCATTTTCCCACTTGCTTACACTGCCCTGACAACATGGCCTTCTCTGAAAGGAAACAAGTTTTGTTTGCATGTAAGTGTGCAAACACACAGAGAAGAACAGATCAGTGGGCTTTCGCTATGTAAGAAAGGACCTTATAACCATCTCCCAGCAATGGGATCTTCATTAGGAACATGCTTTTCTTACAGAAGGTTGTAATGCTTATGAAGTTCAGTTTTCTGACCTCTTATGAGAGCACAGGCATATGAGAGAACTCTTTGGTTTTGTTAAGTAATGAAATGGTTCACTCTTCAGTGCATGGAACCCACCCCACTCAAATATGCTAGATTCCCCCCAATGCTTAGGTCAATGTTGGTGGTTTTCCTCCCAAGCATTTTCTCTAGAGTTAAGCAGCATCTCTTTCTTGAAAGCAAAGCCCTCATTTCCTATTTCATATCCTCTAATTTTCCTAGTATACGGTCCAATTCAGAGCAAACATTCATTAAAAACGTTTTAGTTAATTAACTACAAAACGTCTGGCTTTGGTTTAGGAGAGAATAAGAGATTAGGCAGGGGGAGGACTGGCACATAAGAGAATTAAAATCAAAAGGATATCTTTTTCTTTACTTTTTTCTTAAATAATACAAGTATTATATATGCCTTGTGGAAAATTTGGGAGCACAGCAATGTTTTAAAAATCACCCAGCTGCTCCTGGGTAGATGCTGAAGATAACTGAAAATAGGTTGTACACAAATGATCATAGCATTATTCATAATATCCAAAAAGTATTCACAATATTCATCAATGGATGAATGAATAAACAAAATGTGACATGTCTATACAATGGAATATTATTCGACAATAAAAAGAAATGAAGTGCCGACACATATTACAATGTAGATGAATCTTGAAAACATTATGCTGAGTGAAAGAAGTCATTCATGAAAGACCACACATTATATGATTCATTCATATAAAATGTCCAGAGCAGGGAAATCTATAGAGACAGAAATTATATTAGTCTTGGCTAGGGGTGGGGTTGGGGGACTTGTGGGTAATAACTAAAGGGTAGAGGATTTTTTTTGGAAGTGATAAAAATGTTCTAAAATTGACTGTGGTGATGGCTGTGCAACTCAGTGGATAGATTAAAAACCACTGAAATTTTTTAATGGGTGCATTTGGATGGTATGTAAACTATATCTCAAGAAAGCTGTTATACAAAAAGATAATCACCTAAAACTCAATCCTGAAATGTCTACCTATTAATGGCATTTTGATATACTTCCTGTATTTCCTTCTAGTCTCATTTTATATAAATCTAAAATGTTTCATAGTTTAGTTTATATTTCATGTACAGTTTTTATATAGTGTTTTTCACTTACCATTTTATCACGAACATTTTCTCATCTCATTAAAAACATTTTTGTAAACACAATTCTAAATGGCAGCATAATAACTTATCTCATGACTTTCCATAGCCATTCTTCTAGTGTTGGACATTTTAGTTCGTGTCTGTTTTTCACAACTGTGAATAGCAAGTTGCACTTTGGAAAGGCTATGAGACCTTTTATTGTCATTTCAGAGCATAAAAATTTTATGTGAAGGAAAATAAACGTGCAGAGAGTAATGCCTTCATTGAGTTTTAGACCAAAGTTTCCGAAAATAAAAGCTTTGTGTCTTGGTTTTATTTAGCCTTTGGGTGGAGCAAAGTAAATTTTCATCAGGAGTCACTCAAAGGGCAAGACCCACCTGCCCAGGGAGAGTTTTTAGGTCAAAATACAGATTAGTTTCACCTCTGCAACCCAGCAAGTGGGGCGGTCTCTTGCTCTTCTATGTGAACACGTGGACAGGTTCTCAGCCTGACTGAGTTTGTGTATTTATTATATAAAGGGGCTCTCTTTTTCTTAAAGCATCTTCTCTGGAGAAAAGGATTAAAGGCTGCAATCTTTTCACTAGAAATATTTATTAATATTATTTTTAAATGTTTATTTACTTATTTTGAGAGAGAGAATCCCAAGCAGGCTTTGTGCTGTCAGTGTGGAGCCCAATGCAGAGCTTGATCCTATGAACCATGACATCATGACCTGAGCTGAAATCAAGAGCCAGAGGTTCAACCAGCTGAGCCACTAAGGCAGCCCTTTATTATTTCTTTTTTTTTCTTAAATAGTTTATTGTCAAGTTGGTTTCCATACAACACCCAGTGCTCATCCCAACAAGTGCCCTCCTCCATGCCCTTTACCCCCCTTCCTCCTCCCCCACCCCATCAGCCCTCAGTTTGTTCTCAGTGTTCAAGAGTCTTTCATGGTTTGCCTCCCTCCCTGTCTCCAACTATTTTTCCCCTTCTTCTCCCCCATTGCCCTCCTTTAAGTTCCTCCTAATCCACCTGTATGTGCAAACATGTGGTATCTGTCCTTCTCTGCCTGACTTATTTCACTCAGCATAACACCCTCAAGTTCCATCCATGTTGCTACAAATGGCCAGATTTCATTCTTTCTCATTGCCATGTAGTACTCCATTGTATAGATAAACCACATCTTCTTGATCCATTTGTCAGTTGATGGACACTTAGGCTCTTTCCAGTGGAAAAAAGACAGCCTCTTTAACAGATGGTGCTGGGAGAACTGGGCAGCAACATGCAGAAGAATGAAACTAGATCATTTTCTCACACCATACACAAAAGTAAACTCAAAACGGATAAAGGACCTCAATGTGAGACAGGAAACCATCAAAACCCTAGAGGAGAAAGCAGGAAACAACCTCCTTGACCTCAACCACAGCAATTTCTTACTTGACACATCCCCAAAGGCAAGGGAATCAAGAGCAAAAATGAACCTTTATTATTTCTTAAAGAAAAAAAAAATTAAATGTAATGTTTTAGGCAGTGATTACCTTTCATCCTGTTTATCATATTTCATATACTTATTTGAGGCTAGTGAAAATATTTTAAAATTTAACATCTCTGTATCCTAGCCCCATTTAAATTTGTATGTCCACCAGCCGATTGTAATGTATTTCTTAATGTTACATTCTCTTTGGTGTTCAGTTGAACAATATCTCCTCCTGTTTCACTTTATACCCTCCTTTCTCCCTAATATTATCCAGTTCTCATTTGGAAAGGGTAAGGAAGTGCTTCATCTGTTGTAGAGAAGAGGATGTGGATCCTGTATATTTTCCAATCATTGCATTCTTAACCTATTACATGTAGATTTGTGTGGTCCTTACTGACTTGACCTGATCATATTGCAAAGTACAAACATTACTTAAGGAAAGGAGAGCCAGGCACTAATGGGCTTGTCTTTTCATTAGCCAAAACCCAGTTCATAATTTCTGTTTTCTAAGGAAAAGGAAGTTCAGCTAGATTTAGAGACTTTTCTAAGTCACATAGCAAGAAGCTAAGAACAGGAGTGAGAACCCTAGCCAAACTCTTTCACAAGAATTCATAAGCTTCCGGGGTGCATTTTTAAAATATAT
The DNA here is from genome assembly GCA_017311185.1 of Proteles cristata cristata. Lineage (NCBI taxonomy): Eukaryota > Metazoa > Chordata > Mammalia > Carnivora > Hyaenidae > Proteles > Proteles cristata. The sequence continues at coordinate 583,186 of JAESUZ010003149.1, read as the reverse complement.
AAGTGATTGCATAGGTTAAGAAGAAGAATTTAATCTCCCTGTATCCAAGTTGAACTGGTATCTTCCAAATTTCAAGCAAAGAAAGACCCTTAGAGGAAGAACTTAACAGAATTAAAATTATGTGACCTGAACCATGGTTCCTTTCCCATTCAATTATTTCCTTTTAACCACTGATGGCTTTTTGTGCTTGGCTGGGTATGCTAGTCAAGCCCATGTTATGAAAGAGAAATAAGACACTTAATCCTGTGAATCATTAACCTGCATTGGCCTCCTTCCCCAGTAGCTTGCCCTTCCTGTATGTAGTCTGTTTACTCAGTTCTGAGCCAAATCTCCAAGGTCTCTTATTATTGAGTGTAGGGACACCTGGATCACAGGGAGTTGGGCCTTTGTTTTATTCTGAAGATGACGTGACTGATTATACAGCTCCAGGCATTTGCATGTTTCAAAGGCATTTTTAAGTTTATTGCTTGTGAAAACCTAGTTAATAAAATATCATTATTATTATTATTTTTTTAACAGATGAGGCTATTGGACTCAGGGAAGTTTTGACTTGCCAAAAATTCCACAACAAGTCAGTGGCACAATTCAAATGGGTGTACACTCTTATATTCTTAGTTCGGTGTCTAACTCATTGAGACATATTTTTGATTTTCGTTTATAAAGCCAGGTAGGGCTGGCTTGAGTCATTTGTAGTTAATAAGTTTTTGTGTTTGATCTGTTACCACTGAAGCCTAGCTCAGACTTATCAGTATTATACACTCTGCAAAGAGCTGGAGAAATCTAACCTCAGAAACAAGACTTTATTCTCCAACACAGCAGTCAGTAGGTGCAGTGAGACCTAACCGGGGAATCACCTTGAGGTTGAAGAATTTTCTTATGTGAACAGGAAGTCTTCATCAGGATCTTAGAGTGATATGAATAGAGTGATTCTTCATTGATTTGGATTCCAGGGCCTGGGCACCTTCTATGAAATATGAAACACATGGAATATGAATGATTTTGTATAACGGTCTCGAGAAGTTGCTGCTGGGGCATAGGCTGTTTCAGTTTTTCAGAAGTGGGAACTTAGAGAAGAAATGACTTTTTCATGGTCATATTGAAGAGCAGAGGCAGAGTATGGGGTAGTATCCATGTTTCTTAGTTTCTTTCCTTGGGCTATAACCACTAGACTTCATAGATAAATATTTACTTAAGGAAGAATGCTTAACATTGAAAGAGTGAAGTAATAAGATGGGTAAAATACACAAAATACTCCTACATAGGTCATTATATTGACATCTGTGGCCACATATTGGTCCACAAAGGGGAAAGTTCTAGCCACTGAAACCTCAACCACTAGTCACTTACTCTTTAGGCCATCTTTGTAATTATGGCAGTGACTAGCCCAAGTCTTAGGTTATTTCATCCTGGTTTTTCCAGGATAGCATTGACTATATCAGTGATTAGCAGCTGCCTATTAATTCATACTCCTTCCCCCTTATCATTCTGATAACCCTTACATATGTTGCTATCTGTTCTTACTCTGCACATAATACTGGTTTTTGCTCTGCATGTTTAGACACCGATGGTAGCACTGGTAAATTCTACTTGTAGATTTTAGAGTCCAGGGTAGTCAAGGAATAAAGAACAGTGAGAAAGAGAATATCATCGTTTTGGCTAAGACAAGGATATAATCTTGATGGGCCTCAGTGACCCCAGGCTAAGACAAGAGCAGCTTAGACTTAGTGTTTTGAGCCCTTTAATGAAAGCCATTGTAAAATAAAGCATGTGGACATAGGGCAGGATACACTGAGAATACAGAGCAATGCTGGAGTAAAGCCAAGACCCTGGGGCGAGACTATCCAGTGGGGTCAAGACCAGGGGCATTGGGTTGGACTAAAATCCTTCTCTCCCTGATATACACATAACTAACTTCCTCACTCTCTTCAAGTCTTTGCTTAAATGTCATCTTCTCAATGAGACCTACCAATCTATGCTGACCTACCTATTTAAACTTGCAATGATTTGAATGAGTTAATTGAAACCTCATGTTGATTATTCCTGCATAACACAAGAAAATGTAATGCAATAGATGGTGAGCTCAGTGGTGTGATCGACATCTTAGTTTTTATTTTAATGCTCTTTGCAGATAATGGTATTCAGTTAGTGTAAATATTAATAATATTTGCTCATGAGAAAGGAACAGAATGTTCTCCTTTTTCTAGCTATACTTTGAATTGTGGTATTCAGGATTCCCCTGAAAGATTAAAAATTAAATAAAGCGATATTGGTAGAGTTGACATACACAGTCTTTCTTTATGCTGACATAACATATTTGAACATTCCATTTATTTCTTCATCATGGTTACTTACTTTCTTTCTTTTTTTTTTTTTACCTCAGTGGAAATTTGCTACTTCAAATTGCTTTTTCCATCCTTTTGATGTCAGTGAGGAGGGAATGAAGCAGGGTACATTTGCTGAACTTAAGAGTACTTGGTGTGTTTAAATAGAAATAAAACATACCAGAAAGGCACAGTAATTGAGTTTCATCAGTCATGCAGGGTAATTTAAGTATTAAATGCGTCAGAATGATTATTTCCACTTTATTCATTGTAGGCCTGGCTTATAAAGATTCAGTAGGTGCACTTGCCTATGGCCCTCCCACCTGTGTTTGGGATGAGCTCATCATACCTCCCAAATATAGCTGACAGGAGATGGTCTTTATGTGGACTAAGAAACACCTATTTGGGGTTGTAGAGGGTGAACTACTACTGACTCAGTCTGTGATTCTTTTCTGTCTAAATCAGTGCTGGGACATGATACTAACTGCAGTGCCTCACCAGAAGGACCAGGGTTTGTCTATGGTTCCCAAACCAAATTCAAGTTTTGGAATTATGGTGTCTGTTTAAATTCCAAGTGGCTGAGATAAATTCTCAGTTAACATTTACACATTGAGTTATCATCTCCTCGTAAATTCAGAGTATTGGAAGAAAATGTGTTGGCCAGTCTGACCTGGATTCGAATCTTTCTACTGCCTTATTCTATGAATTCTGTTGAATGAAAGTCTCTGGGCCTCCACTTCTTTGTAAAATTGGACAGTTTCAAGACAATGGCTTCATCATCTCCTCGTAAATTCAGAGTATTGGAGGAAAATGTGTTGGCCAGTCTGACCTGGATTCGAATCTTTCTACTACCTTATTCTATGAATTCTGTTGAATGAAAGTCTCTGGGCCTCCACTTCTTTGTAAAATTGGACAGTTTCAAGACAATGGCTTCACAGTTCTTAACTACATATTCACTTTTGAGAATAGTTGCAAAGAATTTGCAGTATCTGTCATCCAGGTGTTTCCTGTCCCCCTAACCCCATCCTCCTTGCTCTTGTATCATGGTAACTAATACAGCAGCCTACCTACAGCAAGCATTGGGAAATCGCCAGGTGTGTGTTCTAATAGGCTGGGTCCTCTGGCTGAGCCTAGACTCAGTTTGGGTACTGTGTTCTATTGGCTGGGCTCTCAGAGTCTGTGATGATTTGCTAATCATCTAATCCTTAAAACATCTTTAGGAGCTGGGGAAGAGGCAGATTTTCCCCTTCGGGATGTATCTTGGGACACATACCATCTCACACCTATCTACTTTTCTGGGGCTTTGCATGGCTGGGTAGAAAGTGAAGCACAGGAGAATAAGTCACTTATTTGGGATCCACAACAATAAATAGTAGAACTAGAATTCATATAATTCCAAAGCCTATATTATTTAAAAATTTTTTTTTACATTTATTTATTTTTGAGAGACAGAGACAGAGCACAAGTGGGGAAGGGGCAGAGAGAGAAAGAGCTACAGAATCTGAAGCAGGCTCCAGGCTCCGAACTGTCAGCACAGAGCTCGATGCGGGGCTCAAACTCACAAACTCTGAGATCATGACCTGAGTCGAAGTTGGATGCTTAACTGACTGACCTACCTAGGTACCCCCAAAGCCTGTATTCTTAATCGATAGGCTGTCTCAAAGAGTTAGCTCTCAAATCTGTCATATCTAAAAATAAGATAATAAAGTCTAGTGCTGCAATGTTGAATCAGGAAATTCAGATTTCACTTCTGAGATTCACTACTGACTTCACCTCAGGCAACTCAATCATCCTTGGATGATTTCTCCATGAAGAAAATGAGGATCATGATGTCTGTCACTCAAGGGTAGAATAAGCATTAAAAAAATAATAGCATCAGTAAGGCCCTTTGGTCTCCAGAGAGGATAAACATTGCATGAATTTCTAGTGTTAATACTTCATGTTGAAGATTTTGAGCACATTCATTTTAAATGCAAGAAGGTAAACTTTGGACCATGAATATCCTGATTCTGGGAATTAAAGGGTAACCAATCTTGAAATAGTTAAAGCACTGCCAGAAGAGGGTAGAGTAATGGAACAATATCACCTAGCTAACTCCCAGAGAAGGCTTCTGGATTATTTCAATTAACAGCAAGAGTATGTATTTTGTGGGCCCAGGGCATATTAATCAACTGCACTATGCCAAGATTGAGTTCTGCTTTTTACTGAGATCTGTTGTAAATCACTTTGTTCATAATATTGTCATCAAGTGTGCCATCCATAAACAGGGCACGTCACATAAGGAGCAAAGGAGCTTTTGTCCCAGAGTATAACTCCCAGAATAAGCCAAGAAAGATAGCATTGAGGATTAAGACATGTTTTTGGGAAAGGTTTTCCTTCCAGACTCCAGAATACTATTGAGTGTACATTGCCACACCTACTCCCAAAGGCAAACAGCATGCAGTTCTGTACACAAACATACTCAGTGATGTTTCTCCTGGGAACTTTTAGAAGTACCGCCTTTTCCTGGGTGCCAGAAAGATAATCAGCCTAACAGCAGATGCCTCTGCAATTGTGTGTGTGTGTGTGTGTGTGTGTGTGCGCGCGCGCACATGGACATAAAGGCACCAAAGTATTTTGTTGGTTTTGGTTTAGAATGATCCTTGTTACTGGCCAATACCAGAATGATCTAATTATGTGTGCTTCACTGATTTCTATCTGCCAAAATCCATTTTCAAGTTTTAACTTGAGGTTTTCTCAATGGACTTCTCCTTAAAAATATGCACTCAATCACATGTGGTTATCTTTTCTCTCACTAGGATAGAATATGAATTCCATTCATAAGGAGAAAAATATATAAAAATGTTTCCATTTTGGCGTTATCACTGAAGCTTCTCCAAACACTTCTAAACTGATGTGTGTGTGAGAGAGAGACATCACATGTCTAGATGTCTAGAGACATCTCTAGAGAAAGAGAAGAAAGGAGGAGAGAAAAGAATGAAGAAATGAAAATAAAAAGCAATTAAGCTTAAACAAGTCAACTGAAGCTCTGGCAACATATTTAAATAAATTTACTTTAAGCAAGCCTTCCAAGAATTAAAAATTTAACTCCCCAATTAAAAGGTTCAGACCTTCTGACCTTTTACCCTGTCTTGTCTATTGATCATTGAGCACTCTGAGATGAACAGACGACCAGGTGCTGAGCACACTTTAAAGAAAATTACTTTGTTGGAAAATATTTTTCTACTCAGGTATCTATAACAGCTCAGTACGTGACCTTGGCATGACCTGAAAGGAGGCAGCTCATCCAAGCAGGTAGAACACCAGGTCATCTCAGCACCACACTCCTTCATAATGTTCTTTTCCTAACACTGGAGCTGGTGACCATGTTGCCTTCTTTATTTCACAATCATCAGGGTCTTCTTCCTTTCTCACCCTCCCTTCCTGCCCTGAGGCTGTTTTGACAATATCAAGTATAAATTGAAACCCATATCTCTCTGCAGAACAAAGACTGGAATGAATTCATTGATAAGAAGCTTTACACACCTTTGGACCCATTTATCAAAATTCTATATGAATGTGTTCCCTGGTGACCCAATTAATTGAAATATTTTTTTCTGAAGCCAAAGGAGAAAGACTGGTATTGTTTTATATGCTTTATCATTTTAGTTGTATATTAATTTCCATTTTGCAACGTGTTGAGCTGAGCATATTCTCTTTTTTTTTTGGGTCACTGTCCCCCTGCCCCTCTACTTTCTAGTCTTATGAAGAAATGGGGTTAGTTGCTTGACTGTAACCACATGAAGAGTTGGCAGTGGAGATTGGATTAAGACTTCCATCATCCAAGTAATTGGGTCTGTTCAATCCCAGTCCTTCACAAATCCTTCTTGTTAAGTTTGAAGGTCAGGCCTTTTAATTTTATCTTATTCCTTTAAGTCAACAAAGAAGTTTTCAGGCTGCATCTGGAGAGTTGAGATTCCTTCCTAGTTCGGCCCATAGCTAGGATATTGGAAATTGGCAGAGTGTACAGTCAGGAGAGGAGGGAGATCTCAGTAAAGCACCACAAAATCCAACACCCTCCGCCCCCACCGCCAGCACACCCATTTCATTGCCCCAATTTTGTATGGTTGGCAACTGATGATGTTTGGGTTGTAAAAAAAAATCATTTTGCCCCACTTCCTTAGGCAGACTCAAGACCAGATTCTTTGAGGTCAAAACTAGAGCAAAGTATCTGGTTTTGTTGAAGAAGCTGACATAAGGAACACTTTGAAGGAGATGTGTACATAAAAGTGTTGTGGTGGCCTGAATCACACAGAATGCCAAATGCTTGGTTCTAGAAGCAGGAGTGTGGGAGTGTGTTTCTCTATTGGCATTTTGACACAGAGACAGGTGAGATCAATGCCACCCTTCTGCAAAGTACTCTAAAACCCCTTCTTCCTTCATTAATATTTTTTCTTTGAAGATAAAGGCGCTGCTTCTAGTGTATGTTAGCATTCCTTTCACAGTTAAATTACTGTTTAGTGGTCTGTGATTTCCTTGTTACACTATAATGTGGTAGATACTCTTCATATATAAGCCCTGGATTTCAGGCTTTGTTTTTAGGATGAAGCTCTGTTATCTTTTCTTTTTTCTTTTTTGGCAAGAAACTGTGGATAAGACATATTTCATAAGGCGAATTAAAAATAAATATTTAAATTCATTTTTTTCTTTATCTAAAAAGTACAAAGCACTTATGGCCATTATTGCTGCCCTCAGGCCAATCCTCTGAGGCAAATGTATTTATCTCTGACCTACAGATAAGAAATCAAAGTACAGATTATTAAAGGAATAGTATCACATGACTTATACTAATTAGATTCTCAGTAAATGCTTGGAATCTATTGAACAGTAAGTTTCTTTCTGATAGAGTCTAGAGCAATGCTTTACAATTTTTCTTATGTCATAGTATAGTAGAAATTGATACTATTTATATGGCATATGGAATAATTCTTTTCAAGGAACATCTCTAGTAATAACATAATGTAGAAAGGTATACATCTTGAAAAATGTTATGCTTTTTTTGTTAATAAAAAGTATTATTGTATCTGTTGGGAGTAATGCTGCCACAGAGCTCATGGGTTACACTGCCAGTCTGTGCTAGTAAACAGACACTGTAGCAGTATCAAGCCTAATATGATGTTGGTGATAAGAACGGCTTAGAAGGAGACACAAACACTAGGACTCCAGCCAGTTCACATCTTAAAGTATTTCAAGAGAATTGGTTCTTGTGCAAATGGTACAAAGTATACATGTGTGTGTGCTGAGGGTGGGGTGTGCTTCATACTCCACCCTTATTCATACCTGGTACTGACTAGAGTTTGGTCTGTGGCAACAATAATCTCTCAGTTCTGAAGAACATCTGTAGGCCAGAGCATTGCCTAACTCAAGGAGTCATCTCAACTGTCAAGCAGAGAAGTTTTATCACTTGCCACCTTAAAATATCCCAACTTCGGGTAGATTTGGGACCATAGCCTACATTTTTAGAGCATTTAGTTTGATGGAGTACTGAATGGTTTAAGAGCTCCATCTCCTTCCTCTTTATTTTGGCCTTGGGTAGTATTCTGCCCAAACTTGTTTGTCCTACAGCAGGACAGAGTTGTACAGTGAGAAAAGTTCAGCTAGAGGAGTAATCTTTTTAAAGAAAGTATTTGACCTTGATATTGAAGGTATCAGCATGATGATGATCATGCTTTACAACGTTTTAGGCACTATTCTAAGATCATGTAGTTAATTCTTACAACAACTCTACGTATCAGGTAACTACTATCGTTATCCCTATTTTATGAATAAGGAAATTGAGGCAAAGAGGCTCAGTAACTTTTCCAAGGTCATATGGGTAATGAATCACAGAGCCAGAATGCAAAACCAGAATGTCTGGCTTCAGAGCTTGTGGCCTTGCTTTACTTCTTCCCTAGGTGGGGGTGGGGAAAGGCACTTTAGGGAACCAATGCATGGAACACAGTGGTCCTAGTGGCTGAGTGAGCCCTCTTCTGAGTTATACTTGAAGAGGTACAGAAAAGAGATGAGGGAATGTGTGAAGACAAAGAGTTTCTGTGGGTGGGAGCAGCCATACTGGCCCGTTGGAGCCTGCCTGGTGACTACAGCAAGACTTCCTCTCTTTACAGGTTGGGGGCACAAAAATGGGTAACGGAAAGACAAGCTGTCCTCACCTACTTGAGGCAAATGAAGAAAGGGAAACAAACAGTAGAGGCATTGGTGTTTTGTATTTAAATGAGAACATGGCCTAATGCAAAAAGTCACTCATTAGTTACATCAGCGTTTGGATGCTCTTTGACAGAGCTGTAGGAGTGATTTGAGGGTGGGTTTTGGTCTTGACCCTGTGCCACAGCAAACAGAATGAAACCCTCCTTGAGCTAAAGGTAATCAAGATGAAAGTGTGTTTACATAGATGAGCAGTGGGATTTATTCAGTGACTCTGGAAGGTAATCCCAGTGTTCAGTGCTCCATGAATACCTTGCCATGTTCCTAAGCTGGTAAATTACTGTGAGCTTTTATGAGAATGGATTGTGGGAAGCATCTAGATGAAATTCAGCCTGTTTCACCTTGAGTCCAGGGCCCACTAATGCACTCCAGGTGTGCAGGCTGCCCAGGCTTTCTGCTTTGGAAGCCTCAAAAAAGAATTTTCATCCCAAAAGGGAAGCTTTGAAGAATACCAAGGGTCTTTCTATCTTTCCTTGTTTTTTGTATTCTTTCTGCCCACATTTGGTAATTGGAGATATTTGTGGTGTTAAAGCCAGACTTGTTCCTTCTCAGCCGGCCCCTCCAACAGTGAAATTGTAAGCCTGTGGCTTCGATTGTGCACAGCAGATTTCTCTGCAGTGTCCCTCAGATGTAAAAGGAGAATGGCTGAAATACTAGAAAGGGGGATGTAGGAAATCACCAAACGACAATTTTCCACGTCTATAGATCCTTTCATCTGAAGGCAAAAGAAGCTAGAGAGGGTGCCTTCCAAAAAAGATGGAGGGGGGTGCACAATTTGAAACTCGCTGGTTATGGACTAAGGAACTAAAGATCAAAGCACTGTGTCCTCAGAATTACACAGTGAGTCACTGGAAAAACTCTGAGTAAAAGTCAGGCATCCTGTTCTCCAATCTTACATGGCTAATAAGTACAATCGGCTTTAAATAGTGCATTTATTTTTTTTTAATTTAGATCCAATACCTTCCTAAAGAATATAATAATGTGTGCATTATAGATTAAGATTTTCAAGCCCTCGAACATTATGAGGTATTTTGCCTGATGATATAGTGGGTGAGGTGAAAAGGTACTTGAGAAGCCCTCATGTCTGTTGTGTGGTCCCTATGGTTCCAAGGCATATCGGCCTCCCTTAAAAAACCACTGCCATTATTCGGGCCGTCTTGTGGCTTCTATTTAAAAGTTTTCCTTTAAGAGAGATTTTTCCAAAGCTAAATTAACAGCTATGAGGTGCACTGGGTAAGTCTGTGATTTGCTTTTTTCCAATTTTGGCTGCTGTAAGCATTTCAGTCTGTTGCCCACTAATTCAGATCAACATATTGGTTCTAACTTTATCTCCAGTGTAATGATTTACCATCATATAGACTAATGTGTTTGCAGGGTTGAGGGCAGCAGAAGTTGCCTGAACAGGAAATTTGTTAAGTTCTGTAAATGTTTTAATATTCCCTTCAATTTGGACTCTTTTTCTTTTCTTCTTCTTTTTAATGTTTAAGAGAGAGAGAGAGAGAGAGAAAATGCACAAATGGGGGAGGGGCAGAGAGAGAGGGAGACACAAAATCTGAAGCAGGCTCCAGGCTCTGAGCTGTCAGCACAGAGCCCAACGTGGGGCTCAAACCCATGAATGGTGGGATCATGACCTGAGCTGAAGTTGGCCACTTAACTGACTGAGCCACCCGGGTGTCCCTGGATTCTTTTCCATATGTCCTCTTGATATATGCCAGTTTCTGATTATGGGTGATCTGACTTGAAGGTCAGATGATTTGAAGTACAGATGGTTAAATTGTGTGTGTGTGCACGCACACATGCACATGCACATGGTGTTCATATAGTAAAGAAGGTTCAGAGTTGTTAATCTTCTCCCTACCTGCCAGAAGCTGGAACAAACATTCACTGCAGAGAGGACTTCTAAGGCACCTTCCGTAAGCATGTTCTTAGAAGTCACCTCCCAGAGAAAATTTTGAGGCATTCGTCTCTTTACTTCTTAGAAAATTAAGGGGAATTAACTCTCTGGGACTGTTACCTAGAGAGGTTAGACACAGGGCAGTTACCTTTGGGGCCATCCAAGAAGTGTATTAGGGTGAAAGACACTTTTGCAAATCTTTTGAAATGTGTGTAAATATCAATAACAAGGCTGTAGTGAAATGAACATGAGCTTTGCACTAAGACAAACTAAGGCTTCATGTTGGCCCCACCACTTTTTAGATGTGTAAGCTTAGGTTGATGACTTAATTGCCATGACTCTTAGTTTTCTCTTTTGAAAACATGAGGATAGTAATAATTATCACACAGATTGTTGTGAGGATTAACTGAGAATATATATATATGAAGTTTCTAGGATGTAGACTTTGAATAAATATTTGTTTACTTTTTCTCTGTCTTAGCCACCTGATTGTATCCTCACTTGGCTCAGAGTAGGGAAGGAATCTCAAGGGCTCTATCCTAATGACCTAATTACCTTCCAAAGGCCCCGTCTTTGAAAATCATTACACTAGGGATTAGGGTTTCATCATATGAATTTGGGGGGTAACACATTTAATTCATAACATCATCCCTCCCTCTCTTTTGCATATCTAATTTGGAAAATCTATATGCTCTTATTTGTTTTGTGTTTTTTTCTCTATAAAATATTATCACAGTCTTCTCAAAATTTGAATGGAGATTTGGATTTTGTTGAATCTTTTCACAATTGGCCTATGACACATGTATGATTCCATTTGTCATTTGATTTTCTTAGTCTATGTGAAATTCAGAATAAGAGTTCACTGACAGAAAGTAATTCAGGGTGCTGAATTTGCATATCAAAGCCTGGTCAGCAGGTATGGCCCTAGACTGAGGAATATAGGCAATCCATGACTATGACAGAGTCTGGCCTTGCCCATATGGCCTGGCCAATTTGTCACCTGCCATGGAGACTGTAACACTAATTGTTGTAATACATAAACCCCAAAATCTCAATGATTTAATAAATACAAATTTATTTTTTGCTTACATCAAGGTTAATCAGATGTTCGTCATTAATGAGAGACTCTTTTTCAAGCATAATTGTTTTCCATCATGTGGTTTCTTCTATCTTGTGGCTCTACCAGTTTCAACAGATGACTTCCAAAGTCACCTGTAAGATGAAAACATGAAGGATTATGAACTGGGAGGTTTTTACAGGCCAAGTCTAAAAGCATTTCAGGTCATTCTCACCAATATTCCATTGACTAGGACTTACATGGCCATACTGAACTCCAGGGACAACTAGAAAATATGATGTAGCTGTGTGTCCAAGAAGAAGAGGAAATAGGTTTTAGTGATCAATCAGCAATCTCTGACAAATGTCATCCTTCCAGACTTACATTTCTTTTCTTTCCTTGACTGACCCTTGTTCCAGTGTATGACATATTGATTTGTGATTTTGATGCTAGTTTGGCTGACTCCTTTTTTATGAGATTTTGATTTACTTAACTTGCCCTCATCTGATAGCCTTTTGACTCAGATTCTTGACCCTGTCTTCTGGCCATTTTTCATTCAGAGAAGATTAGAATTACTTCAGAGTTAAAGAACACTTTAGACATCACTGAGTTTGACAATGGTTTTTATACTAGAGGTACTAATTTCCAAAGACCTTGGTAAGCTCACTTAGTACATCTAAACAAAACATAAATATATCAAACTCTGTGTTTCTAAGGATTTCTTCTTTATAAGGCTTGGACATTTTGAAAGAGGAACAGGTTAGTAAGAGGAGGGTATGATGGAAAGTGATCATGGATGTTAGCTCTTACTTTGACTATCATTAGACAGACAGACAGACAGACAGACAGACAGACAGAGTGTGAGCAGCGGAGCAAGAGAGGAAGTGAGACAAAGAATCTGAAACAAGCTCCAGCCTCTGAGCTGTCAGTGCAGAGTCTGACGGGGCTCAAACTCATGAACAGTGAGATCATGACCTGAGCCAAAGTTGGAGGCTCAACTGACTGAGCCACTCAGGCACCCCAAAAATGTTCTCGTCTTCTAATGGGCTTAAGTGAATACATAGAAGAAATATTAGAAACTTACACAACCAAATAGTAATGTTATGCCTGGTAGTGAGGTTGTGAATGATATTTGGCTTGCTTTGGTTCTTTTGTTTTGTTTTGTTTTTTATTTTCATCTGAGTTTTATGCAGTGGCAGTGTGTTCGTTTTGTATTTACTTCCCCTCCCAAGCCCAGTATCTCTTAAGATGTGAAGCTCATAAAGAGCAAAAAGGATGGAGATCATTACCAGCCCCAACTCCCTCACAGAGTAATTATGAGAATCACACGAAACAATGTAGAAGAATGCACTCTTAAAAATGAATAATTAATAAGGTTATTGGCAGGTTATTGCCAGCAGGGTAGATTTAGCCTTAAAAAATTCAGAGTTTCTGTGTAGGGGCAATAGGAATGCATGCAGAAATCTTGAATCTCTTGAATTCACTGTTTGGGTTTGTTGCTTCTTCAAGAGGAAGATATTCATAGGCCCCAAATGAATATTTGTTCTCACGAAGACAAAAATGAAAAATTATTTGTATCTGGTATACACTGACCATAAATTAATCAGCTTACAGATCATCATTTAATTAAAAAAAATTTTTTAATGTTTATTTTTGACAGAGAGACAGAGACAGAACATGAGTGGTAGAGGGGCAGAGAGAGAAGGAGACACAGAATTCCAAGTAGGCTCAAGGCTCTGAGCTGTCAGGACAGAGCTGGATACAGGACTCAAACCCACGAACCATGAGATCATGACCTGAGGCAAAGTCAGACACTTAACTGACTGAGCCACCCAGGTGCCCCTCAGATCATCATTGTAAAGTCCACAGGGAAAAAATTATGTTAACAAGAAATTACACCATGTTCTTGAATAAACTGGAGAGGGAGAATAGAAGAAGGTAGATAGATGACAGTTGCCTGCTAATCTGAAAACTCTCCTGTTGGTGTGTCATGCTGACCACCTAGGAATGTGATGAACCTGCTTGTCAGTGGTGAATCTCACATGGAAGCTCTTAGTTCACTTACCGGCTCCCCTCAACTTTTGTGTTTATAGGCCACCATTGAAAGGCTTTATTTAATTTAAATTGACCTTTCATGTGTTTTTCTGTCTGTAAAAGTAATACATACTTATAAAATTTAGAACTTTAAGAAATATATTATGGAGAAAAAAAGAAGTCTCCCATAATCTTAGATTTAACTGCTAATAGCAGAGTTGTTTTTTTAAATTTCTTCAAACTATATGAAGAAATGAACATGTATATATGAACATGTATATATGAACATGTTTACTATTCATTGTCCTAGCAAAAATACTTTTCTATGCCATGTACTGTTTCACACAATTTTCTCACGTTACACTTTGGACATATTTACTGGAGGATTTTTGATACCAGTTTTCTAATATTCCTTCAGAACCCCTTAGATCCTAATTTGGAGGGTAAATACCTTACAAAGTTAATAAAGAAGGGAGCTGGAGGGTGATTTTTGTTGTTTTCCTTTGAGCAAGAGCTTTTTCGATTTGGCCATGGCTCTACTTTCATATTAGCCACCCCATTACTTGTGATTGTTGTCTTAATAGTGTGAATCTTAAAGTGATGATTTCAGGAAAGCAGGTTTTTTTCCCCATCCTGTCATTCTTTCCAGCAATGAGCTTGTGAAAACTAATTGAACTTTTTCAATTAGTGGTGATTTTGCTCTACTCTGAAAGAAGGAATGAATGGGTTATTTACCTAGAAACAAATCTAAGCTAGTCACTGTCCTGTTTAAAAGCCTTTCTCCAGGAGAGAATTTAAATTCATTAGCTTGGTATGTCGGATTTTCTTGGTCCACCTCTCTAGCCTCAACTCCCAGCATCCCATCCCATGTACATGTGCTTCAGATACATTGTATTTCTTGCTGTCCTCGCCTTCATGTTTTTGCATAGATTTACGCTCTACTAGGTTGCTTTTAGCTAGCTTCTTTGCTAGGTGAAGCTTTCGTGGTCATCAGTTCTTTTGTCAGGCTTTGCTAGACTCCCTAGACAAAGAAAGGAACTCCTTTTTCCTCGTCTCCGCTTCTATTATGATGGTTCAGATGCTAGCATATAATTTATCCTATGTGTCTTCACCCTTTTAATTTTTTTTATTGTGGCATAACTTATATACAAGGTGCACAAATCTTAAGTATACAATTGATGAATTTGTCACGTCTGAATTTGTACCTGGACTATGAGCCTTCAGAGTTTTGGAACCATATTTTATTCATTCTCCAGAGATACTTAGTAGTGCTTGAATGAATGAGTGACCACTATAATTTCCTGAGTCTGTCTAGTGTCGATTCCTTTATGGGAAAGGGACATTAAAGTTTGTTTCTTACAGGAGTGTGGACCCAGTAGTATTTGTTCACTATCTTGCTGTTAGCCCCAAAAGAGATACAGCCTAAGTTATTGTTGATTTCCTCAGGAGTGATTATGGATCTATGAATAAAAAAATTTCATACTTTTTTCTACCCATTTGATAAAGTTATATGAGAAACTATAAATCTTAAAAACAAGAAATTATAAAGCTTAAGACTTGAAGTAGACAGAGATATAGTTAAGATCAAACTGCTTTTTTCTTAAAATTTATTCCTAATAGAAAAAAAGCAACAAATCCTTCCCTTAAATTCCTAAATCTAGGTTTAAGTTGCTTAAGAACTGGAATGACATTTAATTTCAAAATTACTTCTCCCATGAAGAGTTGCTGACATAGTAAAGGAAATGGTATTTATGTATTTTTTAAACTAGATATCAGAAAACTTAGAGTAATTTGATTTAACAAAAGGGTTTAGTAGTCTTCCTTGAAAAATGATCCTGAAATCAGTCCCTTTAATTTACATTAGGTCCCAAGGAAATAAACAAACTTCCCTATTTAAAACGAGGCTGGTCTAGTTACCTTCTCTGTCCTAGAAAATCCAGGCTGATCCCCAAAGGCAAGGGAATCAAGAGCAAAAATGAACTATTGGGACCTCATCAAGATAAAAAGCTTCTGCACAGCGAAGGAAACAATCCATAAAACTAATAGGCAACCGACAGAATGGGAAAAGATAGTTGCAAAAGACATACCAGATAAAGGGCTAATATCTAAAATCTGTAAGGAACTCACCAAACGCCACACCCAAAAAGCAAATAATCCAGTAAAGAAATGGGCAGAAGACATGAACAGACACTTCTCCAAAAAGGACATCCAGATGGCCAACAGACACATGAAATGATGCTCAGTGTCCCTCATCATCAGGGAAATGCAGATCAAAACCATACTGAGATACCACCTCATGCCTGTCAGAGTGGCTAAAATGAACAAATCAGGAGACTATAGATGCTGGCGAGGATATAGAGATATGGGCACCCTCCTACACTCTTGGTAGGAATATAAACTGGTGCAGCCCCCCTGGAAAACAGTGCGGAAATTCCTCAAAAAATTAACAATAGATCTCCCCTATGACCCAGCAGTAGTACTGCTAGGAATTTATCCAAAGAATACAGGAGTGCTGATGCATAGGGACAATGTGCTCCAATGTTCATAGCAGCACTCTCCACAATAGCCAAAACATGGAAAGAACCTAAGTGGCCATGAGCTGACAAATGGATCAAGAAGATGTGGTTTATCTATACAATGGAATACTACATGGCAATGAGAAAGAATGAAATCTGGCCATTTGTAGCAATGTGGATGGAACTTGACGGTGTTAATGCTGAGCAAAATATATCAGGCAGGGAAAGACAGATACCATATGTTTTCACTTATAAGTGGATCAGAAGAAACTTAACAGAGTACCATAGGGGAGGAGAAGGGGGAAAATAGTTGGGGAGAGGGAGGGATGCAAACCCTGAGAGACTCTTGAATACTGAGAACAAACTGAGGGCTGGTAGGGGAGAGGGGAAGGGGAGTGATGGGGCATGGAGGAGGGCACTTGTTGGGATGAGCAGTGTTATATGGAAACCAACTTGACAATAAACTATGAAAGAAAAAGAAAATCCAGGCTGAAATATCATTACCTTACACTAATTCAGATTTTAAACTTTTTTTTGGTAAATTTATGTAACAGTTTATTTTCTACTTTTATTTACATTTTTATCTAAATTCATTCAAATTTCATGATTTTTCTATGAGGAAAACATTAACTCTGTTGCAGATGCGAAAACAGATTAACTCTTTTTTTGAAAGGTGTGTATAGAAATGGGCAAAAAATAGCACCAAATGGATCTGCTTTATTCATTATCCTTAGTGACCTAGATGGTCTTATCCTTTCTCTGCTTGTCTTAGTTTTCTTATACTACTGCCCTTATTCTATTAATTAATTAAAAACGCATTCATTCACATAATCAGTCATTGTTGATGCCTATTATGTACAAGGCTCCCCATACTCTGGGGATACAAAGATGGCAAGTTCAGATTAAAATATTTTCTTCGCTCTCTGTTCTTAAGAAATTATTTTTTATTCTCTGTGGTTCATTGGCTCAAGTTAATGAGTGTCCATTTAGGATCTATTCTGTGCTCAGTACTGTTCAAGATCATAATCAAAATCTTTCTAGAAGCTAGCAGTTCATCCCATTGATATAAATAGTGACTAATGAATTTTCAGTTCTTTGTGTGGTTAATGTTAAATGTTTCATTAGTAATAAAGAAATGGAAGACCAAGCAAACTCCTCTTTCCTGGGAAACATGTATCTTCCTAGTTCCCAATATTAATTGTCTAAATACTTTTTAGTTAATGCTGTATTACTGCAGGGCTTTTAAAGAAACAATATCCTTTTTCAAAAGGTTATTGGAAATTCACAAAGAATGTATTTATGTTAAATGTTATTGTTCATTTTTGGAGGAATTGAGTGGTTTGTTGGCAGAGTTAGGAGTAGAAATATGATTGCTTAAATCTTACATTGTGTTAAATATGTGTTAAGATATGGACTAGTGATAACAGACAAAAAATAATCATATGTGCTTTGGTTATGGATCTGCTTTATGGAAACTGGAGTTTCTTTTTTTTTTTTTAATTAATTTTTTTAAAATGTTTTATTTATTTCTAGGAGAGAGAGAGGGAGAGACAGCGTGATCAGGGGAGGGTCAGAGAGGGAGTCACAGACTGAAACAGGCTCCAGGCTCTGTGCTGGCAGTCAACACAGAGCCTGACGTGGGGCTCGAACCCACGAACTGCGAGATCATGACCTAAGCGAAAGTCGGACGCTTAACCGACTAAGCCACCCAGGCTCCCCATGGAAACTGGAGTTTCTGTGTAACAGTTTGAAACCATTACATGATCAGGTCAATTAATAGGATAACCCAGTAAAAGGTATTGGAGGTTCTATGATAAGAAACTAAGTATTAAGTGATATGATTACTTACCAATTGAAATGAGAAAAGTCAGGCTCTTCCTTTAGTTTTCATCTATTATGGTCATGGGGAAAATAGTTTTTAGAATTCGGTCCTGAACTCATCTAATTAACTAACACTGGAGGGACACTGGCAGCTTCTCAGAGGATAGTTAATGTAACAAAGAGATAATGGAAGATCCTTTCTTCCTTGTCTTTTGTGGTCTCTCTTTTGAGAGCCCATATCTTCCTCAGGAATAGATTCTCATACTCAGAGAAAACTCAGATTGCTTTGGTCTGAGCCTATAAATCAGGAGGTAAAGTCTTTTCCTGCTCTCCTTAAGAGAGTTCTGCCCTCAGTAGAGGGCAGAGAAAGAGTGTATGTCATTAATCACTCAAGAATTGTTTACCATGTTAATCTAAAGGGCACTTGCCCATGGCAGGCAGTAAAGTTACCTTAGTTGTTTAAGAATAACCTGAGTGGTTTACTCAGACTGTTTGAAAATGTTTGGACATTTATTCAAGGGCTGCCCTAGACTGACCAGTTAGCTTTATTTTTCACTGCTCTTCTCAGATTTACCTTTACACCATCCAATCCCATTGAGGGGAGCAAGGGTTCCCAAAACTACAACATTACTGACTTTCCAGCCATGTGACACAGCTTTTCAGACACCGAGTTAAATTTCAACCCAGACATCTCTCTTCAATTCAGGTCACCTACAGGCCAGACAAAACCAAGGTCATGTGTTGAACCAATGTAAGGAGTTTTGTTAGTTGCAATAACTATAATGTTATTCACTATTTGAAATACTATACCGTGGTTAATCATAAGTTGCAGCTGTTATGTCCTTTTATTTATGAGCCCTTAATCAAGAGGACACAGCAAGGGCCACTGTTTGAAAGGAGCCTTTCATGAGGTCTTCCTTTCGGATGCTCTCCCCTTTTCATAGTGAAAAGAAGAGGACTTCGTGTTGACTTGTAAAAGTTACTGAATATTGTATATTGAACCTCCTTGAAAACAGATTTTTGTATTCCAGATTGAAATGATCAAATTGTAATCTTTATGTTTTAGCTAATGACAACAGAAACATTAGGCCAGTGCTCTCCCGACCATGTCTTTCATTTGGCCCCAAACTTGGTTAGTTCTTAAATGTCAGCCACCAAATGTTATATATTGTCTCTCTGAGAACAGATTTTACTATGCAGAATTCAGAGTGTCTGTTTTTTACCATATGTTTCTACTGATGTTAATGTAAACAGCCTAGATGTCATCAGACAGCTCTTTTTCCTGCCCCCCACCAACCTGATGGATGTGACTTTAAACGTCAGTCTCTCTCTATTTACTTTTATATCCTTACCTTATTTTATGAGAATACACCTTGTGAGCTACTCTTGAAAGAGGGGCTCAGATCCAGGAATTTAGATGAGATCATTTTATGAACGAATTTTGGAATAGATTGCTTACACAAATGGATTTTTTAAATCTAAGAATATAGTAATAAGTTATGTTTTCAGATTTGTTGATTTGTCAGCTTCATCCTGCCCTGGGTTTGTAACACCAAAAGTGGTACAGCCATTTTTCTTTGAGGCACTCAAAAATGTGTCCAAACTTTCAAACTGCATTTCCTTTTTACTGATAGCTTTTTTGTGGTTTTCGCTCAGGCGAACTTTTACTCTTCACTTGATGATCTCTTGGCGAGTTCTTTGCTCCAACCATTTAGATTTCATGTGGCTTCCTGAATACAACATGCATTTACACATCAGTGTGGCTTAAACTATGCTCCTACTTCAGCATGGTGTTCTCTCATCTCCTGCAACACTTGGCATCTCTCAAGGCAAGACTCTCAAATGCTCCTGCCATCATTGAATTCTGCCCCTGCTTTCTAGTTGGACTTGAAGGCTGCTCCCTTGCACCACTCTCCTTGACCTATAATTGGAGCACTTAGTTCACTCTACTTTGTGTTTTATTTTTTTTAAATTTTTTTTTGTGTTTATTATTTTTTTTATATTTTTTTTACAAACAGTATTGCTTTTATTTATTTATTTTTTTTTACAAATAGTTTATTGTCAAATTAGTTTCCACATAACACCCAGTGCTCATCCCCACAAGTGTCCTCCTCCATGCCCATCCCTCCTCCCCCCACATCCACCAGTCCTCAGTTTTTGTCAGCATTCAAGAGTCTCTCATGGTTTGCCTCTCCCCCTTTCCCCCACCATTTCCGCCCTTCTTCTCCCCCTTGGTCCTCTGTTAAGTTCCTCCTAATCCTCCTATACGTGCACACATATGATATTTGTCTTCTCTGCCTGACTTATTTCGCTCAGCATAACACCCTCAAGGTCCATCCATGTCGCTACACATGGCCAGATTTCATTGTTTCTCATTGCCATGTAGTATTCCATGGTATAGATAAACCACATCTTCTTGATCCATTCATCTGTTGATGGACACTTAGGCTCTTTCCAGGTTTAGCTATTGTGGAGAGTGCTGCTATGAACATTGGGGTACATGTGCTCCTATGCATCAGCATTTCTGTATCCCTTGGGTAAATTCCTAGCAGTGCTATTGCTGGGTCATAGGGGAGTTCTATTGTTAGTTTCCTTAGGAACCTCCACACTGTTTTCCAGAGGGGCTGTACCAGTTTACATTCCCACCAACAGTGTAGGAGGGTGCCCGTTTCTCCACATCCTCGCCAGCATCTAGAGTTCTCTGATTGGCTCATTTTAGCCACTCTGACTGGCGTGAGGTGGTATCTCAGTGTGGTTTTGATTTGTATTTCCCTGATGAGGAGCGATGCTGAGCATCGTTTCATGTGTCTGTTGGCCATCTGGATGTCCTCTTTGGAGAAGTGTCTGTTCATATCTTCTGCCCATTTCTTCACTGGGTTGTTTGTTTTTCGGGCGTGTAGTTTGGTGAGTTCCTTGTAGATTCTGGATATCAACCCTTTATCTGATATGTCATTTGCAACTATCTTTTCCCATTCCGTTGGTTGCCTATTAATTTTCTGGGTTGTTTCCTTGGCTGTGCAGAAGCTTTTAATCTTGAGGAGGTCCCAACAGTTTATTTTTGCTCTTGATTCCCTTGCTTTTGGGGATGTGTCAAGTAAGAAGTTGCTGCGGTGGAGGTCAAGGAGGTTGTTTCCTGCTTTCTCCTCTAGGGTGTTGATAGTTTCCTGTCTCACGTTCAGGTCCTTTATCCATTTTGAGTTTATTTTTGTGCATGGTGTGAGAAAATGATCTAGTTTCATTCTTCTGCATGTTGTTGTCTAATTCTCCCAACACCATCTGTTAAAAAGGCTGTCTTTTTTCCATCGGATATTCTTTCCTGCTTTGTCAAAGATCAGTTGGCTGTATACTTTTGGGTCCACTTCTGAGTTCTCAATTCTGTTCCATTGGTCTATGTGTCTGTTTTTGTGCCAATACCATACTGTCTTGATGATGACAGCTTTGTAGTAGAGGCTAAAGTCTGGGATGGTGATCCCTCCCGTTTTGGTTTTATTTTTCAGGATTACTTTGGCTATTCGGGGTCTTTTGTGGTTCCATACAAATTTTTGGATAGTTTGTTCTAGGTTTGAGAAGTATCCTGGTGCAATTTTGATTGGAATTGCATTGAATGTGTAGAGTGCCTTAGGTAGTAATGACATCTTAACTATATTTATTCTTCCTATCCATGAGCATGGAATGTTTTTCCATTTCTTTGTGTCTTCTTCAATTTCCTTCATAAGTTTTCTATAGTTTTCATCATACAGATCTCTTGTATCCTTGGTTAGGTTTATTCCAAGGTATTTTATGTTTTTTTGTGCAATTGTGAATGGGATCAGTTTCTTGATTTCTCTTTCTGTTGCTTCATTGTTGGTGTATAAAAATGCAACCGATTTCTGTACGTTGATTTTGTACCCTGCAACTTGGCTGAATTCTTGGATCAGTTCTAGTAGGCTTCTGGTGGAGTCTGTCGGGTTTTCTATGTAGAGTATCATGTCATCTGCGAAGAGTGAAAGTTTGACTTCCTCTTTGCCAATTCTGATGCCTTTGATTTCCTTTTGGTGTCTGATGGCTGATGCTAGGACTTCCAGCACTATGTTAAACAGCAGTGGTGAGAGTGGGCATCCCTGTCGTGTTCCTGATCTCAGGGGAAAGCTCTGAGTTTTTCCCCGTTGAGGATGATGTTAGCTGAAGGCTTCTCATAGATGGCTTTGATAATGTTTAAGTAGGTTCCTTCTATCCCGACTTTCTCTAGAGTCTTTATTAAGAAGGGATGCTGTATTTTGTCAAATGCTTTTTCTGCATCTATGGACAGGATCATATGGTTTTTATCTTTTCTTTTATTGATATGATGTATCACATTGATTGATTTGCGAATATTGAACCAGCCCTGTAACCCAGGAATGAATCCCACTTGATCTTGGTGGATGATTCTTTTTTTTTTTTTTTACAAATAGTTTATTGTCAAATTAGTTTCCACATAACACCCAGTGCTCATCCCCACAAGTGCCCTCCTCCATGCCCACCCCTCCTCCTCCCCACATCCACCAGTCCTCAGTTTTTGTCAGCATTCAAGAGTCTCTCATGGTTTGCCTCTCCCCCTTTCCCCCACCATTTCCGCCCTTCTTCTCCCCCTTGGTCCTCTGTTAAGCTCCTCCTAATCCTCCTATATGTGCACACATATGATATTTGTCTTTCTCTGCCTGACTTATTTCGCTGGATGATTCTTTTTATATGCTGCTGGATTCGATTTGCAAGGATCTTGTTGAGAATTTTTGCATCCGTATTCATCAAGGATATTGGCCTGTAGTTCTCTTTTTTTGCTGGATCTCTGTCTGGCTTGGGAGTCAGTGTGATGCTGGCTTCATAAAATGAGTCCGGGAGTTTTCCTTCGCTTTCTATTTTTTTGGAATAACTTGAAAAGAATTAGGATTAATTCCGTTTTAAATGTCTGGTAGAATTCCCCAGGGAAGCCATCAGGTCCAGGGCTCTTATTTGTTGGGAGATTTTTGATCACTGATTCAATTTCTTCACTCATTATGGGTCTGTTCAGGTTTTCTATTTCTTCCCGTGTGAATTTTGGTAGTGAGTGTGTGTTTAGGAATTTGTCCATTTCTTCTAAGTTGTCCAATTTGTTGGCATATAATTTTTCATAGTACTCCCTCATAATTGCTTGTATTTCTGAGGGGTTGGTTGTAATAAGTCCATTTTCATTCATAATTTTTGTCTATTTGGGTTCTCTTTTCTTTTGGATAAGTCTGGCTAGAGGTTTGTCAATTTTGTTTACTTTTTCAAAAAACCAACTCTTGGTTTCATTGATCTGTTCAATTGTTTCTTTGGTCTCTATGTTGTTTATTTCTGCTCTAATTTTTACTATTTCTCTTCTTCTACTGGGTTTAGGGCGTTCTTGTTGCTCTGCCTCTAGTTCCTTTAGGTGAGCTGTTAGATTTTGGACTTGCGCTTTTTCTAATCTCTTGAAATAGGCCTGGAGAGCAATGTACTTTCCTCTTAGGACTGCCTTTGCCGCATCCCATAGATTTTGAATTGTTGTGTTTTCATTTTCATTCTACTATGTGTTTTAATTGATTCTCTCTTTTTTAAATAGTTTATTGTCAAGTTGGTTTCCGTATAACACCCAGTGCTCATCCCCACAAGTGCCCTCCTCCATGCCCATCACCCCCCTTCCCCTCCCCTCCACCGCCATCAGCCTTCAGTTTGTTCTCAGCATTCAATAGTCTCTCAGAGTTTGCCTCCCTCCCTCTCCCCAACTATTTTTCCCCTTCTCCTCCCTCATGGTCCTCCATTAGCTTCCTCCTAATCCTCCTATATGTGTTTTCATTGATTCTTGTATGTTTTCCTCCTTTATGAGAGGCAAACTTTGAGAACTAAGAGCATATCTGTAAGCAGCATACTAATAATCAATGGGTGTGAAGTTGCATGCATCTGTTGTTTTCTCAGCAACACCTGGAAAGAGGGCTATTTAGAGTTCTCAGAACTGCTGCGAGGGAATAGCTATGAGACTGATAGCAAAACACTTGCTAAAACTCAAAATACTCTTTAATACAGTCAGTACCGTCCTCCAAATGAATATGTCAAGTTTTCAGCAGCACATGTGTGACATAACCCATCATTTGCATTTTTTCTGATACCCATAACTCAAGAGAGACAGTTGGCCAAAATAAAAGGCAATATCTGCCTCCAGTCTGTTGTGACCAAGTCAGGCAAGAGTGCTGGGGAATGGGGTTTTCAGACAGAATGTGTTTGTTTAGGCCTCCTTCAAGGTTCTTAACCCTGGCCTTCCTCTCTGTTTGCACCTATCCTTTCAGTGTTCTTTTCTGTGTGGGATGGCGTGTTAGCTGTAAGAGATGATAGAGATCATACACATCACACCAGCAATAGTCTGTCTTAGTGTGATCACACGCACTGAATAATTTATTACCGGGAACCTCGGGCAGGGCGGGAGGAGGGGTGCGGTGAACAGCATGGGACATGAAAACAAACAAACAAGCTAAGAGGCCTGTCTGGGACCAAAGGAACAAAGTTACTGGATTTGTTTAAAGAATTAAGCTTATGAGCTACACTTTCCCCTTTGCAGCACAGATAAAAATCTTTGCTTGAGGAACATTTCAACATCACAGCTGCAAGTATAATTTACAATGGAAAATGTTTTTCATTTTGGAAAGAGGCGATTGCTATTTTGTAATGGAAGACCGAGACGGCTGGAGATAAAACTTGCATGCAATACCAACACAGCTTGACGAAGGGAGCAGAGTCTAGCTCAACAGCCTCTAAATCAGCAGAGCTCCATGTTATTCTTACTGGTAGTCCAGTCTAGAAATATTAAGTGTCTAATGTGCTCAGGACTGTTAAGCATCACGGACAGTACAGTAAAAGTAGAAGACATGGTGTCTGCCTCCGAGGGCGTGGAAGTTTAATAGAAGGCTCATATGTACCAGGATCAACAAAGAACAATGTTAGGCATAGTGTCACTAAAGTGCCACAGGGCTGCCTATAATCCAGAAGGCCAGGAATGGATTATTGTGGACTCTGCTGCTAGGTGGCTTTAAATTTCGAGGACAGTCTCCATGACTCGTTTACTTTCTTTTAAATTGAGGATTATACCTGCCCTCTACCAAGCACATGGGAATAATCTGAGTAATGTTTAGATTGTGAATTTAGAACCTTTGAATCTCTTGGAAATCTGTAAACACAGAGGGAGAATGAGATGTGGAAGCATGACGGAAGGAGAACAGATTTATTTAGTACTCTGCAATAAAGAAGCAAGAGTGCTTTTATGGTATGACTATATTTAAAGATAGTTTCCCTTTGGTTTTATAAAATGTGCTTCTTAAATAAGTTTATTATTTTGAGAGAGAGAGAGAGCACGTGCACGTGGGGGAGGGGCGGGGAGGGGGAGAGAATCCCAAGCAGGCTCCACTCTGTCAGTGCAGAGCCCCACATGGAGCTCCATCTCACAAACTGTGAGATCATGACTTGAGCCCAGATCAAGAGCTGGGTCACTTACCTGTCTGAGACTTTTAATTAATAAATGGAGATTTATAATTAAAATCGATCCCAAGTTGATTTGCTCTTCCTTGATTGTAAGAATATAGGACACTTCATGTTTTTGTTAGGACTAACTACTTTTTCACTCTTATTTTACTCCACTCATTAACCGTTTGAGCACATAATTCCTGAGCACGTACTACAGGACAATTGTCGTGATAGTGCTTGGGACTATCAGATTGAAGAAGATGTGGACCGTATCTAAAAAGCTCTTGAGAATACTGAAGAAACCAAGGAGAGAAAAGCAGCTTTTACTGTTTTAAATAGGATAGGTAATGTTTTATAGTTAAATATGAAAAAAATTATAACTTTAGCTAGATTTGCTGTGGCATCATCATTTTCTCACTTGTTCACCCATCCATTCATTTTTCTAGTGAAGGTGCCAGAAACCTCGAAATGCAAACATTCACCAAGTCCTTTCGAATGTCTATCTCCAGGTTATGCATTGGATCCATCCACTTCTCAACACTTTTGCATCCTGATTGATCCATTCACCTCTTAACTGGTCTCCCAGTTTCACTCCTGATTGCCTCTTATTAGTGGCTTTCAAACTTTTTTCACTGTGACTCAATAAAAATACATTCATGATACCCCCAGTATACATACTGACATGTGTACACTGTGTATCTTTAAGTAAATCTGAAACAAAAGATTCATGAAATAATACCCACCTTTACCCTGTAGGATGCAGTTTGGTATTTTTAAAAACTGTAATTTTTTCATCCTGGGCATGATCAACTAAATTTATATTGTGACCAACTAATGTGCTGAAGCAGACTGTTCCAATTTCCCCTCCCTCCCCACCCTACCTCCCTCCTTCCTTCCTTCCTTCCTTCCTTCCTTCCTTCCTTCCTTCCTTCCTTCCTTCTTTCCTTCCCTCCCTCCCTCTTCCTCTCCTTCCTTCCTTCCTTCCTTCCTTCCTTCCTTCCTTCCTTCCTCTTCCTTCCTTCTTTCCTTCCTTCCTTCCTTCTTTCCTTCCTTCCCTCCTTCCTTCCCTCCCTCCTCCCTCCTTCCCTCCTTCCCTCCTCCCTCCTTCCTTCCTTCCCCTCCTTCCCCTTCCTTCCTTCCTTCCTTCCTTCCCTCCCTCCCTCCCTCCCTCCTTCCCTTCCTTCCTTCCTTCCTTCCTTCCTTCCTTCCTTCCTTCCTTCCTTCCTTCCACCGCTCTTTCCTTCCATTCATTCCAATGTAATTAACATACTGTGTTATTATTAGTTTCAGGTGTACAATATAATGATTCAACAATACTATATCTTACTCAGTGCTCCTCATGATTAGTGTATTCTTAATCCCTTTCACCTATTTCCACCATCCTCCCCTCCCCCCAGCCTCCCCTCTGGCAACCACCAGTTTGTTCTCTATGGCTAAGAGTGTTTTTTTGTTGGTCTCTTTGTTTTCTTTCTTTTGTTTCTTAAATTCCAGTTATGAGTGAGATCATATGGTATTCGTCTTTCTTGGACT
This sequence comes from Proteles cristata cristata, assembly GCA_017311185.1. Classification (NCBI taxonomy): domain Eukaryota; kingdom Metazoa; phylum Chordata; class Mammalia; order Carnivora; family Hyaenidae; genus Proteles; species Proteles cristata. Next base: position 556,306 of record JAESUZ010003149.1, on the reverse strand, counting down.
GAGTTATTTCACTTAGCATTATACCCTCTGGAGGTACTCATGTTGTTGCAAAAGGCAAGGTTTCATTCTTTTTTTGTGAGTAATATTCCGTTGGATGTATTTGTATGTGTGTGTGTATATATACATATATGTGTATATATGTTTATATGTATGTATATACCACATCTTATCTATTCATCTATTGATGAACACTTGAGTTGCTTCCATATCTTAGTTATTGTAAGTAATTCTGCAATAAACATAGGGGTACATGTATCTGATCAAATTAGTGTTTTTGTATTCTTTGGGTAAATGTCCAATAGTGGAATTCCTAGGTTTATATACGGTAGTTCTATTTTTAATATTTTGAGAAACTTGAGACTGTTTTCCACAGTGGCTGCACTGGTGTGCATTCCCACCGACAGTGCACAAGAGTTCCTTTTTCTCCCCACCCCTGCCAGCGCTTGTTTGTTCTAGTCTTTTCCAGTGCAACTGTGAGGGGATGGTTTCTATCATTTCCCTGCTTAAAATCTTTCTTTGGCTTCCGGTTGCATTTAGGTAGGATTAAATCTGGGAATAATAGCTTGGCCTGTGAGGTTCTGCGTGGTCCTACTTCTGTTTCCACTTCACTTTTTTCCACCCCTTTACACCTTTAGATAGATTCTTTCTTCTATACGGAATAGTCTTCCTTTCTCCAGTCTTCACGTGGCCGACTCCCATTTTCCTTCTTGACTCTGTAAAGATCACTCCCTTAACAAAGTTAGATTTCCCTTTGAACCCCTCATTCTTCTCTTTACTTTTATCCTTTGTATTTATTATGATTTTATAATTAATGCGTTTCTTTTTATGACTTGTTGTTGAATATTGTTGGCCCCCACTAGATTGTAAGTTCCATGATAGGTAAGATCAGGTCTGTTTTGTTTTTTCTGTATCTGCATCATCTGGCACAGACCTAGCACAGTTAGCAAATCTTTTTGAGCACCTACTTTGTGTCAAGCTCTGTGCTTGGTCCTGGGAGTACAAAGATAAATAAGACATAGACCCTGCTCTCAAGGAGTTCAGGTTTTTTGGCATGTAGTGTGTCTGAAGATCCGATATCTAGGGGCTCCTGGGCAGCTTAGTTGGTTAAGCGTACAACTCTTGATTTTGGTTCAGGTCATGATCTCATGGTATGTGGGATTGAGCCACACCTCAGGATCTGTGCAGATAGCACAGAGCCTACTTAGGATTCTCTCTCTCCCTCTCTGATCTTCTCCCACTTGTGCTCTCTCTTTCTCCCTCTCCCTCTCTCAAAATAAATAAACAAACTTAAAAAAAGATATCTAAAAGGCAAAACAGGTTAATAAACATAGTAGAAAGGTTGTTAGAATGCTGGATTTCCTACAAACAATGCTTTCTTTGTTTTGGAAGGAAGGAAGACTTTCCTTATTTACTCTTAATACAAACTGAAAGAACATAGTGTTATTTGTTTAATGAGTAAATTACCCACTTACATATAGAGAAGGAGGTAAGCAAATGGTAGGTAGGTGCCTTTTATCTTTAATGTTATTGCCATTTCATTATGTAGTTCTCAGGTTCAGAATCTAAGGAGCCATTGAGCCCAGCCTCCCACTTAATGCTGGAATACTCATAACATCCCTGGCAGGTTCAGACTTTGAACTCTTTCAGTGCTGGAGATGGAAATATTACACAGAACAGCCGATTCCATTTTGGAGCAATTTGAATTCTTAGAATTTTTTTTCTTAATTTGGGCTATATTTCTGCCCATTTGTCTGCACTTTGGAGATACAGAGAGAAGTTTGCTCTCTCTCCCACAGAATGACTCCCCAGCTATTTGCAGATAGTTAACCTACCCAAGAAGTTCTTTTTTCCCAGTTGAAGCAATCCTAGTTTCTCCAGTTACTCCTCATGTGACTTGTCTCCCACCCCCTTTTTCTTCCTGTGACACTCTTGACATGCTCCAGCTTTTCTGTGTATTCTTTAAAACTTGGTGCACAGAATGGAGGCAGTACTCCAACATGTCTGGACCACTGAGGAGCATAGGGGGGCCATTTTCCCTCCTTATTCTGAGCACCATACTTCTGCTAATCTGGCCTTAAATTAATTGAATTGGATTTTTCAGCAGCCAAGTCTCACTGTTGGCTCATATCCTGTTTACAGTCAACTAAAACCCCTAGATCTTTTTCACATGAACTCTTGTTCAGCCTGGTCATTCTTCCATCCTGAACTTTCTTATATCCATGTAATAGTTTTTTACATTTATTCCCATTCAGTCTCCTCTTGTTAACTTCAGACCGACGTTTTGTGGAGTCCACTGGCTTGGCAAGAGAAAAAAAACTCAAACTCCAGTGAATACCACAAACAGTTATTTGCTTTAAGTTCAGGAAATGAAAAGTTATGCTGGTTTTAAATTTCTCAAGCTGCCTCCCGCCTCCCTCCTCCACTTCGTCCCCCAGCTCCCCTCAGTGTTTTGGTCTGAGGCCCCATGGAGGCTGTCTGCAGCTACGCTGTCTGGAGGGAGGGCCCAGCTCTCATCCTCCACATGCTGCCATTCAGTAATAGCTGGGGGCTCTCTGGCTAAGCCAAGGGAACATCTAGCTTCACTGAGAAAACCCTTGCTGCCTGGTGATACGAAACATGCCACCTACTTGCACTGTAGCCTTGTGGGGCAGATTTTCCCAATGTCTCCCAGAGGAAACAGAAATCAACCCTCTCCTTCCCCCTCCCAATCTCTTTTGTCCCCACAATCCAGCTCTGGAAAATATCTGAAGGCCACAGAAGTGGGAGTACCCTTTGATGTTTATATTGGCTGGCTTCTTTTCCTTTTTACTTCTTTTTTTAATAATCAGAGTAGTAGAAAATGTGGAGAATTAACCGCATGACAGCAGCAGAGGAATTCATTAGAGAAACTGAGATGAATTCTGCTCAGATTTCAGGCTCTCAAGCAGGAGTCACAAAGGAGTAATCGTCCTCTAGTTGTTTTTAATCATTTCTTTTGTGGCACCTTCCTTGTCCCTGAAACCAATCTCAGTGTCCGGCATGAGGGAGCCTGAGAACATAGGCCATCCACAAGGAGGCTTTGATTTGGGGATTACCACAGCAATATTAGCTGCCCCCTTCAGAACACCCTTTGACAAGATGGAACTTATCATCTTGGAGAGGGCAATGCACAGTGCCGTGTCATTGCTTTTATCCAAAGGTTTCTCACTAAAATTTTGCATTAAAATTATTAGAAAATATATGCATAAAACTCTACTACAGAAAATTCCTAAACAGAGCAAAAAAAATGCTGAGGAATGAAATTTTGCAAATGTGTTTTCTAACTTAATCTTCAGAGACCCTTCCTTTCATGAACCTCTGAGGTAGTTTCAATGGCTTTGCCCATGACTTAGTTAATTCATGCTTAAAATTTGACTTAGAGGAACTTGGTAAAATGAAACAGTGCTTTTTCTCCATAAATGTATTGAGGCAGCAGCTGGATCCCTCAGAGGCTGTGGTAGTATTAAGTTTTCACTCCTAGAGTCCATTGCCATCCTGACTGCTTTGCTGAAATATTGGTGCACCATTGCAGTTCTGATTCCTCAATGCAAGCATATTAGGAAGTTTCATATTGAAAAATCTTCTCAACCACTTTTGTATACTTTAGAAGTTCCTATTCAGATATTATTTATTGAGCTTATAAATCATTTTAAAGGAGTTCTGTAAAGGCCCTTCTCGGCTAGATGTTTTAGCATTGCTCTTGATAAACATCTACCCGATAATAATGAAAAAGGACACTTCTTGAATCTTAGTGATATTTTTGGAAAGAGAATTCATTAACCTGAAGTACTTAGGCATGTAATTAGTTTTAAAACCATCTGGTTTTAATGTTAAGCTAACCTCGTCAAAATGTGCTTTCATCAGACATACAGAGCCTAACAGAGACAAGTCGAGTATCACAAGAAACTTCCCAGGGAACACACTTCTTGTGATTTCTCTTACGGCACAGGCTCTAACATCTACTCAGAGACTCAGAACCAGACCGTTGGCAAGTAAGTCACCTTTCCATACCAAGCGGAGAACACATAGGTTCTTGTCACCTGCTTGTCAGTGAGAGAAAATATTTCAGTCTCTTGTGTCAGTGGTAAACAGGAAGGAGGGCTAACTGTGACCTGCAGAGGTTAATAGACAAGGCTGTATGGAAAGAGCAAGACTCACGTGAGACCTAGAAGAACGCAGAGGTTGTTAATCATTCAAAGACCATTTTTTGAGGACTTGTGATACAAAGACATTTAAGATAGGTTCCCTGCTTCAGATTTGGATTGACATAGAGGAGACACAAAGGCAACATGAGAATGGGAATAAAAGCATAGGAGTGAAAAACTCATAGTGTGTTTTGTGTGCATTAAATAGAAGATTAATTTGTAGAAGATGTGATTCAGCTTAAGGTTTTTAAAAACTGCCATTTATTCTAAGGAAATCATTAAGAGATGAGTAAAACTATGCATGAACAAATATTTTCGAATGAAAAATTGGTGGAAAAGACCCTTAAACTCCATGAGCTGATTAGGTTAGATTACATGTATACAGTGGAATGCTCTCTAGCTATTAAAAATCATGTTGTATAAAAATTTTTATTTAAGTGGGGAAATACTCATGCTATAGGGAGGAGTTAAACATATAGGTTATAAACTAGAATGTTCAGCATAATTTTTAAAATTTTTAAAAATATATTATGAAGAAAAAAATCAGGGAGGACAAAAGACAAGCTGTTAGCAGTGGTTATGTATGGGTGTTCAGACCATGAGTTATATTGATTTTCTTCTTGATCACAGATATTTTCAGCTTTCTTCTGCCACAAAAATGTGCTATTTTGGCAATTAAATTTTTTTACACGAGGTTAAGAAGTTAGGTACTTATTTGTTGATTGACTTATTTATTTATTTTAAGCAATACAGAGTCCAGTGTGAAAATCAGTGAAGAAAAGTGACAGAATGAAAATAATACTGTTGCAAGAGACATGTGTAAATGAGCATAAGCTGTTTGCTTTAGAGCAGAGAAAGCTTCGTATTGGAGTGTTGAATCTATGGGTCATAGCAATACCTTATCAAAATGATAGACATTTGAAATAGTGTGGTGGTAGTAGGCATTCAGAAGAAAGGTGAGGTGTGAAGCATCACGAAGAGTGAATAGACAATATAAGGTGGGATGGCTCTAGAAGGTGAGAGAGGGAAGAGTCCTGGGGACAAGTACAATATTTCTCGCTTGCCTGGAAGAATAAAATCAGTAGGAAGTAGAGATAGCTTGCTTGGAAACTTGGATAAATCGCTTTAATCCACGTTTATTTTTTGTTTGCTGTTTTTTTTTTTTCTTTTTAAACAGAAGTATAGAAAAGTTACAAGAATGAAAATAGCACACTCAAGGGGCACCTGGGTGGCTCAGTTGGTTAAGTGGCTGACTTCAGCTCAGGTCATGATCTTGCAGTCAGTCCGTGAGTTCAAGCCTTGTGTTGTGCCCTGTGCTGACACCTCACAGCCTGGAGCCTGCTTCAGATCCTGTGTCTCCCTCTCTCTCTGCTCCTCCCCCACTCGTACTCTTCTCTCTCATTCTCAAAAATAAACATAAAAAAAATTTAAAAAATAGCACACTAAAAGGCATAGCCTAAGGAATATGGTCAATCATACTGTCATAGCGATGTCACAGGCCAGAGGGTAGCTATCCTTGGGGCGAATTTACCACAATCATCTGTTGCTAATATTTTACATTTGCTTCATAATTTATTCTGTCTACCTACGTACCCACCCACTAAATAACTACTTATATATAACAGTTTTCTGATTTTTTTGGAGGTTAAATTATATTCATCTTGATCCTTTCCCCCCAAATACCTCATTTTTTTATTTCCAAAAAATGGGATATTCTCTTATATAACCATTTGAGAGTTATCCACTTCAGTAAATTTGATTAAAAATACTTCCATTTAATCTATCATTCATATACCAGTTTTGTCAGTTAACCTGGTGATACAATAGTGTCCTTGATGACATTTCCTTCTCCTCTAGCACAGGATCTGGTCTAGATTTAGGTATTGCAATTAGTTGTCATGTCTCTTTAGTCTTTTTTTTAAGCATTTTAATTTATTTTTGAGACACAGAGGAAGGCAGAGCATGAGTCGGGGAGGGGCAGAGACCGAGAGAGACACAGAATCCCAGGCTGACTCCAGGCTCTGAGCTGTCAGCACAAAGCCCGATGCGGGGCTCGAAACCACTAACTGTGAGATCAGGACCTGAGCCGAAGTGGGGCACTTACCCAACTGAGCTACCCAGGCACCTCTCTTTGGTCTCCTTTAACCTGGAATATATTCACAGCCTTTATTTTTTATGATTTTGACATTGTTGAAGAACATCGTCTCCTCCCTTACACACTATTTTTGAATTTGTCTGATATTTCCTTGTAATTACGTTCACCTTGTCAGCCAGGTGATGTTTTCCCCTTCTCAGGTTATCTGGAAGTATAATGTAATGTCCACCTGCCCTTCATTGGTGATATCAATTTTGATCACTAGGTCAGGGTATTATCTAATTTTTCCTCTACAGAGGAAAAATATATATAATCTGCTGGCTTTTTTTTTCCCCTGCAAGCACTGACCAGTCACTGAGAAGTAAATCTCTTGATTTTTATCATCCACTCAGATTCAGTATTCCTTGGTTGTTCTTATATAATCCAAGCTGTAAACTTAGCTGTGAAATTTTCCAGCTCTAACATTCCCTCCACATTTACCTTCCCAGCTCTTAAACTACCCATTTCTCCAAAAATCCCCACTTCCACTAGTGGAAATGGTAGTAGAGACCAAGTTCTGGGAGGAGGTGTGCTCTGTGCTTCTTGGCCCTTTCAACTGACAGAGCTGGGAAACAAACAAACAAGCAAGCAAATGTGTATTTGTACGTACGTATACACATATATATTTTAGAAATTGTGAAAATACTCTGATACCTTCAGTTTTAGTCCATTCCCACAGGGTTCTTTCTTGCTCAATCCAGTTTTATAGCTTCCACATTTGAAATAGTGATAAGCGAAATAGTAAAGATGTAGCATGCAGTAGGGGAGATAGAAAATTGAAACTCACACAAGATGATCAAGTTTAGTGATTCAGGTTAGGGTGTCATTCACACAAGAGTTAGGAGTGAACACAACTAGAGTTTGCCAAATCCAAAGGCAAGACTATAAGAGGAACAAGCTAACAGAGAAGGGAGATAAGATGGCCACTGAACTTTGAGATCCATGAAGAAGTTAAAGAAGGACACAGAGGAGACAAATAAGGATATCCCAAGACAGAGATGTAGAGAATAAAATAAAAAAAGTAGGAGGAGAGCCAGTACTATGTAGAGTCATGAAGGTCAAGACTAGAAAGGGTTTTAGCAAATCTTGTGGGCGGTCAGAGAAAACTGTAGACCCAGACTAGGCCTTTGGATTTGACATTTGGTTACCAAATATTTTAAGAACTGGATTTGGGAGCTCACTTGCGATTTTTTGAGAGTACAACTTTAAAGTAGCAATGCAGCTGACATTAATTAATATTTGACACTTATATTTAGGTGGTTTTTGAAAAAAAACGTTTTAGATACTTTCACCAAATATTATTTTGTTTCTCATTACATGCTAAGCAAGTTATGCTTTGTGTATAAAGTGCCCAAATCTAAGAGGCATTATAGACAGGCTATTTTTAGAGACCTCATGTTTTTCTTTAAAAGCTCACTTAGCATTTGGAATCGATATACAGTATAATATTTAAAAGAAAAACAACATATTTCCTCATCCCCCAAGAGGTTTCTTAAAATAGCATGTAATCTTACCTACAGTGGGAAAGGTTTCAAATTTTATAAATTGGGTTGAATCTAACTCAGATTACCTGACCAGGAGAGCCCCCAAGAAAAACAAGGTGTGGTAAAGGTTATAGTAATGGTAATTAAGGAATTTGTGTTGTGTATGCTGGGCCTCCCTCACTAAAAGCAGTGACCCAGCCTGTGGCTATTGGCATCATTTCCAACTGCTGAGACATGCTGTCTTTTTAGAGAGAAGTCCAAACCAAATCTTTGCCCACTCCGAAAACCAAAATATTCTTCTCATTCCTTTCAGCCACAGAAAGGACTGAGCTTTTGCTAATAGGATCCATGTCTCTGTGACCTGTGGATGCATCAACCTGTTTTCTACACTGCATGTAAGCAACAAAAGGTTTAACTCTAGTTGCTTTTCTTCCCAGAGTCATGGAGTGTTAGAAGTGCTAGAAGTTAGAAAGGATCTTCAGAGTGAACCACTTTAAGACTCTCACATTCCAGATGAAAATACCAATGCTCAGACAGGTGAAATAATGTGTCCATGTCCCCACAGCTGGAAAATAGTAGAGCTTGAACTCAGGCCAACTGATGCTCCACTCAGGTCTGCAGCTGGGTATCATCCATTATAGCGTCTCTGCTCAAGAGCAAAACCTCTTTGGGGCGATGCATTAACCTCTAGACGTTGTGTGCCAGATCTGTGTGATGACAGGCTGTGCCATCAGAGAGCTGTACTGTGTTAAGCGGCAGCTGGGTAGCCAGCACCCACGAGCAAATCCCGTGGGTGACCTGAAAGTACAATCTTTTCTGAGCTGAATGGGATCTGTGGAGATCTGTAAGAGGTTCGTCCTGAGAGGAAGTTCTGTTTTGCTGAGTGGTTGAACATATGCTCCAGGCTGTATAGCACATTATGGAAGCCCTTTCCTTTGTCATGATAGGTGATCCAGTTTGGAGACTCTGATGCATCAGGAGGATTTTTCTCGTCCTTCCCATGGCAAGACTTAAAGACGTTAGATTCAAAATCGTATTTCTCTCTCCTTTCTGCCAATAGAGAATAATTCTACTGTAGTATTGCTAGTGTCTAATGCTTCGGGACGTATGGGAGGTCATTTCTATTTCATCTCATTTCAGTCAGCAGATATTTACGGAACTCTATGTGAGCCAGATGCCATGCTAGGAATAACAAGGGCATTGAGGACCGCCACCTTCCCTCCTAGGTTCAGGGCAGTGACAGCGTGCATGGCCACCATTGCTGACCATCCCTGCTGTGGCCTTTGCTGGGTGACCTCTGACTCCCAGAGCCTTGATTCCCTGATTCTTCCTCAGAACAAGTTGTCCCTCATACTAAGACTCCCTTTGAAAAGATGAGAGTTTTACCAAGAGAGAAAAATTTAAAATTTTTCTTTGACGTCTTATTCACTTCGGTTTTCGTCAACATTTGAGAGAGCTGAAGCGAGGACAAGGAGAAAGAGTATTTAAGCCTCGAAAATGTAAAAAAGTCCCCTTTACGTCTACTTTTGAGAAGATGATTTTCAAATATTCTGTACTCTCAAGGATCCACTGCCCCTTGGATATGCCTGCCTTGGCTACCATCACGTTAGAAGACGCTGTGTTTAGGCTTCAAAGAAAGGAATTACACTGAGAACTTTTAGTGATAATTCTTTTATTGTAACCTTGGTTTTCTTCCTCCTGCTAATCTTTCTAAATGGGGATTGCAGGATGAGGCTTGCCAGGCTGTAATCGACCTCCAGGGAATGTAGCACATGATCTTTTCCCTTATTTGGCACTGAAATTTCACCGGGCTGTGTTAATCTGAGTGAAACACACTCTAGGAATATCTTTAGAATAGTTCTATAGTTGGAAAAACTGAGACCAGGTAACGATGGAACCAGGTTTTACATGCCATGCGGGAAGCCTATTAAGGCAGTCAGTATTTCTGTGGCAGTATTCAAATATAGCAGGGCCAGATATGTAGGCCTACCTTAAAAACGTTCTTGTGCATGTGTGTTTTATACTCAAGATGTTAGAGCTGATAAAGCGGCATGGGGTATGTGTGCACAAATGGAAGGAAGCTGGGCTTGTCTGTTTGGATGACACGGCTCCGGGCTAATTAAGGGTAGGAGAGGGATGATTGTGTGTGCTTTGGTTGCCTTCAGGGAAGGAGTCGCAGCCCCCAATGCAGTGGTATCACGGAAAAAGAAAACCCCTTGAACTTAAAGCAGTTGCCTTACCTGTAACAGACGGACAGCAATCTCAGCCTCACTGACTCTGTGTGAGGGTCAAAGGAGAAAATACTTGGGAAAGTGCTTCATAATCTCTGTAGCACTCTGCAAGAGCAGGAAAATGTGCTTGCGATCTTTATCACGATGATGTGGAGTGAGTTATTCCCCAGATAGTCATGATAAGGTCGCCAGAAGAGTCGGGAGGTCACTTTACCAAGCAGAATTTTGTAGGTGTTGCAGAAACTCCCGGTCTGAGTCACTGAGTAAAGTCAGGGGTCATGAGAAGTGTGCTCTATTTAAGATGTTAGGTTCCCTTTCACATTTCATTTGACCAACAGAACAGTTTCACTTCATTTCCAGTCACTTTCACTTTCTCAAGCTTTGGTTCAGTGTCCATGACATTCCCACACTTAAACCTTTGCAGTGTCTTCCTTGATGTTTTATCTGAGAAGTCGGTTTATCTGACTAATGCACTGTGGTCAGAATGAGAGCGTTGCTCATGGTGCACTTCCTAGGTAGGAATGTGTAAAATAAACAAGCGGCCTAGCCCAGAACATTCTCTAGGACCTGTCCCCCTGCCCTCCCCACCCATTGCCTAGTGGCTCTGATTTGTTTGTGTATAAGGCTACTTCCACTTCTAGGTCAAGGGCCTGACTCCCTGTGCCCAGAGCCCTTCTTTCCATGTACTCTAGCTTGGTGCCTGTATTGGTGTCTGGCTACCTGCTTTCTTCTATAAATGAGAGTTGTAACAAGGTGGTGAACTTTCTATAACAGATTTATAAGAGCCAAGGTGTTCTAGCTCAATCTCAGGAACCATAATCTAGACAAGATGCACAGCATATATTGTTCTGTCATCTTTCGGCATCCTTCTCACAACCCTAGAAAATATTTAGCCTAGAAGAAAATTCAAGTAGTAAGTTTTTGCTGCATTTACTCCTTAAAGGCCTTCAAATGTCTGAGGGGGAGCAGGATGAGATACATCCTTTGGGACTCCAAGGGGTAGAACTAAGGTCATGAGTAGGAGCTACACAGAAACAAATTTTGATTTAATAATATGAAAATTATTCTAACAGAGTTGTTCAGAAATGTAATGAACTGCCTTAGGAGTCTGAGTGTCCATGCTGGAGATGTTTAAGAGTAAGTGGGACAACCAGTGAAGGTATATTGTAGAGAGGATTTATGTTATTGGACTAGGTAACTTTTATTTTTTAAGCTGTATTAGAATTTTAGCCATAAAAGCAACACATGCATTTTATCACAAAATAATGCAGAACTATATAAAGAATAAGTGAATTTTTTTTCTTTTTCATCTCTCTGACCACATTACCACTCTCTACCCCCTTTCCCCATTGAAGCCAGGGTTTGGAGAAGATAGAAAAATGTTAACAGAAATATATCTAATCCTATTTTTATACTGCATTCACTGGACTGAATATGGTAAATATATTTTTAAGAGGTAAAAAAGAAAAATAGAAACGATAGTAGGAGAGCTCCTAGCTGTCTTAAGTGAGTCAAAGGCCTTGGGCCAGTGCTAAGTATAGTATAGAGGATAGACTAAGATAAAGGGTTATTCTAGAACTTGGTTGGGAAATAAATTAATATAGATAGCCATCAGAGAATGGATCAGAGCAGAGTTGTGGACAGTCACCTAAAGACAGTGTTGTCTCTAAGCCAAAGACTGGCGTAAATGTAAGTGAAGCACAAATGTGCCTGAATGGGAACATCAGAAGCACCTAAAAGTGAACACTGTGCTCCAGGCCCCCAGTAACTGTCCTCGGGAATGGGATTGTTGGTGGCCTTCAAGGTTTCAGTTCAACTTATAAGTCCTCCTTTGCAAGAGATTCAATTTAACATTTCAGACCTATAGCAAACTTCTTCTGATACTTTATGACTGCAGTTTGCCTCTATAAGTAGAACTGTCTGAAGGGGAAAATGCTCTGGTCAGGCAATGATGACCATAATGGTCTGTGTGAGAGATACATTACTGTTGTCAATCAATAAATTGACATTCTGGTTTGCTACACCAGTTCGTTGTGAGTTTTGTTAGGGTGAGGCACTGTGACTTTGTCTAGTCGACTTGGGGATACTGACAGTGTCATGGCTTGGGGTCTGCAAGGCTGGAACTGGAACCCAGCTGCATAGTTCATATGGCTATTAGGTGGCATTTGTACAAAAAAGAGGTAATGTAACACTTGGATAGAAATTTGGGTTCCAGAAATTAATTGACATGGGTTTGAATGCTAGGTCTGCCATTTTCAAACTGTATGACCTAAGCCTGTTTCCTTCTTTGTAAAAAGGAGAGAGATGCTCACAACATCAATCTAAAAGGATTGTTTTGAGGATTAAATTAGATAATCCATGTAAAGTGCTAGACTCAGTGCCTTACATGTAGCCACAACCATTATCACCACCACCACCAAGGCAAATGACACCTTGTGATGATTATTGAGAGCCAATATGAGCTCAAAAAAAGTAAAACATTCCTATTTCTAAATCCTTTTATCCTTCTACTGTTCATCTGATTGGTTATAGTGTCGGAGTGGATTTTTATTTCTGGAAGAAATCTGGCAGTGACTTTTATTGTATTCTTGTTGTCTACTTGGGATTAATTAAGTAAATTCATACTTATTTTCATACTGGTGTAACAAATGTAACCAAGTTGTTTTGAGCGGATTGATGGATTGATGCCCATCTGGACAGACTCATGAGTCTATTTGTGGATGCTGTTCTGTCCAGTCCAGTATACTCAAAAACTTTGGATGAAACCACAAAAGATATGGCTGTGTAACATATAGTTCACTCAAAGTTGGAAGAGATGGCTAACACATCCAATAAGAGATACAAGATTTTAAAAAGATCTATGTAGTTTGATGGGATGGGTTTGCCAATAACAACCACACGTAACACTTACTGAAGACTTAACCGTGTTCCAGGTAGAATGGATTATGTAGATTCCCTCATTGAATCCTCCTATGACCCTCTGAGGTCTGTACTATTAATATTCTATTTGACAGGTAGCTATATAGAGGCACAGAGATGTTAAATTACTTGCCCAAGTCCCACAGTTGAGAAGAGCCACAGCTGGGACAGGAACCACTTGTTTAACACTGAAGTGCATGTTCTTAACCACTATACTATGCTACCAGAGCCAGTGAGTCAGAATTTTACAGAGGTCAAGGTAACGTCCTACACTTAGGTTAAGAAAATATTACATTAAGTCCAAAAAAGGAAGGTGGGAGTTCAGTTTGAAATCAAGTAATGGGGGAAGGTTTTTAGGACATTTGTTGGCAGCAAATACAATGCGAGGCAACATTGTCATGTACTTGCTTAAAGAAAACAACAATGAGTTCTGTACTCTGAGTGAGAGAGAAGGGAGCCTAGTTCATGTCTGCACAGGAGTTCTTCTTAGAATCCTTGGTGAGGAGTGCAAAAAGGACCAGAATATTCTTTTTTTTTTTTTAACATTTATTTTTGAGAGACAGAGAGAGACAGAATGTGAGTGGGGGATGGGGAGGGCCAGAGAAAGAAGGAGAAACAGAATCCCAACAGGCTCCAGGCTCTGAGCTTTCAGCACAGAGCCTGACGTAGGGTTTGAACTCAAGAACCATGAGATCATGACCTGAGCTGAAGTTGGACACTTAATTGACTGAGCCACCCAGGCGCCCCTTGACCAGAATGTTCTGTAGCAGGAGGCCCCTCATGGAAGCCTTAGGGCAAGGGAATTGTGTTAGCCCTGGTACCTGTCAACTGTAACTCCAGTGGGGGCATCCAAGCCAGTGGGGCACTCTTGTCTCTGAAATGTCCTGCCTCTGTAGGGAATTGTGTGAAAAGGACCCCTCTAGCATTGAGGGCTCTGGGGAATCCTGATGACTTACAGGGCCCCCCTTCCTCAGATTCTCTGAGATCAGTGAAGACTTGTGTTGGTGAACAACAACTCTGGGTTAAGCAAGTCAGTGATTTAAGGCCTGAGTTTATTTGAGCAAGGAGAGATGGTCAGTGTTCTGAGAGTTATGGCTGGTCATGTTCTGGAGGTGGCTTTGCTCCAACTGTTTGTTCACCAGTGTTTTGAGTTAAAGGGAATGACAGTCTACAAATTTACGCACATGGCACTTCACAGAATAGAAGAAGCCAACTTCTGGCCTCTGATATCCACATGCAACAAATATAGCTTGTGTTCTTCCCCCAGGACTCAATTTGTAAGCCTCTTTATTGCATTGTGCTGTAGTAAACAATTTCCCAGTTTTGTGGGCAATCTGTGAAACCATCTTTCCCTTTATTTCAACTTTGTTGTTGTTGTTTTACGTTTATACTGTGAATTAAATGGACCCTTAGGGGTTCCAATTATATTATGGAAAAAAAGAACTTGGGAGTTCTGAGAACCTGAAGGACATTTTGTTTTCCTCAGCTAGATATTTAGGACCTTTAGGACTGGGTTATCATTTTTCCAAAATTTCAAGATTAATTATTCCTGTCACTTCAAATGGCACCAATAGTATATTCAACTCTTTCCTGAGATACCCCATAATAACTCTTTATTATTATATGATGTTTTAAATTTTACAAAATGCTATTTTACACACAATAATAATCTCAAATAATCCTGCTTGGAAAGTAGAACAGAAGAGACTAGACAGGTACTATTGTCAGAAACCAAGAACACGAAACTCAGAGACTGGTGGTGGTGACAATTAAAACAGATGGTTTTTGAACACCAACTCTGTGCCAGCTATCTGCAATAATTTATTTAATCCTTGTAATAATAGTTCTGGAGTTAAGTATCAATTTCTTCATCTGGGGATGGGGATGCTGTGGCTCCAGAGCATAACTTGACCAAGGTCACACAGTAGTAAGTAGAAGAACCAGAATCAAAGCCAGAACTTTTTGATTTTGAAATCCATGTTCTCAATCAATACATTATTACTACCAGAGAGGTTATGAACCTGCCAGGGACATCTGGCTGCCCAGTGGCCTAAGCAGGGTCAGAATCTATGTCTTTAAACTGTTTAGCACATTTTCTACTGTACACTGCAGCTGTTTCGCTGGTTTTCATTAACAATGGGTTCTTTTCAATACATAAAGAGGAAACAAATGAAAACTGAGCCAAACCATACCCTTATAACATAGAGGAATTCAATCAGAACCTTAAAGAATCTTAGGCTATCATGAGATTTTTAAGTGCCTAATGTTCTCTTCACATTCTGATTATTCTTCACCACCACTACCATTAGTTAATGCAGGTGGTCCTTTTTTTTTTTTTTTTTTTTTAATGTTTTATTTCTAGGAGAGAGAGAGAGACAGCGTGAGCAGGGGAGGGTCACAGAGAGAGGGAGTCACAGAATCCGAAACAGGCTCCAGGCTCTGAGCTGGCAGTCAGCACAGAGCCCGATGCAGGGCTCGAACCCACGAATCACGAGATCATGACCTAAGCGAAAGTCGGATGCTTAACCGACTAAGCCACCCAGGCGCCCCAATGCAGGTGGTTCTTGATTGATAGTGATTCACCTGTGAGCCTATGCCAGGTACACCTATTTTACAGTATTTGGGATTTATAGAGGCAGTATGTTTCTTAGTCAATTTTTGGGTAATAAGTTCTGATATTAACTGTAGCAGGAAAACAAACAGGAGAGGCAGTGAGGTTCAGCAGAAAGAGCTCAGACCAACCTTTTGGGATCAGTCCAAGCAGAGTTAAAAATCCCAGCTCAGCCTCTTCCTAAAGGAGGCACCTTAAATAAGATACTGAATCTCACTAAGAATCTATTTCTACATTTTACAATGAAGATAGCATTTGACTCATGGGTTTATTGTAAAGAACAAGTGAAAAGGGCAGTTTAATGTTGATTTTTTTTTTTTTTAGCCATTCTAACAGGTACAAAGTGAAATCTCACTGTGGTTTTGATTGCATTTCCCTGACATTTAGTGATGTTGAGCATCTTTTTATATGTCTGTTGGCCATCTGTATATTTTCTTTGGAAAAATGTCTATTTGGTCCTCTGTTTTTTATTCAGATTGTTTGTTTTTTTGGTATTGGGTTGTATATGTTCTTTATGTATTTTGGATATTAACCCCTTATTGGATTTATCATTTGCAAATCTCTTCTCCCATTCAGTAGGTTGTCTTTTTATTTTGTTATTGGTTTCCTTTGCTGTGCCAAAGCGTTTATTTTGATATAATCCAATAGTTTATTTTTGCTTTTGTTTTCCTTACCTTAGGAGACATATCTAGTAAAATGTTGCTACAGCTGATGTCAGAGCAATTGCTGTTCTTGCTCTCTTCTATGACTTTTATGGTTTCAGGTCTCACATTTAGGTCTTTAATTCATTTTGAGTTTATTTTTGTGTATGGTGTTAAAAGGTAATCTGGCTTCATTCTTTTACATATGTTGTTCACTTTTCCCAGCACCATTTATTGAGTAGATTGTTTTCCCCATTGTATAATCTTCCCTCCTTTGCAATAGATTAATTGACCATATAATTGTGGACTTGTTTCTGGGCTCTCTATCCTGCTCTGTTGATCTCTGTGTCTATTTCTTATGCCAGTGCCATACTGTTTTGATTACTATGGCTTTGTAGCATAACTTGAAATCTGACATTGTGATACTTCCAACTTTGTTCTTCTTTCTCAGGATTGTTTTGTGTATTCAGGGTCTTTTGTGGTTCCTTACAAATTTTAGTGGGTTTTTTTTCTAGTTTTTATGAAAAACGCTGTTAATATTTTGATAGGGATTGCATTGAATCTGTTGATTGCTTTGGGTACACCTGAAACCAGTGTAACACTATGTGTCAACTATACTCAAATTATAAAAAATTTGCTTACTGGGCCTGTACTATATAGTAGGTGATGTGCATGCATTTACATAATTAATTACAGCATTAAACTTCGTGAAAGCCTTCGGAGATAGGTATTATTAGGTATTATTTCACTTCTAACCACCTGACAGATAAGGAAACTGAATCTCAAGATTTTATAACCTTCCCAAAGTAAACTCCACTTTAGTGTCTCGTAAATGTTTAAGAGGGGATCAAATCAAACATACCTATTTCAGTTTCCCAGAAGCCATGAAATATCCCTAACTTTCCCTAAAAGTTTTCCCAGAGAAGGCTGTCAAAGTCTTAAAGAATCCCATCTAAGTTCCATTATTCCAGCTGTTCCTTCACCTTTTTACTTGTGGTTATAAAATTAAATCTAGAATTGCCTAGAAATTTAATGTATTATATTCCTCTGTTTGGATCTATTATCTTCTCCATCATCAAGGATTAAGGAAAACACTTCCCTGGTTTTCCTCTCCTCCATGAACAGAGGTCTAAGGGAGCTGGACAGTCATCCCTCTCTGACCCCACTCTCAGCCTCATCCCCAGTATTTACCTCCAATAATGCAGCTCTGATTTCAGTATTCTTGACCATTGTTTAGACGTCACCACAAGAAACCCAGCTCATAGGAAAACCCTTTACCTCCCAAACTCTAATTTTTCTCTTCTACCCCTTTTCCACTTTTCCCCAAGTCCTGTGTCCCCTAGAATTCAGAATCCAGCATCAGCAGAATCTCCTATATTCCCAACCTTTTCATGGAACATCCTTTTCATGTTCTAACGCCAACAGAAATATATTTCTCTCCTGAGCATGTTGTCCTTGTAATGGTGGCAGTTTTCTTTTTTACCATCTCCTGCTACTGGGCTGGGATGCAAAGTGGGTATCATCCTTTTCCTCATTGCTGCTTTCAGATCATTATTCATCCCTCATTCCCAAGAACCTCCAGCTTTGAATCTCACACTGTCAGTAATATAGAGATATCAGAGAGCTTAATCCTGCACAGTGTAAAGATGTGTCATTTATGGTTGATTAAGATCCTTTATAAAGGTCCCTTTATCAAGAACATAACTGCTTTTTCAGTCAGTCGGTGTTCTATGATGAGAGTATACAGAACAGGGGAAGTGGGTTCTTCCATCTGGCTGACTGGCAGTTGGGACCTTAACCCCCTCAGAGTACAAGGACCACTGTGTTAGTGGATGGACACCTCATCTGAAGCATGCTACTAAGACCTCCAAACACTGAACATACACAACCCTTGTCCTACAGTGATAGTCACAAGATTTTTTACTTGGTGGGACTATGGGGTATAGGCCAAGCTAAATAGATCACCCTCATTTTCACAGTCTTTGGGGACGAGTGGGACCTTAACAATGTGGTGCAGAGAGTGGGACACTCATGTAGAATATTTTTCTAAAACTGTGGAAGTCATGGAAGACTGAGGGTCTGGAATATGAAGGGCTTGTCTACTTAATTTTGAAAGGACAACTTTGTATAAATTAGCAGGGCCGTCTTGTTTAGGTTAGTCTGAAGCAAGTAAGAGGGCCTTATTGGATTTCTCCGTAAATTCTCAGTAGTTCCCAGAGGTCAGAACTGTTCCTTATCTAGAACAGTTACAGGTCTTTAGGTTATAGACCTAATGGGGATATAACTTTAATGTTGTACAGTTAAACCAACTTCACACTATTTACAAGACATGTCATACAACACCAAAAACAAGAAATTGGAGTATGTGGAAACTATGCTACTGAAATTAAGCAGCATAAGGAAAATTAATATAACCCTATAAGTCACAGCTTGACTTCTGTTTCAGGAGCTGACCCAGGGGCAGTGGAGCCAAAAACAATTTTAAGACCTGTTCTGTTCTGACTTGTAAAGATTATTTGATGTTGTTCCTCCATCACCATCTCACTTCCAAGTTAGTACAAGGGGTTAGGAAAAAGATTGTAATTTTGCCTGGTTCGTTTCTGGTCTTTGATTCTGGCTTCAGTAAGGTAAGATGTCTACTTTTTGTTGAGCACCCTTGGCAGTTGGCAGTACATTTCATAGCAGTTTATGTGGCCGCTGGTAATATTTGTGACACTCTGAGGATGGGCACCCGACAAATATGTGCTTGTTAGAAAGCATTCCAATTTGTAAGTGATGACTTAAAGTTTTTACGAACATGAGTGCTGGCGGTATGGCATTGACATTGACTTATGTCTGTTTAATTAAGAGGCAGAAATTTCAAGTGTATAATTATGACATCCGTATATTGTTTTTTCTTTAGAGAGGATGAACACATAAGAACTGTGAAAAATTCCCCTATTTAAATCAGAAAATTCATATTTCTATATTGAAAAAATAGGCATAGATAAGAGCTCAAATTTGTAGAACTTTCAGTATGAAGATATGATGTGTTAGACAGTAGGGTGTATGGGTAGTATCAAAGTACATATTCCCACTTGGCACTGCTCAACAGGGGGATTACGCAGTCGAATGTAGATATTGTTGTGGCCACTGTCAGGGAAGTGTTTGTGGTTCAATAAAGGACGAAGTCTGGTGACAGGGCGGTGGGAAAATCCCTACATTCCGACAGAATGGGTAGGTGGATGCAAGGCTGACAGCAGAGAAACTTTCAGAATTAGAGAAAAAACTACAAAATTCTAAAAAGATTAGTAAGGAGAAAGGGAACTTCTGAGTAGTTAAAGTACCCAGCATGGAATATTGTTGTGACAGAGCCCTGAATCTTCTGTATCAAATCTTCCAAGTTCATTTGGGAGCAAGATAATTTGATAATTTTTTTTCTCCCATAAGGATGCTTTATGAAGGAAACCTGTAGGAAATTGGAATTATTCTAAGGAAATTTGCTTTAACATAAACCCAGTTAGACTTCATCTAGTCCACAGGATGTCTTTCCCTTTATCCCACTCAGTTACCTTGCACTAGAAAGGGTGTCTGTCCTCTAGAAGAACGTGGTGACACATTCACAAATGGGGCTTTGAAAACATTCTCGAAATTCCCAATGCCTCTGCCCTTTTTTTATAGATCTCCAGAAATGGTGGAGAGCCCACAGCCTCCTTTAGTTACCTTGCTCTTAGTTAAACTCTGACTGTAAAGGTATCCTTTTTTGTCTGTCTAAATCCTTTGTATTATCTTTTGGGCCCTCTTCTTTCTGCTCTATCTTCACAAGGGATGGAAAGCAGCTGGTTACTATTCTTTGCTTAAGAATTCTTGTATATTTGAAGAAACTGATTAAATCACCCCCTGTGACTTTGGGTTTTTAGATAGAATCATTCCCATCTCTTTAGTATTCCATATGTCTTATTTTCCAAGTCTAATCAGCTTTGTGCCTCTCCTAGAAACCATCTGGATCCCAGAGCTTGATGCTGTAGTCCATAGGGTCTGACTAATTCTTTAGTAAAAAGAAGATTGTTTTGTGATTCCTAAGTACTTTTTCTTATGAATCTCATTGTCTTGCTTGATTTTTTTTAACTTGTAATTCTTAATTGGGCTGTGATTCATATACCCATTTAAAGTGTGCAATTTGGTGGGTTTTGGTATATTCACTAGGTGTATAACCATTGCTACTATCCAATTCTAGAACATTTTCATTGCCCCAGAAAGGAAACCTGGTGCCTGTTAATAGTCACTCTCCACTCCCCCCTCCCCTCAGTTTCTGGCAACCACTAATCTATTTCCTGTGTCTACTGATTTGCAAATTTTGGACATTTCATGTAAATGGAATCAGGCATGTTGCCTTTTGTGTCTGGCTTTTTTCTTTTAACTGTTTTCAAGGCTCATTCATGTTGTAGGATAAGTTGGGACTTCATTCCTTTTTATAGCTGAATAATATTCCATTGTATGGATGCACCATATTTTATTCTTGCTTGCTTGTTAAACTTAGTACATTAAGGCCAAATAATCCATTCTGTTTCTCCTCCATGGACATTCTATCAAATTTTAGTTTTTCAACCTCATTTAGCTTTTTTTTAATTCTTTAATTTCTTAATATCCCATTGAGTCCCCACTTGTACTGCCTAGTGCAGTATTAGTTACACACAGAAGAAAAGACCTGAGGCCAACCCGCAAATGTGCCTAGAACATGACTTGTTCCATTTTTTTAATAGGTTTCATTATGGAATGAATACAACACCTCCCCTTTTATTCTTCAGGGTTTCATTCCTCCCAAGTTTGGACATTCACTAAATAGTGTTAGAGAGGAATACTTGTCAAAAGCATGCTAGCTGGCTTCCTACAGTGGCCCCAGGTAGGAGTGGACAAGGATTTTGATAGCATATCCTCAGTTATTATAAAACCTCCCTCCTGTCACTGATGGTGATCATTTGTTCTGTCTTCATTAAGAATGGACACACAGAGGCATTTAAAAGAGCTTGATTTACCCTTATGATCACAAGACACATTTGGGTCTGTGGTTTGGCCGTGCCATTTACCAGCAGTTATATCCTGATTGTTGCATCTATGAAATGAAGGAGTAATATCAACCTTGTAGGCTTGTTGTGATATTTAAAGGAAATAACTCCTGTAAAGCACTTACAAAGAATGCCTGGCATATGTTATGTGCTTAGTAAGTGATAGTTGTTATTCTCATGCAGAGTCTTGAGAAACAAATGTTATTGTGGCCCTTATCAAGGAGCTTAGTATTCTAATGGCAGAGACAAACAATCGATAATTCTAAATTTTAGGAAAAAAAGCAGAAACTTAGGAAAAGGTACTAAGAAGGCATAGAAAGTATAAAATAATATTTTCTATGTCATTTTAGTAAATGTGGGGGTTAAGTTTAGAGAAAGCACCACTGATATCAAGAAAGAAATGTTTGTCTTTCTCGAATACCCATATGAGTTGTCATTTCTGTGAAGGCTAGAACTCCATTGTTTTGTACCTCACTATGCCTGGAAGTACTTCATAAAATGACTACATGGAGTGGGTACTCAAGAGGTTTTTGCTGAATTGCTGTCTATAACAGCATTCTAGAACCATCCTTGGTTCTCTTCTCACTGTCCATTCTCCTTGGGTGATCTCTTGTTTATGTCTGTGGAATCCAGCCTTACCCCAACCAGTCTCACATCTCTACTACTGGCCCAGACTTCTCTCTGAAGCACCAGGCCTGTGTGTCCAAGTGTTTGCTGCAGATGTCCTACTCACTACATCTTTTGTTGCTGACTGCACCTCCTATGCCCACATCTGAACTGTTAGTCTTTCTTTCCAAAATTACCATCTCACGTTTTTCCTAGCTTGGTCAGTGAGGAAAATCATTATCTATGTAGTTACATCTACATCACAATTTGGGGCCTTCCCACTCACACCCAATCAAAGATGTTTACCTTCCTTTTTCTCCTTCTGGTTCAAGATCTCCTCCATGATGGGGTTCCTTTCTCATTGCTTATTATCCCTGCCCAGCCCAAGGCCTGATCCAAAATACCCATGTTTTTTGGTTTTGTTTTGTTTTAATTTTTAAAAGTGTATTTATTTTGAGAGTGTGTGCACATGTGAGCAGGAGAGGAACAGAGAAAGAGGGAGAGGGAGGGAATCCCAAGCAGGCTCCACACTGTCAGTGCAGAGCCCGATGTGGGGCTCCATCTCATAAGCCACAAGATCATGACCTGAGTCAGATGCTAAACTGACTAAGCCACCCAGGTGCTCCAAGATTCTCATGTTTTTAATAAATGTCTAATGAATAGGCGTTTTTTATTGAAAGGACACACTCACAAACGTGTGTGTGTGTGTGTGTGTGAGAGAGAGAGAGAGACAGAAAGCACATACACATAGTGTTCACACTAATCCTCCAAGTTCACTGACTCCTGTCCAGTTCTTTAACTCCCTCATTTGATGGGTGAGAGTCTTAGGTTGTGCCGGCCTGCAGGCATGTGTCATTCTTTGGGGCATGTGGATTGAGAATTCTGCCATGATAACTCAAAATTCCTTCTGGCCAATTAAGCCACATACTCCATGCTGCCAAACCATTCTCAGACATTGCTCAACCATTTTCCTTCTCCTTTGTTAACAAATTTTCAAAAACTAAAAAAAAATAATAATAATAATAAAGAATAATAATAAATAAAAGAGAGAAAAAATTGTACCCTAAGAAATTATGCTGGCCTTGATGAGAATATAGTTTGGACTCCCAGTTGACCATTTTCCATTCTGTCACTAGGATGTATTTGGAGAACAATAATAAATAACCCCCAAGTCCTGCCATTGTTTCTTTATGGTTTATGTTTCATGCTCTGCTGCTTGGCTGGCAGGGAAGGAGGCTTAGCTGACAAACCCAATTTCTGTAGCTGTGTTGATACCATACGTGATTCAAAGCCACAGTGAAAACTTACTAATCAGCCTTGGCCACATTTTTTTTGTTGTTGTTCTTGCTGAGAAACACACATGCACAGGCAAAGAAGCCCCATGTTTGCCAAGTGGGACCAAACAGTCCTTGTGCGGAATGGAGAAAAATTGTGAAACCATAGTGGGTGAAATTATTTAAACCATAAAAAGCAAATGACTTTGTTTCCCTGGACTGCTTGGCCTTTTAAGTGTCTCCTTTTATGTAGTCTCCAGCCTGCACGAAGCCTGTTGTGTTAATTAGGTTTTTTTTTTTATCCTGAGATCGTACTGAAATGGCGTGACTCTGTTAACAGTACTCAGATGACTTCTCAAGGACAACTTTTAGTTGGAAAAACTATTGTAAAAATAGCATCTCTCCAGAATCCAGTTTTGTTCTTTCTCAATCACTTTCTAGGCCAGTGTCTCGTTAGCTGTATAATTGATGCTGTTCTGCCTTTCTTGGCTCAACATTACTTCTGCCTGTTATATGTTCCTTCAGTTTGGGTGTCTGCCAAAATCCTACTCATTCCTCAACGTCCAACTTAAATGTCACATCCTCTGAGGAGTCTTTCGGGTTCATACTATGCTTTGTTCATATTCTGTCCTGTCCTCTGGGCACCTAGTATAAGCATAGAAGGTGTCTGATAAATATTCATTAAGTTGATGTTAACATATAGCTCAGGAGATTGCTAATTTTATACTACCAAGAGGTTTTGTACATAAACAATAAAAACATCTTAAAAATAGTTTTAAAAGCCTTAATAGCATCAGGAAACACAGTAGAAAAGTATGTTTGTTAAAGAAAAAAAATTAGACACACTGTTGTGCAATTTAGAAAAAAAATTTTCCTAAAATATTGTACATTTAGAAGGACTGCATAAAGAAAGAGAAAACAATATAGGGATGATACATGGTAAGTAAACTGTGCTTTAGCAATTTATTGCTTCTAGATACCACTAACTTATCTATACAAATGCAGGAACCAGGATGCACAAAACTGAAACCTACCTATATTCATATTTAATACATTTTAGGATTCCTGTTTAGCTAATTTACTTTTTTACTTATGTTTTAGCTAGATTCTTATTGAAGTTCGTTCTCCCTTATTAATAACTCCTTATTAAAGTTAGTAGTTGGAAATATGCTAGGAGGTAGGAGAAAGCCAGCTCACATTTAAGTTTGCTGCGGAGAAGCTGCAAAGCATCTACTTTCAGCCTAAATCGGGTGGCCTATAGTTTTACAAACCAAAACACGGTCATGGAATCCTAACTGAGGGAACTATCTTGTAGAAACCATGACACAGTTGGTTCACTGGTCAACATTCAGGACCATAGTTGGAAATCATGCCTGGTTCTGTGACTTGTAATCAACAGGGAGGGGTTGAGTTGGGAGGTAGCTGAGAGTTTAGCCACAAAGGTGATTAAAGCATTGGGAATGAAGAACTAGGAGGGAATTTAGAGAAACTGGGATTAGTCAGCTTGGGAGGAAAGGAGGATAAAAGGCAATTTAAGAGCAATCTTTGCATACATAAAGACTCTTAGCAGAACATAGTGTTTTCCATCTCACCTGAGGACAACGCAAGAGGCTTAAACTACAGCTTGAAGGATTTGGGACATAAGGAAATATCTAGTAACAAGCAAAACTGGAGTAGACTACTAAGCAATATAGAATTTCCATCTCTGAGGATTAAAACTTATATACTTTATTCTCTCTCGGTGTTGTGAGATGAGTCTTGCTCGATGACAATGGCATGGATTTGATGGCTTCCCAGGATCCCATCAGTCATGTGGTGTTTTTATTTTTAAAAACTTCTTATAGGTAGCTGGAGAGAAGCAAGTAGGCTGATCATGTCAGGAAGTGATGTAGAAGAAAGGGCACCAGTTTGAGAGTCAAGGGAGCTTGATTGTTGTCTTGCGTGTATGGTAATTAATTGGGTGATCTTATATTTATCACCTAACTCCTCTGTGCTTGAATTTTCTCATCTGTAAAATGAGGGACCCTAGCTAAATGACTCAGAATGAAATTTAAAAGATGGGAAGCAGCGGGGCACCTGGGTGGCTCAGTCGGTTAAGCGTCCTACTTCGGCTCAGGTCATGATCTCACGGTTTGTGGGTTTGAGCCCTGTGTCAGGCTCTGTGCTGACAGCCAGCTTAGAGCCTTGAGCCTGTTTCAGATTCTATGTCTCCCTCTCTCTTTGATCCTCCCCTGCTCACTCTCTCTCTCTCTCTTTCTCTCTCTCTCAGAAATAAATAAAAAACATTAAAAAAATTTTTTTAAAAGCTGGGAAGCATCATATTTAGTAAACATAGGTTAAGAGCCTTCTCTTGGCCAGCTGTCGAGCAAAATCCCTTTATAAATTTTCTCATTTCTAGATCATCTTATCCAACCCATTTTACAGAGAAGCCAGTAGAAGGCCAGAGAAACTAAGTGATTTACCAGTTTATACAACTGGTCTCAGAGCTGGGTAGACCCCAAATCTCCTGACTGCAAGGTCAGTACTCTTTCACTGAGCTGGACCTTTGATAATCATGCTCTAATATAGTATTTGAGATTCTTTTCTACTTTTTTTAACCTTCACTTCCCTTTTCTTCTTTCCAGAAATGTTTCTTATGCCCTGTTAATATGGCACTGTGCTGGGTGCTTGTCAAAAAAATGGAACTTTGGGGGTGTCTGGATGGCTCAGTTGGTTAAGTGTCCAACTCTTGATTTTGGCTCAGGTCATGATCTCACATGAGATGGAGCCCCACATAGGCTCTGTACCAACAGCAACAGCTTGGGATTCTTTCTCTCCTTCTTTCCCTGCCCCTCTTCTACTTGTTCTCTCTCTCTCTCTCTCTCAAAATAAATAAACTTTAAAAGATGGAGTCTTCAAAGATTTTTAATTCAAAGAAAAAATGTTTCAGACAGTGAAAGAGGCTTTTGGATTTTTCCAGGCATATAGATACCTTTAATGGTTCAATAATGCCTCCCTTGTCCCAAGTCTGTGGTCAGAGGCAGAGTAACAAGAGAAAGGGATATATATCCTCTAAGGCTTCATAAATTTCTCCTACCTTTCTCCATACAGTCCCTCCCCCCTTTTCTCTCTCCTCCCAGACCTCTGATATGGACCTCAATGTGGCTGAGACATAGGTGAAACTTTCCCAACTCCTAAGACCAAATTCTGGAACCCCAGGACTGTACCCCCTCCCTGCCCTGGGGTCCAAGTCTGTAGACAATCATTTAGTCTATAGGCTCCCTGGATTTAAATCCCTACTCTGCCACTCACCAACTATTGACCTCAGATAAGTTAAGACTTATGTGAAATGAGGATAATAATACTGGTATCTACCTCAGAAAGTGTTTTAAGGATTAAATGAAACAATACCAGTGAAACTATGATTATTACTCATAAAGCAGTAAGTATTACCACTCAATTAGTTTTAGCAGTTTTCATTTCCCAGACAGCAATACTACTCTCATCTCCTTAGCAGTGGTCTCTTAAACCTAGTTCTGAGACTAGACCCTTTCTAGGTCCAGTCATTTAACCTGTGCTTTTCTTCCTGAAGGTTAGTCTATTAGGGTGTATTTGTTTGCAGATAGTAAACAGATTGGTTATGTGTTTGGGCTCTATAATCTGACCAACCTAAGTCCAAATCTCTAATGTTTATTTGGAAAAACTTTAAGTATGGTAGACATACTTCAGTAAAGGCTTTGTAACATGTCTGCTGGGAATTCGTGTATTTAGTTCTGTTCCTATAGAATTGTTCAGGTTGTATGATTATGCTATTAATTATTACTGGTGACAATAATCGTAGATACTATGTATTCAGGGCCTCCTCTGTGCCAGTTGAGCTAAATAACTTGCATGTATTATATCTAATATTTATGATAACCATGTAAAGTAAATGGTCTCATCCCCATTTTAGAGATGAAAGAAATGGAGACCAAGGGAGGGAAAATAACTTGTCCAAGGTCATGAACTAGGAAATGGCAGAGCCAAAATTTAAACCCAGGTCTCTCTAGCTCGAAAGCCCAATGCCTATGATCTTTTTTTTTTTTTTTTACCATAGCTTCCTTTTTACCATTTGTAGTAAGACTAAAGGTCTCACCTCTGGGCCAGGAATAGGCTAGGTCTTAATGGCTTCTTGGCCTTACTGGGAATGGTTTTCTAGGCAATCTCTAGAAATATTCCCTATTGCTGGCAAAATAGTTCACATACTGCTTAACTGATATTGAACCATTATTGTTACTAGGAATGTACAATTTTACTTCACAATTTGTCTCAATTCTTTTGCCTTTACCACAGTGTGAAAATGCATAAAACACTGAGAGGTGTTATTTTTAGAAAACAATTTTCTTTGATTTTTTAAAAAAAAAATATTTCTATTTATCATTTTGTGTCTCCATGTAACAGCTCCTTGTTACACATCAGACATGTTTCATAAATTTGTGTAGAATGAAATGAATGAATGAGATTTTAGTAGCTTTCTTTCAGAGCACTTGATATAGTAAAACAAGGTCTGGAGATGAGTCAGATAATCTGTCCTCTAGATTTAGTCTGGCTGCTGTGTGACTTATATCGAGTAACTTATTTCTTGATTGGCCATCACATGCAGTTTGACCTTTGCAAAATGATGGAATTTAATCTAAGTGATTGCTAAGTTCCCTTCCAGGTGCCAGCTTTTGTAGCTTTTGGTGGACTAGGAGTGTGGACATAAAGTAGGATTAGCTCAGTGACTCATCTGGAACCCTAGAAACTTGCAGATTTGCAGAAAGCCTAATGTACTCTAAGAATACTACCGAATTTCTAAACTTGCAGATTGGTCCCAAAAGATTACTTGCTTCTAAGCCAAAAAGGATACTATTCCTGCCACAGCTAATATCATCTTTTGCTGTTGGGCTAAGTTGAGAGAGACCTAGCTTTATATTTTTGAAAATTCATATATCGAAAGTATACTTGTAAACAAACATCTATGAACAGCTGAAAGTAATTATTCTTACTTACATTGAGTTGTTATATTTAAATCTTTTTATATTGACTTAATAGTTACCATGCTGGCCAAGCTAACATTGTTGTATTCTTGGCCTACCTATGAGATTCTTGGCTGTTAGAGGTTCTTATAAAACCTTCTGGGAGGGCCTTGGTGGATAAGATGTGCAACTCATTATACTTTAGAATGGTGTATGATAAGAATCAAGGTGATGAAATAATATTTGAGACTTCTAGACAATTCTCAGTATAGGTTAGAAGTGGCATTGTATAAGATCCCTCTGGTTTACTCATCTCCAGAGTGACAGGAATTGTCATTTTCAAGGGCTCCCATGCTGCGGGATGAGAAAGAAATGACCCCATGGAGTAGGTATCTACAATAAAATCTGGGTTAATCTGCACGCAGGCCGTTTCAGAGTAGAGCCCTCAGTGGGATATTGGGAATAACTAGGCCCCATTCTCTAGTCCTAGGCTTGGCTATATTCTGGCAAGGCCATTGGCATATGCTGAACAGTGTTTCCTCTTTAGTTGGTCAGTCACCTGTCTCCAGATAGAGAGGCTGGCCCTGAAAACTGTAACCAGTAGGGCAAGTATCCCAGTTCCAGTGCAGGGGTTGTCATATGCCTTTTTGGTTAGATAAGACTTCAATTTGAAGCTAAGATCAGATCTGTGTTGTAGATCAGTCGTATCTGTGTATCCCAGCCAGCTCTTTAGGTTGTCTCACTGATAGATCAATGGCTTAGGATTTGACAGAATGGTGTGACCGCTTTCTGGTGCTGTCATAGGCCAGACTACGTCCTCATCTTGTACTAAAATTTCAACTTTGACTAGGTTGAAATAACACTTATCACTTCTAGCACATCACTGCATTCCACCCCTGCTCTTCAGAATAGGTTAAACTTTTTCAGCTGAATATCCAGGGCTGAGAAGGCATAGGGAATGGGCCTGTAGCCAGTTGAGAGGTTTTTACAAAAGGCATTGAATTGTGGGACAGTCTTACACAGATGACTTTTTGATTCAACATAATGTGGATTGTATTTACTGAGACTTTTTGATCACAAGCAACAGAAACTAACTCTGGCTAACTTACGGGGAAAAAAACAAAGCAGTGTTTGAGTGGATATGGAGTAGGTCATAGAATTGAAGAAAACATAAAGCAAACAGATTTCAACCAGGACCCCTCTAGAAATACAAGAAACAGAAATGAATAGACAGTCACATCATAGTACCACTTCTGAGATGAATCCCACTCCATTTTCTGATCTTTATTGTTCAGCTAATTATTCAAATTCCCAGGAGAGTGTCTGATTGGCTGGCTTGGGTTATAATCCTACCCCCTAGGCTTTGCTGAGAGGGACTGACTTCAAACGATTCAGCAAGACAGATATTTCTGCTTCTATAGGCTGAGGGATTTATAACAAGAAGCCATATAGTGAGTAGTAGATTATAATAACAAAGGGGATTTTAAAATAAGGATGACACATTGAGTTGGAATGTTTTCTCATCTGTATTTACTTATTCCTAAATATATTCCTTCATGCTTTCTTTCTCAAGTGGAGGACCAGCTGCCGCCACCTTTTTCTTGTCTTTTGCTTCTGTTCCTGATTTCTTTCTTTTCCTGAACTGCTCTACTCTACTCTAATCTTGTGTTTTCTCTCTAAATCTTCTTGTCTCTAACCCTATTTCATCTCTCCCTTTCTTTTCCTTATTTGGTCTTATAGTCCATAACTTCTTTTCCTTTTCCTGAAATTCCTTTTATTTTCTCCTCATCCAAATCAGCATCCTAGTGCCCCACTCTCAAGCTTTTATCTCTTCACTGTTAATCTCCAAGGTGTTTTTACTGACCTGTGGCCCAAAAGGCACACTCCCCCAGGGTCCTCTGTCCATGCCAGTGCTGTGCAAAGCAGTAATCTCATTGCTCAACAAGTGCCCTGAGATCCATGAATCAATGAGTAAGATCCCCGCCAGGGAAAGTTTACGTAGATACGTTTCGTATGTATATATGAGATGCGCAAGCACTCAAGTAACTAGTTTGCTTGATGGAAGGATTCTTGGATTTTTTATTTTTTTCTGGCAAGGAAGAGAGTTAAGCAAAAAAGCTGTGCTTGAATTTATTTCTTTATTAATTTAGTGGACAAGCTCCTAAGAAGTTACATAAGGAAAATAGATTATATTAAAGACAGAAACTGGGACAGGAGACCAATAAACAATTAGGCATTAGTATATCCTGCTGACACATTATTGATAGCAGACACAAAGAATGTATTATGGATGCAGTGATAGAACAGAAAGCAGAACCAGGAAGGAGATGGCAATAAATGGTAATAAAATCCAAGTGATTCATATGTTTAAGTGAAAGAAAGGAGAAAGAGGGCAGTGTACATATGTGGGAAGAGCAAGAAAATGGAAATAGAGATATGCTGGTGGAACAAAGAGATCAGAAATTTCAGAAGCGGTCCTTGCATTAATAAAACATTACATGTTAAACATCAAACAGGGAATATGCAATTATACTACTCAGATGCAGTTTCTGTAATACTTTAGAAAAATAAAAGCCAGACAATATTAGAGTAGTATTTTTTTTAATTTAATTTCAAAGATCAAGTCATTGATAAAATGAATTAGAAGAGTTCGAATAAATGAAATGAGGAACAGTGGTAAGTGGTACAAGTCTTGAGCAGGAAAAATGATTTTATTTTAAATGGTACTACCAGTTTAACAATCGTCAAAAAAGGAAAGCAAAATGGTAATAAATACTTTGAGTGTTGGCGGATCAACCTGGCCTAAAAAAGAGCAGACCTACCTGCTGTTTGCCAAGAACTGTGCTAGGTGCTTTATATGCACTTCTGATTTAAGCCTCACTATACATAAAAGTGAAGCCAAAGACGGAGAATGATATCCATTGGGAGGAAAAAAGCAGAGGGAATTTTCTAAGCCAGTTCCAAAGTCCTAACACCGAGGGGGAATAACTTGGTTTTGTCAAGTCAGAGTGAGAAGCCAAAGGCAGCAGACATAGGATATTGTCAGAGGTAAATCACCCAGCCCAGATTGTTTTGTCTTTATTGCAAGGTCAGAGGACTCAAGCGCGTTGGCCACATGTTTTCAACCATGGAAATCCCCTAACTTTCCAATGGCTGCGATCCCATAGCTCTGAAGTTTTACTCACAGGATGGCTCTCTTCCAGCTTTCAAATCTCTCCAAGTTGATTAATCATTTTTTTCTTCTGACTCATTCAGGCCTCTAGAACATAGCTGTAGGTACTGGATGGGCTGTGTAGATCAAGGAGGTCAGATAAATTGCCTTGTTAGTCTATAGAAAAACCTAGAAGATATTGCCAAAACATTTAAGCACACTGTCCTCAGATGCTAGTATGTGGGCTGTGGCCAAAGGCCATTGGCTTAATCATGTATTTGAAGCAGGATGATTTTGTGTACACTAGAAAATCTGGGTAGGTGTGGGTATTGTAGTTCTTAATGTAAGGTTAAGTATTATAGGCCACTCAGCCAGGAAAATTCTATTATGACAGCTTATGTTCATATTTATTTAGATGGACTATGGGTCAGATCAGAACCTTACAATATTAATAACAGCATACATGCAGTGCTAATTATTTGTCAGAACAAAACAGTTTACTAATTGTTTTCCCTAAGAGACTATAATCACAGGACTGAAAGGTCAGTTCTGGTTGTTGAAACCAAAGCTATATATATATATGTATGTATATAATAACTAAATAACTATATATAACTATAACTATATATATATATAGAGAGAGATTACATTATTTCATTTGACTAATATTCCTCATCATGAAATTTATTTTAGAAGAAATGTTTATTTTATTTATTTTATTTTTATTAACAATTTTCTTAATGTTTATTTTTGAGAGAGAGACACACACAGACTATTAGCAGAAGAGAGGTAGCAAGAGAGGGAGATGGAATCTGAAGTGGGCTGCAGGTTCTGCAGCACAGAGCCTGACACTGGGCTCCAACTCACCAACAGTGAGATCATGACCTGAGCCAAAGTCAGATGCTTAACCAACTGAGCCATCCAGGTGCCCTGAAATGTTTATGTTTAAATTTATGATTGTACTTTTAAATTATACTGGAAAATCCACTTCTTTTGCTTTTGTAATGTTTTAATTTCCTGGTTTATTCTTCAATTCACAGTATCCGAGTATACTGGTCACTGAGACATCACCCTGACATGAAGTTACACATTGTGTTAGTGCTTTGTGATTGGAATGAGCAAAATACTTGGGAAAGCACAGAGGAAGTAGAAAATATTTCTGCAAAGGAAACACTTGAGTTGGAACTTAAAGAATATATAGAAATTGTCCAGATGGACATAGGGAGAAGAATATCCTCAACTGAGGCAACAGCGTGTATAAATGCAAAGAGGTATGAAGAGCATAGCATGTTTAGGGTAGAATAAGACATTTTTTAAAGATGGGGTTGTGGCAAAAAAAAATGAGATGAAACAGGCCAAGTTGGGGTAAGCTTGTGATGGACTTTGTATAGCAAAGCAAGACATTATCCTGTAAACCCTGGAGGGGCTAATGGAGGTTTTAAAGAAAGAGTAACTTCATTTGATTATGTTTTCAGGAAGGAAATTCTGATAGCAGTGTGGAGTGGGAGAAGAGAGTAAGCAAGGGACTGGTTTGAAAGCTGTTGCATAGTCTAGGAGGGACAGTGAGGGTGTAGGGAGCAAAGGTAAGTGGGTGGATTTGAGATGCATCTCAAAAGTCAAACAGGCAGACTGTAACAAATGACTGGTTAGATACAGGCCTTGAGGTTTAGATGATGACTCAGGCAAGGGACTTGGGGTCTCTGGTTAGATCATATCACTTTCATTGAGAAATTCGGAGGTAAAGCAGCCTTGGGGAGTGATGAGGTCCCTTTGTGACATGGAGAGTTGAAATTCAGGTGCTAATGAGATGAGACCTCAACGTAGAGAGAGGTCCAGTGGGCGATCATAGCATGGGTCAAGAAAGAGATCAGCTGAAAGGCACCTGAAGTACTGAAAGCTGCTTAGATCAATGAAGCAGAAGAGAAAGGGGGCCAGTAGAGAGGCTATTCTGTTCAGATTGTGGGTCAGGAGCCTATTCATGCTGTGTACAGAGTTTTAGGAATTACTAATTGGGTGTTTCACAACCACGTTTGTTGTTCCTATGCAAGACACACTTTGGATTCTGTTATTTTTCAACACATGACTAATAACTTTTTTAATGAGGTTAGCAGCCTCAGTCAAAGGCTAGCAGGACCCCGACCCCCTGTAGGCCATTCTCTGTGTGTGCTGTTTTGGGGAGGGGTTGGAGAATCGTTCTCAGAAACCCAGAAACACATGTTCCCACTCTGCTTTCCCTGGCTGACCTGATTCCAAACAACTATGGGCCCTCTAGAGATTTGCCGGCGTCCACACAAAAGAAGTGTCATTTGTATGCAGCCCCTTAACTAATTGTAACAGCCTGTTCCTGAAGTCTCTGAGAAAGCACACAAATTGGTTCTCCAGCACTTGTTCTTTTTCAAGGACACCTGTATGACCCTTTGTCAAGTCAGCTGTCCCCTCCCCCCTTGATTCACCTGCTATTTAAATTATGTGAGCAGTGATATATCTGCCACAAAAACTCCCTGTTCTGGGAAATTTCTTCAGAGGAGAATTATTGAAAAAAGTATTTCTGCTTTTGAGCCAGCTCAGGGATTTAAATCTCTTCCAGCCTGCAGAGCACCTGGAGTCAAGTGTCTGTTCCCTCTTGACTCGGGAAGAATGAGTTGCATCTTGAACCGAGGCTCATAAGCACATTTAGGGACTATGAGCCGATTTCCTCCTGCTGTTCACTGAAGCAATGAAAAAGAAACGAATTCAGATAGTCCAGAGCCAGTCCTGAGTATCACAAGGTGGGGTGGGGGTTGCAGCAGCATACTAGAACTGAGGAGCCTGGTTGTGAAGCCATATGTAGGACTGTCTTATGCAGGCTGCTGGAGCCACCTCCCTCCCAAAGCCACACTTCCCATTTGCAATGATAATTGACTCACCATGACTTTTTCTCTTGTTTCACATTGCTCCTAACTTCTAGCACCTTACACCTAAGAGGCCAGTGATAAATATTTGTCAACTGATTAGATTTTCCAAATTGTTAGAATATGAAAGCCTCTGAGCTCCTTGAATGTGATTAACTTTACTAATGGCAAAGGAAAGGTGCATGTATTGATTCAAGGTCACACAGTGGCAATCATGGCATCTACTGACCCACAGACATATTTCACTTTGACATCTCCATGATGTCTGTAAGAAAATAGGAATTCAGAGGCGGCTGAATTGGGTGGCTCAGTCACTTAAGCGTTGAACCATGGCTCAGGTCATGATCTCATGGTTCATGGGTCTGAGCCTTGTGTCAGGATTTGTGCTAACAGCTCAGAGCCTGGAGCCTACTTTGGATCCTGTGCCTTTCTCTCTAGCTGTCTCTCCCCTGCTTACACTTGAACTCTATAAAAAAATGAATAAATGTTAGAAAAATAAAATATGAATTCAGTGTCAGTATTAAAAAATTGAGACTTATATAAAAATCCAGGTTTTTGACTTCTGAAAATTCGGAGACCTACAACATTGGGCTGTCTTTCCCTTTAGAATGGGCATGCCTCCCCATTTGCCAAAGCCCTCACCACTCCCTGCTTTTCTTACACTTGACCCACCTCACTCATGTTTCATGCCTTGCCTCTGTAGGCTTTTCTTTGTAGGCTCTACTAGCAAAATTATTTACAACCCTTAAAAATTAGCATCATGTTTTAAAATTTACTGTGTCTTCATTGAAATATAATTGAGATAATAATTTGTATACCATAAAAGCCACCCAGGTGAAGTGTAAAATTCATTATTTTTTGGTTTATTCAGGGTTGTGAAACTATTACTACTATTGAGTTTTTAAAAAAATTCACCTCAAAAAGAAATCCAGTACCCATCCAGCACTTACTTCCCAGTCCCCCATCCCCACACTGATCTACTTTCTGTATATATGGAATTGGGTTGTTTCTACTTTTTAGCTATTATGAATAATGCTGCTATGAACATTTGTATGCAAGTTTTTGCAAAGACATGTGTTTTCATTTTTCTTGGGAGTGGCCATGTTGGGTTTTATATTAACTCTATGTTTTAGCATTTTGAGGAACTGACCAATTGCTTTCCAAAGTGGCTGCACCATTTGACATCTCCACCATCAAGGTATGAGGGTTCCAGTTTCTCCACATCCTCACCAGCACTTCTTATTGTCAGTGTTGTAGTTGTGATAGTTGTTGTGAATTGTATTGCATTATGGATTTGATTTAAATGTGTGTGTGTAAAATAAAATTCTTTACTTTTTATAAGGAAATGCTGATAGATTATGCTGATAGATTATGCTAACCCTTACTCATCACTGGAACTTTCAGCTTGGCTTCAACTCTTTTTTTATTTTTTTTATTTTTATTTTTTAATGTTTTTATTTCTGAGAGAGAGAAACAGCGTGAACAGGGGAGGGTCAGAGAGAGGAAAATACAGAATCTGAAGCAGACTACAGGCTCTGAGCTAGCTGTCAGCACAGAGCCCGATGTGCGGCTCGAACCCACAAACTGTGAGAGCATGACCTGAGCCAAAGTCAAACGCTTAACTGACTGAGCCACCCAGGCGCCCCTCTTTTTTTTTTTTTTAAGTTTATTTATTTATTTTGAGAGAGATAGAGACAGCATGAGTGGGGAAAGGTGCAGAGAGGGAGAGAGAAAGAATCCTAAACAGGCTCCATGCTGCTAGCACAGAGCCTGATGTGGGGCTCGAATTCACGGAACTGTGAGATCGTGACCTGAGCTGAAACCGAGAGTCAAACGCTTAACCGACTAGGTGCCTCTGGTCTCAACTCTTATAGCCAGACCACATCAAGTGATGCAGTATACCCTGGGCTGTGGTCTGTGGAGCTCTCATGAATGGGATTAGTGCCCTTATAAAGGAGACCCTAGGGAGCTCTGTGGCTCTCTCTGCCATGTGAGATTACAATGAAGAGAATACAGTCTGAAGCCTGGAAAAGAACCAGAACTTGACCATGCTAGAACCCTGACTTGGACTTCCCAGCCTCCAGAACTGTGAGAAATAAATTTGTGTTGTTCATAAGCTACCCAGTTAACTGTGCTTTGTTACAGCAGTCCAGGCAGACCAAGAGACTAACCTTCCGAGGAACAAGGCAGTTGTTCTACTCCAGACTCAGGTTCTGCTTCTGCCCAAGAAACTATTCTTCTCCATAGTCCTTTTCATTTTTTCTTTCACTGAGCTCCAGGACCCCATTCTTGTATCCAGTGTTGATATATTTTCTTCATCTCACTACTCTCCCTTTGTCTACTGCTCTCTCTCTTCTTCTATTCTTTCTCATTTCTACCTACCTATCCCAGCAGCCCCACCCAGGGAGCTGATCCAGATTTGAGACTCTGGAAATTTCTTTTCTTTTCTTTTTTAATGTTTATTTTTATTTTTGAAAGAGAGAGATTGAGAGAGAGAGAGAGAGAGAGAATGTGAGGGGGTGGGGCAGAGGGAGAGGGAGACACAGAATCCAAAGCAGGCTCCAGGCTCTGAGCTGTCAGCACAGAGCCAAATGTAGGGCTCAAACTCATGAACCATGAGATCATGACCTGCACCAAATTCAGATGCTTAACCGACTGAGCCACCCAGGCACCCTTCTGGAGATTTCTCTGATATCATCACCAGCCAGAAGAACCCCATATGGCCCCTTTGTTCAGCAGAATCTGGTATAATCATCAGATGCTTCAACTATCTCATTTCAAATATTTGGTTCCATTTTCCCCTTAAATACAACTTACTGACAAGGTTTGTAGTTGAGAAAATTTGGCCTCCCTGAGTATAATTCAATATCTAAATAAAAAAAAAAAAGTAAGGTCTCCGGTTGGAGGTGCAATAGCTATGCTCACCACATAGCTCTGGCCCACTATATTTTTCGTTTTTACATAGCCTGCCAGGCCATGGTCGGACCACGAGAGCCTCCATTGGAGCATCTGGAGCAGAGAGTCCTTTGGCTACGTGTGACAGCGAAATTGTGCAGGGACCCCTAGCCCTTCTTTATCAGCAACAGTGGTTTTTATAGGGCGCCCTTCATACCCTGGGTGTTATATCTGCGATAATAAAGACTGCCTCGGATCTTTAGTTTCCTTCATCTCAGAACAGGCCTCATTGTATATATTTAGAGCCACAGCCCATGCCTATTCTGTCTGTAATGAGTGGGATGACTTAAAACAGCACCGTTCACTCCAGGATCTGGAAACCTTTAACAGCCTCAACTCCACACTTCTTACACAACCACTTAAGAATGGACAGACAATAAACAGGACCTTCTGGTGACTGTCTGCTCAGGGAGAATGGAGAGAAAAAGAAGATGGTATGCACTAGCAGCATAAGCCTTTTTCTCTCAGGCCACTCCGACTTCAAACTCCTGTGAGGGTCCAGTGTCCTTTTTCTACAGCATATGTATAATCAATACGTATGCTTACCTAATACCTCATTGCAAGTGCTTTACTCATCAACTGCTAGGAGCTAAAATGGTAATAAAAGATGATTATTTCTCTAACTACAGAAGAAGTTAGAGGTTTCAACTGGCACAGGAACTTGCTCTTTATGGTGAGTCACTAATAGAATAAAGATAAAGTGTCCAGAGTACAAAAGGCGTCTTGTTTTCCCAAGGCCTAATATTTGCTCACATCCCTGCCTTCACTTATTTCTCAAGGAAACAGACTCTATTCTCATACTCATCCCACCTTGCTCATAGGTAATGCCAGAACTCAAGGACTTTACCCCATGAACACTTGCCTTGATGTTTTTCTTTCTGTAGATTTGTAGAACTGTCTTATGTTTTTCTAACTGAAGCCATCAGAGAAAGGTTTTCAATCTTCCCATTGTGTTGGATAGGATGGGAAGAAACTGAGAAGGAAAAGCAAAGGAACTAGCATTTGCTTTGTCTCAGACACTGTGTTGGTCACTTTACATATTAAACTAAAATGAAACTCAATTCTTAGGTGGCATGCCTACTACGAAAAACAGTTCCAGCAGGCTTGCCATCTTTGCATGTTTATCATGTGTTCCTTTAGTCAGTAGCTGTTTGTACGGGATTGTGGCTTTAACCTCAGAGACCCACCAGAGCCTTTTTAATGACATCTTTTTGTCTTTAGTGGGGCTCTATACATTGACACACCCAAATGGCATGTTCTTCCCTCTTGTAAGCTGCTAGTCAGCATTGGGACCCAGCATGGACTAACCTTTTCCTCTCTCCATGTCTTCCTCTCTCTTTTTGTTCTTCCTTTGTTATGACAAAAACATATTTTTGCTCCTTTAAAATTGTCAATCATAATGTCATGAAAAAAAAATTCAGTTTCATCATTTTGGCTACATGTAATAAATATAGTTTCTATGTAAATGTAAATTCCTTTGAGTCTCAGATTTTATTTTTTAAATATTTGTTCCTGCCCACCTTCCCACCCCACCTGAGGCAGCCCAGCCCATGTGTATTTCCCCACCGGCCAAAGGGCCATCACATGGTTCTTCTGCCCCATCTTGTCTCTCTCTTCATGAATTCTGGGTTCAGAATTCATATTCCACCCCTGTCACTTCTGCACTCTGTGAGTCTTAGGCACACACTGCCTCAGTTTCCCTATCGAAGAACACTCTTTGAGTTATTGTCAAGATTAAATGACCTGGTAGTGTCCACCCCATCTCCCAATTCCCCCTGCTTGGGTCAACCCTGCACACCTGACTGATCATTTTGTCTCGGCCTGGCCATGCCTTACCTCTGAAGCTCCTCTGGCTCTCACTTCCTGTGCCTTGCCTCTGAGGTCCTTCCAGGCCAGTCTGCCCTGTCCTGGCAAACCCATCTCTCGCTACTCCCCAGCATATACTCCCATCTTTCAGCTGGCTTGACCTAGTCATCATTCCCTAATGAAGAAAAGATGAATTTTCCTTCTACACATTATACTTGGCTTAGTCCATCCTATTTTCCCTGGGTGACTTTCTTTTCTCATATTTGCTCATCAAAAATCTCATCACCCTTCCCTAGCTTAGGGAGCAGAGGTGACCTCTAGTCTCTGTGCTCCTGGATAGTCTGCTAGAGGTACTTGTCCCCTGGAAAATGAAGATAATAACACATCTTATTTCCCCTTATAGACTGTAAGTCCCATGAAGGCAGGAAGTCTATTTTTTCTTACATGTCAGAGCTTAATAAAGCTCTCTTTGTCACCATTTTGTCTTCTCAGTTTGGATCGAATAACTTCCTCTGACGTCCAAACAGAGGAAGATAGAGTATGTGTGCAATTGGGATTCTGACGTACTTCACCAACGCATGCTTTTTGAGTGCCTGCTAAATGTTAGAAACTGTGCTAACTGCTGGAGTTAAAAATAAGAATTATAGCTACAATTTACTGAGGCCTTTCTAGGTGTTAGACATCATGCTAAGTAAGTAATTTTCATAATTTCTTACTGAATACTCATGACAGCCTTATGAGGCAATTATCAGTGTATTCTCATGTAAACAATAGGTCAGAGAAGTCAGTAACTTGTTCACATTAGCTCAGCTCTAGTCAGTGGGAGAGCCAGGATTTGAACCCAGGTTGTCTGTATCCCAAACCTACGCTCTTAACCAGATAAATAAGATACAGTTCTGGCTTTTGAGTTACTGAGTGTCCAGTAGTGAAGATATGTGAGCTGGTCTACATCTTCTTCTCTGACTTCATCTTGTAATGCTGTACTTCAGCCACCTGGCCTTCCTACTGTCCCTTCAGCATGCCAGACTCAGGACTCTGGTACTGCAGTAGTCCATTCTTACCTGGAATGCTCTCAACCCTGATCTTCACAGCTGGCATGTCTCATCACCTTGGCTAGAAAGTCATCTAGAGACTTCCCTGAACTTCCCAGCTAATGTAGCACTCCTCTTTCCCACCTCTTCCGTACACTCCCTACCCTGATCACTCTGTTTTATTTCTTTCTGTCAATTTGTTACTGTGTGAATTGAACACATATACTTGCTTGTACATGTACTGTCTGTTTTCCCTGCTGGAATTGAAGCCCAGCAGCAGCAGGGATATACTCAGCACTGAATTCCCAATATCCAGAACAGGGCCTGGGACATAAAAGGTGTTTCATAAATATTTGTTTAATATGTTGAATGAATGAATGAATGAGTGAAGTTTGGATAGGTTGGGTTTCTGTTTCGGGTTGGGTTCTGCAAAAGCAGATATGGGGTAGACTTTGGATGCGAGATGTTGCAGGGATCAACGCTTGTGAAAGGAAGGGAAAGGAGCAGGACTGAGCCAGAGGGAGGAACTAAGCTGTGATACAGGTCCAACAGAGTTTCAGCCAATCCTGTGGCAAGTTCTACAGCACATAAAAATAAGGCCCCTCCATTCCCACCCACTGGACTAAAAAAACTAGCATTATAGTTTAAAATCAGGTTTACTCTAGAACTTGCTGTGACCTTTATAGCCACTCCCTCCCCCACTGTGGCTCTTAGTTAAAGGTTATGATCTACTCTTGCAAGGGCATGACCTTGGGCAAGGAGGGCCTCTAAAACTGAGGCTGACAGTAAAGGAGCTGATATTTGAGGCTGTCGGCTGACCATAGTCCCCATAGCTGTATGACAAGTCTTTCCTTGAAGGAGCCTTTGGGCAGTGCACTTTAATTTCTACCAGTTAATGATACCATAAGTCATAGGTGCCTTTTACATCATGATCACTGTTATTAAGATGTGGTCTTCAGAATTAATTTGTATCTGAAAGCTGGCACTATATACCAGAAATTTTCAAGCAAATCAGTACTTGTTACCTTTAACAATCACTGCTTTGATTCACATATGATAATCAATGACATTTCTTTCTACTTTTTTTGTAGCCATAATATTTGGTATTATAATTTTTGAAAATGCACCAAAGATTTGCCTAGAATTATCATGCCGATTTTCTAGTTAGTGAAATATCTTCAAGATGATTACATTTTTAAAAAAATGTTGGTTTATTTATTTATTTTGAGAGAGAGAAAGAGAGCAAGAACTGGGGAGAGGCAGAGAGAGAGAGGGGTGGGGAGAAAGAGAATCCCAAGCAGGCTCCATGTTGTCAGCCAGGACCCCAGCACAGGACTCATTTTACGAAACATGAGATCATGACCTGAGCTGAGATCAAGAGTTAGCCATGTAACTGACTGAGCCACCCAAGTGCCCCAAGATGCCTACTTGTTTTTAACCGTTGCCAAGTTCCAGTAAATTCATTGTTTTTCTTCTATAAAGTATTGTTCAAATTTTCTCCTGTTGTAAATTTTCTTATATAGTTTTTTAGGCAAAAAGCAACTTTCTGCATATGATTTCATATTTTTAATAGTTTTGGTTAGGTCATTGGCATGTAAGAATTAATGAGTAACATAACTAAGTTATCATGGCTGGTGTTATTTGTATTTTCTGAGGTCTAGAGCTTGCTGATTTTATCTTTGATCCAGACTTTTCCTTCCTAGGGGAATTCAGTTTCCCTTTGTTCACTTATTTATAGCTTTACTGTAGGCATGGTTTGGAGGCTTGGTTTTTATTGCTTCAATTGCTCTATAGTAATTGACATACTATACACATTCCAGGTCCCATGTTCCATTTACATGTGACATACACCACTTGATGACTCACATCGACTATAATGAATCCCCTTTCTTCTGGGATATCTTTGGGATTCTGGCTCACTGTGTTGGTCTGTTCTCCTTAAACATGGGACTGACAGCATTGACTATTGGAAACAACTGACCTTTTATTTCTGCTGATATTTCATCACCATGGGTGCATCGCAATCTAATTATGTGTTGATTTGTAATCAACAGAAGCTTCCTCTCATTTAATTTTCTGCTGACTTAATTTTCTCCCTGTTTGGAAACCTCCAGAATTATTATATCAATTTCAGTTTCTTAAACAGGTTTCCTTTCACATTGGCCTGTTTCCAGTCTATTATTATCTATTCATTTACTATGTCCACCCATGTTATTTGTTTAAAAAAGAAAAAAAAATGCTGATATGTTGGTGGGCTCTGTGCTGCCACCTGAAATGTTATGGAAAGAACTATTTATGTTGTTATTGCTCACTATGAATTATCTCAGTGACCCATAAATCTCTGGTATATAAGATGGACTTGACCTTAAGGAAAAAAAAAAGAAAATCTTAACCAGATTCCTCACTGAAGTCTGATTTGGCTATAATAAGAATTCATCAAAAATATAGAAGCTGTATTTCCTAAGAAATTGAGGCTTTTTCCTGTATTTGGGAGTGGTAAAGGATATGCCCAAGAACTTGGAACAGATACAGTATTGGCAGACAAACAAAAGATCTGTAGGGTAGGACTTCCTTTTTATTCCCTGAGCTCTCTCTCCCATTGTCTCAGGGAAGATGGGGCAAATACCCAGACAGAAGCTGCTTCAGTATTGTCTTTTATTGATAGGCTGCTTGTGTTCAGTGATTCCTCTGGCCCATAGTGTCCGCTGGACAGTTGGAGGCTTTTTGAAGCCTTTGTATTGTTGGAGAATAATTAGGGTGAATGAAGCAGGGGGTAGGGGTTAACAACAATTCTTTGTTGCAAGCAATTGCTAGTCTTGGCATCAGTATTGGTAACAAGGCCAATCTACTGGAAGGAATCGAAACAAAAGATGGAAAGGTTGCGGTCGGTTTGTCTAATCCATCCAGCAAATCCACCCATGCATGGCCATTGTGCCCTGTGAGCTCTCTGGAAATGCCTTTGGTCACACTGCATTCCAAGCCAATGGGTGGGTGATCTCTGGGCAGTCTTGTACATGAATTTCCTAGAATGCTTCCCATAGCAAAAAAGGGGATGCACAGGTGTTGCCTTGGCAATTAATCAGTATACTTCATAAAGAAAATAATCTCCTAACATTTAGGTAGTTGAATGAGGGCGGTATGAAAGGCTTATGATCTTTCCCTTCGAAGGACGTGTTAGAGAATATCCTAACACAAAAGAGCTGAGATGTGTTGACTGACACCAAGGTGAAAACACCTAGGTACAACTATGTCCTGTGTTCTCACTGTCTCCTCCGACCTCTCTAGGCCAGTCAGGCCTTGTCCTGACCCTAGGGGTCTTAATTCCATTTAAATTGTGATTTAGAGGAGACCCAGTCGTGCTGAGGTCCAGCAAACTGGGGTGGCTATAAATTTAATATTTCTAAGAGAGTGGTTCCTTCAGGCAGGCTTTACGAACTGGATGCCGATCTCCCTCCCCCAATTTGGGGAAGTAGCCCTGCTGCTAAGTTTAAGTCAAGTAGATGTCCAGCCATGGTTGATCAGATTCATAATGTGTCACTAGTATGTGGCGGTGGTGCCTTCCGGTGGGGGGGGGGGTGGGGGGGGACAGTTGCCTACTTGGAGCCCATCATTCAGACTGTATAGCATTGGTGGGACTTGCTAGTGTAGGATGCTACTTGTGTCCTTCCCCCAGATCAGCTTTCTAGCAGGGGCTCCCAAGCACGGGGTGGCCTGCCTCAAATATTTGTTTCAAATTGCACAACCAAAGTTTATCCTGTATATCTTTTCCTGGTGCTTTATCAAAAAGGACAGAAACACAGAGACCGTTGGGGAGTGGAGGTAGGCCTGTCTACAAGGAGATTTTTTGACCTCAGGCACCTATCCCCATAAGGTGAATTCCTGATCTCACATAGCCAGCAGGGCACTAATCCCACAGTCTGATTTAAACCAATGATGGCTTACATTTGTGATCTCAAACCAGGGCCGTTCAAGATCACCATTAAACTCTGAGCAGTGAGGCAGAGGTTGTGTGCAGCTACACGTTATCTTGAGAGTGTATCTGCCTCTGTAGGATACGTGTGTGCAAGAGAGGAGTGTGGGTTTTCAGGGAGCAGGGGGAAGGTGGTATGGATAGTAGAGGAGGGGCGCGCAGTGTGCTTACTGCAGTTTGTCAGCTCTCCTGGAAAACTGCCAAAATGGATGAGCTACAACAAGCCTTCAGGGTTTTTGTAAGCCCAGGAGAGGCGAGGCCCCTCCTTTTAAAA
The DNA here is from genome assembly GCA_017311185.1 of Proteles cristata cristata. Lineage (NCBI taxonomy): Eukaryota > Metazoa > Chordata > Mammalia > Carnivora > Hyaenidae > Proteles > Proteles cristata. The sequence goes on along the minus strand of JAESUZ010003149.1, from coordinate 512,144 downwards.
GGCTCTGTGGAATTCAGACTTAAAGTTTCATGTATATTTGGTTTGGGGCAAATGTGAAATTCCAGAACTTTCCTCAGAAAAATGTTAGCTCCCAGGAACCCACAGTGGGCCCAACTCCACGGACAGAACTGTGTCTTGAGGGAGAAGAAAGAATCCAGTACCACCTTTCCATTTAGCCTCCTGGCTCTGTTTGGCCAGCAGAGGAAGATTGATGAGAACCCTGATTAAGTTTGTTTCCATGGCCTCCAGCAGATTATTGGCAAGGCCTGAAAAAATCCTTTTGATATGGGTGGTGGGAGTTCCAGTAGATGGGGGAAGGGAAGGGACTAAATCTTCCTGGCCCAGATGTGCTAGGATGTATACAAACATAGCAGCCAAGTGAATGAGCTGAGCATTTTTTACAAGGCTAGGCACCACCATCACCCTAAGGGTGAGGGAATCTGAGACATTTAAAATAAGGCGGCTTCCATATGGCAAGAAGAGTTTGTAAACCCAGTGTGGTTGTGATTTCTGAAATAGAAATCAATGGCTAGTTTTTTCTAGGCCTGAGTGGTATCCTTTAATTGCAGTCATGTTCCAAGTTTGATTCCTCTGCAGTGTGACTTTGGTCTGACATTCACATCGTGAAAACTCCAGGCTATTTGTGTTGTACTCCCAAGTAATGTTGACATTTGTGGGGAGGGAGGAAATCTGGATAAAGAGAACTCTTTCTTGGCATTGTTAGAAATATTACTAAAAAGAGCAACAAGCGTTTTCAGGGCTAAATGGAAGCAAAATCTTTCTTTGGAATTTTGAAAACCTAGGTAGGTGGCTGGGTAAGCACTTTCTTGCAGCCTGTTTGTTTTAGCCCATGGTGGTTTCTGAGCAGCTTTAAGAGATTCTCTGATAGAGGACACAAAAACACCCCCACTGCGGCGGCCATCTCTCTTGAGGCTGTCCTTTCTGACCTGTGGCTGGAAATTTATATAAACTTCTAGGACTTTTCTGAAGAATTACAGTATAGCTGGTCCACCTTTGAATTTTCTTTGAATTTCACTACCAAAAACAGAAGAACAACTTTTCAGTATAGAACTGGAAGGAGAGGTTAGTTTACCCCTTACTTTTTGCACATTTGGAAACTGAAATTGAGAGCAGTTAAGTGACTTGCCTGCAGTTACCCGACTTGGTTAATATGGGAACAGAAACAAAATACTCGAGTTTCCTGATGCCTGGTTTATCATCACACTGTGGGCTATGCACATGAGAAGGAAAGTTTAGTTTAGGTTCTCTGTAACTTTAAGAACTTGGACGAATGTATCAGTCTTACTAGAAACAGCTAATCCAGATAACCTTCTCATTCTCAAGGGAACCCAATTTGAAGGAGAAACACTTGGACTCCCTGATTTTAGACTAAAATGCTAATTCTTCATTAGTCTACTAGGGGGACCTTTTCATGTTGTTGAATGAATATTTGAACATTTTCTTATTTAATCCTTTGTTGAACCATAAAAGCACTTTTTCAAGAATGAACACTAGCACTCTAAGACCAGCTGGCTACACAAGCCCTTTACACAGGGGGGCTACATACAGTCAGCAACAGCCATAAACCAGAGAAGGGAATAATAGTGTGGGGAGATGGTCTTCATGATGCTTTAAAGTTGACAGAATGTCCTCCCGTACATTATCTAAGCGACCCTCTAGGACAGTTTTGTGAAAGTTAGAAGGACAGATGTAAGTGCTGTTGTTTTCTAGTAAATCAGATCGAGGCTTAGCGACACAGCCATGCACCCTGCCCAGCTAGGAAGCTACTGACAGGGGGCTCAAACCCAGGCTTTCTCTCCAAAGCTACAACTCATTTCATTACCTCCTTATACATTCACTATAGAAGTGATAACACCTTAAATAGAAATCCTTGTTTTATGGTTTTGTTTTGTTTTGTTTTCCCTTCTCTTCTCCAGGGCAGAAAGTGTAAGTGACACTGTCCCTGACCAGTCCTAGGTGATTTCACTTCCTGATTGGTATTATTGTATCCATGGTATTTACCTTCCATGGAGGTGTTCGCCTTACCTTATATTCCTTCTTGCATGGAGGAGTAGGTCTTTTAAAAATCTTTAAAATGGTTTTTTTGCGGTTCTACCCCTTTCTCCTTCATGTCCTAACTGCAGACCTAATGCTCTCTGGCTTTCCATTCAAACGAGGAAAGGACTATTGTAGTTATTGGTGATGCCTCCCCAGGCCACCAACATAAATGAAGGATGTTATTTTTTTAGAAAGGAAAAAAAAAATGCTATTAGTGATGTTCTTGATTCTCTTTTTGTCCTCCCCCCTTTTAACTCAAGCAGTCATTTGTTTGTTTCATATACAACACTAGGTGGCAGAATGACTACACCACAAAGTAGGGTATCCTTTGTTTCTTGCTACACTCAGTGCTGGGACCTGAATAGTGAGGCATAAACCATCTGTGGCCGCATGAGATCGGACCAGACAACCTGGCCAATATTTTCTTGACAGGGAACTGGCTGCAGTGATTCTAAAACATATGCTTCCAAGATACTGCCTTTAAGGTCTCCCCCCTTTCTTTCTTTTTTTCCCCCAGCTCCCCATCATTTAAAATTTTTCTGCCCCATTGCATTCATGTAGCAGAGGGCAGACAGGGCCTATAGCAGCTGGTTTGAAATGGCACATTGGGGTGCATGCACCCAGGGGTGCCGGCACTCTCGCCCTATGTGCCCCTGGCTCATCCAGGGTCTGGGGGAGAGGCACCTGAGCCCTTGCCCTGAGTGGCGTCCGTCTCTCTGGCTGCAGGGCAGCAGTGGCCCGGCTGGGTCAGCTTGAAGATGCTACTGTCAACAACTCAGGTAGACAAAACAGGTTTCTGTTTTTCGAGAGCAGCCTGATGGTAGTTCAGCTCTTTTCTTGTTTAGAAATAGGGCTGCGTGGTCTGGGAAATGTTGCCTCCAGTTTGTTTGTTTGTTTTTTCCTAACCATGTGCTGGTGTCTCAGCACACTCCAAGGGTCTGTCACCCTGGGCACCTCACATGCCACGGAGCACGAGGCTACATCAAGCTGAGGCACCAGTTTTGTCCTGCCATGTTGTGAAGCACAGGAACGTGGGGCATAGAAGTACTTCCTTGAGTTTTTGCTGAAAAACAAAAGAGTGGCATTAAAACAAACCCACGTACATACAACTCGAGATAACGCCAAGTAGACGTCTGCTACATAAAGGAACTCCAGTGAAACCAAATCTGAATGTATAAAATTGATCAAAAAGAATTTTATTTTAATTACGGAAGCATTCTGTACTTTACAACTGGAACCACAATTGGATTTCATTAAATAGCAAGTTCCTGATGTGAATTGTAAATGATTCCATTTACAAATATGAGGGAAAAACAAGTATTTAAACCTTAACTTTTTGGGAACCTGCTTGCCGCATAAAACAAAGAATAACTGGACTATAGTTTTACAAATGTACTCATCCCACACTCTACACTACTTTCCACCTTGGAATCTCAGGGTAGTTTTAGTTTGTAGTTGGGGGGTGCTGGGATTACCCTACTTTTGCAGCAAAGGCACTGGTGACTTGAAGGGTTTGCTGAGGTGACACAGGTGAGTGACAGGATTCAGGATTAGCCTGTTGGTTGGGGGTGGGGGGAGCTTTGTTTATTTGTTTGTCTGCCAGGGCTGCTTCTCTTTCATAAAGAATAAACCATATGACGTTTGAGAATATCTGAAACAACACCTATAAATCAGACCGAGCATGTCAATCGCAGGCCACCACCATAGTGATGCTTTGAAGCTAGAAGAAGATTGTGAGACTTTCTTGTTTGTTAAGAATGAAATGTCATAAAAATTCCAGAGCAGGGTTCAAATTTCCAGGGGGAGGGGACCTCTTTATTGTTTCCTCTAATAGCTGCTTTGGTGCTTTAGTGAATCAGTGTGTTGCACAAAATAACCCTAGACGCAGTCTCTGAACTATAGCCTGGCTTTGCTCCCACTTTTGTGTTTAGCATCCATTCTGAATTATTTATGATATTTTTGCTGTTGTTTGTCACTCCTCCCTCCTCACTGCCACGCTCCCCCCACCATTTGTTCTGTCTTTATTTTCACACCCTCCAATTAATTGATATCTTCTGCTCTTAGGACTACAGCAAATGTGTCTGCATTTTTATGTGGATCTTCACTATGCAGACCACGCTTTTAAGTTTCTGGAATAGAACAATGGCAAAAATGACTCACGGCTTGCTTCTATATTTATTTCTGAGTCAAGGAGTTTAATTTTCTCATTATAATGTTCAAGGTATAGAGCTGTGTAGTTTACTTTTAAGGGAACTAGCCCACATTTAAACAACTTCTTTAAATAGATACTTTTGTATATTGCAGAATTCTTTGGATTTGTGTTTCCAAAATGAACAACGAAATGGTAGTGGTTTTATTATTTTTATCTATAGGGGGAAAAGCATCCAAAATAGGGCACATTCTCTGGGAATAAGCTTTTTAGGTGTTACCCAGACCTGTCTATAGCTTTAGGACAATCAGCATGAATTTACTGAGGGCCTTATACCTGCATCTAAATGACATCTCAAAACCAGAGACCTGAGGGGCTGGGGTCTAACTCTAAGAAAATAGGAGAGTAGAAGTGAGGGATGGTGGGCATCCATAGGAGAGGAGAGAATTTTGGCAAAACAGGATGGCAGAGGTGAGCTGGACACTCAGCCCCAGTGCAGTGGCAGAGTTGTGAGCAAGGGTGGCCCAAAGTTCTGGTCCCTGCACCCTCAGGGACACAAGCTGTAGATACCCGTTTACTATGGTTTTCAGCATTCAAGAGCCAACTAGTGTTCCTGAGTTGCAGTTTATTGAGCTCTCCAGCACAGCCTCATAACTTAAATTAATTGGTAGGAAAATGCTTCCAGAGAAAAGAGAGATGCTGGACAAAACAACTTTGTCTTTGACTAGTTGTCAAGGTCCTGCTGTTTGGAGTCACTGACAAGTCCTTGGCTCTTGTATGACAGACCCAAAGAAAAAGAAGTGATTCATCTTCTTCTCTTGCACCTTTCAAGGAGGAATTTTTTTTTTCTTTAAGACAGATTTAGTTTATGGACTTAATGTCACTAACCATGGCCAGTGGGTTCAGACTCTCTGTATAATTTACTATTGTGCTCCTCCCCCACTAAGTGTGTGCACCTCCAGGAGCTCCATCCCATTAAAATTCCTTCTTAAAAGCATAAGGTGAAAGAGCCAGGCGTGTGTTGTTTTTTTAGAGGGGAGTGTAGCCACAGAAGGGAAGAGGTCCCAGTCTTTTTCTCTTTTAAATGCCGGTAAATAGCTCGAAGCCTGTGGAAACTTTTTGAAGGAATGTGGAGGAGTCGTCACTTGACTTGCATGTTTAGGAGAACGGAATAAAAGAAATAATTTTAAGAAAAGAGACTTTCCCATGATGGGCTTCTGTTCTCTGAAGTGTTCTGCAAACATCCCTTCTGTTCCTCTGTGTGCACAGGCCACCTAAAGTGGCCTCGATATCTCCTGGGTCCATCATCTTTGCGTATTGCCCTGATGATTGTTTTCAGACCTTAGTGCTGTCCTTTCCAGCTCAACCCTTACAAAAGTGTGAAATACTGTTGTCGTTTCCTTCCTTCCTTCCTTCCTTCCTTTCAAGATTTGAGGATCACTTTTGGGGCGCCTGGGTGGCTTAGTCGGTTAAGCGTCCGACTTTCGCTTAGGTCATGATCTCGCAGCTCGTGGGTTCGGGCCCCGCGTCGGGCTCTGTGCTGACTGCCAGCTCAGAGCCTGGAGCCTGTTTCAGTCTGTGACTCCCTCTCTCTCTGACCCTGCCCTGCTCACGCTATCTCTCTCTCTCTCTCCTAGAAATAAATAAAACATTAAAAAAAAAAAAAAGATTTGAGGATCACTTTTTTAAAATTATTTTTTAGAGGGAGAGTATGTGTGAGCTGAGGAGAGGGGCAGAGGGAGGGAGAGAGAGACAGAGGGAGAGAGAGAGAGAGACAGAGAATCTTAAGCAGGCTCCATGCTCAGTGCAGAGCCCTATGTGGGGCTCGATCCTACAGCCCCAGTTCAGTTATAACAGACACTGGTGTGTTTCCCATAACATCTGAAAATGGAGAATTTTTACATAAATGTGTTAGCATAACATCTTTAAATAACACTGTTCTTTCTCACTATCAAAACCACCAGTGTCTGTTATGCCTGAACACAGTTCTCACTCAGCCATGCACATAAAGATTGACCTGTCTGCCATTTGAGGAAGCCTTTGTAACCTGTGAGGCACAGGAAGGAACTGATTTTTATTGAGAATTTAAAAGGAGTGTCTTTCACATCCAATAGCCTTTCATTTTGAGTCCCTTAATTCTAAAGGGTCTTTTGCAGCTTCTACAAAAGAGAAAGAGCTCAAATTCCTCTTTTAATCCTACAGCCTGAAGGAATTGAGTGTACCTATAGCCAGGCAGCTAAAACTTGAAAACAGCAAAACAAAGTAAAACACACACAAACACACATGCGCACACACACACACACACACACACAAACGTTTAATTGTATTTCAGCTGTGGACATTTTGAGCTTAGAGCATGATTAGGTTCTGGTTTTCCTGGAAATAGTCTTTGTAGGAAATGTAGGTCTCAAATGTAGGTCTTGAGAAATTATCTGAATGGGGGATGGAGAAATAGGAGCCATCTAAAAATAATGTCAATCTACCTTGGATATGTAATTTTGTATTTACATGTGAATATGATCCTATCTTAGATTCTGGAAATCCAATACACTCCCCCAGGCCCTAATCTGTTTTGCTACTTTTCCTTCACTACCCGTTCTTCCTTGGATGCGTGCATGTGCGTGCATGCACACACACTTTTTTTTTGCCAAATAATGGAGAAATAGACCCGGTATTTTTAATGGGGTCATCCTTAAATAAACTGTTTTGCAAGTTGTTTCTTTTTATGTAAAAACATTGCAGAAAGAAATATACTGTATTGTTTTTTAACAGCTGCCTATGAAGTCATATTGAATACATGCATACATATTCTGTGTATTTTTAACCCATTTGTTATTGACGGACAGTTAGATGGTGCCTAATTTTTCACTATTTCAAGCAATGCTGTGTGTTAGGTTCTTTTTTTTTTTTTAATTGAAAAGGAACGTTCCTCATTGTAAATTTGTTCAAATTCTCCATTTACAAAGGCAGAAAAATATGAAGAAGAAAATATAAATCACTCATAATTCTCTAACCAAAGATATCTTTAACATTCTCATGTTAAAGATACATGCCTTTTTCAATGTATTTGTGCAAGAATTTACAAAACTAATACACTGTATTTAGTTTGGGTCCTATTTTTTTCTATTTAACATTTTAACTTTAGGTATTTTCTCACATCCTTACATGTTTTTTTTAACAACTTGTCTACATGTTACCTTTTGTCTGTTGTGAGTTGTCAGTTTATGTCCTTTGTTCATTTTTCTACTGGGATGCTAACATGTGTTTTTATATTGATTTGTAAGAACTCTTCATATAGTTAAGACTGTTAACCTTTAGGGGCACCTGGGTGGCTTAGTCGGTTAAGTGTCCGACTTTCGCTTAGGTCATGATCTCGCGGTTTGTGGGTTCGAGCCCCGCGTCGGGCTCTGTGCTGACTGCCAGCTCAGAGCCTGGAGCCTGTTTCAGTCTGTGACTCCCTCTCTCTCTGACCCTCCCCTGCTCACGCTCTCTCTCTCTCTCTCTCCTAGAAATCAATAAAAATATTAAAAAAAAAAAAAAAAAAGACTGTTAACCTTTAGTCTCTCTTATTTGTTTCAGTTGTTTTCCTTAGTTTTTCCTTTGTCTTTTAATTTTGTTTTGGGAAACATTGATATATACAAATCTTTAATTTTCACGTAGTCAAATATGTTAGTATTTTCCTTTATCGTTTCTTGTTTTTAGGCTTAAAAGGACTTTAAAAGAGGTAATGATAATAATAATAGTAATAATAGTCACATTTTTGGGAACTTAGCTACCATGTCAACTGTTTTATATGTGTAAATTTATATATATTTACTATTTATAACAAATATGTGAGGTAGGGAAGCTTATCTCTGTTTCACTGATAAGGAAATTAAAGCAGAGAGAGGCCTATAAATAGAAGTGGCATAAACCCAAATGGTCTAGTCTTTGAACCCACACTCTTGCTCACTTCTTTCTACTGCCATATGTTTAACTGTTAAATTTGTTAATCTTCAAATACTGTACTAAATCCTACTTTGTCTCAACAATCATTAAAAACAAAGAAAAATACTCAGATCTTCTCCTAGTGTTTTCAGTAGTTTTAATTATATTTCATTCTAATCTGTCTGGTTCTCACCTTGATGTGTGGTAAGAGGTGGGGCTCAGATTAAAATTTTTCAATTAGTCAGTGTCACCAATATGTTAGCACTTCTTTAGGAATTTGGAAAAGACTCACCTTTCCCAAGAAGGTGAGTTCATCTCACCTTTATAGTTAGTTCATCTCAGTTGTTTCTTCAGTTACATTTCTTCAGAGCTCTTGGTTTCTCGAGCAACTTTGGTCTGCATCGTTTCGTGGAATCTCATGTTGCTCCTAGATTAAAAGGTTCACAAAACAAGAAAGATTAACTGTTCACGTTGTTTTTATTCATTCATTATATAAGAATAGGATAAGCGACTCTTATCCTAGGGTCAATGGACCTGCTCTTCCCACTTCTGAATTCAGGATATCCGTGAACTTGGATGAGAAAACAATTAAATTTCCATTTTCACTAACCTTTATAACTGAAATTGACCATTTCCTTCAATTTTGAATGTAGGCAACGAACTATGGTAGTATTAGCAGTACCCATGATTTTAAACTATAGATATTTAATATTATATTTTAGTTGTTTCAGATATTTTGAAATATTTTTATACTCATCACTACTTTACTATTATAGTATTCATATTAGACCCACTACTGGATTTTGCTCTGCAATGGATTAAGAAGCATATTTGCTAATATTTTACATATTGAAAAATTATTTTGGAAATTAGGCTTCTATAAAATGGGCTTTATTTGTAATCCTATGTATTTTATGCACTTAGAAATGTATTTTTTAAAATTTATATACAAGTTAGTTAGCATATAGTGCAACAAGGATTTCAGGAGTAGATTCCTTAATGCCGCTTACCCATTTAGCCCATTCCCCCTGCCACAATCCCTCCAGCAACCCTCTGTTTGTTCTCCATATTTAAGAGTCTCATATGTTTTGTCCCCCACCCTGTTTTTATATTATATTTGCTTCCCTTCCCTTATGTTCATCTGTTTTGTATCTTAAAGTCCTCATATGAATGAAGTAATATAATATTTGTCTTTCTCTGACTAATTTTACCTAGTATATATCCTCTAGTTCCATCCACGAAGTTGCAAAAGGCAAGATTTCATTCTTTTGGATTGCCGAGTAATACTCCATTGTATATGTATACCACATCTTCTTTATTCATCCATCGATGGACATTTGGGCTCTTTCCATACTTTGGCTATTGTTGATAGCACTGCTATAAACATCGGGGTGCATGTGCCCCTTCAAAACAGCATACCTATATCCCTTGGATAAATACCTAGTAGTGTAATTGCTGGGTCATAGAGTAGTTCTACTTTTAATTTTTTTGAGGAACCTCCATACTGTTTTCCAGGGTGGCTGCACCAGTTTGCATTTCCACCAGCAGTGCCAATGAGATCCTCTTTTGCCACATCCTCACCAACATCTGTTGGTGCTGAGTTTTTAATGTTAGCCATTCTGACAGGTGGGAGATGGTATCTCATTGTGGTTTTGATTTGTATTTCTCTGATGATGAGTGATATTGAGGATTTTTTCATGTGTCAGTTGGCCATCTGGATGTCTTCTTTGGAGAAGTGCCTATTCATGTCTTTTGTCCATTTCTTCACTGGATTATTTGGTTTTTGGGTGTTGAGTTTGATAAGTACTTTGTAGATTTTGAATACTGACCCTTTATCTGATGTGTCATTTGCAAATATCTTCTCCCATTCTGTTGGTTACCTTTTAGTTTTGCTGATTGTTTCCTTTGCTTTCCAGAAGTTTTTTATTTTGATGAGGTCCCAATAGTTCATTTTTGTTTTTGAAACACATTTTTTAAGAAGAGGTCCATAGGCTTCATCAGACCACCAAAGGGATTCATGGCATAAACATCATGAAGAGCCTCTCTCTATTTAAATGCAAGGTGTTCCGTTGGCACATTATAAATACTCATTAGGTACTGAGTGATCAAGAGGTGATTTGGGAAGGGCTGAAAACAGTCCAGCATATCCCTCTCTCTTGCTTTGATCCTTTCATGTCTGGAAAAGTTCTCTTTATCATCCTAAATAGAACTGTTTATTCTCTTCTTTCTCCTTCCCCTTTCCTACTCCCTCCTTTTCACTTAGTACCTCTCTTTCTTCCTATTGTCTTGTTTCTCTCTCATCTTATTTCTCCTTCACTTTGCTCTTTCTCCTTTTCTTCTTTTTTTAAATGTTTTTAAAAACATTTAAATGTTTTTAAATGTTATTTTTGAAAGAGAACGAGAGGGAGAGCATGAACAAAGAAGGGGCCGAGAGAGAGATACAGAATCTGAAGCAGGCTCCAGGCTCTGAGCTATAAACACAGAGCCATTTGCGTGGCTCAAACCCACCAACTGAGATCATGACCTGAGCTGAGGTCGGACACTTAACCCACTGAATCTCCCAGGGACCCCTCCCCCTTTTTTTTCTTCCTTTTCTTCTCTTTCTGTACACTCTCTGAAATTAATATCTCAAGGAGTTTGAGATATTGACAAAAGATGTTTTCTCTTTTGGGTCTGAGAATGAATTTAGGACCAGGGGTAACAAAAGGGTTGATAGAAAGAGTTAATAATAGCAACCAAAAGTTGAAAGCTAAAGATAAATGTAAGGAAATTACCTGGAGAAAATTAAGAATTGACCTTAGAGGGGACCTACCTTGTTACTCATCTGGCCCCAGGAAACAGCATGTATACCTCAGTCTGGCCCCATAGTTTCAAGGCCTGCTTCCATATCTGACTTACCCTGCTCCTTTTATAAACTTCCTGTCTTGTAAGACAGCCATTCCCTCTTAATTTTCACAGTACTCACATGGAAGGACCTGTTTTAAAAGAATTAGACAATTAGACTATCTTGTTGAGTTGCAGTCATTTCTTTGGGATTAGTTCAAAACTATACATATTTGTGGGCAAAAGTTATCACAGTTTTTTTTTTTTTCACTGAAAGTGGAACTTCTGATGCTTGAATAACTAGTTAGGGTGTAGTTTCTGAAATACAGGTACCATGGTCTCACCTATCTGCTGAAATGTAATAGCAGTTCATCTTAGTCATTGGTCATGGATACCTCATGATACAATCTTTATGGCTATAGAATTTGCCCTCTTTTTCTTAGAGTAAGTTTGAGGTCTGGGATAATGCCATTTTTTCTACACTAAAAACATTAGCTCGTCTTACAGCTAACATAAGCTGAAAATTAGAGGTGCCCCGGGGAGGGAAATGAGGCAGGTGGATTGTTTACATGAGTGCTATAGTTTCACTTTTTATGCACCAGTCACCTTGGAAGAATTAATGCCCTGTAAGTTTGCCAATCAGATTGCTCCAGTCATCTCTAAACATTCCATTTGGTTTATTAGAATAATAAATACTGTGAAAAGAAAGTTCATCTGGATCCAGGACATTTACTGTGGTCAACCAAAAAAATATGTGCTGCACCCTAACTCTGACTAGATTTGGTCACGTGATACACTGAATTTGACAAATGGCTACAGATTTACCCTATTTGGGCATTGACTCTATGGGCTGGTCCCTGGAATAATAGCCCTTATAACTGAAGTCACACCATCTATGTAACCTGTCTTAGCCAATGTTGGCCATTTCCCTGGCCATTTCTGTCATGCCTCTCAACATCTGATGTCTGCTAAATGTTCTCCATGGGGAGGAACAAGAGGTCTCTCTTCATTCTGCCAGATAGACTTGGATATCTGAAGTCATTTTTCAACTTATCAAATGATCCATTTAATGTTTCATCTGATTTGTTGACTGTGACTCCGGATTAACTTCATTTGGGGAACATCTCAATTTTTATGTCTGTATTTTAGGTCCTTCCCATGACCTGCCTCTTCTCCTCCTAGTCAGGCTTGTTGTAGCTGTTCCCCGGTTACCTCTACCGCTTCCAGGGAACTAGCCCTGTGGAGCACACTGCTCAGTCATTATACGTTGATATTTCTCCCAAGTTCTTGACCTTATCTATAGTGTCCCCTTTCTCTGGTCAGTTCACCACCCTACCATATTTCCAAGACATGGGTCAGATCTCACCCCCTTCATGAACCTTTCCTATTGTCTTAATCCTTCACCAGTCTCTCTTGCTACTACACTTTCACAGATCTGACAGTTTGAACAGAAAGATAAACTTTAGCACAGGAAGCAATCTAATAGAGTACGATAAATACTAAAGTGATCAGTGTAAAATCTGGTTTTCCTCATGTGAGCTATATATTGTTTTAAATTTTTTAATGTTTATTTCTTTTTGAGAGAGAGAGAGGGACAGAACGTGAGCAGGGGAGGGGCAGAGAGAGAGGGAGACAGAATCTGAAGCAGGCTTCAGACCCTGGGCTGTCAGCACAAAGGCCGACGTGGGGCTTGAACCCACTAACTATGAGATCATGACCTGAGCTGAAGTTGGAGTCTTAACCGACTGAGCCATCCAGGCGCCCTGAAAGCTGTATATTAAAGAGACATTTCTAAGGACACAGTTGATATATAACATTTCATTGCTAGGGATATAGGATCCAGGGGAAAGTAATAAAATCCGAACCTGAAAAAAATTGCAAAATGATCAATGCATTAAGTACAAAGGGAAAAACGCCTTCAGCGTCTAACCATGACAAAGTGACTAGTTCAACTATAATATACACACCTAATACACTGTGCATTTATGGATAACAATTTAAAATTAAGTGATGATTTTTGAAGACTACACATTGATAAGAAATTTTGTAGAGTAGTAAGCTATAAAAGCAGAATACAAAATCATAAAAATGTGTATATGTGAGTCAAGATGAGGAGGGAACATGGAGAAGTGTTAACAGTTGATGGGTAAGGTTATGGGATTGGTAAATTTTTTTTTAAACCTTTCCATTATAGATACTATAAGCCCTAAATTTTATGTATATGCATATATTGTTTTCTGTGATGATTTTTGGCCTTCTAACTTAGTTGTCAAGCACTGTAAAAATAGAATCTGTGTCTTTTATTTCTTCCATACCCCATGTTTTTAAAAGAGTAGATTGCTGCAGCTACTATGGAAAACAGTTTGGAGGTTCCTCAAAAAATTAAAAATAGAACCACCACATGATCCAACAATTCTACTTCTGGATATTTGTCCAAAGGAAATGAAATCATGATCTCAAAGAGACACCTGTAACCCCATGTTCACTACAGCATTATTTACAACAGTTAAGACGTGGAAACAACCAGTGTCCATCAATGGATAAATAGATAAAGAAGTTGAGATGTGTAATATTATGTGTGTGTGTGTAAATATATATACACTATATTATATGTATAATAAATATATATCAGTAATATTCCATTCTATGTATGTATATATGTATACATAAAAACAAATGAAATTTCATTTTTCATTACAACTTCATGCTAATTACAACAACATGGATGGACCTTGAGGGCATTACACTAAGTGAAATAAGCCAGACAGAAAGACAAATACCATATGATCTCTTTTATATATGTAATTAAACAACAATAGCAGTAACACAACAACAAATTCATAGATCCAGAGAACAACAGTTTGGTGGTTGCCAGAGGTGGGTGGGGTAATACAGTCAAAATGTAAAGAAGAAAAAAGAAAAAAAAAAAAAACCTTTAAAAAGGTAATAAATAATGGGGTGTCTGGGTGGCTCAGTCATTCAAGCATCCGACTTCGCCTCACGTCATGATCTCACAGTTCCTGAGTTAGAGCTCTGCATTGGGCTCTGTGCTGACAGTTCAGAGCCTGGATTCTGCTTGGGATCTCATGTCTCCCTTTCTCTCTGTGCTTCTCCCCCTCTCATGCTCTGTCTCTCAAAATTGAATAAATGTTAAAAACAATTTTTTTAAGTAATAGAAAAACAGAATAGATATTCTCTCTCCAAAGAATTATTTAGGAATCAAGAATTACCAACAAATGTAATACAGTTTAACTTTGGAAGAAATAAAGATTGTTCTTCTTTAAGAATATATGCATTATTTGGGGGTACGTATATTTAAAAAAACATCATGTCTTCTCTGTCACCTGGAAAACCAGAATATCAAAAAACAATTAAATAGGGGCACCTGGGTGGCTCAGTCAGTTAAGTGTCCAACTTCAGCTCAGGTCACGATTATATGGTTCGCTTGTGGGTTCAAGCCCTGCGTTGGGCTCTGTGCTGACAGCTAGCTCAGAGCCTGGAGGCTGCCTCAGATTCTGTGTCTCCCTCTTTCTCTGACCCTCTCCTCCTCACACTGTCTGTCTGTCTGTCTCTCTCTCAGAAATAAATAAAACATTAAAAAATTTTTTTTAAAGGAATTTAATAAATTATCTCTTGATTTATAAGTTGAACACTTAATATGCATCAAGAGTCCTCACTGGGAATCTGGAGGTTTGTAATCAATTTATGAAAAAATACAAAAACAAACACAAAGTGGTGGAAAATTGCACAATAGATAATTAATGCTTTTGATTAATGGATAGATATATTAATTATAAGGAAAGTAAAGACATTCAAACTAACGGATGGAAACTAACAGATGTGTTTTTGAATACTTACCATGTGCCAGACATGATGCTAAATATTTAGTATAGTTTGTTTCATCTACATATTTGTAAAACCCTAAAAGTTATTACTACTCACCTTTTAACAATGAGGTATCTGAGATTCAGAAATGGGAGCTGGGGGATAACACATGGGTAGTAAGATTTGAAGCCAGTTGTTGGTTTTGATTCTTTGTTTTTTCTTATTCCAGAAACATATTTCTGTAGTCAGTAATACAATTACTGTGACCCTGGAAAGTTCCCGTGGACTTTATGTCTTAATAAAATTTAGTCTGTCAGTTCACTGACTAATAAAATAATGTGTGGGTATATGTGTGTTTATTACCAATGATGATTTCTATAGTCCCTTCAAAATGTAATTTATTTTATAAAACTAAGTCATCTCAAGGATAGCATCCACAATGTAGACCATGATGTTAGATTTTGTGTGTGTGTGTGTGTGTGTGTGTGTGTGTGTGTGTGTGTGTGTGTGTGTTTATGTGATGTCAGTGAATGTACCTTTCCTACATATTCCAACTCAAGGCTTTCCCACAGGTCGCCTGTTTGAGGGCAGTTCATGACCATTCCCCTGAGACAGTTTACTTACTGGAGAGTATTGTTCTGTCTTTCACACACCGGTACTGTTTGAATTAGACTTTTGAGGTTGTGAAGAATAAAGACCCACTCAAACTAGCTCAAATGAAAAGAAGGGTTACTGTAAAGGAGGAAGAATCTCCTGTAAAGTCAAGAACAGAAGCCCTGATAATGTGGAGCCTCAGAGAGGTTCGTACTAGAAGGCTGACTTCAGCAGCAGGAATTGGGGAGCCTCATTCACTGACATGTCTTCACTATAGTCTGAGCTGTTTCTCCTGAACCCCACCCACTCTCCAATTTTCCCCTCACTTCTTGCCCTGGACTCAGTTGCTTAACACTGGTCTAGTTAACTTTGACTAGGAATGGGTAATCCTGGTTTGAAAAATGACTACACAAGACCACTGACAGTAGAGGCTCTAGAATTTTCCATATTGGGGCATAGAGGCAGCAACATGGTGGGAGGGAAGAAGGATGCCACTTGATACTGTATTTGCAGAAACATTTACAGAAAATCTTATTTGTCTTTATCAAAGAATGTGAGAGAGAGGGAAGTTGGGCCTTAAACCAACACTGGCAGAAGGGACTACACATAGGTGGTCTCCTGAAGGAGACGTGCTTGTGGCAGGCCAAGATCAAAGTGTCTAGTATAGGGACATGAAACATTACTATTAATTTTTCAGTCATTTTAGATTTGTTTTTCATAAAGTACTGATACCTACACCCATATTTAGACTCTGAGTTCATTCAGAGGTGAGAGGTTCCCATTAGAGGTAGAAAAAATATATAAAACCTAAACTGGAGGAAATCAGACCAATGAAATGTCAATTTCTTTATTAAAATGTTTTAAAAATTATTATTATTTTTAATCTACATTCAATTTAGTTAACACATAGTGTAGTATTGGTTTTAGGAGTAGAATTTAGTGATTTCATCACTTACATGTAACACCTAGCACTCATCCCAACAAGTGCCCTCCTTAATGCCCATCACCCATTTAGTCCATTCCCCCACTCCCCTCCCCTCTGGTAACCCTCAGTTTGCTGTCTATATTTAGGAGTCTCTTATGGTTTGCCTCCTTCTCTGGTTTTATTTTATTTTTACTTCCCTTCCCTTCTGTTCATTTGTTTTATTTCTTAAATTCCACATATGATTGAAATCATATGATATTTTTCTCTGACTGACTTATTTCATTTTGCATAATACACTTTAGTTCCAACTATGTTGTTGCAAATGGTAAGATTTCATTCTTTTTGATTGCTGTGTAATAATTCCATTACATGTATGTTTAATATATATATATTATTATCCTTTCATCAGTCAATGTACATTTAAGCTCTTTCCATAATTTGACTCTTGTTGATAGCACTGCTATAAACAGTGGGGTGCCTGTGCCCATTTGAATTACCATTTTTGTATCCTTTGGATTGAAATGTCAATTACTAAACTATAGTCTCACCCCCTCACCACCCTAACCCAAGTCAGCATCATTAGTGATTGAAGCAATTATAGTAGCATGGCTTTCCTGTTTCTACTTTTTCCCTCTTAAATCTACTCCTTGTATAGCAGCAAGGGTGGTCTTCCTAAAATATTAATGATGTCCTATCACTCACCCCTCTAGTGGCTTCTCATCTCTTTCAGAATATAATCCCAAATCCTCACCATAGCCTCCAAGATTTTACAAGATCTCCCATCTTTCTCATAGGGTTTCCTTCTTGATTACGGCTGCACTTGTCATTCTTCCAGCCAACACACCAACACAATGTGCTCTACTATGGTATAAGCTCCCTGAGGGCAGGAAGTCTGTTTTGACCATTGCTATAAGCTTAACCCCTAAAACAGAGCCTGTCACATAGAAGGTGCATTATAAATATTTGTTGAAAGACATGAACTGAATCATACAAGAATCTCTTTTCAAAGAAAGAGGAGGAGTGAGTGCTAAACGGGCATCCTCTTGAGCTGTAATCAATGAAGACAAGTCATTCTTTCAAAATTTGGGATTTTTCCTTCTCTTTTATATCTTCCACTCCTGGAAACTGTATGATTATGATGCCCTCCTAAAATTCTTGATTTTCTCAAGGAAATCCAAATGTTAACTTTTCAATGCATGTGAATGAATTTTTAAATATTGGAAAACACCTCTAGTGGAAGCATGAGGATTTCAGGAAGTCATGGAGATACAGTGCTTTCAGCATGTTGGTTTTTCCCCACTCAACCTTTATTCAATTGGGCCTATCTGCTCTTTTTTTCATTTGGAAAAAAAAACAACTAAACTAAATGCAAAGAAAAGGAGGATGATTTAAAAACTCAGAGCACAAATAGAATGCTTAAAAGGCTTTTGCTAAGTTCAGCACATAAGATTGAGCAAGAAGGCATCTGCCTTCTTTTAGGGACTAAAGAATCAGACAAGGTTAAGAATGCAACTCCAGCTGTAATCTGACAATATGGTTATAAATGGCCATATTTTCATATGATTCCAAGTACGATAGAGAGCAGACCCAAGGATTAGCACAGGTCTGTGGTGGATGCATGCACAGAGCACCAATGTATTTTTTTACATTAGCTCTCAGGTCAATTCAAATAAGCTGGCAACACATTTTATAAAATAAATTCTCTTAGTCATCCTAGAAAATTTTGGTAAGCAGCCATTGATTACGTTTATTTTATTCTTTTTTTTTTAATTTCCAATTAGATAGCTTCCAGTGGATATTTGTACCAAAAAATTTTCTGGAAAAGTAAATAGCTCAAAATTGGTATCATTATTTCTGTGCTGTCTGGAGAAGAAATTGCCTTCTGATTTCCATACTTTTTTTGTTGTCGTTTGTTTCTAATTTGGAAGTTTATGTAGTTATCACCAGAAAAGCTGGATTTGGAAAACTCATTAGATGTGTGGATTTCTGTCTCACACAGATGGGTTATGTGATATTTTGATCAAGGAAATGGCTGTGGGGAAATGAAAAGGGGACTGGATACTGAGTGTCAGGATTGGGTCTAATCCTGATGTGTCCCCTTCATGTCCTTTATCACAGCTTTCTGACTCCATGTTTCTCGTGTAAAAACAAGGACAAAAATAAAATTTCTACCTTACGTGGTTATTATAAAAATTAAGTAATCCTTGTAGAGGTGACAAGGATGATACCTGACACATTGGAAGATACTTGGGGAAATATTTATTTGCCTCCCCCCTCCCCCATTCATTCACAGCTTGTTACTACATGCTGCTGTACCTTTGATTCTCTAGCTGGCTATTCCAGTGCCTTTTATAGCTCAGATTATAGGGACACATAAATTCATTATTTCATCAATCATCTTCTGTATATTAGGTTCTGAGTAGATTATTTATTATAGTAATAAGTGATTCCTGAAGGGAGCACCCTCTGGGCCTCTTCTGAGACTTCTGTTAGCCTTGTGTATGTATACGTTTTGTGTTATGCCTCACGTTGTTAGTGCTTCCAACACCTCAGTGTCCTTTGCAGCACTTTGTGTAGTGTCTGATCTATGATGTACTTAGTAAAGTTCTGCTGAATTGAATTTTACTAGGTACCCTAAAAGAAGGATATGTTGTTTTAGCAAAGTAAGAAAGCACCATGGGTCTAATGGTTATGCCATAACCATGCTTGCTTCCCCCCATAATATCCAAGATTAGAACCCCGTGTACTTACTGAATCTGGCTGGGCCAGATAGAAGGAGCTTGGGTTTTCATTAATGGCATGGGAACTTGCTTCTGTTGGAGATCTCAGATGGTGATGTACCTGTTATTCCTGATGGGTGATAGTTCTGCATTTCTGACATCTCTCTCCTTTTTTCAGTAGTCAGAGAGGGAAAATGGTATATAGAGAAACCTCAAACCAATCAATTCTGTGATAATTCTTGGCTCTCCATAATGCCAGTTGGCAACTTAAAGCTTCATTTTCTTTCCTGACCTCTACCTAGTGCTTAAGGTAGCAGGCACCAGTTAGGCATGGTGCCTTGGCCATGATGCTGTGGTTCAAGCAGGAGGGCTAGGGCTATATGGCCATAACTTCATGACTATTTAGCCTGAGAATTATTTAGTCTCTTAGCAGATATTTTTGGGCACCTACTCTGAGATAGTTGCATCCTAGACATTGAAGAGAAAGTGGTGAACAGAACAGAGGTCCTATCTTCAAGGACCTCACATTCTAGTGGGAGGATCCAGACAAGAAGCAAAAAAACAAATATCTGAGGTATTTTTAGATGGTGATAAATGTGACATGGGAATTAAAACCAGGGCAGGTGATAACAAGGAGATGGGTAGGCAGTGGTGGAGAGACTAGGGAATGATTGGGTTACAGAAGGCCTCCCTGAGGAGACAGTTTGAGCTAAGACTTAAAGAATGAGAAGGATCCAGTCATGGGGAGAACCAAGGAGAACATCCGGGATAGATGGAAATAGGTGGTACAGAGGTCCTGGGATAAGAAGCCAGCTTGGAGAATTCTCCAACTGAAAGGTGGCCAGTGTGACTAAGACTTTGTGTGTGTGTAGTGGGAAGGGGGAGAAGCCGGGAGGAGGGGAGGATAGCAGGATAGTGACAGGCTTGTTTCCTCCCATTCACAAGAACATTCAACTGCTAACATAAACAATCCCAGATATTGTATTTAAAGACATACTTGGGGGTGCCTGGGCTCAGTTGGTTAAGCAGCCAACTCTTGGTTTCAGCTCAGGTCACTATCTCAAGGTTCATGGGTTCGAGCCCCTCATGGGGCTCTGCACTGACAACAGGGAGCCTGTTTGCAATTCTCTCTCTCTCTCTCTCTCTCTCTCTCTCTCTCTACCACCCCCATTCTCTCTCTCTCAAAATGAATAGATAAATAAACAAAAATAAAGATATACTGGGAGAGTAAGTTCTCAAAAAATGGCAAGCACATTTGCAAAAACTATTAATCTTCCATTAAGCCTAATGAAATCATTGTTTTACCCCAGACTTCAGCCAGGATGCGCCTTTCTAATTCAATTCTGTACAATTCCATAGCACTGGTTTCCACAGAAGGCTGGTGCATCCTTCAGAGACCATAAGTCAGTCGGTGGGGCAGACTCTTGTGTCTCAAGGATGTTGCTGCCCAAGGAAGCCTGAAGCTGGGCATCTTTCTCAGCATAGTGTAGAAGTGACTGCCTGCAGTTTTTATGGGCTTTCTCTTTCAGAAATCTTCTTTTGTTCCCACCACGAGGCAAAAACAAGAAAAGAGATCTGTGTGAAAGAATCCTCTCCCTTTTCCTTTTGTGGTGATTGTGTTCTTAAGAGAAGGCTGCAGAGGTTCCCGGAGCTGTCTTTTCATGTAAATAGAGCCCTTAAGCCTATTTAGATGTGCCAGGAGAGCCCTTGGGGGTTGGGGAAAAAGACACCTGAGGAGTAGCATCCGTGCACCCCGTTTAATTGATTCAAGTTCAGCTACACACTCTCTCTTGCTTCATAATTAGAAATACTGCAGGTTTGTATTTTGCGCTTCTGATTTTAACTGTATGCTGTGCATATTACCATATACACATATTACTGTGCAGTGTTGTAACTACAAAACCATACATGTTTTACTGGGAGGCTTAAGGGATTTTCCAGGGTAATTTTGACTATGTAAATGTTGCCTTACAAGCCGGGTTTAGAATGCAATCCTGATGTAAAATGCAACCCTCTGTGTTCAATATTTTTAAGTCACTGGTTATCCCAGAGCATAGGAGTGGGCATCCCTGAGAGTCACACCTTCAACACCAATAACAGGTATAGGGTTCGTATTGGGCTTTATGTGCAGAAAAGGGATGAAGCCCAAGAAACTTGTGAGATTCCACAGAAAAGAGAGAGGAATGAGGCAATCTGAGGCTGGGGATTCCCAGACCAGGCAGGGAAGAGGGCTTACGGATAGTTCAGCCCATGAGAAGTTTTCCTTTAGCGAGTGCAGGGCTCCAGCCTTCCAGGCCAAGAGGAGTAACCCCTGCTGGGTGGATAGTCCCTCTTTTCCCTAGAATCCCTTCACCTTGTGATAACACTTACTTGTGCACTGTTCCCTGTGAATGCTGCTACGTGTGTGTGGGTGTGTGTTTGTGACAGTGTAGACTGAGTAGGAGGGAGAAGCAGTGGTGCTGGAAAGAGCCAGGGACGCATGAGGATCTAGGGTCTGCAATTTTAGGAGCAAGTTCTGCCTTTTATTCTGTGGCTGTGGTATTAGATGGGGGATGTGAGACACTGAGGGGTGGAACAGAGTCAAGGTCAAACTTATGTGCACCTGGCAGCCCCCTCCCTGGCTGCCCACCCTACCACTTTTCCCACCCTGGCCCCACCCCACGGCAGTAGCTGTTTCATCAGATGCAGAATACTTTTAGATCTGGTAAGGAAGAAACATGAACAACCTATCCCCGCACACCAGTTAGACAGTGGAATCTGTACTCACAGACTGCAGCTGTGAGATTTTTACCTGCACCCTCACCCAGCTCCTTGAGGAGGCTGATGGAATTTGCAGTTTGTTCCGCCTAGGTAGAGTCCTAGCCATTCAGTTTTAAGCTAGCCTCTGAACCTTGATTTTTTCATCTGCATCCAAGAGGTAGCACCTACCTTGGTGGTGTGTTGGGAGGCTAGAAAGGTATCAGGATATCTGCAAGCACTTTCCCCAGATTGCAGATTGCTTATAAAACATACTTCCCTTACCAAGAGTTTGAACACAAAACATTCTAATGCATAAATACGACATTTAAGTCAAGATTCTTTGTTGCAAGTGATTAAAACCCAAATCTAACCGGCTTACACACAAAGCAGAATTTCGGGTTTCACAGAAGCCAGGAAATACCTAAGAAGTGGAAAGGAAGCAAAGATGCAAATAGCCACGTAGAAGGGTTGGGACAGAATGGGGACTCACAGGGCAGACAGTCCCAGCAATGTTAATGACATATTTCCAGCCAAAATTTAAATAAGGTGTTTGAACTTCAATCTTATTTTATAATAACATTCATTATGAATACTTAATTCCAGTTTTACATCGTAGATTTATTTAATATCGGTTACATATACAGTAAAGATTAGTGTATTTCACAGTGCTTTTTTTTTTCTCTTCTGACACTAGTTCTTATTTGAACACATGAAACTACATTTTACTGTAAGCAAAACAGTATGTCAGGCTTTCAATTCGGAAACCTGAGTCAAATCTGCAAAGTCTTCTGGAGGAGGAAAGTTGTAAGACCTACGTTCTTTCATAACAGGCCGAACCCTTCCCCTCATCTGACATTTTCTTGTGGAAAACATCTGGTTTAAATGAGCCCTAATGGCAGCCTTGATCATCAGAAACCAGAACGCAAAAATCATAAACAATGTATAGTAGGTAAAAGGGTTGCCAAAAGGCAACATGCAAAGAGAAGTCTGCAGCACATTTACTTCATATGTAAATTTCACCTTTGGAGTGCTTGTCTTCTAATTGACCTACACTTCTCTTCTGGGAACACCCAAGGCCTCCAAAACACAGGGGTGGGTGCTTGTCCCATTTTGCCAAACCTTTGAGATGGCTCAGCAAACATACCCTCCAATTCATGACCTTTCCTGCCTCCACATCAGAATTCACTGAAAACAACAGGTAGAGCTTAGGGTAAATTGCTTAGAGTCCGGGCGAGGATTGTGTTCATCTAGGACTATGGCTCCTAAATTAGTAGGACAGTTTAGTCTAGCTGTCTTCTGGTATTCAGGGGTGGGGTTGTTATGCAGAGTCCATTTGGGACTCTTAAGGGAAACCTGAATGCCTTAAAAGCTCTTAGTTTTCTAGGAATTCTGTGACTGAGGATGATTTCCAGGCAAGGATGGAACCAGACTGCTGACATATTATTGGTGGTTTATAAGCTTAGTGGTGGAATTTACCAGAGTGGAAAAGAAGAGAAAGTTTCCTGAGTAGATAGCAGCATTTTTGGATGGCTAGGGATTTGTGAGAAGATTTTTAGATGAACCAGTAAGAGATAGTGTGGAATATCAGAGATCTTACCAATCTGTGTGAATTACCAGAGGTGCAGGAGGTGTTTTATAGGAAAGAGAAAGAAAAGGAAGCTAGGCAAGAGAAGAAAGGGAAAGCGGATACAAGTTAGCTTTTGGAACTTTGACTGAGTCCTGATATAGTTATAACACAAGAGGTTGAGGCTGAAAATTAGTTCAATCAGAAAAGAGGTTAGTAGAATCTAGATTAGGGGGATTGAAGAGTACTGAATAAAATGTCAGAAGCTTTCAGGATCCAAGGAACATGGACGGTTGGAAGTGAGAGAGGGATTTTTATGTTTAAACATCCTTTACCACTTCTCATCTGCCTTATCTGGAAATTACTAACCTCAAGTTGAAGGTATATGTATACAGGGTGCATAGTATAGTGGGAAAAACATGGGATATAGCATCTAAAGACCTTTATCTCTCTGAACTGTATTTCTGCAATGGCATATAATGCTTACCACAATGTTTGGTGTGAAATAAATGGGATAATCTAGGTCCAATGGATTAGGTGGATACTGGCCAAATAACCAGATGTCTTGGAATGAGTGGAATAGTCTTGGATTTCAGCATCCTATCCTATATCTAGTTCACTTAACTGACAGGACTTCCTATTACCCTGATATCTGGAGAGCATGGACCCTTAATGAGCTAGAGATCTGGGATAATTTTTCATCAGTGGTTAAAATACAATTCTTTTTGTTTTCAGTTAAAAAAATTTGTTTAATGTTTACTTATTTTTGAGAGAGAGAGAAGGACAGACAGTATATGAACAGGAGAGAAGAGAGGGAGACACAGAGCCTAAAGTAGTCTCCAAGATCTGAGCTGTCAGCACAGAGCCTGATGCAGGGCACGAACACACCAACTGTAAGATCATGACCTGAGCTAAAGTCGGATGCTTAAACTGACTGAGCCACCCAGGCGTCCCTTTTAAAAATTGTTTTTAATGTTTATTTATTTTTGAGAGAGAGATAGACAGAGTTGAGTTGGGGAAGGGCAGAGAGAAAAGAGAGGGAGACACAGAATCTAAAGCAGGCTCCAGGCTCTGAGCTGTCAGTACAGAGCCTGATGTGGGGTTTGAGCTCACAAACTGTGAGATCATGACCTGAGCTGAAGTCAGACACTTAACTGACTGAGCCACTGAGGCACCCCAAAATATAATTCTTAAACTAGATTTGGAGGTAGGATTTTAATAGTAGAATTACTATGTCTTTGGGATAGTGATTAGACCTTAGTAAAGTTTGAGCTCTTAAGATTTATCACTTATTTACAGCTAAGAATGTCACACACACTTGTCAAATTCAATAGTGAGTTTTCAGCAATAATTTCCTTGGGATCTGCTATGTATCAGGTGCTGTGCCAATGGCACGAAGGTGAATGACACATGGACCTTGTTTTTTGTTTTTGTTTTTTTAAGAAACATTATATTTATTTATTTTTTAAAGTAAGCTCTACATTCAACATGGGGCTTGAACTCATAACCCCAAGATCAAGAGTCATAGGTTCCACTGACCGAGCCAGCCACGTGCCCCACACAGGCCTTGTTTGTTTATAAGGTGCTCCTAGACCAGTGGGACATACTGGTATGAAAAATAATTAACCTTGCTATACAAGATAACAAATGCTATTTTATTGGTATGAATCAAATAGCACAGAGGAAGAAAACAGTTTTCTCTGAAAGATCCGGCAAGGTCTCATAGACAAAGGAATAGATGGCTAGAGTTTTGAAGGATAAATATTATGCTCAACAAAATATGAATTTTAAATATAGTTGGAAATGCAGTTAGTTAGATGTAGGGCCACCAAATTGGATAAAGTGTGTGTACTGTGACTTATAGGTGATAGATGGATGATCTCATCGTGTTCTTTCTTTCTTTCCCTACTTGTGAGAAAGACTTTGTCTAGCAATAGCATTTGCACTATTGGAAATAGGCTTTAGATACTTCCCTCTCTGGAAGGAGGATGGCATTTTGATCTACACAGAGTTGTTAGAGGCAGTGTGGTATGAACGAGGAAAGGGTAGGGTATGAGACAGGGTTCTTACTTCTATTACCTAAAAGCCAAGTGTCTTTTGATAAGTTGCATATATTCATGGTGACTTTGATACCTCCGTGAAATAGAATTAATAATAGTGCCAATCTCACAAGATTGTTGCCTCAAGGGTACTAATAAATGTGAAAGCACTGTGTCAAGTGCTGTGAAAATATGCAAATGTTGTTATTTTATCAAAAACTTCAACAAACCACTTACTTATATATATAGTTCTGTGTACTATGCAGAATCATAGAGATAGAGATAGAGATAGAGGACCCATCTTCTAGGAAAACAGAATCTGGATTCTGTATCAGCTCCAAAGTAGGAGAACGAAGCTTTGAGTTCTCACCAAGTGCTCTTACCCTGAAAAGTAGACTTGTGGGTCTACCCCATTGCCTCCATGGACCTGGTAAGAGGACATCTGAAAAAGGGGAAGAATATTGGGCTTTCAGGGAGGACATTACTTTTTTTCCTCTTTGGAAATGTTTGCTCTTTTGGTTTTGAGCTCTGAATGTGAAAGATCTGGCTGATTCTGATCCCCAGAGTAACCCTAATAATAGAAGCACTGTGACAACCACAAATATTAAAAACACACCTCAATTTAGGTAACCAAGGTAAGGTAAGTGCATATGGTATATGAAAAAAAAATTCCCTTATGCAACCCTGGAAAGATAATTTAAGGTCATTGCACTCAACGTCAAAGAGATGATGACAAAGAGGACGTGTTTATCACTAGAAGATTTCAATGAAAGGATTAGTCTTCTGTACAAAGGCAGTAGAAGGAGAGTCATGAAAATCAATAACTTATTTATGTGAAGCAAAATTGGGAGGTTCTGTTAATATCAAAATTTAAAAATTTTAATTTGCATGAAGTATATAGTTTGAGGAGTTTGGGCAAATGTGTGTACCTTGTAACCATATTTCCATCACCGCAAAAAGTTCCTGAATGTTCCCTTGCAATCAGTCCCCTTCCGTTCCCTAGCCCCAAGCAAACGCTGATTTGCCTTCTGATTTGCTATAGTTTTGCTAAAGTGTAATTTTAATTTACTGATTAATAGAAATAATGATAGTTGGACATCATCAACATTTAGGATTAGAATGCTACCACCTTTAGAAAGTACAATTTTATTATTTTTAATTTTTAAAAAGTGTTTATTTTCGAGAGAGAGTGCAAGTGGGGAAGGAGCAGAGAGAGGGAGACAGAGAATCTGAAGCAGGCTCCACAGTGTCACCACAGAGCCTGATGTGGGGCTCGATCCCATGAATGGTGAGATCATGATCTGAGCCAAAGCTGGACGCTTAACTGACTGAGCCACCCAGGCACCCCTAGAAAGTGTAGTTTTAGCAATTTCTCTGAGCCTTGGTTTTATCATATTAATGAGGATGATAACAACTTTTCTATATACCTCAGAAGGTTCCTATACAAATCCAAAGAGATAATAGATAAGCATTAGGTGTTTAGAATTTGATAGATCATGGGGCACATGGGTAGCTCAGTCAGTTAAGCGCCCAACTTCAGCTCAGGTCATGATCTCATGGTTCATGGGTTCGAGCCCCGCACTGGGCTCTGTGCTGATAGCTAGTTCAGAGCCTGGAGTCTGTTTCAGATTCTTTGTCTCCCTCTCTCTCTGACTCTTCCCTGCTTATGCTGTCTCTCTCTCTCTCTCTCTCTCAGAAATAAATAAAACATTTAAAAAAAAGAATTTGATGGATCATTTGGCAAATATTAATTTTAATCAAAAGGAAGGCATTCCAAGATAGGAGCCATTTCACAGAGGAATTTCATGCCAGAGATTCTTTGCTGCCCTGGACAGACCCTGAAGGAGAGTCCCCTCCATAGTTACAAAGGAAGTTATCTTTGAAATGACTCATGAAGTCTCCTGTCTCTCCATCTGATATATCTGAGTTAACATCAGATTAATCACATATATCACTGTGGGTATGAATATGATATAATAAAAATGTTCACAGTGACTGCTGTTGACACAGTGCTTTATCATAACAAATCAAACAATTTATTCCATGTTCAAGATCCTACTGTTCTGACTCTGAGCTACTTCAGTTTTACAGTTCCCATTTTACACAGCTAAAACCAAATTTTTCAGATGTCACGTAATACACCAGAGACTTCCATGTGGCCTATCAGCTACTGTTATAAATCACTGTTGTTTTAAACAAGTGAACTAAATGCCATGTTTATTGAAAATTGTTTTGAGTGGAGAGCAGAGACTAATGTATAAAACAAATCCTCTGATCGAGCTAACATTTTTCTATAGGCAGCAAGAAGAAAATTGCATTCCCTGCTAGTCAGAAAAACCAGGCCAATTTTATCTTCCCTCTCTGGGAGATACTTTAGATACTCTATAGACCTACCTGACATATTCAGGTCATGCATATTTTTCTTGGATGAGCTGTTAGAATTCATATATATATGCCCATGTGCATGTGTGCGTGCACATACACACACCCCAAGCTGACATTTGTCTCTGTGTATGCATACATGTCATGTGTCAATTGCGTATTTTCAAAAAAGAAAAACGATCACCAGCTGGTCACTCTCACTTCCTCCCATGTACATTTTGGAGCTTCCCCATAGGGAAGTGAAACTGATGGTGGGTTGGAAGAGATTGAATTTGCTGAAGTGGATTCAGCCAAGTGGCTGTTTATGGATGACCTTTGTCTTCTTGGGGGTAATAGCAGGCAGAATGTCTGATCCCATCCCATTACAAGTAGAATCATAAACCGCTGGCTTTGTGAGTTCATTAGCCTAAGATGGTGATGAATGAGGAATCCAAAGGCCTGGGTTTGAGCTCTACCTCCAAATACCTACATATGTGTGGAGACAGCTCTGTCTGCCACTACAGAGAATTTCCCTCTTCACTCTTAGCTTCCCTATGAGACTCTCAAATCCTCAATGACACACTGCGTCTGTAATTTACACAATATTCACTTTGTCATCTTTTTCTGTTCCTACTCTGCATTCGGTAGAGAGGTAATAAGTACTTGCTGATGGACACAGTGGGACCATATCCTGCTTTGGATGAACTGGAATTCTGTTTCAAAGTGTTTCCAGCTAGAGGGGCACTTGGGTGACTTAGTCGGTTAAGCGTCTGACTTTCGCTTATGTCATGATCTCGCGGTTTGTGGGTTCGAGCCCCGCGTCGGGCTCTGTGCTGACAGCCAGTTCAGAGCCTGGAGCCGGTTTCAGAGACTGTGACTCCCTCTCTCTCTCTGACCCTCCCCTGCTCACGCTGTCTCTCTCTCTCTCCTAGAAATAAATAAAAACATTAAAAAAAAAAAAGTGTTTCCAGCTAGAAATATTCTTCTTCCATGCCATCGCTACTGATAAAATTCAGCAGAAGTGGTGTGATCAGATACCTTCTTCCCTTGGGTCTCACCCTCTGATCACCCAGAAAATGGGGCTGTGAGCACACTCCCCAGCTCCAGTCTAGACCCTTCCTGGGTAGTCTTCTACTGCGCTGTGTTTCTGGGGCCTTGTGTTTCAGTGTCTACACTGCTCCCAACTCTTAGCAGTCTGGAGAAGTAGAGCTTTAGTGGATATTCCCTCCCTTTCTTCCTCTCTTTGTTTATCTCTCCCTTCCTTCCTTTCTATTTCTCTCTCTGCCCCTTTCTCTCTGTCTGACCTTCCCTCTCTCTGTCCTCCTGTTTTCACTACCCTTCTTTCTTTATCCCTTTCTCTTGCCAAGAGGGACTGAACTCTCATGAATATGTTTTTAAATTTTTTAAATATTTATATGAGAGAGGGAGAGAGAGTCTGCTAGCAGAAGAGGGGCAGAGAGATGGAGACAGAATCTGAAGCAGGCTCCAGGATCCAAGGTGTTAGCAAGAGCCCAACATGGGGCTTGAACCCACAAGCCGTGAGATCATGACCTGAGCCAAAGTCAGACAGTCAACTGCTCAATCCACTGAGCCACCCAAATGCCCCTAAACTCTCATGAGTATTTTAAGTGGGTTTCACAGAACACAAAATCTGTACCTTCACAAGGGGAACCAGCTGTTGGAGTTTTAATTCTTCAGAATAAGCAGATTTTAAAACAACCAGACCACATCAGTCTCCTACTTGAGGATCGCCAGGGGTCTCCCACCACGCTTAGAACCAAACCCA
This sequence comes from Proteles cristata cristata, assembly GCA_017311185.1. Taxonomy (NCBI): domain Eukaryota; kingdom Metazoa; phylum Chordata; class Mammalia; order Carnivora; family Hyaenidae; genus Proteles; species Proteles cristata. The sequence goes on along the minus strand of JAESUZ010003149.1, from coordinate 482,634 downwards.
AAGCCTTTGTGCTGGGCCTCCAAAGGCTCAGCCTGGCCCACCTCTCTGGCCCCTCTCCTCACTCACTAACCTCTAGCCAGGCTGGTCTTTGGGGTTTTAAAGTTTGTTTCTCTCTCAGGACCTTAAAACTCAACTCTTCTGCCTCAGTGTGTGCCCTGAACTCTGTGTTACCCTAGAGTTGTCTCTCAGATCTCAGCCCAGATGTCCTCTGTCAGACAGGACTTCCCTGACCACCCTATCAGTAGCCCCACACACAATATTTTATTTCCTCATGTTACTCATCATAATCTGAAATTGGCTGCTTCATCTCCTGGTTTCCTTGTATATTGTTGGACTCTGAGTAGTGTGTACACTACTCCACAGGGCACACACAGGCTTTATTTGTCCTGTTCTTTGTTATTCCGGAACTTAGAAGAGTGCCTGTCACCCAGTGGCTGCTCAATAAACATAACATGTGGACTCTCTGAGGGATGGAATCTGACATTATTTACCTCCCTCAGCTTTTCCTTCTCTCTGTCTCTTTTTCTCATTTATTTTGCAGAACCTGCAGCATGAAATACAGGGTGACTTAATGCTAGACCACAGGCCTTCGGTCAGAACCCTGGCTTTACCTGTTCAGTTGATCCAAAGCTGAGGGAGAGGCCAAGATGGCGGAACAGCATGGAAAGGGTTTCTTTTGTTGTTGTTGTTTTGTTTCGTTTTGTTTTGGCGTCACTTGATCCAAAGCTTCTGGTCTCGCACAACTGCCAGTTTGAAACAGCTACTATAGAACCACTCTCTTTTCCTGTTGGTCAATAAGTAAATCAAAACTACAAAGAAATTTCAAATAATCTGTAATACTTTCCTAACATTCACTCTGCTAATACCTTCAACCTTAGCTTCCATTACTGAATGGCTTCTTCAGTTCCTTTACCCTGTGAGATGCCTTGGGATCTACCCCAAAATGAGAGAGGCCCTGTCAGATGTATATATTGCTGAGCCTTCAGATATGGCCAGGGAAATGTGCTTGTGAAGAGGAAGAGGAAGATGGTTCACCCAGGAACCATTTATAGAGGAGGCCAAGTACCAAGATTGAGTGCCTAGCTTTAGCCATTTCTTATCAGAAAGTCCGGACTAGAAAGATGAGTTCTCAGGATTTTCCTGAGAGAGGAATTCTATTTTTATTTGGATTTTGAGAGATTATCTCTGTAACTTCCCACAGTCAGAGACTGAACTCCTGGATGACCCTGCCAGTATAATGAGCAGGACGGCCTGGGCCTTATGTACTCATGGAAAGTGCAACATAGCTTGCCTTGTTGGTTTTTCTGGAGATATCACGTTTGGGTTACAGGGGTTCAGCCAGTCTTTGGCTGTCACACAGAGCAGTTTTATGGGAATAGTTGTATAATGCTAACATCTGTAGACTGAGAGCTTGACTGCTGGGAAAGACCATGTATCTTGGGAGCTAATTCTTGGTAAATAAAATTTTCAGCACTTCCCCCGACCCTTGCCTGGGCACAGGCACCCACCTTCCCATTTCTGTCTGTAATGGTGGATGAGCCATGTGCATCTTTTCTTATCACCTTGGCAGTATACATTTTTGGCAAGTTCAGGGGCAAAGCCAAGGCCCTTGGCTTTTTAACTTTTCTGCTTTATTGGTATTTCCACATGAGATAGAATATTAAAGGGTTGGAGAATTTTTCTTTCAAGATTTCTGGTGAGGAGATACAGACTGATAGCCACATGCCTGCTGTCCTCAGTTTCAAGTCTATAGTCCCATTTCTCCTTTTCCATGAAGCCTCTCTTGCCCACTCTGTTTAAAATTGCAACCTATTCCCACACATTATACCAAATCCCCTTACTCTAATTTGTTTCCCGTAGAAAGTATCATTTTTTGACATACTATGTAACTTACCACTTCTTATATTGATTTCCTGCCTTCCACTGGTAGAATACAGACTCCACAGGGCAACGATTTCTTGCTCTTTTATTCGCATTGTGTGCCTGAGTGCCTGGAACAGTGCTCGGTGCACAATTTAGCCTTTGGTAAATATTCCTTGAATAAATGAGCCAAAGTCCCAGTGAAAGGAGAACCAATATAGTGTAGTGATAAAGAACTTGGGCTTTGGAGGCAAATGATCCTGGATTTAATTCCCAGCTTTGCCACTTAGCAGCTGTGTACCTTTAGAAAGTGAATTAACCTCAGGGCACCTGGGTGGCTCAGTTGGTTGAGCGTCCAACTTCGGCTCGGGTCATGACCTCATGGTTTGTGAGTTCAAGCCCCATGTCAGGCTCAGAGCCTGAAGCCTACTTCAGATTATGTGTCTCCCTCTCCCTCTCTGTACCTTCCCCACTCACACTCTGTGTCTCTCTATCAAAGATAAATGTTAAAAAAATGTTTTTCATTTATGAAAGCAAATTAACCTCTCTGAGCCTCAGTTTTCTCATCTGTAAAATAGGGATTATAGCATTGATCTTCCTGTATAGCATGGTGACCAGGAGGCAAGACTTTGCATCCCAGTAGATCTAGAGTCTGGTCTTCAGCATCAAGTTCTGGCTCTCCATTACCTTTTGCTGTGTTTGTGAACTCTGTAAACTCACTTTCTTCACCTATAAAATGAGTATAATACTATGGCCTGACTAATAGGACAGTGGTCAGGATTAAAGAAGGGTAATCTACGAGTAGGGCTTAGCAGACTGACCAGCTCATAGTAAGGGATCCATTAACTTGAATATTTTGAGAACAGTGATGATAATTTTGAAGTTAGCCTCATTGCTCATACAGAGCAACTGCTCAATAAATAGGACTTTTGAAAAAAGAACAATATTAGGACTTTAGGAACCTCCTAAATTAATGTCAGCATTTTTCTTGAATTCTCTCTTTTCCAGGGGAGGTAAAGTAAATACCTGTTATTCCTGTGAGATATTTATTTGAACTTGAAAATGGAATAATGAACAATTTTTATGTGACATATTCCTTCCTTTGTTCCATAATGAGATAGTTCCGTTATGATTTCAGGGGTTATTTTTGAGTTTTGGAAGACTGAGTTACCACAGGGGCTCTGCCCTACCAGGTGATCATTGGGAGGACTTTATGTAACTTGGGTGTTTAGTCAGCTTGTTCAGAGCTAATGAAATTGGCTCTAGAAGCTGTGGTTTGGGGATATTGTGATATCTCAGGGTTTCCATTGGTTACCACTTCCTTCTGTAAGAGATGTCTCTTCCCTCTTCTGCTCATTTGCTACGTGAGTCTCGGGAAGACACTTCACCTCAACCAGAGCCTCTAACTGAATGGCCCAGGTGTGAATCCATGCTCTGTTTTGCTGTGCCCTGGTCAAGTTCTTCAACTTCACTGTACTTATCTCTACCTTTGTAAATAGGTAGGTAGGTAGGTACACAGACAGATAGACAGACAGAAATAAATAAAAAAAGAATTGTCCTACACTATAGGGTAGTGAGGGTATTGTGAGGATCGAATGAGCTATTACATGTAAAGAATACTTTAAAAGTACTCAGTGATGTTTATTATGTCATTATGTCATTTACTAAAAAAATAAAATAATCTGGTACTATAATATTTTAAGTCTATGAACACTTTCGATATTTTGAAAGCTTCTGTCTGTAGTGTCCTGTGGGGTCCTGAAAGCACATGGTGAAGAATATCATTGCTTGAAAAGAGCCACCAGGTGTCCATTGTGTCTTCCTAGAGGTGATCAAATGCAGTTGCCTCTCAATTATTTCATGTAAGGAGGGAAATGATAGGGACCAACAGGGTTGTTGTGAGGGTACTCAGGGGAAGGGTACGTGTGGGGAAGACCCTGAGGTCGGGGCAGCCCTCTGGGAGGAAGCTGCTAGCCCAGTCAGGAAGGTCTCATGACGTGGATTTTATTTATTTATTTTTATCTATTTTTTTAATGTTTTATTTATCTCTAGAAGAGAGAGAGAGAGAGACAGCGTGAGCAGGGGAGGGTCAGAGAGAGAGGAAGTCACAGACTGGAACAGGCTCCAGGCTCTGAGCTGGCAGTCAGCACAGAGCCCGACGCGGGGCTCGAACCCATGAACCGCGAGATCATGACCTAAGCAAAAGTCGGCCGCTTAACCGACTAAGCCACCCAGGCGCCCTTCATGACGTGGATTTTAACTGGTGATCTGGCTTGGACCAAATTTCAGCCTAGAGCTTATCACGTTCAGGTGGACCTGACTCTCTTCATGGTCCCAAAACTTCCAGGCCAGAGTGAGCTATAAATTGTTAATTTGAAAGTAATAAAGAAAGCTGTTCTATGCACTGGATACTCATGCTGGTCTAACTAGCACATTTCCCTCTCAAATCAAGTTAATGTGAAAGCAAATTATTGGAAGGTTACTTGGTTAAGTATGGAGTCGATAATAAGGGATGATAATAAGTGATTTGAATGTTGACAGTTGGGTGTTAGCCTGCTGCCTCTGTGTCCACAGCCCAGATCTACCTGCCAGGTGGTCCTTGTGCTCACCTGAGTCACACAGGGTTCCCTGGCAGCCCTAGTTGGGCTTTTAAATCCACACGGGCATCATTTGCGTCTTTGCATATCCTTTATTTTAGTTTTTTGGCTAACTTCCTCCTCACATGCTTCTGGTGCATTTTTTTTTAATTTAAATTTTATTTTTCATCAAAGTAAAACGTGTATTGTTTTATAAATCTAATAATACTTTATAAATCTAATAAACAACAACAACAAAAAAAACAGCATTTCCCTGCCCCCAGTGCTTCTCCCCTTTGATTCTTACTCTCTGGGAGCAACCATTTTCAAACTGCTAAGTAGTTGATTCTGCTAGTTACCCCCTATTTCTTTTTTTTTTTTTCATGTTTTATTGTATTTTTGAGAGAGAGAGAGGGAGACACAGAATCCGAAGCAGGTTCCAGGCTCTGAGCAGTCCGCACAGAGCCCAACATGGGGCTCAAATTGATGCGCTGCGAGAAGGTGACCTGAGCTGAAGTCAGATGCTTTAACCGAATGAGCCACCCAGGCACCCCTACCTCCCTACTTCTAAATGATATACTTGAATTGCTATTTGTTGATGTTTTTACTGAAGGTGATTCTATGGAAGACGACGATCGAGTCCCCATTCTCCCTTTCAATTTTACTTTTCCTTTCTTTCCAGTATGGTCTTAATATTTATTTAGTTAAAACCATATTTAGCATTTATGTTATTATGCCAATGTAAGTATTCATGGAGAACTACAAAATGTACCTTGGTTATGTTACTTCCTTTCTTTCTCCTTCCTTCATCCCTCCCTCCCTCTCTCCCTCCTTTCCTCCCTTCCTTCCTTGTGTTTTTTAATTTCCCTTTGGGACATACTTCTCCACCCATTGTCCATCTTTAAATTAATAAGGGCATTTGAAACCATAACTGCCATACCTTCACCACACCTAGCAAAATTAACAAGTCATTAATATTATTCAATACTTGGCCTCTATTCAAATTTCCCTGATTGCCTCAAAGATGTCCTTTTACAGTTGGTTAATTTGAATAAGGACCTAAATAAAGTCCACAGATTTATTTGGTTGTTCTATTCCCTAACATTCTTTTATTCTGTAATAGCACCCCCTCCACCCCACTTCTGTTTGTGACGTTGATTTGTTGGAGAAATCGGACGTAGAGTGCCACACAGTCTAGATTTGGTGGATGGTTTCCTCATGGTATCATTTGAATTGTTCTTCTGTATCCTGTAAATGAGGGATTATTAGATTAGGGGTTAGATTTTTTTAAGTAAAAATATTCTATAGGTGGTGCTGTTTACTTCTTACTTTCTCACGTCATAAGACAATAATGTCTTGTTGTACCACATTTAATGGTGATTAGGTTGACTAGTAGGTACAGATGATGATATCTGATCATCCCTATCAATGTTTCATGTAATCCATTGATGATCATTACCTAGATCCATCATTTTATGGGGTATATATTCTGTCCTTTCATTGCACAATTCAGTTCTGAGCCAGTAAATGCTGATTATCTAGTTCAACTCCAGTTTAACCCCAAGTACTACCAACTTGCCGACTGAATTTACATGAAAGTAATATGCTGGTGTGTTGTATTGATTAATGTTTATATGTGAACCTCTAGTTAAGCTTTGCTGTTCACTTAGAAAACAGAAACAGAAAAGTGGAAAGCTTTCTTGTCAGGTTGAGAAGTAACTGGCAGGAAAAAAAATAGATTTTTAAGAAGTGGAACAAATTAGAAAACTCTGCTTTAGTTTCTAATGCCTCCTTTCTCCAGGGTGGGAGAACTCTGCAGTCTAAAGGGGTCTTTTCTGCCTGTGAGGAAATTAGAGGGAAGCTAACAGAATGGACATAGGACACACAGTCATTTGAGGACTTTTTAGTTGCTGTTGTGTTTTAGTTGTTACTCCCCTAGTTGCTAAGAAGTTTTCATAAATATTTTTCCCTAAACCCTACTGCATACGAATTAGAGCTTTTCCTTTCCTCTGTATCAGGACTGATACTTTTTGATGCATTTTAGCAGAATTTAGTTTCTGAATACAATATGAAACATACACATGTTCATGCACACACTGGTGATTCTCTCAATTGACATTATTATTATTACTACAAGAACTTTTCCTGTAGGAGCCAAGTTCAGTGGCAGGATGGAATTCTGGAGGCATCTTCTGCCTCCTTCCTGCAAGGTCCTAGTGTTTCTTGGTGGGGAGCCTTTTTCCATGCTTCTTAAAGACCTCTTTGGATTAAAAATGAAATTCCTGGTGTAAATACCTGGTCTGTTATTGATACAGATTGGTTACCTTTCTAGTGCCTTCCAGTATTCCAGAATTTAAGGGCCTCCTCTAAAATACTCTGTAATTTGAATTCGCTTAATATCAGGGCCTCTTCTGCCATTTATAAAAACCTTCCACATAACTTTCAGTGACTAAATTGCACCCTCCTTTCAAGGCCTCAGATCAAATGACATTTTCCCTGGGTCCCCCAGTGAGTAGCCATCTCTTCCCATCTTCTAGACTCCAGTGGCTCCCTCTTTTCATCCTCCTTATGACCAGCATTGTTTGCTCCCTTTCTTTATAGTTTGTTTCCATACTCATGTTACTTCTCTTTTATAACAGAAAAATATCAGTCTTATCTTTGCTTTGTTTTGACCATAACTAGTATGTAATAAGTATTTTATCAGCATTTTAAGTTGTAATAATTGAATAAAATAACTTGAGTAATTTTATTTTGTCAGATATCGAGCTTCTTTTTTTTTTTTTTAATGTTTTATTTATTTCTAGGAGAGAGAGACAGCGTGAGCAAGGGAGGGTCAGAGAGAGAGGGAGTCACAGACTGAAACAGGCTCCAGGCTCTGAGCTGGCAGTCAGCACAAAGCCCGATGGGGGGCTCAAACCCACGAACAGTGAGATCATGACCTAAGCGAAAGTCGGACGCTTAACCGACTAAGCTACCCAGGCGCCCCTCAGTTATCCAGCTTCTATTTCAGTTATGCTTCAAATATCTACAGGGGACTCTTGTCAGTCCGATGTAGAGCCAGATATTCTATTTCAGAAGAGGGAGGGAAAGAATGTGTAGAGGAATTAACATGGAATTTAGAGTCCGAAGACTAGATTCAACACCCACCTCACTCCAGAGTCACTGCTTTAGAGTAATTGATATGTTACTGGGCGCCCTCCCTGGTGGCATGAAGATCTGTAGCAAAAGTCAGGTAAGACTCAATTTAAGATTTAGTTCATTAGGAAGAGGGAAAGGGAGAAAAGACTGTGGATTTATGAGTAGTGGTTAATAGTTCAGGGATGGAGTCTTGGGCTCTCAAAGCCCTTCAAGGTGGTGCTGGCTGGGGAAAGGAGATCCAGGAGGGATTCCGCTCTATAGCTGTGTTGGGATGGATGGGTGTACAAAACCCATGGGGTGCTCCCAACAGAAAGAAGATGGTGGGAGTTGGGAAGGGGAGGCATAGATATACACTTTACTCTTTAACCCCTTGCAGTCTTTCCCCAAACCTACCAGTCCCAGATATAGCTTTCTCTCACTTCTCACTTCCACTGTCTTCTCTTAGTAACTACTTGGCTGAGTTAATAAATGGGGACTTCTAATAAACTTCTAATGAAGCATAACCAGTGCTTGAATACTTTCACATTAGTAACAGAGGACCACCTTCAGGGAGATCATAGAGATTCTAACACTACTGAAAGTCACCTCTGTAGAGAGAGGAAATAAAACCAACATCCCAATGCTTTGGGCATCACAACTTTGCAAATGGCTCCTCCTTGTTTCAAAAAGACATTGAAACCCAGCTTTCTCATGGAAGTTATTCCTTTACCATCAGCCTGCCTCTCTTTGGGAGGTGCACTCTCCTTCAGGATAGAGGAGTGTAAAGAACATGGGATCTGGAATCAGTAGACCTGAGTTTGGGTCCATTTATGTGCCATAGTAAACTTTAGTCTACTCACTTTTCCTCTCTGATGTGGAAAGAGATGTAATACCTTTTCATTAAATGATAAGGAGGCTCAGATGAGATTTTGTATTTGTATATGTACATGTGTGTATATAGCCCCTTCATTTCCTAAAGCAACATAATGAATGCTTCCCTATTACCAAGTTATTTCAAAAGCTACATCTTGCCATGGGGAGAACTGGAGCCATGTTGTGGTCTAATGGGTCTTCTGCTTACTAGTGTGAGCAGTTTCCTCCACCAATTGGCACCTTGCTTTCCTCTCTTGTGAAATGATCAAGAATATCAGTTGTCCAGAAAAGGAAGTTATTTGAGGTAGACAGTGTGCAAGGTAGACATAGGACTGGTGAGTTACCATGACGCTGTCTCCACTACTACCTATTTCATGTCTTCCAGCAGGATTTATAATACCACAGTAGTTTTCCGGGTGCCGTGCTTGAACATGGCATGTCTGGTTGAAAGAAGAGATTTTAGAGTCACATAGATGTGGCTGCTTGCTGCAAGCTATGCAAGTTACAGAATACCTCTATCCCAAAAGGAGAAGAATAATGTCACCTACCACCTAGGGCTGCAATAAGGATGAAAGGAAGCTATATAAATAAGGCGTTGAGAGTACTGTTTGGCACCCACTGGGTACTCAGTAAGTATTAGTTTTCTTCCCCTGGTCTGTGTTTGGCTCTACAGAATTTAACTTCATCAAATCACATTTATTAAAAATTCCAAATAAGGCATGGTACTACGTAGGTGCTTTAATCTTAGGGTGCTAAGGGACTGTCAGGTTGGGATAAAGGGCCAGTTCTGTTTGTTTCACAATTAACAATAGTGGTATCTCATCTCCCTGCCCTGGTCTTGAGCTTGCTGAGTCACTGTTCCAGCCCCTTAGCCCCATGATCTCTGGCTGTGTCCATGGAATATAGCAAAGCCCACAAGAAACCAGCACTAATAAATGGCAGATCATTTTGAGGGACTTTTGTTTGCGTTCCTATGTTTGGTCCCCTGGTGAGATAGGAAACCTTTAATAAGACTTTTCCTAAATGATGCTGCATGTGAAATGTGGATTCCCCCCCACCCCCCCGTTCTCCTAACAAATGACCATTTCATGAGGTTTCCTTTCATTTTTTTTCTTCTTCTTTCCTGCTTCTCAGTACATTCCACAAAGAGCTTATTCCTCTGCTGGTTACTGATTGATGGTTCTACTCTGTGTGCCCTTTAATTTTGCAATAAACCAACAAGGAGTTCAGACCACAAACTTAAAGAGAATTGACTTATTTATTTGACTGGATTCACTGGAGTAGCAGGCAGATTTAGTCATTTCAGTGTGGTCCTGGGGAGGGCAGGAGGAGTCCATGAGCAGGAACGCTGTGCTTTAAATAACCAGACAGAGAAGAGCTTCCTTGTTCTCCCGTTCCAAAGCAGCTGGGCATTCGTTTTGCAGTGGTGATCCCAGTCCAGGCCTGGATGGGAGCAGGAAGTTCTCCACAAGACTCGCCCACAGCTCCAGAATTCTGAATTCAGTAGGACTTCAGATATGCAGAAATGGAAAACCACCACCCATAGGTCCCATGTTCCTTTTTTTTTTTTTTTTTTTCAAAGGGAATCATGATGATGCCCCTTAAATGACTGAGGCATGGCTGCAAACCTACCCGGGTCCCCAGTCCTTCCAGGCCTAGCCTCTTGGCTAGATGATGTCAAGGACCAAGAAGAAACCTCTGCCCTCAGCCACCTGCATCCCTGCTGGGTTTTCACCATAAGCCTAGGGCCTCCACCACAGTGCACCAGCACTAGTACTTTTCATGAATCAATTACCAAACATGTGAAGAGGCAACTGATTCACCATCGTGTGGTGTAGCCAGTCTGCAAAGAAATGCAAACATCATTTCAAGTGGGAAAGCAAGAACACACTTCTTGAATGGTCACATGGATCCTGAGTAAACTACAGATAGCCCTTTTAGGGTATTTAAAAACATAGATACCATTATCATTTATATTTAAGGATTGCAGCATACCCAGTGCTGTTCTTCGTGAGTTGAAGCAGAGCCGGAAAGATAACTGCCCGAATGGAATTTGTCCCAGCTGTGAGCTCCTCGCCCAGTTCCTAGTGTTGTTTGTGGCTCTCCCTCATTTAACCAGCTAGCTGCCTGTTTTTTTTTTCTGCTCTCATGTGGCAACCTTTCTTCTGAAACTCTTGTCATCACATTTTAGCAGAAGTGAAAATATTAGCAGGGAGGTTCACGGCCAAGACAGAAATAGAATCCAGGAGCCTGTGTCTTTTATTTTGCCATACCTGCTGGAGCATGTTTCCTCCCCGCACTGAAGACTCAGTGTTTCCAACTCTCTACCAAACAGCATTCTAACAGCCGGCTGGTTTCTTCTTGCTGCTGAAAGTTTGTCTTGTTCTTAAACACTTTGTACAGTTTTCCTTTAATGTGATTTTGCATTAAATAGCATGGCACTTAGTCTGATACCAGAAAATGCCACGTGCTGAAGAAATTGATCAACAAGTGTCCATGAGGCTGTGACTTTTCATGTCAAGAACATTTTGTGTGGAAGAATCAGCGTACATGAGAGGTCCAGACAGACCTGGTGTGAATCTGGCTCTTCTGTGTGCTAGCTATGGAGTCTCAAAAAATTGCTCAACGTCTCTGAAACTAAGTTTCCTCATGTTCAAAACTAGGATGATAATGTTTGCCTCATTGAGGTGTGAGGACAAAATGAACTAATGTACGTAAAGCACTTGGTACAGGGTTGGATCCAAAGGAAGTAGACATTAGTTCCTCCCTCCTCCCTTCCCACTTTTAGAATGGGGACAGGGAGGTAAAATCATGTGAAATCTCAGAACATTTACACCGTAGGTAGAGAGGTAAGAATAACATATGTGACATAGAGAAAATATCCTCATACTGAATTACTTGGTACTGATTCTAAAATGGGAGCATTAGGAACTGAGAAATCAGTTAGCTGCAGCTAGCATCGTTGGGAAAGACTTCCTGGAAGAGGTGGGATTTGGAAAGATGGAAGCCTGAAGGACATTTTAGCCTTGGGCACTTGGCCATGGGGATGAGAGCCAGAGTGAGTGAACCACAAGAAACAGTGAGATAGAATGAGGATGTCACAAACCTCAGTGTTCCCACTGGAAAAACTGACGTGGGTAGATTAATAAGTAAAGAGCTAATAGCTGTTAGGCACCTGCTAGGTATTAGGCGCTGTCTTAAGTGCTTTCTGTGCTAACTCATTTATCCTCACAACATGTCCAGTTGTCATCTCACTACACCGTTGGAGACAGTGAGGCACAGAGAGATTAAGTAATCTACCTGAAATGCTACAGCTGGGTGGTCGTGGAGCTGAGACAGACACCCGGGAGGTCTGACTCCAGAGCCCACCCTTCTAACCTACAACAGCTGCTTCAGCTGCTGCCCAGCTTCCCTCAGGAGGTAGTGAGGATCAACTAAGACCACTCTGTGAATATCCTCTGAAACATATGAAGCGTCAGAGGCATCAGGGTGGCTCAGTCAGTTAAGCTTCACACTCTTGATTTTGGCTTAGGTCATGATCTCATGGTTCATGGGATGGAGCCCCACATCGGGCTCTTCACTGGCAGTGTGGAACCTGCTTGGGATTCTCTCTATCTCTCTCTCTCTCTCTCTCTGCCCTTCCTCTGCTTTCTCTATAAATAAAATAAATAAATAAATAAATAAATAAATAAATAAAATTTTTAAAAATTTTAAAAGAAATAAAGTGTCATACACACATAAAATGCTGTCATTATTCTTGTTAATAACATTAGATGAGTGGTCGACCTCAAGATAGGCAATGGAAAAATGAGGAAAGAAAAATTATAGGATAGCACTCTTCTGCAGTTATATTTAGCAGCTTATGTCCCTCACCAGCCCCCCTAGCAACTCAGAGGCCTGACACAACCTTATACTTCCTCTAGGACAGCACTCTGGGGGGCCATTCCCAAGCCACCAGGGTACACATTGGAGATTCTGAAAACCTATTTGTCACCTGGCATTGGGGCTTGTGCCTTGAGTGTGATTTGCCCTTGGCCAGGACATCACTTTATGGGCCTGTAGCACATGATTGGGAGTTGGCTTGTTAGTGACTGTGATCAAAGATCTCCACTCCAAGGGCATTGCCACGGAAGGAGGCCCGTCCTCACTCACTATGTAAATATTTAGCCATTTTAATATATTTGTTCTGGGCCCATTCTTCTTCTGTCTCTCTTATGTTGACTCTGTTTAATTGTAGGTTATTATTGTTTGTGTATGTTGATGTCATTTATTTGAGTATGGATATAAATGGATAGCTTCAGCTCCCAACTCCCTGCCCCCCTTATAGAAAACACACCTTATACAATATTCCTTCTATGAGGATATCCAATAAATAGTTTTTGTTCAAAGGTATATCTGATGAGGATGCTGTCTTGGATATTTGTTCCTAGGCAGATGTTTTGACCTCCTTTTGAACAGGTTGTGAATGACCTTTGCTCTCAATTTATGCTACAGATTCACTTTGGAGATAGAATAGATCTCCAATACATGAATGCGGTGCACCCAGTTACTGAGTTTGGAGAGCCCTTGGAATGTCATTTGCCTTAGTGGTATAGAAATACAGAAGTCAGATTAGTGTTGGCTCATTCTCCTTTGGAGGCTTCTCAAAGGTGGAGTGAAATCAGAGGCCCCTCTGGACTTCAGCTCCTCCCTACTATAAGCGACAATAAGTATGGCCGGGGCCGGAGAATAGCAGAGTTGGTGTTTATCAGGTTGGACTCCCCCAAGAGCTGTATTTTCAGACCCCTGGGAGCAAGTGACTCAACAGAACTATTTTCTTGATCTCAAATGAGTCTAAGGAGGGGAAATCAGTCAATAGCAGCCGCCTGTGATGGACTGATCACAAAGCTGTGTCTTTCTAACCCTCCTTACAAATCAAAGGGAGGGGAATCCCCAGAGCCCAGGCATACACGTGAATAGAAAGCACCATCAAGTAACAAAAACACCTAAAAAGGTCAGCAGAAACTCAGGGGGCTGTTGGAAATTCACCTCCCCTGCCTTTCTGTGGCGCTCAGTGGGCGGTAAGGGAGTGGGCGAGGTCAACCAAACCAACCACGCAAAAGTGACTTGGCCACAAGAAATATATGGTACAGTGAAGGCTGGTAGGAAGGTTTCTTCCACATCTGTGAACCTCAGAGTCACCCAGCAATTGGCCTTGTTGGTTTCCAAGCGCCAGCTGGCCAGAGGCCCATTTGATCCCAGGCTAAGGACAAAACTGCACACAGTTGGTGAACACACCTTTAGAAGCCTCTGTAACACACTGTTGCAGTTCACCAATGGCACATGTTATTTCCTGCAACAAGCCCAAGATCGCTGACAGGATGTCACCAAGGTTGGGCTGCAGGTGGAAACAGCACACCAGGCTGCTGTTTGTGGCCTCATTACAACTGTCACCCCATTTGAGACCCGGAACCAGCATGTGTTAACCTCAGCCCCACCAGAGCCAGCGGAACAGCATGTCAACAGTGGAACCAGAGCTTTTTACGCCTACACGGCAGCCACCAGCCCAGGGTTTCCATTGCATCCCCTTGCATGTGTACCCCTGGAGTGGAGAAGTAGGCCAAAGAGAAAGCCATCCTCCAGTGCTACAGTTTTCTTGGATGTTTATTTTGACCAAATGGCAGACACAGTTTTACTTCAATGCATTTCCTCTGAACTCGGTGGTCTAGACGATGAGACAGAAGCAGTATCATTATCAATCTCTGTGTGATTGTGTGTTTGTGCAAAGCTGTGGAGATACATTTCTCATCATCTACATGGTCTCATACTGAGCCAATATCTTCGTCAGGGACTCTCCTACTAAACAGTGTTTCTTGAGCATCGCCTGTGAATTGCACAGTGAACCGTACAACAGAGATTTTCCTCCAGGTCCATCATAAGAGATGTGAATATTTATCAAGATTTGAAAGTATTCTCACCATAAATACAAAATTATTTGAAGTTGTGTCCCTCATTCTTTCTTTTTTTCTTTTTTTTTTTCCTTCTCTCTTCCTCAGCCACTGCCAATTGGTTCTGTATAAAATGGATTTCTTAAGGGTGGATGATGAGAAACAATGACAAGGTGGAATTTTAAGTATAGCACTCATCCTAACGCAAATTGAAATGTATGACATTGTGGGGTCACCTGTGTGGCTCAGTTGGTTAAGCGTCTGACTCTGGATTTTGGCTCAGGTCATGATCTTGCAATTCATGAGTTTGAACCTGTAGGGCTCCACACTGATGGCATGGAGCCTACTTGGGATTCTCTTTATTTTGGTCTCTCTCTGCCCCTCCCCTACTTGTGCACACGTGCTCTCTAAATAAATAAATAAAACTTAAAATAAATTTAAGAATGTATAACATTTTTCATAGTAGCCTGCTACCTTTAAAGCCATTATATATTTCTTTTCTTGACATCATTTATGGCCGCAACACTTCTTAGGTACTGAGAGTTTAGGAGCATTTTCCAGAATTACACAGCAGGCTGGCAATGGAGCCCAAAATAAAAGGCAGGCTGCCTGACTCCCAAAACAGTGTTTTCTTCGAGCCCAATTGAAGTTTGGTCCTTTTGCCACAAATATTTTGAAAGGAAAATCCCCCACAGCCTTTTACATCTTCCCAGAAACCAATTGTCATGCAGACCTTCAAACAGGCTGGAATACTAAAACCTTATCAGTTCTTTATTCTAGAACTGACCGTTGATATTCTCCGGGCTGAAGCTAAAGCAAAAAAGGATTCTTTTTTCATAATGGAATGATTTATAATTTTCCAGAGCTTGGCAAAATTAAGCCAGGGAATAGTAAAACCAGATCTGTGACTCTCAAATTCCAGCAGTATTTGGTCTGACTTTTCCTCTCAACAAATACGGGATATCCCTTTTCAATGCTGGAAGCGACAGGAAGGAGTTGGGATGGGGAGCTGTCAGGGGAGAAGCATGAGACTGCGAGTGTGGACCTCTAGGCCTGCTCTGGTGGGCACTTACCCTGTACCTGCACTGCACCCAGAGCCCCCCACCACCCCTCCTGCCCTCCCCCACTTTCCTGCCCTCACCCCGTTTCCCCCTTACTCCCAGCTTCTAGGCAGCAGATGGGGTGGGGTATACACCGTCATGGTTGGGAAGCAAGAGGAGAGTTTGGTGAAAACCACTCCAGGGCCTTTCTCTCAAGCCTTGGTGATGAAAGGACTCAGTGAACCTTAACAATTTCTCACAGGAAGTTTCCAGCCTCTGTCTTCTTAAAAGTGGGACATTCAGCAACCCTTACTAGAGCCAGGATTAAACCCCAGAATTTCTGACTTATCCAAGGCCTATAGTTTAGATAGAAAGGCTCGATCACTGTCCTATCTGGCAATTAGGATCATTTTGGATACCAAAAATAACATTTTGAAAAAGTGTACCTTGGGCTGAGAGGCCATTTTCAATACAAAAAGAAGAAAAACTTAAACTATGCCTTCAGAACCTCTGAAAAGCAGAGTGCGGTCACTTTGGGAGTGCTAGGTTTGGTGACAGGTAGGCAGTTTGTGACCACAGACAGCCCACAGCCTCTCTCTTTTGCTCGGATGATGCCCTTTCTCTGAATGGCCAGGCTATCTGGTGCATTGCCTGTTCACCTAAACAAATAGGAATATTAGGACAATCGCTGCACCTAGCCCCACAGGTCCAATTAAAGTGATTTTGAAACTTGTCTGGATCTCTGTGTTAGATTGTAGCAGGTTTCTGACAGAGAGTAGGTGGGAGGAAGTGGGTGTTTTTATGGGCATAGAAATACCCCTGAGATGCCTCACGACTCCTCCAGCCCAGCCTCCCCCTTAAACTCTTGCCCACAGACCTGGGTTCCATGAAGAACTTTAGATTCCAGGCCTTCTATGGGGCTTGGAAAAGACAGGCCCCATGCATCTGGGGCCACTGAAAACCATGAAGAAGGCAGACAGAATTCCGCTCAGATCACCTCAGATGTTTGACTCTTTGGTAGAAGCTGAAGCTATTTACCTATTTCCCTGATGGTTATTTCGTAGCATCTGAATCCAAAAGGACTCTTGTCACAAGATTGGGCTTGTTACAGCATAGGACTGATAACCTTGTAATTTCTGGACACTAAAAACAATGAACAAAGGAATCTAAGGTCTGGAGAAGTCACCTGTCCTGGGGTCGAGCTGAGCATTCTCTCTCCTCTCCTCTTCCTGTCGCTGCCTTAGGAGAGAAAGTGGGCGGGAGGCCTGCACGCCCCTCTTCTTACCTGTGCTATTGATCTCAGGCAGGTGACTCTAGTTCACCTTGTGGAAAGTGGGGCTTACAAATGTTGCCTCTCCCCCCACAGAAATTTGAATGAGGGCATATGCCATATACGTAGCTCCTTTAAAAAATCTGACTTGTAAATACTGAGTTATTGTTTTGTTGACCATAAGCATTTCTTCTGCTAACCACACAGGGCCAGATCTTCCATTCCCACCTAGTCTGTCCCCGACTGACCATAAATCCTTTTTTCCATCACCTTCCAAGAGTCAAATAAAAGGGGCTTTAGATTTGACAGTTCTCCACACTGATTTTTCCAGGGCTGCCCCATTTTCTCTTCTCTCCCCCAATTTCCAGTACTCACCATGGGCTAGAATATACTAAGTGGCTACTCCTGGAGACCTCAGCAGAAATATTCCTAATATTTCACTGTATGGTGGATCAGACTAAACACACAGTGGTCCCTAAGGTAGAATGGATTCTGGAGCAGGAACAGGGGGTGTGAGAAGGGTGTGGGGGTGAAATAAAACATTAGAAAAAATAAAAAGGAAAGTACCGGTCAGCAAAATATAACAACAATGATGAAGACTAACATTGAAGCATTCACCTTTGGTTAGGCACTAATGAGGACCTTATATGCATTATCCAGTGTAATGAAACCCTGTGAGTTTGGTATTCTCATACCAGAGAGGTTATGAGACTTGCCCAATATCAAACGGCTAGTAAATGGTAGAACTCGGGATCTGAACTCCGGTCTGACTCTCAAGCACGAATCCTAACTACTGTGCAAACTGCTTTCGCACAAATGTAGTCCCAAGCTTCAGAAGCCCCAAGCTTTCCAATGGAGCAAAGCGGCACGAAAGCCCTTCTGAAGTGTCAGAACAAATTTTCAGAAACCAGATAGTGTTAAGACTCTGTTTATAACTTGTAGTAATATTTTATAAGTTATTTTAAGGGTGTAGTTTTCAAGTCTCCAGATTGCCTCCAAGGACAATACGTCTATAGGCTTCTGCCCAAGTCGTGATTATTTGTAATTGGTGCTATTTGAAAATGTTTCCATTCTATCATTTTGCTGAACACGGGTTTAGAAAACCACAACAATTTAGTAAGATGGTGTGATTAGCAAACCCCTGAGTTTGGTTGCTATGTATTCTTGAGTGATTTCGCTTTGTGATGCATGATAAAAAAGGAGAGGATTTTTGGCAAAACCCCATAGATGCTGATCCTCTTGCCATTAGAGAGTGAAATGTTTTCTTCTCCATCTAGTCTTCCATTGGGAGTGTAAATTGGAGTGAGAACCCCTGCAATTTGGTTTTTGGTTCTGCAGAATATAACTTTATTAGTTCCGTATAACAAACCCATCATCTGAGGACAAGTTTCCATTATAGTGGAATGATAATGAAATTAAGGGGGGAAATGATCTGAATATTTTGGTAAATGGCTTATCTTTTAACTTACAAGTTTCTAGAAAAGATATATGGTGCCTTTACCTCTTTATTTCCCCCTGTGTAAATGGTTACATGCCTTGGAAGGTAGGTATTCAATACATTTTTTTTTGTATTACTATTACCATATCATTAGAGAGTTCTTTCATTTTCACCAAGCCATCTTATAGAAGAATTCTCTAAAAAAATAGAGCTTACCTATTTTGATCTCTCAGAAGCTTCACATTTTAAAACTAGGGCAGACAGATACAGTGTTTTGCTCATTGGTAAATAAAGCACATAGTGTTTTCAGAGTAATGCGAGTATCTTATTGCCCTGCCTTTAAATAATTGCTCTTTTTCTTACTGATATTTTAACATAAATTCTTAGCAATTGAATAAAACTTAAGAAGGACTAAGGATTGGTAGAAATGATCAGGTACCGAAGTATATCCTAATGTAGAAAATTGTGATTTAGTGTTCTCCTATTAGATCCAATCGTCTGGAGCATGTGGCATTTACTAACTTATTAACCTATAGAACGTAACAATACATGGCCTTCATTTATTGAATATTTACTATGTGCCAGACATTATATGTTAAGTGCCTCACATTGGTTATCTCACTTAACTCTGGGAACAAATCTATAAGATAGGTGTGATTTTACCTATGAACAAATGAAGCTCAAAAGTTTAAGTAGCTTTCCCAAGGTGTACAGAGTCAGAATTTGAACCCAGTTTTATTAAACTCCAGAGCACATGCCCTATATTATAAAGAGAGAAATGGACATTATTTTATTCATACTCCTAAAAATGAACATTTGTCCTTGAAAGAGCAAGCTGTGGTTTGACTATTTTATATAGTCATTGTATAGCCATTATAATTGAAGACATATCGTATGTGATTCACAGCAGTCCAGATGAAAAGAGGCAATACAGAAGAATATAAAGACAAGGTTAGCAAATACTTAGCAGAAGGCTGCACTATCTGACCATCACTGCCGAGTAGCTAGAGACCAATGAGCCTAGTTGACACAACAAAGAACTTGGAAAGGTCATTTTTGCTAATAGAGTACTTCATTTCTTTGCCTGACCTTGCCTCATGCTCCCTTCTCAGCTCTCAATTAAACTGCCATTGGTATAGGATTTATAACGTGTCTCTGGTTCATTCAAGAGACAGTGACAGAGGTGTGGCTGAGAAGCTGGACAATAAAGAATAGAGACAGTCTCCATTTCTGTTCAAATTAGGGTGGCAACCCTCGGGACAGACCAAGGCAGTCCAACGAGATGCTTATCCCAGATACTAAATGCCTAGTACCCTTTTCAGAAGGGAGATTTTCTCTGAATAACCAAGATGCTCACAGTTTTTACACATGATGAAAACACCCAAACCTGGAGGAACGATTGTAGTGTTAATCTTGTTGTAATTTTTCAGAAGAGAATCTGTATTTTATTCTTCCTTCAGGTTTCTAAACAATATAGTAAATTTTATAAATGAAGATTTTTAAGGACAAGAATGGTTTCTTGACTGAATCAAGTGCCACTGTGTGGCAGTGGATCATATGAATTTTAAATGTCATGAACCTATATTTTGCATACATAGGATTATATTAATTTGTGTTTTAAATACACAATGAGATTGGAAGTTTTTTGTTGGCATTCAATGAATTTCAAGGAACAGTGTTGTTCCTTTATAGATGAATCTTATTACAGTTTCACAAATTTGGAAATAAAACTCTGACCTTGAGTTAAGGAAGAAGCTATAGGCATCCAAATTTTAAATTCCTGCTTTTATTTAGCACTAGCAATGTCTTGGGTTGTGGATATAATCCTAAAAATTGAAGTTTGATAAAATGTGTTCATATGCATCTTGATTCTCTCTGGGTAGTCTAGCTAATATGACAACACCTGTGTCCCAATTTACTCAGCATTGAGAAAAAATTGATTGGTGGTTTAAGCTCTAAAAGAAGCCTGTTTCCCGTTTTCTGTGTTTTGACTGACCTGCAGGTTTTTCTAGATATTCTGGCTTAAAGATAAAACTGATGGAAGTCAGAGCTGGAGTTTTCCTACCTATGTGCTTATCAGTCCTCCCCTGAACCAGTCTGTCTTGAGAGCTCTAATAATTAATTTGCTCTCTTTCTTCTCTCTTCCCCCACCTTCTCCATGTCTGTTCACAGGTTATCTTGACGAATCAAATTACAACGCATCTAAGCGGAGCCCTAGCTTCCCAGGCAGACCTGGTGTCTCCAGCTGATGATTTGTCCCTGTCTGAAGGTAAGGGATGTGTCCTAGAGGGGCTGAAATTTGACACTGACAGTATAGGCCCACGGCCTCTCCTCTCTGCCTCTCTGCCCCATGTTGCACTGGGAGATTGGGCTAACAGGCCCTGAGCAGTGAACCCAGCCAGAGCCTGGCGATTTAACTTAGCCAACTTTTCTGGCATCTGATCCCTTATATTTGGAATCTCTTGCCTGTCTCTAGAGGCCAGCTTCCCTTTTCATCTGAGTGAATCACTCTCATAGCCATCCATCACCTCTACGTTGAGCCTTGTCACAGCTCCATAGGGTGCTTTGGGTCCTTAGTATGAGGGCTGGCAAACTGCGAAGTGATTTGGTTTTTCAGACTGATGCTCACAGGTTAGCTTTACTGGTGGTCTCATAGCAATTTAGCCTTTTGTTTGTGCTGGGTGCTCTGGGACTGACTGAAAGTGTACACCAGCATCATGTGCTGGAGATGTGGCATTCCCAACCGGCTTTACAGAAAAATTAAGAAAAACTCTCCACGTTGGTAAATCTGCAAAATTTTCTCCACCCTCCCATGCTAGCAAAGGTCAGGCAGGCCATGGTTTATGTAGCAAGGGGAATTACACCACTGAGCCAGTGGGTGGTTTCTAGTTTTATTGAAAGTTCTTATGTGACATTTCTGAGCTCTGCTAGTTCTGGGCTGGATAAAAGTGCATTAGCTGTGACAGATCCCTCTGTGCTTCCATTTTCTGAGAAGTATTCATGAGGGAGCAGGTGGGACTGGCAGGCCTAGTGAGGCTCCTGGCTGCCCAGGTGGTCTTCCATGGATTGGCCGCAGTTTACCATCTCAAGAATTGGAAGGACCACAGCCCTCGCTTCTCGGTGGTTTTCAGAGGGAAAACTAATTACTTAGGGGCACCTGGGTGGCTCAGTCAAGCATCCGACTCTTGATCTCGGCTCAGGTCATGATATCATGGTTTGTGAGATCAAACTCCAAGTTGGGCTCTGTGTGGTTGGTGAGGAGCCTGCTTGGGATTCTCTGTCTCCCTCTCTCTCTCTCTCCTTCCACCCCCCCCCCATCTCTCTCAAAATAAATAAATAAACATTAAAAAAACTAATTACTTATTTTTTTTAAATTGCAAAATGCTCTGTGTCCCCTATTTCCACATTCAGCAGCATGTCATCTCTCCCTCCTCACCTGAACTGAAAATCCAAATCCTTTACTCTTCCTCCCTCCCCGCACTCCTCTCATTCAGTCTTCTTGGTTCTTCTTTCCAAATATATTTTTTCCTCTGTCCCCTGTTCTTTGTAATTTTTTAAAAAAATGTTTACGGATATTATACATTTTTTTAAGCAGGCTCCATGCCCAGTGTGGGGCTTGAACTCATGACCCTGTGATCAAGAGTTGCACGCTCTACTGACTGAGACAGCCAGGCGCCTCTTCTTTGTAATTCGTATTGTGATCTGTTGACTTATTAAACTCAGAGTTGGATTATTTTTATAGATTCCAAAGCGGCCTCCCAACTCCAGCTTCTCTTCCGTTTCCATTCTGCTACCACCAAATTAAACTCCGAATCTGGCTTCCTTTTACCATGTCACTCTCCGACTCAGAAATCTTGGAATTGTTTTAGCTCATTTCCTGAGAATAGGCTAAAATCAATAAGCCACTTTTAAAATATTCAGGAATTTGTGGTTTGTTAGCTTGAAATCACCCAGGGTGGAAGGATTTACGCCATGGGAATCAGCACGTGCTAAAAATCAGGATTTTTTTTGCTTTTCTTTGCTTTTGTGTGGATCAGTTTCCAAAATACCACTAGAGACAGTTAATGCTTCCTTACCCCTCACAGTCTGCCCTTTTCTTCCTGTTTCCCCTGATTCTTGCCAATGCCTTGGGTGAACTGTTATACCAACCATGCTGACTTTTTGCTCACCACTCCCCACCCCTGCTTCCATGTCATTGCAGAGACAGCTCGTCCCATCTAGAATAGCATTTCCCTTTTTCACTTCTACTGCTTCCTTTCTTCCCAAATCCCCTGACCCCTTCAAGATTTATTTAAAGGCCACCACTTCCACTAACTCCCTTGTTTGTTCCAGACTGCTCTGGTCTCACTCCTTCTTCCTCCTCTGTGCTGTGGCCCTTCTACTTGCTTTCCTTTCTAAAGAAAAGGACTGGGAAAACTAATTTAACTTTTCATGGTTTCCTGACTAGATTGGAAGATTAAAAAAATTTTTTTATGTTTATTTTTGAGAGATAGACATACAGACAGACCCAGCATGAGCAGGGGAGGGGCAGAAAGAGAGGGAGACACAGGATCTGAAACAGGCTCCAGGCTCTGAGCTGTCAGCACAGAACCCAACATGGAGCCGGAACCCACAAACCATGAGATCATGACCTGAGCTGAAGTCAGGCACTTATCAATTGAACCACCCAGGTGCCCCTAGATTGGAATTTTTAAAGGGCACACACTATCTTGTATTCTTTTTGTATCCATGTTGTGCCTGAGTGACTAACAAAGTTCTAAGCTTATAATAGGCAGTAAATAAATGCTGAATGGATACCAGAGTAAATACTTCGTAAACAGTAACCATGAGACCCACACAAAGCACCTGATTATTTCACACACACACAGGCACATGCACACGTATGCGCGCACACACACATTCATTTATTCAGCCTTGAGGAGAAAAAAATGTCTTGTTTCCTTATTTAAAAACCAGCAGTGGGGGCCTTGGTGGCTCTGTCAGTTAAATGTTGGACTCTTGATTTTGGCTCAGGTTGTGATCTCACAGTTCGTGAGTTTAAGCCTCATTTTGGGCTCCATGCTGATGGTTCAGAGCAGGCTTGGGATTCTCTCTCTCTCTCTGTCTTTCTGCCTCTCAAAATACATAAATAAACTTTAAAAAAAACCAGATAAGTAATAGTACTTTGCTTTCTCTTGGCTTCCTAGTTTATCTTAAGCAAAGAAGAGGAGCAAAACAGATACAAAGGAAATTGTTTTGGGGCTCCAGTGTAACTGCTTCCAGAAAATGGTAAAGGTGTGTTCAGGGCAAGGGGAAACTTACCTGCTCATCCTTTGACAACTTTTTAAAATTATGAAATCCTAGGGATAATGGAAATAATTGATTTTTCTAGATCTTTCCTTTGTATAGCTAAGCAGGTAAAGAGGCTATAGAAATATTTTTTTCCCTGAAGTCTATAATGATGTTCCTTACCAGTGAACTAAAATGGACAATTTTCCTAGAACACTTATACCTATTCAAATACATTGCAATGGCTGTTAATGCCACTGTGGTTAATATGTTTAAATTACTTTTTTATTTCCAGCATTTCATGTATCAGCTTTGACACTGTGTTATTAGCTCTGTTATCCTGGGCAGGTCTTTTTGATGACTTGGGGCCTCATTTTTTTTTCCTATTAAATGACAGGCTGGATAGATACAAGATTGCTCAAGTCTTTTCTAGCTCTACTGTTGTGAGATCATGATGTGGGTCTGAAGATCAGGAGTATTCACTCGTTGATGGGGTTTTAAAATTCTGATTTATGGAGTGGGAAGAATGGCCCTGTATTTTCCTACATTAAGCATAGTAGGAAAGACCTTCAGGAATCTTAGCATTGCTCCTTTGGCATACCTATAAGACCCTCCTCTCCCCGTATTGCTCTCTCCTTCTGACTCTGAACAATTCCTGTCTTGTCTGTCTGGCTCTTGCTCTCTCCGCCTCTCTCCCACACAGACCTACACAAGAAGACGTGTGTGCAAGCCAGTGAGAGCAAGAAACACACTGATGGGGTAAGCTCCAGGTCCACCCTGTCCTGTAATAGATTTCAGCTGCAGAGCAGAGGGCACGGCTTAAACAGTGCTCCCTTGAAAACGGTTGTGGGGTGAGAACAAGCAGCCAAGAGCAGCCAGCAATAAAATGATCTGAGTTGACCTAAAGGAAATACCCAGCAGGGGCCAATTCAGGGAAATGAAGTCCCTTCTGCTCTGATGCAGAGCAGGGAATATAAGTGACCTGGCCCAACTGAGAGATCTCTTCCACCCCAGCAGATCCTGTACTATTAATATCTGCCAGCTGCAGGCCCAGAGCATCCCCCTGCTGAGATCAAAAGAGCCCCTATCTTAGCTGGAACAAGGTCATCTTCACAGAGTTGTAAAAGCAAGCCCTGGCTGGCTGCAAGGACCTCTATGGGGGAGGAGAAGTCAGGAGATGGGGAGGTGCTCTCTCACGCTCCTTTAATCTCGGCTGACCAGCTGTTGCCCTCCCAGTGTTTGTAAAGTTGAGAGTTCTTTGTTTTTGTGTTGCTAGTTTTTTTTTTTTTTCCTTATTAAGTTTGTGGCTCACTTGTTGCTTGGATCATGTGGAACCATGTTCACTGCTTGGGTCCATGGTATGATTTTCTTCATTGGGGTTTCATTCCGCTGTTGAATCATCCAGCTCCCAGGTAGGAGAGCCGAAGAAGAGAGAAGTGGACCCCAGAGGTCAAGGACTTTCTCTGCATTGCTCCTGCCCCGTAGCTTTGTGCCTTGAGAAAGAAAGAGAGGGCAAACTGAATCTTCCCTATTTTGCTAGAATAACTTCTCATGGGTACAGTGTGCTTGTCAATTTTCAGCCTACCTTTCAATTTTAGTATATGTGCTGCCGAAGCGAGCACTCAGCCCACCTTTCAAAAGCATTATTTCATTCTCTCGGGAGAATGGAACCTTCAAGACTTATGCAAATTGACCAAAAATCACTGCCCTGTGAACCTAAGGGCAGAAATCCAGATTTCTGGTTTTATAATCTACATTGTTCTCAACCAGGCGCTGTGAATCAAAGTATTTTCCACCTTAGTTTTTTGTTTTGTTGACAGAAACTCAGGCAACTAGATTATTACGAAGTTGAGTGACTGGTTATTGACTAGGTTATTGTGATTGTTCTGTGGCCAAGGACATGTTTCTTAGATGCCCTTGCCAGTTCTTCCTGGTGGTCATTGAAAATACTAAGGGCAACTGGATCTCAGTCATAGGGAATATCCCTTTTCCCCATAATCATCAGTAGAGAAAGGATATAACAGTCCAGTTGGCCCAAGACGCCGTGCCCTATTCTAAAGCCACCTGGGATTTGGGCAGAAGGCCTGGGCTCCTGTCCACACAAACATCGTTGGTAGGTGAGGTTGAGATTGATGTATAGTGACAGTGGTTCCCATACAAGATTGAATCTCTGCTCAACCTACACCACTGGCTTTCTCTCCTCTGATGACTTAATGGGATAGCAGTCAATTCAGTGTGATGACACAGCCCATTCCAGGAGCCCCAGACAGCTTCATGGAAAAGAAGACAGTGTGAGGCTGCCATCCTGGCATTTCCAGCATCTGGCATGGTAGTATCCTCTTATCTGCATTAATAGTTTTTGACAGATAATAGCACTCAAAAACTAAAAATTAAAGGTGCATGGAAGAGTAAAGGAAAGAACATAAGAGAAAAACCGGTACTTACTAGAACCAAGACTGGTTTCTAGTTTTAGTACTGGAAGCCTTTCTATTCCAGTTGAGTCTTAATGGCTGATTTCATGTGCAAGAGAAAGTATTTTGGGGCTCATACTCCTCAAGCAACCATCCCTGCAAAAAGTTGGAGTCCCTTTGAAAGATTATATGCTAGTGCATGGCTTGTGTCTCTTTTAAAATAAATTCAACAAGCCAGACTAGCTTAGAATGGTTGGGGCGAATCAGGGACTCATGGTTGTGAAAGAAGCAGACTTCAAAGCGTGGTATGAATTTTCAAGTTTTATTTCCACTCTTGCTTTCCAGCTGGATCTGCTCTGGATTTACTGCAGGATGTTGAAAATGTGGCTCCCTGCTAATCTCAGACAGTTGCTATGATCAATGGTTTCTTTCATTTCCGATAAAAAACACTGGTGTTTCTGCTTAAATTGTGTGTACTTTCAGCTTTATTATTATAGTTGTAATTTATTGTCCAGCATTACCCAAATTTGTAATCCATTAACCACAGACTTTGGGGTGGGTTGGTCAAGTTAGTAGAGCTCTCTCCATACATTAGCTCCAACACCCTCCACAGCCCGATCCCAAACTAAGAGTGTGCACTGTTTTGGGTAGGACCATGCACAAATGAGTATGGGTGGAGCAGTTTAAAAATCCACTTCTCAGGGGTATGGTGCAGGTTGGTGTAATTATTGCTTTGAAAACATAAAGTGTCACCACGTGACTATGAGGTTAACATTAACAACCGTGATCAGCATTTTTAACATTAACACATCTATATAGCATTTTAAAATGTCTTAAAATGATGAATCACTTAAACCACCTCAAGCAACTGAAGCATGAAGGAGAGAAGGGAATCGCTCAAAGGCCACACAATAAGCGAGTGGTGGTGGTGCTGGTGCCAGGAACAGAAGTTAGAGCCTCTCCTATAAAATCCTAGATTTGGATACTGTTGCCTCTTAAGAGTAAGTTTTGGATAAAAATGGTCAAGCGTCCTAGTGACCTTTCGATTTTTTATCCCCAAGCCACAGGACATATATCAACACACACAACGTCAAGTGCTTCCATTCACAAGGGACACACCTCCCCAGCCCCACCCTCCCTGGTATTCAAGGATCCATGGCACTTGATGTGTATTCCTTCCAACAACTGTTCAGATGCTACGAGAGGCCTAATTTATAGAAAAAGATTAAAAGCACTAAAATTCTGTGGTGTTTAGCTAAAGAAAGCCTACTTATTATTAGGTGAGATAGGGGCAGCTAGCGGTGAGAGAGGATGGACACAGCCTACAAAGGTCTAACAAGCTGTAAATCTCAAAAGGGAGAGGAACCTGTTAAAAGTGTCCGGCAGGGAGACCAGGGAGTGATAGGACCAGGGCAGAGGGGCCAATAGGAGGAAGGGACCATTGAAGTGAGTCACCAGGAAGTGCTTCTTGGTCAGGAGCTCTGTTTTGCTAGCAATAGTTTGCCAAAGAGAGACGCACTGGAAGCATGAGGTACATTATGGTCAAATGAGATGAGCATCTGACAGCTTTCTTGGGAGACAGTCTCGAAGGTGGTTCATGGGAAGGCTGGGCTAGATATTTTGAAAACATTTTCCTCTTATCCTCAGATTTCTTCACTACTTAGGATTTACTGGCTAATTTCCCAGATCTGCACATGTTCCTGTTAATATCTCAGCATCATGGAGGCAGAAGGGGCAAGAACACCAAAGCCAGTTTTGCCAGTTGTTTCAACTACAGAGATGATGGGGCCAAAAGCCTAAGAACGGGATGCTGGGGGGAGGGGTGATCCCAGAGAGTTTCAAATTGGAAGGATTTTCTGAGGTCAGATTCGTGTTTACCATCATGAAAGAGAATTCTATACCAAATATGAGAGACCTCTAGGTCAGAGATCATAAAGAAAGGAAGAATGGCTGGTTTCTAGGAGTAGTGCCCAGGCAGTAACTTAGTTTGCATTGTAATGTGGCATGAAAAACTTTCAGAATGCATTTGTGATGTTTACTAGGATGCGGGGAGGATTATAACAGGGTCTGGTAAGGTGATCTAGCCCAAGGACAGTCCACTGAGCTCTGACCTAGGTTCAGATCTCTCTGAGGACTTTGCTTTTCTTCATTTTTCTGATAAGCCACTCGATAAATACTGGTTGGATTAAGCTGCATTTCATTGGGTCATACTGACATTTCCTATGCAATAGCTGCATTCCTGCATATATTAGCATAATTTTAGAGCTATGGCCCCTCCAAAAACAACTTTTTGGCTCAATGGAGAGACTTTCAAGTGCCTTCCAACCTGATGATTTTGTGAGGTGTAGAGCCCCTGCTGTACGCACTATGTTAATGTTATAGGAAATTCAGAAATGAGCAAGATATGGCCTTTGCCCACAAGATATTTAAAGTGTAGTTTGAGAATAGTTCTAAAAGAGAACATTACTAGGTAGAACGTGCATGATGCTTTCAGACAAGAGGGTGTGTGCGAAAGCCTCCAGGATTTAGGAAGAAGAACACATCTCTTTCAGCAGAGGGGAATCTGAAAGGTCTAGGGAGGAAAACATAAGAGATAGCCCTTGAGGGATGGAAAGGATTTCAATAGGCAAAGGAGAGTAAAGATCAGGAAATGCTATGAACTAAGGCATGAAGTTCAAAATTGGACATGTCCTACCCTTATCTCCTGTTTCTCTCCGCCTATCTGTTCTAGCCCCATGGTGCACTCTCTTGTTTCTCGAAGTCACCAGTGTTTGTGCCTCTGCGCTTTTGCATTTGCTGTTCCCACTGACTGGAGTACTTGTCCATATCCCCTCCCTGGCCTCCTTTCTCACTACATTCAGTGTTGCTCAAGGGTCATCTTCTCAGAGAAGTCTTGCTTCACCTCTCTATCTAAGATGCAACCCCTAGCCCCATCCCATCCTCTTCTGTCTCCCAACTCCGCTTTATTTTTCTTCATTACCCATACCATTGCCTGACCTCATATTATAAATTAATCTATGGGTTTATTGTCTGCCTCCTTTGCTTTCATATAATGGCCTCAAGGGCTGGACTTTGTCTTGATTACTCCTGTATTCTTCAGTTCCTGGAGAGTACTCGGTAACTCTGGGATCTGTGTTGTAGGAAAATGCAGGATATGCTGGAAAGAGGGCAAAGAAGCTTCATTTGCCTATGGTGGTCACTTGTAATGAATCTAGAAATTGATTGGGGCCAGACTTTGAATGCCAGAATGAATTCAGATTTTATGCTAAAATTATTATAATTATGCACTTTCAAGGTTATCTAGATGAGATGTGTAGGATGTTTAGGGATAGGGAGATTGGAAGTAGAGAGACAATGAACTCATCAAATACCTAGGGAAATGGAGCACCCATTGTGTACCAGCAGCTATACTTCATTCTGAGAATACAGAGAAGAAAGAATGACATTCTAGATAGAAGGTATATTGTTACCAAAGATACGATGGGCAAGAACATGGTCATTTGAAGAACTGCAATAATTCCTTATGACTGGGAGTATGGGAGAGGGGTGGATGTAGGAGAGATCCAAGGGATGAGACTTGAGAATTAGACAGTGTGGATCATGGACATCTGGCATGTCACATTGGGGAGTTTATGATTTTTCCTGAAGCCCCTGTGAGAAAAATGTGAGGATAATCCATTGGCAACACGTCATTTCCTTGATCAACATGATTGATGAGGCTTATTTGAGTGGCTAGGAATGTTTCTCTTTCCTCCTTCCAGTTCCATGTGCATCCCTTCCAAAGCCACATGCTCAGTCAAAGAAGATGGATGATCTTCTCAGATAGAATAGGGCTGTTCTTTAGTCAAGGATATGGAGTGATTGTGTTTCCACACCCGAACCTCTATTCCAGTGGTTCTCAAACTTTCACATGGATCAAAATCTCCAGGGGTGGGGGTGGGTTGATATTAATATATATACATTGTTGGGTTCCCACTCCCAAGCTTCATTCAGTCAGGGGAAGGGCCAGATAATTTGCATTTCTAACAGATTCTGAGATGTTATTGATACTCCTGGTTTGGGGACCATACTTTGAGAACCATTCTTTATTCATCGAATCTCTTATCTGTTAGACACCAAGAATACCGAGATGAATGTGTCTCCATCTGAGCTCTCAAGAAGACTAGTTAAAGAACTTTGTCCAATGGAGCAGCTATCATTATAAGTTTGCTAATAAACACAGAGGTATGTGTACCTCTGTCAATCCCATCAGTCACATCCATTCTCAGAATCTTCTTCTTGATCAATTTTTTGCTATTCCTTGCCTATTGCTAGTCCATACTTTTGAGCCAATATATTGTTAGAAAAAAATAATAACATATGGCAACATTTTTTCTAGTCTAGATAACCATCTGATTCCTCTTAAATTTTCATTATATCTACAGTCAGCCCTAGAGTTTCTCTTCAGAGATGCTGTAGATATCTTCTGTTTATCTGGGATCTACTATCTATTCTAAATAATTATAAGGCCTAAACTTACTTGTGTTTAAGTCATCTCCTGTTCAGGGACATGTGACCAGCATAATAGCACAAACTATATTCTTGGTCAGCTGTCATTTACCACTGCTTAAGACAAGATGAGCCCGAGAAGCCAAGATGGCAGCTGGATAACTGAAATACTTGTAGTGGAGAACTGTATAAGTTCAATCCTTTCCAGAATTTATGTATCCTGGAACAAAATTACTCCATTCCCTCAGAGGAGAGGGTCTGAGTTTTATGGGTTAAATGCAGATGTGTGTGTGTGTGTGTGTGTGTGTGTGTGTGTGTGTATGTGTGTGTGTGTTGGGGGAGGGGATTCTGTCTTCCACTGGAAAACAGTGAGGTCTTTCTAGATTCTGATGTTGATTTTCTTAACTATGTTTCTAAACTAATAGACTCACATAAATATCTAAGAGAATCTAAGGGTTTTTTTGGAAGTATTACTTCCAGCTGTAGAGGATGGATGGTAGCCCAGCGGTCTAGTGATTAAGGGGACAAATTTCATTTGTTTTTTTTTTTTACTTTTTTTATTTTATTTTTTAAAATTTTTTTTTCAGTGTTTTATTTATTTCTAGGAGAGAGAGACAGCGTGAGCAGGGGAGGGTCAGAGAGAGAGGGAGACACAGAATCTGAAACAGGCTCCAGGCTCTGAGCTAGCTGAGAGCACAGAGCCTGATGCGGGGCTCGAACCCACAAACTGCGAGATCGTGACCTAAGCAAAAGTCAGACGCTTAACTGACTAAACCACCCAGGCGCCCCATGTTTGTTTTAAATACAATATATAGATAAATGAGGCTATAAGCAAACTACGTTAAGTGTTTCTAAGTGACAAAGAGAACATGCCCCCTGAGGTAGAATAAATAATTGAAATATTTAAAAGTAGAGCCCAGAAAACAAACCTCAGTGAATAAGTGGTGGTTAAAGCTTAAGGGGTAGATAGGCCCAACCAGAAAGACCCTCCTTGATCCTTTAGGGATCAAACTGGAATGAAGGAAAATAGCTTGTACTTTTACATGATGATACAAAAGTCAGGTAAATCAGCAAAAAAAAAAAAAAAAAATCTTGTCTTGTGGTCATTAGAAGGGAAACTCCTTGAAGGTAGGAATCTTACCCACCTGTCTCTTTTGTTAGCCACTCGATCATCAGAGCCTACAATAGTGCCTGATAATAGTAGCTCCTCAATAAATATTTGATGAATGAATGAGGCATCTACAGCTACAAAGTAGAGGCAATCAAAGGATTAGTTGAAGCTTTGGATGTGTACTTACCTTAAAGAAGCATGAAACTGCTATTGTGATTTTTCTCACTGGACATAACGTATATACTTTAAAATTCCTCTAATGTGTGTTCAACTTTAACTATGTACCCGCACTGAATGTGTGTGATAAATAGCATTAGGCAATGCAGGAGAGTATCAGAAGGGAAAGAACGGGAGCCTAATAACTCTGCTTTTGAAGGGGAAATTTCCCACTTTGACATAAGAGTAGTGACTGAAGTAGTTTAGTCTGATATACAATAAGGATGTATGTTAGGGGCCTACTGTCTACTAGGTCCTGTGCTAGGCAGATGCTAAGGGCACAGAGACAAAGGCTCTTTAGACAGCTCACAGTCAGGAGGGGGAAGGTGTGATGGATGAATAAGCAAAATGTGCCGTGATGGCTGTAGGTGTAGCTATTGCTGGGGAAAGCATGTAGGAGCCCTGGGTTGGGGATTAGGAGCTCCCTAGGAAGGCTTTCCAGTGAGGAGACACTTGAGCTGGATCTTGAAGAATCAGTAGCAGTCCCCAAGATGAGAAAGAGGATGGGAAAGTGCTCCAGGCTGAGAGAAAAGCCCATGTAATGGTCTAGAAGCAGGTGCCCTGGGGGGCCCAATGGGAGAAGTGCTGTGGCTGCATGGAAGAGTGGTATGAGGTCTGTCTGTCGAGATCGGCAGTGGCCATTTTGTGAAAGGTGTTACTCATCACCCCAGTCACTTTGAATTCTTTCCTGAGGGTGATATGGAGCTATTGAAACAGGGAAGAGACAGGATTATTTTGTGGTCCAAAGAGATTCCTCAGGCAGCGATGTACAGGTTAGAGGGAATGGGGATGAAACTAGAGTGCTTGGATTTTGAGCTCTTTGAGGGGAATCACTTTTGGGTGGGAATAGCCTAAAATTTCTCGAGGTGATGGGAACTCCATAACAAGCTTTAACCATTCTAACATCTGGGTGGCCAGATCTGGTTTTGATTTCTCACCTCATCAACCCGGGAGAGATTTCTTTGGTACATCAGGCTTCTGAGTAGCATCAGGTGAGCCTTCCATTTATCAAGGCATATTAGAGTTAGAGACGGCTTCTCTGTAATTCTTTGCTAGGTGGTGAGAGAAAATGGCAAAGTATTTAAATGGCACTATGGGAATTAATCAATCTTTTGTGCCCTTTTTGCTAGTGATAATAACATTGATGTTTCTAATATGTGTCAAACTAAATATGAAAAATCCCAACTGCTTTGTGGGGTTCAATTATTACCTCTATTTTAGAAACAAAGGTACTGAAGCATAGAGCATTTCCACAAACTTCTGATGGTTAGCTAACTAGTGATTAGCTTGGATTCAAACCCAGAGAGTCTGGCTCCAGAGTCTGTGCTCTTGACCAGTATATTATACTCAGTTCTACAAGATGCTAATACAACTCCCCCATTGAGTTTCTGAGCCTGTATTTCTGCCTGCCATTGCCGGGAGTTGAGTGTCCCATGCTAAGTAGTATGGTAATTGTGGCAACTCACTAAGTGCTATGCTCAGTATCTTTGTAGGCACCCTGAAGTCTTTACAGACAGACATTAGAGAAGAGATGTTTTGAACATTAGATAAAGCACTGCATTTGGAATTAGGAGACCTGTGTTCATCAGCCAGCTCTGCCATAAGCCATCTGTGTTATTTTGAGCAAGTCACTTCACTTTGCTGGGCCTCCAATCCCTAGGCCACATATTGCATTAGGTGATGCCTTTGTGAAGTCTCCTTCTTCGAGGGGCAAATTAATATTTCTTTTTCAAGTTTCAGACATACTTCTCTGTTTCTCCTTTAAAGATGAACAAAGCAAACTCCAAGCTGGACCAAACCCTGTATAATCATTTTGGCACATCTCTTTGTCACTGTCACTATTACATTGGTTATGTAGAACAGCAATCTTCACATTATTTTTGAATCCACAACCCATAGTTTTTGGGCACATGACCCCAAAGTATGTAAAACTGCTATCTCTAAAATATAGAGGTACTATACTATTAGGTTCTATAAATCACACCGGAAATAGAGGTTTAAAAAAATGAAATAGGTTCTAATATATTCTTCCCACATCCCAATGAGTCATCATATTTATGCCTGTCACTGATGTCATGGGGACAGTTCAAATATATTCCTCCTTCTTTTTCATAGCAACACTCTTTTTTTTTTTAATTTTTTAAATGTTTACTTTTTTTGAGACAGAGAGAGACAGAGTGCAGGCAGGGGAGGGGCAGAGAGAGGGGGAGACAGAGTCTGAAACAGGCTCCAAGCTCCGAGCTGTCAGCACGGAGCCCGGCATGGGGCTGGAACCCACAAACCTCAAGATCATGACCTGAGCTGAATTCAGACACTTAACCGACTGAACCACCCAGGCTCCCCTCCTTGCAAAGCTCTTTACTGTTCCAAAAAGAATGAGACTCAACCCAAAACTTGAGCACTGGCTCCATTCTTTCAGTTGTTCATTCATTCATCTAGGAAGCATCTAGGTATTCAGGGGTAAGCCTGTTAGGTGTTCAAGGGTAACAAGAGAAAGATCAGACTTGGCCTCTACCCTCTAGAACATAAAGGCTAATTCTAATTTTTGTCGGCCTTATCTTGGAATCCTAGAATTCCTGGGTAAGATAATGGAGCCAAACCTTACATCTAAACAGGTTGTGTGTGTTGTACTACAATGGATGGGACAGGAAAAAATAAGAAGGAAAGGCCAAAAAAGAGGCCCCCCCACACAAGACAGTTAAAGTCACACTGAGCATAGCACTTAGTGAGTTGCCAGGATGTGGGGGGCAGATTGTAGATGTGTGGGGCACTCATGGAGAGGAGAGACCATCAGCACCTTTCGGTGGCTTCGGCCACCATCTTAGGATATTAGGACATGATGAAAGTGGAATCACAATGTATGCAGGGCTCTATATTATCAGCCGACAGACAACCTCCATCACTCATGAAACTACAGGCTGTAAATTAGCCACATGTTTCACTGAGAACTCGCCAGGTTGGCCAAGGTAGCTCTGTGCAGCTTAGCACCTGTGGTGGGTGACTGTTTTCTTTGGCCAGCTGTTTCATGAGCACCAAATCAGATAAACTGCTTGGTTCCTATGCTCACTCCAGACACAAACAATTAAACACATCCTGCTGGAATAGTCCTGTCAGGGAACCTGGCTTTCCTGTGCTGATCATCTGCTTTTCCTGCCCCTCAGGGTCAGAGTTTGGAGAAGCTGTTGAGGCAACCTTGAGAAAACTGTTAACCTTTAAAAGGGGTTTAGCTACTCATCATGAAATACATTCAAAAATGGTTTGCAGCTAAAGTCTTACCATGTATGGCAGTTTTCAGTGATTATCAAAATCATGATTTCATTAATTTTGTCCTCTATTCAGGGCTCATTTAGAGAAGCTGGACATTGCAATTAATGGATCCTTTTCTGGTTTTGTAACCAAGTTTCATTTTCAAGTTGAGGTAATCACTTTGTGCTTCTTAGATAGTTTATTCATCTGTGAACTGAGGTAAAGTTGCCCATGCCTCCAGTGAAAATCACAAATCAAATCTCATGTAGTTGGGTTTCCAAGTTTGTGAGAAACCACTTTTCTTCAGGAAAATGCACATGAGACTAGCATGACTAATTCTAGAACAATCCCAAGCTGAACAGCTCTCTGGAGGAGTCCTCTGCAATTGATATGCATGCCCCAGGAAGGCCCCTGCCCAGCTAGCATCGGGAATGACGATGGGCATGGTGCAAGTGTCATCTTGATCATTTCCCCTGCTCACAAACGTTCTTGAAGTTCTAAGTGTACACAGAATTTGTGATGAGCACGTATTTGGGAAGTCTTCGAAAACATGTAAGTTCATAATGCTATCTCTTTGGAAAGACATACATCCTTAGGGGTAAGGTTCCAGGGGAAGGGCCTGGTGGAGAAAGAGCAGGAGTATATGTTAATCACTGGAGAGCAGCTTAGAGTGCGCAAGGCAATGTATTGCACCATCGAGAAAGGAATCTAGAAAGGTGAGGAGACCCGTGAGAAAGAAAGTGACTTCTGTTGACAAGTCACTGTTCAGACTCCGTGAGGATGAGAAAGGAAAGCCAAAAACCTATATGACAGCTTCTTTTGGGTTGGAAAAAAATATTGATTTTTTTTTTCCTAGCTGGAATTTGACAGGGTCAGTTCACGTCTGGGTTTTCGGCACTTAATACAGGGCCCTTTTGTCTTGGGAGGCGGCTGGACTGGTTTTTCCTGCAGGCAGGTGCACAGAGGGCGTTTATTGTAGCCTGAAACACAAACACCAAGCCCCTAGTCCCTGATCCACACACTCTCCAGTGTGGCTCAAGGAAATAAAGTGAACAATGTCTCTTGCAACAGGCGAGCACTGTAAATGCCACTCCTGAATGAAATATTTCTTAAAACTTTGTATCCGTAACTCGATCATCTCTTAAAACTTAATTATATGTCGGGGGAAAAGGAAGCTATTGGCTCCTCCAGCTGTCCAGGTTGAACAAGAGTACACAATGGAGCATATCCGATTCGCGGCCTTACTTAGGTAATCAGATTAATATCTCCTGAATTGAATTTACCCTTTTGATATGGAGTCTTTCAGCTGCCTTGTTTCACATCTCAAATTCTGACAAAGCTGTGCGGCCTTTGAGTAATTTCCCTGAAATCTATATGCGGGAAGCCTGTTCTCTTTCGAGCACTTTTTGGGACTTGTACCAATTAAATCTGTTTCTGGCACACTTTTAATGGCATACTTTCCCCTGAGTCAACAACTGCTCCAAAATCTGAGGTCATTTGTTTAATTTAAAAGCAAAGGTTATGAAACAACCATTTCAGGCTTCACCAGCCAAGCCCCTGTGGCTTTGAAAGGGGTGATGAGACAGGGGAAGGGCTAATAAACTGGATTTCTTACACACAAAATAAATTAATTACCGTGTTTCTGTGAAATCAGTATTAAACCAGGTTTGTCCACACCCTCTCTGCCAACCTTGCTGTCCCTTTCTCTTAAAACACACCCCCTTCTTCTGGGGCTTTAATCCTCATGACTGAAGTTCACCCCCTTGCTGTTGTTCTTGCAAAACAAACATCTGGACTGGATTTTTGTCAGCTGGAGTTGAGAGAGAACTGTAAATGATGCAGTGATTTTTTTTCATCCTTATTAAATTTATTTATAGCCAGACTGAGGCCAGGAAACATGTTTTTAAATGGCTAGAGCCCTTGATTGGAGGTTCTCAAGGAACATACAGTGGATGTCATTTTCCCCCTTGCCATTTTCTAAATAATACAAGGATAAAATTACATAATTCCCCATTTGGGTGGTTGTTGTTGTGTTTTTTTGTTTTTTTGTTGTTGTTTTTTTTTCCCTGAAGGGCCTTTCATTAGGACATTTTGTACGTCAGAGTTCTTCCATTGTATTAGCTTATCCGATATGCCTTTCTTTCCATCAGTGAGAAAAAAGGGAATTTAACTCGTGGGGTATTTCTGAATAATTACAGTGATAGAGAGTGAGTGCTGGTCATGTGACACATGAATCAATGGCATGGGTCTTTTCTTCTGCCAAAAGAACACAACTTGGATCCAATTCCTACCTTTCCACTTCACAACTTCTAAAATCTTAAAGCTGCAAATCTTAAAGAATCCCATTTATTTTCTCATTATTTAAGATAATAAAAGGCTCCACAAGGGGCTTAGGAAAATAATTTATGAAATACTTTGCTATACCCTTAGACCTTATTAAATCACAATGCCTTGGGGTTTATATAATTATTTAAGAAACAAAAACGTTCTAGAGGAGGCTGAGTCCCATGATGATTTTTTTTATTTTGAGATCCCATCCACTTCTATGATTTGAGATGATTCTTTGATTTTCTTTCACTGTCATTAAAAAAAAGAAGAAGAAGGCTGTTTGGGAATGAGGTTTGTTACCCACAGGCATTTTTTTCTCCAGAGAAGAGGCTGTTCTGCTTCCTGCCACCCAAGCCAGTCATTCCTCAGCCTGAACAATAGAGTTTAATGTTCTCCATCTTGCTAAGCATTAGTCTCTGTTGTTATGAAAGTGAATTGAAACCAAATGCACTTTCTATTGGAAAAACTGCCATTGATCTCAGCTCATAGACAATACTGAGTGAGAGGGTTCTTATAAAACAGAAGGGAAAATCCTTGCTGTTGTATCATAACACCAGTTATTTCCCTCCCAGGCCTCTGAACATATCTTTGATGCCGCATCACTCAATTTTATTTCGTTCCTGCCACTCGAAGACTGGTGTTCCATATTTAGTTCTTAGAAGTGTTCACAGATTCTTTAGAGAATTATCTTGCTAATGGACTGGGAAAGCTATTCTTACAGCAAGACCCTTCATTAACTAAGAGGACATAAAAGATAGCCCGTGTTCTCCACCAAGAAAGGCAGCTCTGTTCCATCTGTCTGATGGGGAGTGTTTGAGACAGAGTGGCCTCATCACATGTGGGTTTCTGCTGCCCACTTTCCAGTTATTAAAAAAGAAGCCGACTCAGTGGCACTGGTCCTGGCAACGAAATGAGCACGGAGAGGTCATCACTCATCACTGGCCTCACGATGCAGGGGTCCGTGCATCAGAAAATGGCAGGCCCAAGAGGAAAGAGAGTTTGTTTTTGAGTTGGGAGAAAGGAGAATCACAGAGGTTGAAAGAGGTAAAAGGCAAAGACCAAGCCAGCCAGACATTAAACAACATTGCATCTTCCAAGAGCCAAATAGTTCCTGCTAGATGTAGCTTTCATTATGTTTGGAGATGAAAATCAGAGGGTAGAGGAAGGTACCTGGTGAACAGCTACGGCAGTCCGCTCCATGCTAGGGCCATGGAGTTCTAGGTCTGCACTCAGAATCTTCCAACAACAGTAATAATAAAGATTGTAATAAATGACTTTTATTAATTAAAGTCATTAATTGACTTTTATTAAATGACTTTTATTAAATCTCCCTAAAGAATGCAACGTAAAACGTGGCAACTTATGTATGGTAGAGTCAGGATCTCTGCCTGAGATTTTGTGAGAGAGCTGACACAGAGCCTCTTGTCTTAGACAACAAACAGTTCCTCTAACCAAAAGAAATGAACAGTCATGGGAAATGGTTCTTCTAGATGTGATGCTCAGGGAAATTGAATAGGTTGTGATGACATTATATAAGGAATATTCTTAGACATGCCAGGATGTTGTATGAAATCAATTTGACTGGCTATCATGGGAAACAAATTATTTTTTTGTAAGATGTTATTTTATTTCTTTTTTCTTTTTATTTACTTATTTACTTTGAGAGAGAGTGTCTGCGCATGAGCCACAGAAGGGCAGAGAGAGAGGGAGAGAGAAAATCCCAAACAGGCTCTGTGCTGTCAGCGCAGAGGCTGACATGGGGCTTGATCCAACAAACCGTGAGATCATGACCTGAGCTGAAACCAAGAGTCAGATGCTCAACCGACTGAGCTACCCAGGTGCTCCTATTAGGTGTTATTTTATTCTGCTGTATTTTGTGTTAGTTTGACACCATTGTCAGGCATCGACATTTTTCATTTATATTCCTATTTTCTGTAATTCAAGGCTTTAAAACTTACTAAGTTTTGAATCAGCTGGTTGCCTCATAGAGACTGCTGGGGAGACTTGTAAACCTCATGAGGTTGCCCACATCTGTCCTGTGTAAATCTCTTTGTCCTCTGACATCTTCAGTTGGGCAGAAGGAAGATCAGACATCCTGATCACTCTAGGATGGAAAGGATCACACCAAAATGTTGTGGGCTGTTTTTCTCTCAGGCATCCAAAAGCGATTTCCTCTTATCACCTGATGAATTTTTACATGTTTTGCATTTTCATCCTCTGTGCTTAGGCTTTTTATGAAGCCACAAAGCCTGTAAATCACATGAAACATCTGAGCACAACATATTGGACAACTCCATGCTACTATCAGAACTATTATGGGTCTGAGTGCTTGAGGTAGACCCAGCTGGGCTCAATGTGAGGGGAAAGAGGGCAGTCTTTTAAATAAGCAGATGATGGCCTTCCTCCCTAAGGAAAGCTAGTTTGTCTAAAACAAAAGAAACTACAAGGCGGTGGGTGGCCTTGCTTATTTGAACCAGGTTCCAGCCTTTTCTTTTGCTTTTTTGCACCTAACTCCTTGGTGAGCCACTTCATTTTCTCTCTCACAAACTTTTCCAAGACACCACAGTCATGGTGCAGCCTCTTCTGTGAAGAAAGTTTGGGCCATGTTGTTCCCCCGTCCGGGAGCTCCTGTCGATCATCACTGTATCAGAGATGTACCCCATTAGTGGTACATTTCTTCCAGTCCCTTGTGCCTCATCTCCCATTTGTCCAGCCCCGTACACCTCATCTTGGTATGCGTCACATTCATTCCCTCCAGAAGGTTTCTGTATGTGGAGGAATGCAGAGGGGAGTGTTGGTGGCACGTCCACTTTGTTAACTGCAGCCCAAGACATAATCTAGTAGAAAAGGAAAAGCAAGACAAGATCAACAAAACCAGTTTTAACAGACTACCCGTAGGCAGCTTTGTCTGGAGAGAAAATAATTACCAAAAAAATGATACTTGAGTAGGACATTTGGGAAGCAATGACTATTTAACTTAATTAATTTTTTAATTTTTCAAATGTTTGTTTATTTTTGAGAGAGAGAGAGAGAGAACAGCAGGGGAGGGGCAGAGAGAGAGAGGGAGACACAGAATCTGAAGCAGGCTCCAAGCTGTCCACACAGAGCCTGATGCAGGGCTCAATCTCACAGACCACGAGATCATGACCTGAGCTGAAATTGGATGCCCAACTGACTGACCCACCCAGATGCCCCTATTTATTTACTCATTTTTAAAGTTTATTTATTTTGAGAGAGAGAGAGCATGAGTGGGGGGTTAGAGAGAGAGAGGGAAAGAGACAATCCCAAGCAGGTTCTGTACTGTCAGTGCAGAGCCCTATAAGAGGCTCAGTCTCATGAACTGTGAACTCATGACCTGAGCCCAAATCAAGAGTCAGACGCTCAACCAGCTGAGCCACCCAGGCACCCCCATGATTATTTTTAAGGCTCAAAGTTCTAATATATGTGTATGCCTTTTCCCCCTCATCTCTTGCAAATAGATAATGGTTTACGTCAAGAGAAAATTCAGGAAAAAAAAGCCTTTTTTAGTTCCAGGAAATCTGGCCAATGTGTTCTGCAGCCAGTGATAAATGACAATGCCACCAACAGTGACCTAGGACATCCTGAATTCTTGCTGTGATGAAGAGCTTGCATTCTCTTTTCAAAGGGTATCCTGTTCCTATTGCAATCCTCATGCTATCTCAGAGCTCAAGATCATCTTTTCCCGTTCTGTAATTGTATTTAAAATAGTACCAGGGCTGTTTAGAAGACGCTACACAGTTGATGTCATGGGGGTGGGGGTGCAAGGGTAGGATGAAAAAAGAAGATAAATGGATATTGGCCCCAAACATCTTAGAATTCAGCAAAGTGCCCCAGTGAAACTCAGCTGTTATTTTAACTCGTGTTGTATAAATCAAGTATTATTTGGTCCATTTGTAGGGAGTACTGTTCATCCACAAAAGCCCCAGTCCATATAGACAGTAGCCCCATGGAGGAGAAATGTGTTTTAAAAAAACACAAGCGCTGGTGAACAGTGTTGTACCCAAGGGTAAGTTATACACAGAGCAGCCCCTTCTCATGAGGAAGACAGAGTCATGTAGTCCAGCACTGGCACTGCTGAAACGAGTGGGAAGAGCAGAATGCAATTTCCTGGGGCCTCTCGGTTCTTGGTAGCCCTGCTAGTGTGAAGCAGAATGTAGAACCAGTCCACTGTTCTGCTTTTCTACTGTCTTCCAGTTTAAAACACATTGCAAACTAAAGTCTAACAGAAGAAGGCTCTTGCTTTACCTTTGTCCCATCCAGCCATCAAGGCAAAGTTGGTGGAAAAGTTAAGTTTTCAGAGATAGTGCAGACCCTTCAGACTTAAACCTGTTGTCATCTGACCTCTTCTTCTCCTGAACAAAGGCAGTTAGAACTCCAGGAAAAAAAGGAAAAGCCCAACCTTAGAAACCAGTTAAATAGTCCTCAAAGCCCAATAGGTCTCCCGATTGACTAAAAATCATAGAGTCATATACTTACACTGAGTGAATTTATGTTATGTAAATTATACCCCAATACATTAATTGTAAAAACAATTAACGTCAATGACTCAACAATAGGGGAAACATCTTATCTTTCATTTTGCTCTCCTGGGTTTACCCTGCTAATAGATAGTGTGGCTATCCCTTCCTTCCACAGTTCCTTCCGCAGTGTATAGATTTTGCCGGCAGAATCATCAAGCTTTTACAGTTTCTCTCATGGTCTTATTCTGTTTCATTCATTCAGCAATGGCAGAAGCTTTCTATCCGAAGAATCCGTGGAAGATAAAATATTGCTAAGAGGAATTTGGATAGTAGTGAAAATATTAGAAAAGAAATGAAGGGAGGGAGGAGCCATTATTAACAAATTAGCCTAGTTATAAGAATTAAGCTTGGAAGAGAAGAATTAAGCCATTTGGGTTATCTATGCAAAATACTTTTGTTGTGCTAACCACAGAAAAAGCCCTTGCTTGGGGTGTCTTGAGTCAGAATCTGGGGTGGTTCCAAGCTCTGTGATGGCTGATTTCCGGTGGTGTGCACCAACCGCCAAAAGGCTATAACTTTCAAAGTTCAGAGGGAAAGGGAATGATAGGAGTTTTGAGGTCTTTGCTGTTTTCTTATTCAAAACATGACTTCAGTTCTAAGCAGCCTATTACAATCGTGATTGCTTATACCTGGTGAATTCTAATCTTCTGTATGGGAACCACACTGCATGTGTATGGGGCCCTCCCATCTGCCTCCTTTGTGAATATCTTCTTCTTTCAGTGCCTCCACACTTGGGCCCCAAAGAGGGGTACAGCAGCTGAATGTCATGCTCTTGGGCCTTGGTCCAGACATGCATCTTTCTGGAAGGATGACTGAATCCCATTCTTAAGTCTAAAGTTCCTCTTGATTAGCGGCTCCTTTTGTTTGTTGTTTTTAACGGCATCTCTGTCTTTCGTGGGTAGCTTACAGGGATGTGTTTGAGAGCTCCTTCCAGCTGGGAAGTTGCCCAACTCCCACCAGCTGAGTTGGGGGATCGCTTCCCTTTAGTTCCGCTGCTGCCTGTGGACGACAAGCACTGTGCTTCCAGCCCTGGCCACAGTGGCCCTTGTCTGCTGTGCAAACTTGGCTCTATTCTCTGGGTTTTTATTCTCCAGCCATCTGGGCATTTTGAGCACCCCTCTTATCTTAGTACCTTGGCACTCAGGACCACGTGTCGTCCTATCATAGAGATGGGAACAAAGGAATCCTTCACTTTTGGCCTACAGTTCCCCAGGAACCATCATAGGCTGAATGACAGTCAAGGAGATTGTGGGGTGGGGATAGGTCTGGAATGATGTAAATGGTTTTGCTGATAGAAGGCATACGTGTGACAATAGCTAGGACTGTTTAGGGCCAGGATTCATAGGTACTGGTTTCCTCCTTTTTCTGTTGGCAATTTTGAAGTCAGGGAGCAATAAGCATAAAGACCCCTGTGGTCTCTGAATGCTATAGCCTCTCCATGCCAGATAGCCTAAGCCTAGGGGCTAGCAAGTGATGTGTGCCAGAGGAGTCAATCACAAGCTTCTAAAATTCCTCCTCCACCTCCTCAACTGCTGATTTGGGGAGAGTTTGATTGGAGTCATTCACTCTTCAGAGAAGTGTCTGGAAAGATTAGTCCAAGAGTGCTGACAGCAAGTTCCCTGTAATCATTCTGCCGAGAGAAAAAGAAGCATTTACTCAAAGGACAGCTCACTGCCAGTTTACTGCTACTCCACTGTGTCCTCTCTTGTCCCCACCCCCAGCCCTCTGACCCCTGTGTACTCCTTCAGGCCCCTCACCCTGTGCAGACCTCTCTTGGAAGTGGTCATTGAGGCACTGGCCAGCCAAAGGAAATGCAGCCACATGGTGTTAAGTCACTTCCGTTTAGACCTTAGTAGTTGGGTGTGGCTGCAGCTTCTTGAAAGGCAGACCTAAAATGCTTGCCTCTTTTCAGAGAATCTGATTTCACATTTGGCTGCTGACCACATGGTTACTGGCATTCATTCATGTATTGGAAGCCCAAAGCTTCCACATGCTTAACTCTACAGAGCAGTGTAATATTAACAAGACACGTCTTGATTATGGAGCCAAAAAGGTGATGCAACCTCATTTCACACCAAAGTGGGTGGGTATATTTATTTATGTTTTAATGGTTGAGGCAACAGAGACAGAGGAAAGGTTGGAAATTCATTCAGGATCAGCCAGTGTGTCCCAGTTTTGATCATTTGGTCTCTATGACGGGCGGTGATCACTTTCCTGTGGAGCACATAACCACTATAACTGGAACCATGGGTTCTAAATATGACTCCCTCTCCCCACCTACTAACACCACCATCCAGGTGCGAGAATGCACTTGGTTTTCTGCAGAACAGCAGCGAAAGACATTTTGTGTGGGTTCCACCAGAAGGCCTTCCAATCTTTGTCTCTTTTTAGGTGTGCATCTCAACCAAGAAGATAAAGCTTTTTTTTTTTTTTAATGTTTTTTATTTATTTCTGAGGGAGAGAGACAGTGTGAGCAGGGTAGGGTCAGCGAGAGAGGGAGACACAGAATCTGAAACAGCCTTCAGGCTCTGAACTAGCTGTCAGAACAGAGCCCTACGTGGGGCTCGAACCCACCATGAGATCATGACCTGAGCCGAAGTTGGACGCTTAACCGTCTGAGCCACCCAGGTGCCCCAGAAGATAACTCTTGATATGCAAAATTAACTGTCTCTGGTTTTCCAACTTTCTTCCCATGAATTGCCCACTGTCAGTCCCTTGTCCTCTGTCTGGCAAACTCAGAAGAGACAATGGAGTACAGACTGATCATTGCTCTCAATGCACATGAACGATGCACTGACCTTTTATGTCTTGGTAAATGAGTGTAGGAGGAACACATATTCTCTGGCACATGCTGGCTCTACCACGT
The DNA here is from genome assembly GCA_017311185.1 of Proteles cristata cristata. NCBI lineage: Eukaryota > Metazoa > Chordata > Mammalia > Carnivora > Hyaenidae > Proteles > Proteles cristata. Next base: position 438,058 of record JAESUZ010003149.1, on the reverse strand, counting down.
GGTTTAAAGTACATGGCCATTTTATTTCACATTAGGAAGAGAAACTTGGAGCAGCTTGGCAGCAGATCTGTGGTCGGGTAATTAATCTAAAACTATAGCTTTCTTCCACATAGGAGATTAAATACCCATCTTGGTCAGATCAAAGCGAGCCTCTTGGACTATCTGATCTTTGCAAAAGGCCCCATGTTGGGCCAGCACCACAGTCTTTACAAGTATTGCTGTGTGTGTGTGTGTGTGTGTGTGTGTGTGTGTGTGTGTGTGTGTGTAAAATCTGTTTTATTGTGTTTAAATAATTTGGTCTGCCTGCTTTTGTAGCTCTTTAGACCCAAAGTAAAACTTTAGTTTTACTGATAGAGACTTTTACCAATTTTCTACTACTAAAACAAGTCACTGTCTCCTAGAGTTTAAAGAAAAGTGACTATTTACTGGGGCTTTTCTGAATGAGAACAGCAGTACTACTCTTTGGGGAGCATTACAATAAATAATATCTTCAACTAATAGGACATTTTCTTTAGGGCATTAATGAACAGAGTTTCTATAATTTCTCATTCAGAGACAGTTTAGATACTGGTGTAATTGTAAAATGAAAGGAACCAAAATATTAAGTTCAACATAAATGCATTACAAGAAAGAATGCAGACATTTGTGTGATCTGCATTGCCAAGGGGCTGCCTAGAGCTAGTGTATTCTGTGAGTTCTTCGTTTCACCTACCCATGGGGGTCTGAGCAGTATATGATTTGGGCCAGGCTGCCGCAAGCCCACGGTCAGGTTGGACTGGACAAATTACCAAATGTCATATGTACCAGCCTGGCACTAATTATGTGCCGGTCAAGGAAGTGTTTTTCCAATCACGGGGAGCCACTAGTGAAAATCCATTGGTGCTTTGATGGTGGCCTTTGTAGATACGTCTATAATTTGAAACCATTCCTATGGCAGGCCCTTGAAGAGGTCTTACTTCAACCAACATACAACATTAGGCAGAAGAAAAGGAGGCCTTTCTGGCTGATTTGACCTGTGGGTGGGCCCTCTTCCACATGTTTCCAATTAGGGATGCAAGAGAGAGTAGATATTCCATAGCGACTCTCCTTTCCTTCTCGGCTATGAGATAGAACAACAGCGCCTTTGTGGTGACCTCTGCAGAGCTATTTACATTTGCTGACCTGACTGGGCACTTCTGCTGGCGTGGATGCACCTCCTGGCTAACAAGGAACAGCCTTGCTATCTGTTAGTAGGGCAGACCCTGGAGGGCAAAATGAAAAATAAGATGTTTTCCCTGTTGTTGAGTCATTGAAGTTAATTTTTTTAACAGATGTATTGGGGTCTAATTTACATAATATACATTCAGTCACTGTTAATTCACTCAATGACTTTTAGTCAATTTAGAGAGCTAGATCACCATCACCATAATCCAGTTTTACAACTTTAGTTGGACTTAGTTTGAAATACAAAATAATCATAATTGGAAGACAGGTCATGCTAAAGTGCAAAATCAATTTTTGAGGCTCTCTTGGGCTAGGAAAGAGGGCCACCTGACAAGTCCTTTGAGACAATGAAGTCTCAAGTTTCTCAAAGTACGTGAAGATTTGAGAATAGCATTTGTATTTAGGAAGTTTTTCCATATTTTTGCTCATGGAATAGTATGACTTACTTGAAAGAACAGAGAAACTGTTTGCTCTAGAACCTACTTCATATTAACATCAATGAGTGTTTCTTGATTACAAAGAGAAGGTGCAGAAGATGGAAATTTGTGGATCCTTCCCTCAAAGAGCTTATAGCCCACTTTGAACATCTCATCAAAGATTTATTTACATGCCCTCTCATTTTCAGATATTATATCAGGCACTGCAGACACACAGATAAGTGAAACAAGGGCTCTGCCTTGAGAGTTTAGAGTCCAGTGGTTCCCAGGTAATATGAATAATTTCAATATGATGTCATAAGTTCTGTGATAGAAGTGCTGTGTAGTATCAGAAAGGTCATCAAAGATTTCCTTTCTCTAGATGTTACTAACAAATCAAGGACATGGTTAATAATTGTATCAATCCTGCTGACAAAAATCTAGTACCTTTCCTTTGCTCCATTTGAACGAGGTTCTGTGAGATATGGTCCATACCTGCAAGGAGCTTTCGTGGGGGAATTGGTGGGGGAATCTAGTCTTCAGTACTTCCAATTTTATGTAGTAACTGCATACAAATAGACAAAGCAAAGTACGCTAGGAATTTGGAGGTGAAAGAGAGACCCATTTCAAGAAGTCTTTTTAGAAGGAGTAGCCCTCAGTCTACTTCCTAAGCTCAAATAGCTCACAAGCTGAATTTTGGCGAATAGGCAGGATTTCAGCAGGCAGGGCCAACCTTTGGGAAGTGGTTCAGAAGAAAGATGTGAGCAAAGGCTCAGAGGCAGGAAAGCTTGGGCTGTGTTCTGAGAACAATGAGTAATCCAAGATGGATTGATCCATATGTCACATAGTAGAAACCATTTCTATGTATCTTTGTCAGAAACTGGGAGATGAAGTGAATCACAAATTCTGACTTCCCTTGATTGTATCAAGGGAGGCTTCCCAGAGAAGCAGTTCATTTCACTCTGTCCCTTATGTACATACGAATCATGCCAAGATGATATGATTAGCTTCCTTCTCCAGTTTCTTCTATGATTCACCATGTAGCCACCACCTACTGGGCCACCATCAAAGCACCAATGGATTTTCACTACTGGTTCCCCATGACTTAAAAAGCACTACTTTGACCAGCACATTTTTGTGCCAGGTTGGTGAGCTGGAACCAGTTTCATTTATTTGACCAGGTCAACCTGGCCAAAAGGCCTGTTGTGCCCTGGCTCAGAAGTTTAATATAATACTTTCAAGATGATTTAAAAAAACAAGTCCTTGAAACATTGGCTGCTAACCTTTGAAGGGGTAATTGCTGTACCTGAGTAGACTGAGCAAATGGATTGGAGGTTTGAGAAGAAAAAGAAAAAAAATGGTACCATTTGCTTCAAATTCCCAGGACTCCACAGGGTAAACCTGTCTCTAAATTTAGGTTGCTGAGGACGTTGAACCTGGGGTTGTTTGGGGATATTTTGGAAAGTAAGGAATATTGTTGGCGTTCAATCAGGAAGGAAAGAACTTGGTTTTGATATAACCAAGGAAGAGGGAGTTTTGCATTTGTTTGTTTGCATGGGCGGTTCACCTACTGTGTGGCCTTGTTCACAACATGGCCAACCTCTCTCTCTCTGAGATCATTGTGAATAGCCAGGCTGCAGCTGTAGCTAGAGACAATGGCCAGCACTGCTGGGCATTGCCCTTTAAGCCCCAAAGGTTAATTTCATAGGATTTTGTGGCATCAAAACTGCCAAAGAAAATGCTGCTTCATTTGGGGAAATATAATTTCTGTATGTGTGGCATTTTTTTCATAAAGAATAAAAAGGAGAGATTTTTGGAAGGACATCACTTAATCCTATTGGCCTTGCTAGACAAGCTTAAAAAGCAAGAGGTCAGTGCTCTTACAAGTGTCATGTCTCAAATATCTGTCTACCAAAAACTGCTTACGTGCCATCAGAGGGAAAGTCCCCTCCCATTGTTATTTTTTTTTGCTCTAGACTGAGATATTTAAAAAAAAAAAATCCGAGTGGGTAAATGGTATTATAAAAAAAAAAATCTGTAAATTTAGTACTGTGTTTGCTGAGAAGTAAAAGCCCTAGAAACTGTGGGACTTTTTTTCTTATCTTCAGGTATTTTCCAGTGCAGTACTAATTATGGACAGGAGGTGACTTTGCTTTGCTACTCTGCAGGTTAGAAAGGGTAGCTTCTTGGCCACTGATGAAGGTTGCCAGATAAAATGTGGGATGGTCAGTTAAATTTGCACTTTGAATAAACAACAAATGATTTTTTTAGTATAAGTACATTGTGAACATTGTACTGGGACACATTTACACTAAATAAGGTTCATTAGTTGTCAGAAATTTAAACTTAACTGGGCATCCTGTAGTTTTAGTTACTAACTCTGGGGACCCTAACTTAACTTCTATAATAAAAAAAGCTGCCCAAGAAGCCTGGAAGTTTTTAGGATGACTGAAGGTCGCTATCAGTTTTGAACCCAAACAGAACAATCTATGAGATAAAACTGAAAATAGAATCAGATCTATTCCTATCAGAAGGGGGTCTTTTCCCTTGTCTCTTTGTCTATGTGCAGCTACCCCTAAGGATCCCTTTCTATTGGGAGTGACTGTCCTAGCTCTATTGTAATTCAAAGGCATACTTTGTAAATCACCTGGATGACTTCTTTGTTCTGGCTCTAATTCAGAAGATTAGAGTGGAACTGGGGCTCTCTTTTAAATGTGAAGTACTTGACCTCCTCAGGGTAGCTTTGGACCCTTTCAAATTCTTGCTTCTATAAAATTCCTATCTGGCCTAGTGAAGTGGACTCTGACACGGCATTTGTCTGAGAATAAGAATAGCCATCATTTACTGAGTGCCTAATACGCACCACTGCCTTACCTTCACTCCCTGTAGGAGTTCATGTTGCCTAACAACCTTAGGAGACAGTTACTGTTATCTTTATTTTACAAATGAAGAAATGAAGGCCCAGAGAGATTAGAACATGCTGTAGTTCACAGAGCCATGGAAAGGCAGATTTGGGATTGACATTCAGTTCTCTCTGACTCCAAAACCCCTTTGCTAAATCTCTGGGCTACCACACATGGTACCCTTCAATCCCCACTCTCCCACTCCCTCACAGGCTCCCAGTTTGACTTGATATTGGAGTCATCTCTTTCTCTCCTTATTCCTTACTAGCTGGAACTGATAGAGAACTTTCCATCTGAAAGTGGCCCTAAGCATTATTCATGTGTGTCATACCGCGTTGCAATAGACAATGGAAATTTGGGTATGGGGAAATGTTAACTCTGGATGTTTCCTATTTTATGTGAAAATGATTAAACCAATGGGGGGGAAAAAGCCCAGGAACTTTATTACAACATTTAAAAATGTGTCATCATTTTAATATCTTTAAAGAGCCTGAAGAGACTTTCAAGCGTTAGACTGTAAATAGCTAACAGCTCCAAGATGAGCTTACATGGGGAACACATGATTGCTCCAAAATGGCCATCTGTCTAAATTCTGCAGTGCTGCTGTAGCACCCAGCCAACTGTTGTGACAAAAGCAGACCTTTTGTCTCTTCCCTCCTAGACCCCCCTCCCCCCTCCCAGGTTTCCTCTTGGTAAAGAAGTAGCAAAAATGTACTACCCGTCACCATTTTCTTTTTGAACCAACACTTGCTCCTCCTGGTCCACTTCTTATACAAAATGATTTGTCAGCGTTTTGTGCTCATCAAGTAAAAAGTTTTACTTGTTCCAGCTGTGAAAGTTCATGAAGTTCGCCATTCCCTTCCCATCATCTTCTATGGCCACAGTTGTTAAGTGTAAAATATCTCCATGGGAGTGGTCTACTAAACATCCCAATGGCATTTCTCAAACTGTGTGTGTTGGACCCAAGGGTCTGGAAGAATTTCTTTCATAGGGTCACACTGGAACACTGCCTCTGGTGAAAAGTTATCCCACCCTCTCTCCTCGGACTTCCAGCACGCCTCTCCTCTTCCTTCCCCTGTCCTAGTGTAGCAGGTCTCCTCCTTTCTTGTCCTGTGCTCTCTCTTGATCTGGCTCCACATCCCCATCACACTATGTTTCTCCTACTCCCTGTTTCCTTTCACCACCCACTCCTCAAAGTTTTGAAAGTCAAATCATTCTAATTCTAAAAGGAAAGTTAAAACTAAAAATTGGTAAACTAGGAAAATGGTAGAGATGGGGGCTCAGTGCTAGAATCTTCCTCAGCCCTACACATCTGAGGAAAATAATCTCATTCTCTTCCCTGAGAGGAAGACAGCCACAGCCACAACCCCCTCCTCACATTCTTCTGCCCCTTTTGGAACCCCTCTCCCCACTTCTAACTTAGTCAATGTATATACTTGGTAAACATTTTTTTATCTCCCTCCTTTTGGGTGATGGAAATGCTGGTGCCAATAGGGCTTTCAGGAACAATTCAGTAAGTGATAGTCTTAGAAGATCTCAGAAGAGGCTCTGGGAAGACATTATTGATTAATCTCTGCCCTTGGTATTTCATTGCCTCTGAGAGCCTCAGCAAACAGAAGCATTAGGTCCATAATCTGTTCTTCTTTGGGAATAAGAGAGGCAGCACAGGTGTAGACCTTGAACACATCACTTAAACTCTGTATTTGTGCTTCCCCATCCGTAAAAAGGGCAAAATAATCATTCTGACTTTATAGCATTGCTGTGAGGATTCAACAAGTTAAAATTTATAAATCACTTAGAGCAGTCCTTAGAATATAGTAAGCATTATATTAAATAAGTAAATATAAGGAAGCAAAAAAAAAAATCATAAAGTCCTTCTTTTGATCCATGCCTGAATAACTATTTTCAACTTCTGTATGACACCTTAAAGGTCCAAAATAAATCCAAGCGGCAGTTTGCAAGGACTGCATGATAGCACCCTTCGTAATTTCACTCAAGGACTTTAACAGTCTGGTCTTAGTATACTTCTTCTCACCTGTGTTTTGGCCAGACTGCTTATTTCCCATTCCAACTCATTCAGATTTCCTTCCCCTCTCCTCCCCTCTCCTCCCCTCTCCTCCCCTTTCTTCCCCTGCATCCACTCTCTTGCTACCTTCACCTCATACTGGCTGTCAGTGTGTATGGATACTGGCTATCCATTTAAGTGCAAAGCCTTTTTTTTTTCCTCTTCTCCTTCATAAGCTTCTTTTGGAGGGTGATGGGCACATTTATGATGGTTGTGTATTATTCTTCATGTCTTGTGAATAACCAAAACTCTATCAATGTGTTTAGATTGGGTCATTTGAGCTTTTGCAGACTGGAAAATTGTTGGCTTGGAGCAAAGCAGAACCTAATAGAATCTTGTCCCTAGGCCTCATGTATGTGTTCTATTGAAAGCCCAATGTCTTGGGGTGCCTGGGTGGCCCAGTTGGTTAAACGTCTGACTGGCTCAGGTCATGATCTTGCAGTCCATGGGTTCGAGCCCTGCATTGGGCTCTGTGCTGACAGCTCAGAGCCTGGAACCTGTTTTAGATTCTGTGTCTCCCTCTCTCTCTGCCCCTCCCCAGCTCGTGCTCTTTCTCTCTCTGCCTCAAATATAAATAAATATTTAAAAAAAATTTTTTTAAAAAGAAAGCCCAATGTCTCTCTCTTTGTGTTAGGTTGATGGTAGTCCTTAGTACAGGCCTGGGCAGACAAAGCCACTGTGAAGTTTAGGGTGTGTGTTGGGGGGTAGACCTGTGCTGGGATTCCAATGTGGGCCGAAGGGAGATATGCCTGCAGGCAGAAGGCTGAAGGCATCGGCTTTGCACAATTACCAGGAACACTTTTATTTTTTAATTTTTTTAATGTTTATTTTTATTTATATTGTGAGAGAGAGGGAGATTGTGAGCAAGGGAAAGGCAGAGAGAGAGAGGGAGAGAGAGAATCCCAAGCAGGCTCCATGCTATCAGCACAGAGCCTGACACAGGGTTCAAACCCACGAACAATGAGATCATGACCTAAGCCAAAATCCAGAGCCCGATGCTTAACTGACTTAGCCCCCCCATGCATCTCCAGGAACTCTTTTAACTAGAACCTTGAGAAAGGGTTAAAAAGGGACTATTAAACCACACTTTTTTATTATACAAAGGGCCGCCCCTGAAAGTGTTCCAACTTTGCAGGCCTAGTGAGTAAAAGACTAAACACAGGGTCGGAAAAAACTCAGCAGCACCACAGAAAGGGGCACAGGGTGAAGCAAGACAGAGCAACTGGCATATCCATTAGTGGCACTGTTTAAAATAAGGCAGTGGTGTGTGCTGTTATTCACATCCTGGGCAATTTTTGGTGGATGGATAAATAAAATTACATGGGAAAAACTGTTTTGTGTAAGTAAATTCTGCCCACATACGGTAGTATGTATGTGCACACATAAATTTTATAAATCTATTTACATGAACCCACGTGCCCATGTCACTTTCACATGTTTGAGATCCAATTGGCAGAGACAGTGGAAGACTGAAAAAATACTAAGTGTTTTTTCCCCCGCTGTGGGTGGTGTTTGATGTCTGGAGATGTATGGTTTTAGTAACCTTGACCAGTAGATGTGACAACTATGCGAATTTCTGAAAGGGAAGCAAGAATACAGAGAGGAAGACCATCTCTTGTTTCTCAGGGTTAGTGTTCCCAGCAGCGCTCTGGCCAGAGGCTGTGCTGCCTCCGAGGAGAGCTCAGGTTCGAGATGAGTAGTCCTTCTTGACCCAAATACTGGAATACCCAGGGACACCACAGGATCCGGGAGTGGGAGCAGACAGGAGGGGGAAATATTCCAGGAGACTGGCATTTGCTAAGGGATTGGCCAGTCAGTCAATGAGGGATGGCTGAGCATTACTGCCTGTGCAGCCGAGGGCAGGGTCCCCCAGATGCCCAAAGAGGCGGACACGCCTTCATTTGTGTCTTCATTCTGCGGCACCCCTTTACTGAGTGTTGTCATGTGCCAGATACTGACTTGTGACCTCACTGGGCCTGGCATCCGAGGCCTTGGACCAAAGGATGGCGTTCCTTAGAGAACCGGGGGGCCTGTGAGAGAGCAGGGTATGGTACAAGCAACAAAGCCCTGGAGAAACCGAGCCCTGCATCAGAGGAAGTGATGCACAAATGCTGTGCACTCAGAGAGAGGAAGCAAGAGAAGGGACAGTGTTCTCAGAGGTCGAGCTTGACCTCTTCAACCGTGACATTCAGATACTAGGAGAACATGCAGGGATTTGGAGACCGTGCTGACCGGTTCGTGCCATTGCGAGGCCTCAGAAGCTGCAGGGACAGCAGGGAGCAGCAGGAAAAGCAGGTGAGAGAGAGGGCCAGCACAGGCGCCTGCAATCACCGGGGCCAGAAGAGTTTACTAACCTCCTAGAGGATTAAATAAAACCACACCCATTCGTTTTACAAGTGCCCAGCATATCAGCAAATTGTACGTAGTTTACTCACAGGGCCGTTTTGGTGGGTCTCACATGATCTCTTGTTTTATGTTCTGAAGTCTACTCAGAGGGTGTTAGGGATGGACCCTCTGAACCCAGGTAGATGGAACAAACTATATGCCCCCAGTCTGTGTATCTGGGCAGGGAATACTCTTGATGAAACTTCCAGGCCTCATCTTCCAGACTCATCCTCTGTTATCAGGGACATCACAGAGTTTTTATAGTAAATTGCAAAGCTGTTTGTCTTTCCCAATATATTATGTGCTTTTTCAGGGTAGGTATATCCCGCCCTGTTCGTCTCTAGTGCTTGGCACAGAGCCTGGCACACAGCAAGCCCCAGAACCAGGACTGCCCATTTTGGAGGTGCTGGTCTCCCACATTCCCAAGCTGTCCCTGGGCTCACTTTGCACACGCTCCCTTCTGCACTTTTCTGCTTTCAGGTGGTATCTTCTAATGATACAAAAGACTCCTTAAAGTTTTTTCCTTGTGTATCATGTAAATAATATGTTTAAGATACAGACTTCTGTGTTTCATGTTATAGATTTTTTTTGAGAGAGAGAGAGAGGGCACAAGTGAGCAAGGCCAGAGCAAAAGAGAGAGGGAGAATCCCATGAGCGGCAGAGAAAGAGAAAGAGAGAAGCAGGCCTCACCTGGGGCTCCTGTTTTACCCGAAATGGGACACTAGCTCACCCGATGTGGGACTTGAACTCGTGAACTGTGAGATCATGACCTGAGCTTCTGAAGTCAGATACTTAACCACTGAGCCACCCAGGTGTCCTCATGTTATAGATTAATGTTGAACATACATTCTCCTTCCAGGGTATGACTCTATTATTATTATTATTATTATTATTGTTACTACTACTACCAGTTTCACATTTTCATTCCTACCAATAATTTTTCAAATTGTTCAAGTTTCCTTTCCTCTTGAAGTTCATATCCCCCTTTATGCTGCTTTAGACCCATCTACTGGGTGCTTCACCTCACTCTTGCTTATGACCTATCCCGGTTAATCCCTGTGCCATACAGCATTATTAATACAAAGGAGATGTTAAACCTGCCCCCTCTCCTAGCGTTTCCTCCTTCTCCAGGTGAAACTGTCGCTGCCTCCCCCACAGCATCTAGCACGGTGACTTAGCCTCCAGTAGATGCTCAACAAACATGCGCTAATAACTAGGTGAAGTGGTTAGGAGGTGGAATAGTTAGGAGCAGGTATTAGCTCATTAAGGAACAATAGCAGACGTGAGCAGATGCTCAAGCATTTGGGGGGCTACATGGGTTCTAATCCTGGCATCCTCACTAACGACTTTTATGACTTTGAATGATTTGCTTAAGCCTCCCTGCATCTCAGCTTCTTATCTTTAAGATGAGGATAATATTAGCAACTACATAAGAAACATGCTGTGAGGCTCAAGGAGTTAGGATGTGTGCAGCACTCTGCACAGCACCGGGGCCCATAGGGACTGCTGTCGTCACCACCACCAACCATAGATGTTCATTATCAGAAGGTGGAGTTTGGAGAAAGAAAGTTGCTCTGGGTTATAGTCTTGTGAAGTCTCGTGAAGAATGCACCTTCTCGGATTCCTCGTGGAGTCCTTGTGTCTTGCCCTTTTCCTACAAAGGAAACATATCTGCTTCAGGACTATGGAGCGTCTTAACTAAGAGTATTTTTATTTATTATTCATTATTATTATTTTTATTTACTTTTTGTCCTTGACCTGAATCTGCTGGGTGTGTCAGATTCTCAAAAGGGTGACATCCATGGCCCAAAATAGGTTAAGAACCACTGAGGGAGCCATTGATGATATTCTGTTAAGAAGGCTGAGAGGAGCTGTGTGTGTGGTAGAAACGTACACCCCGGATACACAAGTGTGACCACCCACAGCGCTTCCCATCCCACTGCCCCTCAGAAGGCAACATTCTGACTCATCCTGGTGTTTTCAGGGGCCCCTACAAAGTGCCAGGCACTGTGTTAGCTCTAAGACCAGAAACATGACTAAGACACGGCCCCTGCTGTTGGGGTGCTTGGGGTTAAAGAAATTCCTTGTCATCTTTTATTAATCACTAATTGAGTAATTTTATTACTCATTAATAAGTAGGGCTTAGCTCTCCAATTATACTTACTGTGTGTTAGCACTGTCCCGGACACTATCACCACAGTGCTATTTGCCTGACCACTACCCAAGAGAAAAAAAGGGTGCCAGGCTATCAGGATGAGATTGGGATTTTTGAGGATAGTGGGAAGGAAGCAGCAGGTTTGTGTCAACATGATGAAAGCCAAGCACCCCTCATTCCCGTCCACTCTGTATCTATGTCTAGATCGTGAGTACAGGACAGAAGGCTTTTCTGGTCATAAACCTCCTTATGCCTAGTCTTGGCCTGCATTCAACTCTATTAAAAATAATAGTAAATGTTAGGACTAGAAATAAAAGGAGGCACAGGTTACTCATTAGAACTTTTTCTGCAACCTTTTCTTCAGCTGAGGACATTACATATTGTATCAGCCAGGATTCCGTCAGGAAAGAGATGGCATTTTAATTAGGATCATTCAGAAGACCTGAATAATAAAGGGAGTACTTGGAATGGAGTGGATGGGTGCCGGGACTAACCACAAGGGCTTGTGCAGTGTTCTGGGGCTAATAATCATTGGCTCCATTAGTACCCCGAGACTGAAAGGGCATGAGGATGGGCTGGGCTCTGGAGACAGGAGGACTGATGGGCAGGATCTGAGACCTTCCACCAAGAGGCACAGGGAACCCACAGTCCAAGGCCACTGTACCCCCTCCAGTGCCTGACTGGTGCTTCCCTGTGGCCAAACCCAGGAAAGGGTCCTGTTGATATGGTCCACATGGGCCAGGTTCCAAAGCAGACAGCAGAGTGGAGAAGGATGGAGAGTAAATCTGAGTGACCCATATATACCTGACAGACACAGTTTCATGTTTGATTATAGAGGTAAGGGTATGTGTTTCAATTTTATCTGTTTTGGCAAGCTAAATTTTTAATAGGTTATGAAATATTTCTGCCGTAGTTACTACACCATCAATTTGATGATCTCAGTTATTTTTCTCAGTGTCTTATCAGTTTAGCCCATGGAGGATGAGGGTCGTAGGTGGAGAGTTATGTATAAATTAGCCTATTTTCTTCCAGAGTGCACGGAGAATAAAAATGCTGTTCTTCAGATATTCTTCTTTTTACAGAGGGAGTTGTTTCATTTCCCTTCCTCTTTTCTTCTTCACTGCTTTCTCCTCCTGTGCTTAGGCCAAGAGTATATTACATTTGGAGACTTCTAGCACGGTGCTTCCCAAACCTCTCTTAGCCAAAGACTCTTTTGGGAATCCAACAAAACTTCCTGGTTCCCTTTAGCTTTTCATACCAAGGCCCATATTACTCGACAAGGCTATTTTTATTACTTACAAATATTTTATAATTAACTTAAGATGCAATAAGGAACCAAAGATAAACAGGCTCTAATTCTTTCAAGTTCTAACCGCTATAAGTGGATGTTAATCTTTTAGGAGGTATGATTAAAACATAGTACAAAATAGTCATAAATTAAGTATCAAGTCATAATTGCGAAGGAATACCTGTGGCTACAGAAAGGCTGAATCAACTGGCATTGAAAAGTTAATCACTGTGCCATAGGAAACACGATTATGGCCCCTTTCATCACAGCATCTGGAAGTCACAGTGCAGACTCGGTGTTATTCACTGATGTGATCTTACTGTGATGATACTCAGCACGAAACACTTTGAATCACTTTCAAAAGGTAGGTGATTCCCTAGAATACCTATCCTACCTTTGCCCAATGCCCCAGAGAAGCATCCCACTTCTCTATGGGGCCCTTTGTCCCCTCCTTTCTTCCATATACCTTGTATATCTTTTGTTTTGTTTTGTTTTTTAAGAGAGACAAACCAGGAAATTGACTCTTTTTTCTTTTAAGTTGTCTGTTTATTTATTTATTTATCTATTTTAATGATTGAAAGGACAAGTACCCCCACTCATTTTTTTCTTATTCTCAAACTAGCTAACATATAGTGTATGGACTCTTTTTTTAATGTTTATTTATTTATTTTGAGAGAGAGAGAGAGAAAGAGAGCAGGGAAGGGGTGGAGGGACGGAGAGACAGATAATCCCAAACAGGCTCCACACTGTCACTGCAGAGCCTGATGTGGGGCTCAAACTCACAAACTGTGAGATCATGACCTGAGCAGAAACCAAGAGCCAGAAGCTTAACTGACTGAGCCACCCTGGTGCCCCACACCTCATATATCTTAATTAAGCCTTATATCTGTGGTCATCTTAGTTTACTGAGCTGCCCTAAAGTCATTGCAAAATTTTGATCAGAACCTCACTGAATCAGGGATCAAGGAAATGCAAAGGGAGTTCTCATTATAGGCTTTAAGTATATGCTGTTTCTTAGATCCATGGGAGAGATTTCTCTAATTCTTGGTTTGCCCTTTCTGAAATTATACAGAAAGAATGGTATCTTCTCAAACCATTTCCCTTTACTCCCCACCCCCATCCCAACCCACCAAGCATTTTCTTTTGTACACTGCTAGGCAATGCTTCTGTTGTCCTTAAGTGTTTGAGGTCTTGTACTGATAATGGGTTGGGCTGCTACCCAGTGGATTCATTTGTTAAGCCTGTACTGATCCCATACTGTGTGTCATAGACCATGCCATTTGTGGACTCCCTGAAAGCTGGGAGGAGACACTGAGGGCCTAGAAGTAGAGGACTGCTATGTTCCACTTACCCCCCACCCCCCCGCCCCACCGACCTGCCCCTGACAAGCTTTTTCTTTTCCCTTCTTTTGGAAACAGCACCTCAATTTTCCCACCTTAATCTCCATCTTTGTGGTTCATATGAGGCTGATGCCACCGTCTAGCTCTAAATGTTGGCTCTGAACCTGGATCAGACCAAGCAGAGTTTCAGTGATTAGTTTAAGAATAAATATATGAGCCAAGCTAAGGATGTGAGAATCTACCACAAGTTTGGCTGGAACTACCAGGAAAGAGGAGCCCCCTCTGTCTGCTAGGGTCACTAAACTGGTAGAATGTAAGCCTGTTGTCACTATTTAGGGGGAGCCTGCTTAAGATTGCTAGCACACTGAAAGCAGAGCTGAACTGTGACGGAAGATAGATGCCATCATCATTTGAACACTTGGATCCAGCCACGTTGGTAATGTGCCCTATTAATAGGCCCTATCTTTTGTTTTGCCAACTTGGGCTGGCACTCTGTCACTTATAGCCTGAACTCTTGAGTAAGATATCTAACCCTCTCTAGAACCTGCAGCCGTAGGGAGGCCACAAGCTACTACAAAGGTATTATAGTCAACTTAAGCCACAAGTCCCAGAACACTACAGAGTATCTTTGCTTGACTTTGGTTCTATAAAGCATGATGACATACATTTGGAATTCAGGAATTCCAGGAGGAGACTTGGAACTTATAACAAGGTATATTACCAGCTGTGTGTGACATCTGTGATTAAATATGTTAGAACCCTAGGTTAGATTTTATCTTAGTGGGGGCAATCATTCTGAATGATTTGAGGATTTTTCACCTTTAAACAAGTTAGTGTTAAAAATATTTTTTGATAACATAAAGAGGTCAAAGAATTGTGTGTGTGTGTGTGTGTGTGTGTGTGTGTGTGTTTAGTTTTCAAGCACACTTTAAAATCTAATGTGCTATGGGAGGCTATGTTAACAGGAGCCTGGTGTGAAAAACTGCGTCATCATATTTAACATTAATGAAACATCAGTAGCAAAGCTCTCATTCAGCCAGTATGCTCAGCCTGGGCTTCTGTTCTTGGAGAGGATGTGGAAAGCAATTCAAATGATTAAAAGCAAGGAAAATCAGATCTCTGAAGAACGATGAAAGTGGGCTATTTAACCAAATGAAGGTTGAAGAGAGAAAATAAATGGTATTTAAATATAGGAAGAGTTCTTGTAAAGAAAAAGGTGGCAGATGTTTTCCTCCTACACTGAATATATTGAGAAAAAATTGCTCAGACATTTCATTTGAGCAAAAGAAGGATTTTTTTTTTCAAATACACAGGATTCTTGTACTGGGTGAGTGTTGGACTAGGTGACCTTTAAGATTCCTCTTCACTAAGATTCTGTTTATTAGATTGCGGATTTGCTTATCGAAAGAATTTTGAAACCACCTGCTACATATTTTAAACTGTAAGATGAACAAACACTGGCTGGTTTGGTTTAGGTATGGTTCTCCCCAGAAGTTACTTCCAACACTCATAACATGCCTGTGAAGAAGCAAATATTGTGTGTGGACAAATAGCATCAGAGAAGTAAAAAACATATTAGCAAAATAATGATAAAACCTAGGATTTCTATTCTCTGCTCCTTCATTTGGTGCTGTTAGGCAGAAAATCATAATTAGTTTCTGCATTAACTATATAAATGAGACTAATAATGTGATAATTTAGCATCTGTGTCAGTATTTTTGGAGGAGTAGAATTAAGTGTATGGGCTCCATTGAGTCAGGAGCATTTAATGTTGATTCTGGTAAGTCTCTGGCTTATTGCCTGCTATAACTTGACCAGACTAATTTGGGATCCAGAGACTTCAAACCAAGACTCAGGAAAATAGATTTTACTTAGGGAAACAATTCTAGTTTTATACATGGAAAAGCTATTCTGAAGAAGAATAGCTTTGGTATTATTACTGCTTTGATGGGCCCAGACTTGTTTAAAAGTTAAGATTTTTAAAAAAATTAAAGGCCACATGTTGCTCTACTTTCTTCTGTACTACTTGGGCCATTATATCAAGTTCTACTACGTGGCGACTCAGGCTGCTTTGTATAAGCATGAGCTGTAGTTTTCATGCATCTCCACATCTACTAATTAGCTCCACAATTGGGTTCTACAATTTCCTTGGCCACATTGCCTTATGCTGCAGTTTCCATATATTGCACACCAGTAGTCATTTCCCCTTTGTGGAGCCCACATGCGCACTTACAAGTAATTGATCCAGGCGGCTTTCCAACCTTTAAGTGAATCTGCTAATAAACTGAGGTTGGCTGACTTCTCAATCAGTTATTTTAACTAATTTCAGATGATAATTTCTAGAGCTGTACTTTTCAACATACACAGAGTAACAGGGAAGATGGATGAATAGCAGGTCCACAAATCAGTTGTTGAAAGTATTAGGAGAAGAGTTTGCTGAAAAGAGTGATTTTGATACAAAGGGACCTTGGCAACATCCCACCCAAACTCCTGTCCCAATTGAATTGTGCAAGGAAAATCAACTGAGAAACAAAACCAAATAAGCAAACAAAGCAAACACCTCTAAACACCAAAAATTTAACCTCCAAAAAGAGTGAGTGTTATATGTTTAAGTTTTAAAAACTGATTTAGACCCAAGAAGCTGGTTTCTAAGTTTATTTCCACACTTGCCCTCTGACCTCTGTCTCGTTGAAAGTTTCAGGGTATCAGATTCTCTCCCATAATTTCCTTTCAACAGAACTTACTGTATTACCCACCCATCCCCCAAACCTAAATGGCTAGAACAGCTGGCTCTTTCACTCCTGGTATACACAGACAGACACAAAGGAGATACACACACACACATATGTATAATATACATCTCTGCATATATAAACACACACTTTGGTCATTTATTTTTTTAACAGAATAAAGGTCATTAATCAAAATACAATTCATTTTAACAGTCAGGGCTTGACACAAGATCATTATTTCAAGAAAACCTAAAGAGACTAAGCTTCCTTTCATAGTATTGTTTTCTTTCTAAACCTCTGTAGGGTGCATGGCTCTTCTCCACTGAGAAAGTTAGGGACAGTGCCATGGAGCAGCCTGATGGCCTCCAAGTTAAAAGACCCAAGTTCTCTTGGGGAAAAAATTCATGCCACATATCTCTCACCTCATAGCAAGAGAAGATTTTACGTCTGTTGTATTCCCGACAACTGTTGAGTACAACAGATGTAAAAAGGCTGTTTGTAGTTAGCCCCAGGGCAAAGAATACAAAATTATATCCCCATTTCTCAGAAGAAAAAATTCAGGTGCAGAGAAATGCAGCTAAATACCTTTTTCCTATTCCACTGCAGTTAGTTTTTTTTTTTTTTAACTTTTTTTTTAAATATTTTTTTAATTTATTTCTAGAGAGAGAGAGACAGCGTGAGCAGGGGAGGGTCAGAGAGAGAGGGAGTCACAGACTGAAACAGGCTCCAGGCTCTGAGCTGGCAGTCAGCACAGAGCCCGATGCGGGGCTCGAACCCACGAACCGCGAGATCATGACCTAAGTGAAAGTCGGACGCTTAACCGACTAAGCCACCCAGGCGCCCCCACTGCAGTTAGTTTCATCTTCCCTTTCCTAAATGTTTTGTACACTAAGAAGAAACATTTTCAATGCATCTTATCTATGTGAAAACTTTCTTTAGAGATCTCGAGAGAGGTTTGTCCCATGAGGGATAATGGAACGACCACGGTGTTTGTCTTCCTTCCTAATGACTAGAACATAGAGGTATAGGGTAGCAGAGTGGCCAGGACAAAATGGCTGGGCAAATGAAAAAAACCCTCAAGAGCCCTGTCCACAGCCTGTCCACCCAGAGAGTGAGTAAGAATGACTTTACTCTTCCTACTGTTGAATGTGGGCTCTGTTACAAGCCTGCCAGCCAATCTGGTAGCCCTTTGACCCAATCAGGGCCAACCAGGGTCTCCCAAACTAGTGTGTAACCTCTGACCCTCTAGTCTTAAGAAGTTAGGCCTATTCATATTTTATGAATAAATAAGAAAACAACAACCCAATAGAAAATTGGACGAAGGCTATAAACTGTTTTTAGAAATTTGAGTCTCCAACTTTACAAGTCATTAAGGAAATATTAATACAAAATGAGATACCTCTTCTACCCATCAGTTTGGGCAAAACAAACAAACACCCCACCAAAACCAAAACCAAAACCAAATTAAAAACTCCTAAATGTCAGTGAGCATGTGAGGAAACAAGAACTCATGTAACTAATGAGAGTACATTGGTACAGTCACTTCAAAGCGTAATCTGGTAGCATCTAGTTAAACATGAAAATATACAAACATTGGAGTCCAATAAATACAGTTCTTAGAGGTACTCTATGCTTCACAGATAAGATTATGTACCAAAAATATCCCATATTTATATTTATTAAAAAAGACTAAAAAGATTAATACCAAATTCTTGACAATGGTTGTCACCAGGAGAAGGGAATGCAGTTGTGGTACTTCAACCTGATGTATTTTTTAATGTACAAGACAAAAAGTAAACAAAACTGAAGAAAATGTAGAAACAGGGTTTGTTATAGTTTTCTCTGTATTTAACTTTTTTTCTAAGTTAAAAAAGATGGTCGTCCATACCTCTGACTGGTACAGTTAGCATACTTTAGTCCTGGGGTCACTTTCTGATTTACATCTTTCCAGTCCCGAAGCATGTGGGCTTTCCTTTATGATACCAACAGATTTCACCACGACTCATTTACCTGCCTAGAGCTGGTTACAAGCTCAGGGAAGGTGGTGTCGATAAGACCCAACAATGCAGGGAATTATAGAAGAGGCCTAGAATCGTTCCCTTTTTTCCCTAGCATTTCAGAGAGCTGGAAAATTGCCTCAGGGATCATCTAATAGAATTATCTTATTTAAATGAGGAAACCGTGGCCTTGAGAGGCTTGCTCAAATTCACCTGCTAACTAGAGTAAGGACCAGAAAGTGGGACTGCTCATTTTCCAGTAACAAAAGCACTGTCTTATGGGCATTAATGAAAATTCTACAGAACCTTCACTGTGGACAACCAGGCATTGACCACAGGCTTGTATTATGGAAATGGCCATGAGGCCAATAATACTTTAAGACAGTAGGAGGGAAGTGAGAAGTCTGTGTGGTCACTGCATTCTGTGAGGCAGTATAACACTGAGGTTAACTGGTTTTTGAGAAGTCACACTTTCCTGGTGTATATCCTGGCTCTTTCACTTCCAGCTATTTTACCTTGGCTGATATTAACCTCTCTGTGCCACTTTAAAAGTGAGAATAATAAGATAACCTATTTGAGGCAACTGGGTGGCTCAGTTGGTTAAGCATCCGACTTTGGCTAAGGTCACCATATCACAGTTTATGAGTTTGAGCTCCCCCCACTGGGCTTTGTGCTGACAGCTCAGAGCCTGAAGCCTGCTTCTGTGTCTCCCTCTCTCTTTGCCCATCTCCTGCTTGTGTGCTGTCTGTCTGTCTGTCTGTCTCTCTCTCTCTCTCTCTCTCTCAAAAAATGAATAAATACTGAAAAAATTAAAAAATAAGATAACCTATTTCAGGGGTCATAATGAGTTATAAAGAGTTAGTAATGTACTATGTAAGAATGGTGTCTGGTATATGTGTTCAACAAATGTTAGCTATTATTATTACATCAGTTTTAGAGTAAACCATTGAAGAAACTGAATATTTAATTATGGTTCTGCCATCTTTTGCTATAAACCACATACCTGCCTCTCAGAACTGTCATTCATTAGTAATCTTCCTTTGTATTTGACTTGGATAAGTCTTAGTTTTATGGTTAAGAAAGCAGAATTTTATAAAGTAAGATTATTTATTTGTCCAGAATGATGTTGTAAATGTGTGATGGTGGTTATAGTTTCTTTTCATTATAGATTCATCCAACACTTACTTTTCCCTTTTGGAGAAAAAAGCCCATGGGGCTACACATGGGGCCCTTAGCAATGGAGTTGAGCAACGGAGTTGATCATAGTAGGCAACTCTTCCTGTCAGGGGTCTTACTGTCCAACACCCAGATTGTTATCATGATGTCAATTGATAACATGGTATCAATCAACTTCCAGCAAGTTCTTGAAGTTTGTCAAGAAGGAAATACCCCCAAATTCCTGCAATCATTTTGATAGAAGTGCCTCGAACATTAACATAAGATGATGACAAAATTCTGCTTGCTGCCAAATTAGTATCTATTATATGGAGCAGGCTTCTAACTCATACATTAGATTCTCTTTCCCCGTATCAATTTATTGAAACTTCTACTGTTGTATATTAATCCTGATGTGACTTTCAGACATCAAACCATTCACTGGTAGAGAATTCATTTCCAGGGTTTGCAGGAGAGGTAACCATATCTTTATTTGTTCCCAGTGCCTCCTACCCAAATAATGTAGTTCTAAAAGATGGATTTCTATAGAGTAGAATATTATAAATTTCCTTTTCATGATTGTTGAAAAAAAATTTTACAAATATTACAGTAAACTTTTTCATCTAGAAAAAGAAAAGATCCACTGTCTCAACCTGAGATAAATGCCTTTGTCAAAGTAATAAGAGGGTGATTTCACTTGCAGTTTTACTTACTAATTTATTCCGTAATTTGGGTGTTAATCTTGCAGTCAGATGAATACAATCAACTTTTGGACTCCATTTCTTCCTGTTCAGGGAAGAATTCCTATACCAAATTCCCACTTAATTGCCTCTCTTGTACACACCCATCTTATTTTCATTTGTGCCTAGCTTAGCCCATTGCAACCTATAATTGTCAAGCTAAATGGTGTTTGTTTTTTGTTTTTAGGATTTGATGCTTTCACGTACCAAAATGATTTAAAGTTGCAGTGGATAGTTTATTGATAACATAAATCAAACTTGAAACACTCTGAACCCTTGGAAATTTAGCCTTTTTCATGACAGATTACTGAAATTGACCAGTTTGTTCAGTGTGGTAGTAAAATCCTAAGATTAGCAATTTATTATATTCAGCGTTGTGGAAGTGGTATGTACTCCCTATGATTATTTCTTCCCTTTATGCCATTGTTATCTTGCTTCATAATGTCCTTTTTTCTTTGATGGCTAGCTTTCTGCATTTATTCCATAGTTGTCATTCCATGAGCCATAGGTCTCAGGTTGAGTTTTTAAAAATGTAACCTGCCTAGGCTCTCTGTCCCAGTCCTGCTGAGTCAGAATCCCCCGAGGCAGGATGAGGGTATTTGTGCTTTTGAAAAACCTCTTCAGCAAGCATTCTGATACTGAACCACAATTGAGAACCACTGTTTTATTACCCAGGTTGGAAATCTTTTGTGAATAATTGAAACCCTCTCAAACTGTCGTAACAAAAAAGAGAAATTTACCATAAGGAAGGAAGAGAATCCTGCAACACCCAAGGGCATAAGATCCACTTGGACTTCATAAGAGAGCCAAGCCCAGAAATGGAGGACTGACCAGGACCCAGGCAGTATCCCCATATCCCCACGCATATCCCTCTGTCTGCCTATCTCCTTCCAGAACCTTGTGGACTCAGAGCTCTGCCTGTCTCCATATATCTACTTTCTTCTTTGTCTCTTTCTCTACTGATCATTTTCACTGCTTAATGAGCACTTGGCCAAAGATGGTACCTTCTCAGTACCCAAATTTATGGATCCTCAGTTCAGCTGACCAATCCAGGCTGACTAGCATCTCTCAATCTAAATTTCTATAAGAAGATCTGATTGGCTTAGCATAGGTGATACATCTGTCTGCCCTTACACCAATCAGATAGCATTGTTCAAACATGGCTGCCAAGGGCCCACCCATGTGTGAGTGAGTTCAGACCAGAGGCTGTTCAGATGTCTCAAAGTATTTCTTTATGCTTGCTATATTCTTATTCACCACCCTACCTTGGCACTGATACCAAATAACTTTATTTCTGATTTCAGCCTCATTCCCCAAATTTTCACATTTAAGGAAAGTGAGAAGCAACAATTTACATGTTAGGATGATTTAATCTTGTAGATGCCACTAAAGCCAAACACTGAATATACTGTACTCTGTGTCTAGTTCTCCCTCTTATAAATATACATAAGTTTAAATGTTGAAAAAATCAGAGCCTTGGCAAATCTGCTTCTCCCAAGTAGTAAAAGTTGAAAAGTAGTAGAGTAAGATAGAGGCTGAATCACACCTAATCTATGATGCGTGTAATTTTAATTGTCAACATAAAGCATGTTTAAAGGAATTGAGGTGGTTTATCACCGACAATGCTGAGATGTGACTTTATAATGACCTTTTACAGAAAAGTCTTCCACTTTATCTTTGTCTACATAAGGGTTAAAAAAAAGGGGGAGGAAATGCTTTAGGAGAAATATAACAGTGACTGGCACAAGGTTAGTATTTAACAGTATTTTACCGATAGTGTTTACTTAGAAGTATTTATTAGAAATAACTTCCAGGTGATTTGAAACATTAGAATGAGTTACCAAGGAAAGTAGATAAGCTTTTATATTTGCTCTCTTTATCACCTTGCCACCATCTTGCATATCTGGGCTAGCCTAAGACACCCCTGATATTTGACTTTCTAAGAGATCAGAATTTGGTAAGGGAGGTAAAATACAAAAGCAATGGGTGACACTGCCACCTTTGGTGTTCAGAGACTTCTACATGTTCTAACTTGTCCCATTTCATTTTTATAAAGTAAGAAGAGGAAAATAGGGTTCACTGTCTTTATTTTACTGATTTGTTAACAGTTAGAGGGCCAATCATTCCTGCAATTTAAAATTCTAAATTTGCTGGTATTTTCTCCTTCAGAGAAGGTGGAAAAATGACCATTCCCACTTATGGATGGTGTCTTAATCTTGCAGACGCCACTAAGATGAACTGGGCAGAGAGAACGTTAAGATAAAGCACACTGTTACTGACTAAGGTAGAACTGAAAATGAATTTTGTCTCTTTAAAGGGCAACAAGAACCAAGGTGACTGTATTTCAGTAAACTGTAATGCAAAAAAAATCCAAAACAAAACAAAAACCAAAAAACCAACATGATGGATTAAAATTAATCATAGAAACATGTATTAGTGAAGGCTAAGCTATAAGTATGATATCACTGGAAAAATAAAACTCAAAGTGATAGTTGATAAATGATACTGTATGAGAGTAGCTTCATCATTAAATGATGCTATCCTTTATAAACTAATTTGTCAGTTCCTAGGACATAATTTAGAGCATTAAAGCAGTAAGAGTCTTCATAAAGTTTTATGGAAGTCTCAACCTGAATGTTTTAGGTAAAAGATACAATATAACTACTCTATAAGTAATGTTTCCAAGTAATTTGTAAGCTTATGATAAATATTTTATTATTGGGGTCTTCAGTGCAGGTAACAGATCTAGTGGAATTGATTGACTAAGGTGATTGAGAAGTCTGAGGGGTGGCCATAACTGGGTGTCCAACAATGTATCATTGTTTCCAGTGCTGTTTCCATGTCTCTGCTCTGCTTTCCTCCTGTTGATTTTAATCTCAGCAGGTTTTGCTACATGGTGACAAAGCAGCTTCCCTGGCCCTCATCCCTTAGGACCTCAAAAGACATGGGGTCCTTTCCATCTGACCCACAGGATTACTTGCCTGTCCCTGTGGCAGAAAAACAAGGGTGCCAAAGGTAGGGCTGGGGCAGTTCTCCGAAGGAAGGGAAGGCTTTTGTAACTAGAAAAGGGGGATGGGGTGTTGTATAGGCAGAAAGAACAGCTTTCCACCCATACATTACACAGTGCATGTGAGGCACTTTTACATCCTTGGCAAAAAAAATAAAACAAACAACAAAAAAAAAAACAAAACAAAAACAAAAACCCTCACTAATGGAAAAGAAATGACAGCTTCAAATATTGTAGCTAGTGAAGGAAAAAATTTCCAAGTGTTTTTAAATATTCTCTCTAGTCCCCAGAGTTACAACTAATTATTACTTCCTCTTTTCTTTCCACGTATTTTTGCTTACTTCTCTACTCTGTCGCTTGGTTATTCTCCTTCTACAGATCTAGCTTCCTGAAATAGGGTGTGAACATTTGAAGACAGGACTTTTGTCTCTATCTCCATCTCCAGTGCCTAGTCTCGTACCTGGGACACAGAAGCCAGTTGATGCTTATTGAATGGAATTGGATTCTATCATATGCACTGCTTACATTAGGAAAAGAATGATTTTTTTATTAAAATTTTTTTTGATGTTTATTCATTTTAGAGACACAGAGAGAGACAGAGCACAAGTGGGGGAGGGGCAGAGAGAGAGGGAGACTTAGAATCCGAAGCAGGCTCCAAGCTCTCTGTCAGCACAGAGCCCAACACGGGGCTCAAACTCACTGACCACGAGATCATGACCTGAGCTGAAGTCAGATCCCCAACCAACTGAGTCCCCCAGGCTCCCCGGAAAAGAATAATTTTTAAAAGTTTACTAGACAAGGACATTAGAGAGAAGGTCCTTCTCCATGAGGAAGGGTTTCCCCTAAGCAACTCTTGGCTTTTCTGCTTTCTCGTCACTCCTTCTCAGAGACTGTGGAGTGGTGCATCTGATTGGTGAGTCTGGGATGGGGAAAGAACTCTCACATTCAGGTATAGTGTTCCACCACCCACAGAGGCATGGGGGCCACTGCCCAATCTAGTTTGGGGGAAGCCCACTGTTGCTGTGCCCCCAAGCCACATCTTCTACTTCCTCTGTTTCTTTTGATGGGCTCAGAATTCAGGTGGGAAAGGTGTATAATTTAATTTTTCCCCTCGATCTTCATAAAAATGTTTAGAAAGATCCTGTATTTGTCTTTGAATATGTGCAGAGCATGGGCTTAAAAACTAAGTCTCTTGGCATTTTGTATATTATTAATTTTATTCCATCTTTTTCCAAAAGAGATTTAAGATGGCTTCATCTTCAACATGGTAATCTAATCTATGACATTCAAAAGCCACAAGAGCAGAAAAGGAATTTTCCAAGACGCCCTGAAGCACAACTTCATTTGATATGGTTTCCTAGCCTAGATTGTAATCAGGAAGTCACTGATTCCTTTTATTGTTGCTTTTACTCAGAAAAGATCTTACTCCTCCTCCTTAGTCTTTCTCCTGGTAAATAGCCTCACCAGTTACCCCATTACCAAACCCCAATCCTAGGAATCAAGGTAGATTTCCTTTCCTCTCTGCTGCGTCTTCTCCCTCATCTATTCCATGATCAAGATTTCCTTCCTCAGTTACCTCTCACATCCCACTGCATCCAGTGTCTAAGTTCATGCCTTGTTGCTCTCGCCTGGACCGATCCCCCCCCCACCCCCCCACCACCCCAGCTCTGTAGTTCTCATTCCTAATTCTGTACTGTGGCCAAATTGTTCTTTCCAACACAACAGCATGATTGTGTTACTATTGTATTTGAAATCCCTTCATGTCTTTTTACTGCCTCTAGGAGTTAGTCCAAACTCCTTAGCACACATACAGGGACCTCAAGGGCCTGGCAGCTTCTGAGTTCTCCAGCCCTATCTCTCCGAATAGTTTCTCTCTCAGCCTCATTTCTCCATCACCTGCCTCCCCCACAAAACACATACACTAGAGCTATTGTGAAGTACTCAGAGTACCTCTTAGGAGCCAGGCTTCTTCACATTTTTGGGTTCTATTGCTACTCTTACGCCTATAATTTGCCTGTTCCAGCCTTCCCTTTCCCCCAAACTTGACTCAGCTTTCAAGGCTCAAGCAAAGTGCACCTCATCTCTGAAGCCTTTTTGACAGCTCACCCTTAGGAAGAATCAAGCTGTCTCTTCTTTGTGTCTCTACTTCTGTGCCTTGTTGTCCTCAACACATTTCTTTTTTTCCATGAATTGTTTACAGTACTGTTTGCCTCCAGGAGATTGAAAGGTCCTAAGCGCTAAGTCCAAATTGTGCCCCTTCTGTTGTCTCTGACACATAACATTTTGCCTGACACTCAAGCAACATCCCATAGATGTTTGTTGACTAAATGCATGTTTACATGCGTGAACGAAAAGCAGTGTGGGCATTTCTGTTAGCAGTATTGCCTGTTTCCTACAACTTTGAGGATATAGAATTAGCTACTCCCACACAATGGTTAGGGGGCTCTGTATTGCTAGATTGGGCTTTAAGAGGCAGCCTTGTGAACAAGAGCAGGCTCTGCTTTATAGTAATTTCAGCTGCTGATGTTAGCAGCCTCTGTTCCTTGTTGAGTTGAAGAGGGCAGTTGGTCACTTTGGTCTTTATCTTATAAACGCCCACACAGAAGGATTGCATGGGAGCCCCAGTAGAGGATATCTGTGTGATTGAGAGAGGATTTTAAAGCTTTAGAGAGCCTCATCTTTCTGGGGTAGTTTAACTGTTATCTCCCCAGAGCACAGACAAAAATCACTGAATTGGCTCAATAGTCCATCCAGGCTTTGCCAACCAACAGGGCAAGAGAGATGTTAAGAAGCAAAGATTGCTGGCAGAGTCAGCAAGTATTTACTAAGTGACCATTGCACGGCCCATGCTGTGGAAGAGCAGGGAAAAGGATGTTCCTTGAAGAGTTTACAGTCCAAAGTTATTAAGGTCACTGAAACGAATATACCTTAGGTGATAGGTTCTGATGACAAATGTAGACTACTTGTATTTTTTTAATTATATAAAATACTCTGCAAAGCACCATTTTCTTACAGTTTATAAAGGCTGAAAAATGAAGAGTCCAGGGTGTGCTCAAGGTCTAAATCCAGATTGCAGGTTGGTGCCCACTGGATCAGAGTCATACAATGTTTTCAAATTCAGGAAATTTTTAATAAGAATTAAGATTTCTTACTTGTGGTTTCTGCCTGGCTCTTAAATCCATTTGACTTTGTGATCTCAGGTCTAAATGATTCACACATGACTTAGTGGTTTGGGGAAAACTGTACAAAGGCTTTCAACTTTGGATAAGTGGATTCTCATATAAACACAAAGAATACTTAACTAATTTGTGAGTTCCTAGGCATAATACAGAGGCTTGTTTAAAAACAGACCAAGAAAAATGAAGATTAATATTGCCTTTGTTTCATGGGTTAGATCTGAGACTGACAAACCTTTCTGTAAAGGGCCACATAATAAATATTTTAGGCTTTGCTTTGCAGGTCATATGGTGTTTGCTGCAGCTCATCTGCCACTGTACTGTGAAAGCAGCCATAGCCAATAGAAGAACAAATGAGCATGGCTGTGTTCCAATAAAATTTATTTGTGAACACTGAAATTTGAATTTCATATAATTTTCATGTCACAAAATTTTTTTGTGTCTTCCCCCCCCCCCAACTATTATTTAAAAATGTGAAAACTTCTTAGCTCAAGGGCCATTCCAAAAATAGGAGGCAGACTTCCTTTGGCTTGGAGGCCAAATGGACATTGGATGATTGTCATTATGAAATCTTGGTCTCGGGCTTTTTAGACCTGACTAGCTCAAAGGGACCAAGCTAGGGTGTTCTGCCCTCTGTATAGTGCAAGAGAATTCTCCTTTCCTCACTTTTTCATATTCAGAGGGGGCTGGGTTGATGTCCTACTTGAACGTGGAAGTGCCGAGTTGCTCACCTTGTATTTCCCAAAGCCTCAGGGGCCAGTCTACATTTCAGACAGCCCAGGTGATGAGTGAGCCTTGTGTTTTCCATGAGGAACTCTATCCCTAAGCATCTGTATCCCAGCTATACTTATGCATGGAAAAGGCTAAAATCTATTAATATCCTAGCTAGAAAGAAAACTATAAAATTACACATATATGCAAGCTTGTGTGTACTCTGCAGTTCAAAGTGTAGTCAGCAAAAAAAGCATGCATGCTATTGCACTGGGAGGAAATCGGTGTCTTTGAAATCAAATACCCTCCCATTGGCATATCCAGGCTTGAAACCCTGCTACAGCTTTTAGCTTCCACCACATGTTTACATTGGAAATCTCTCTGTGCGCATATAGAGTTTGTTCTCTTATGAAATCATGTCTCTAGGGAAGGATAATTTAAAGCCATTTCCGTTTGTTATGTCTGAGCTGAACTAGACTATTAGGGCTTGTTAACGCTGGATAAACTTGAGCCCTATAACTGCCTTCATCTGCAGATTATAGAATCTGTCCAACAAATTGCATTCTGATGTTTTCAGATGAAGGCTGCGCAAGCAAGGGCCTTTTAATTTATATTCTATCACCATGGTTGTCTTAGGAATCACAGTTTTGACTCTCATGCCTACTTGGGACAGCATAGATGATATAACTCTTGGATGAGCCAAATCCAGAAGTAACTGAAATACTAAACTACATCTGCATGCTGCTGTAGTGGAGCCAGCAACGGCTGGCAGTCAGAACTGCTAGCGAAGCATCTTTCTTCAGAGTGTCTCCCTTCCCCCAGTCTTAGCATAAATCAGGGTTAGGTCCACTGAAATAGCGTGTGTGGTCTGCATTTAGAAATTTCATTTGAAAATTATATTGTGGCAACCATGAGACAGATGGATAAAGTAAAACAAGTTTTCTTTAGGCTCATGTTAAGTAAATAGAATTAAGTGAAGATAGACAGTTTCCCTGATGGAGTGAAGGGGAGGTGATGGTTGCCCCAAGGTATCTAACTCCCTCTGCCTCCATTCATCAAACCCAAGAAACACACTTACCGTAATGCTGGCATTTAAATATTTGTCTTCTTGCGATCCTCCATTTTAGAGAGTGGGCTATAGAAGATTGAAATTGCTTCCATTTGACTTATTTAAAATAAATCTAATAGATCTGCCCGCACAGTTGCAATAAAGTCTTAAGTAGGATGGCACTGTGCAGCGGTGTGACTGTACACCATGGCACCTCCTAACTGAGAAAAGAAATCCTCCTTCCATGGCTCCAAACTTATAAGCAGTGCCTTAGCTGAATTCAGTTCTTTTCAGTAAACTTGTGGAAGGAAGGCACTGTCTTAAGCCCCAAGGTTGGGGGGAGGGGGGTTGGGTGGAGGTAGGAGAGAGAGACAAAGAAAACGTGGACCGTCTCAAAGGTGACTGTGTATATAAACCACCCTAATCAAGTCCAGATTCAAAGAATGCCCGAAATGAAGGACAGGTACTGACCAGTGACATTTGGACAAGGCTTTGAGTGAACAATAGGGATTTGACTAGCCGGAGAAAGAAGAATCTGCTAGACTGAGACAACAGCATAGACAAAATTCCCAAAGTAGAAAAGTCCAGAATTGTGTTCAAGGAGCATAGAAATCCGCCCTCCCCATGCTTGCTTGCTTCCCTCTTTTCTCTATTCAATAATTATTTAATGAGCGTCTATGGTCACCCAAATAGACACTACCGCTGTCCATGTGAAGCTGACAGTCTAAAGGAGGAGACAGTCCAAAGTGCATGACAGATGACAGTTGTGATTCTTACCTCAAAGGACAGTGTGCATTGGCTAAGAGAGAGCATTACAGGAGAATGCTACATACTTTTCAGGGAGATAGCCTGCAGCTAGAAGGGCTAGTAGGCGTTGGTTACAGAGCATTGCATGGAAACTGGTCAGAGTGCACACTGCCTATCTAAGACACCGTGAGGGTGAGGCTATGCGCCATCTTATGTGCAGCTTCCCGGAGAGTCAGGGAGCACACAAGGGTGGAGGATTTGTCCTTGTTCTAGAAGCAAAAGCAAGCCATTGATGTGTTTCAAGCAAGGGGTAGGTTGGTGTGATTAGATTTACTTTTTGGAAAGGTCACTCTGCAATGTAAAGAATTAGAGGTATGGGAGGGGCGGGGTGGTGGCAGGAAGTCCCACCGGGAGGCAGATGAGATCTTCCAGGTGTCATATATTCTGGTTATTGGCACTGGAGTAATGGTGGTGAGGATGAAGTGAAGCGAATAAATTCGAGGGCTGAGTATGACCATGGCATTGGACACACTGACTTTGACACTGAAAAGATATACCAGGAAGATATAGGGGTTGGTTGGAAGATACACATTTGAGAATTATCTCCCTGTAGATGGTAAGCAAACCATGATAAATAAATGTCAGGTGAATGAAGGAGCGATAGAATGAGTCAGTGAATGAGATCGGGTGAGGAGGGAACCTAGAATAAGAGGAGAGCAGTATGGTGCTATATTTCTGGAACTATTCAGTATTGCTGTGAGGATGCCAAAGCAAATTATTTGTCCTGTGGCTATTTCTCATACCTCACATGGCCATATTTTGAAAGCTAACAAATACCTGAGAAGTGACCAGACCACCCCCCTTACCCACATAGAAACACCTCTCCTAAAACCTTCCCACTTACAGGTGGGTGGGCTCTAAGAGTTCACATTGAAGACGGTCATTTGGATTGTAAAACACCATTCCCCAAAGAAGTTTCCTAGGCTGATGCCACCAGAGTCCCTAACTGACCCTAACTGGGCAGGACCCTTTCTTTTTTTTTTTTTTTTTTTTTTGTAGGTTAGTTCTAGTTTTAATGTTTTTTTTTTTTACAAATAGTTTATTGTCAAGTAGTTTCCACATAACACCCAGTGCTCATCCCCACAAGTGCCCTCCCCTCTTACCCAGGATCTCCCCACATCACCAGTCCTCACTTTGTCAGCATTCAAGAGTCTCTCATGGTTTGCCTCTCCCCCTTTTCCCCACCATTTCCGCCCTTCTTCTCCCCCTTGGTCCTCTGTTAAGCTCCTCCTAATCCTCCTATACGTGCACACATATGATATTTGTCTTTCTCTGCCTGACTTATTTCGCTCAGCATAACACCCTCAAGGTCCATCCATGTTGCTACACATGGCCAGATTTCATTGTTTCTCATGGCCATGTAGTATTCCATGGTATAGATAAACCACATCTTCTTGATCCATTCATCTGTTGATGGGCACTTAAGCTCTTTCCAGGTTTTAGCTATTGTGGAGAGTGCTGCTATGAACATTGGGGTACATGTGCTCCTATGCATTAACATTTCTGTATCCCTCGGGTAAATTCCTAGCAGTGCTATTGCTGGGTCCTAGGGGAGTTTTATTGTTAGTTTCCTTAGGAACCTCCACACTGTTTTCCAGAGAGGCTGTACCAGTTTACATTCCCACCAACAGTGTAGGAGGGTGCCCGTTTCTCCACATCCTCGCCAGCATTTCGAGTTCTCTGATTTGCTCATTTTAGCCACTCTGACTGGCGTGAGGTGGTATCTCAGTGTGGTTTTGATTTGTATTTTCCTGATGAGGAGCGATGCTGAGCATCGTTTCATGTGTCTGTTGGCCATCTGGATGTCCTCTTTGGAGAAGTGTCTGTTCATATCTTCTGCCCATTTCTTCACTGGGTTGTTGGTTTTTCGGGCGTGTAGTTTGGTGAGTTCTTGTAGATTCTGGATATCAACCCTTTATCTGATATGTCATTTGCAACTATCTTTTCCCATTCCGTTGGTTGCCTATTAATTTTCTGGGTTGTTTCCTTGGCTGTGCAGAAACTTTTAATCTTGATGAGGTCCCAACAGTTTATTTTTGCTCTTGATTCCCTTGCTTTTGGGGATGTGTCAAGTAAGAAGTTGCTGCGGTGGAGGTCAAGGAGGTTGTTTCCTGCTTTCTCCTCTAGGGTGTTGATAGTTTCCTGTCTCACGTTCAGGTGGGCAGGACCCTTTCTAAGAGACATTATGTTCAATAAGACATTGGGTTACCAGGACAGCTTTCCCTCACTGCTGCCTTGGGCATGGGCCTGGGAACCCTTCTCCATTCTCTCCCCACCCCCTCACCAGACATGAGAAGCAGGATGGCCTACCTTGTTATCATTGGGAAGGGCCTGCTGGCTTCAGAGGGGGAGCTCCAGGAGTTTCTGGGACCTCCCTACCAGTGCAAGCTCTCTGAGATTCTTCTAGGTTCTAGGTGTGCACCTGAACCGATTCACCCCTTTATATCCTTTCTGAGGACTCCAAGGATTGGCCTGCTTCTGTGTCCCTTGCTTTCGCTATCAGCAGGTAAGAATCTGATGGGGTCAGAGGAGGGAGGGATATAAGGAGGAGGGATATGAGGGGAAGGGCAGTGATGGCACTGTTTCTTTCCCCATGCTTAGCCTACAAATTATTGTCATAAAACTTTTCTCATCTTTCTAGTTCCTGAAGTAAGCACACAACTCTTCGGAAGTTTCTAAGGTTTTTTTAATTACTAGCAATGTCAGAAAGCAGGTGGAGAGCAGAACTCCCTCTGGCTTCTTCCCTAGCCTCTCCTTATTTTGAGTTGTTTTCTTGAGACCTAGAATGAACACATATCCCAATTTCTGAGACCTGTCTTGGTTTATGCCTAATGTCTTGGCATAATTGCCAGTAGCACCTCCTTTCTTTACAAATATAGGAGAGAAATTACGGTCTCCCTTACCAGGGAGAAGGATAAAGTGATACATTGATGGTAGTGGTGGAGTCACAAAAGACTGGAAGTGTCACATTCTAGTGACATCACGTGAATTTGAGTAGCTTTCTTGGCGCTTGGGCAAGCAAGATGAGATCAGAGACCAGGGAAGAGAAAGGTAGCCATGGATGGGGACAAGAGCAGAGAGGATAAACAAGTGGAACCTGGTAATAACAGAACAAAGAGTGGGGTGTTGAGGGGTGTGGTCGTGGGCCACTGTTGTCTGGTTGTTGCAGCAAAGGGAGCAGAGCACAGAACTGTCAACATTTCACTTAAAGTTCTTGTGAGAAGTTGCCACAGGGGCGGAATGGTTCAGGAAGACTTTCCCTGTGTCCACATAACTGTGTTTCTAATAATAGGTTTCTGGGAAGCTCAGGCCACCCCACTGGTATAACCATGTGGGATAACCCAAGCCCACAGGTCTCTAAGGGGTATACTCAAATCATGTGTACACAGTATGAGAACCACCTGTGATGTTAAACAAACTAACAAATATATGATCCTTTCTCATCACCACTTCCACGAAACAAACAAAAAGACTATTTAGAAGTGTTGACTATAATGGTAAATGTCTTCTTAACAAAGAGATTACTTGTGAGGAACTTAGGAAAGGAGCCATAGTCACTACTATTTGTGATACAGTGTAGGTAGTGTGCCTATTATTAGAACTTTTGCATATTCTAATAACGGTTTAAACTAGAAAAATAAGGTTGTTGCTCTTGGGTACTCAGAAGCTTAACATCCCCCAAACCTTATGCTCTCTGGTGGAGAATGATTCAGGTTAACCTGAATCATGGGAATCTGCAGGCTAGCCTCTCTCCGTGGTGAACTCAGGGCTGAATCTTGAATTCAGAGCCCCATTTCAGGCTCAGAGGTCTGAAACGCCTGTGCATAAGACTCTTGGTCTCAAAGTGACTCAGTTTCCTTTTCTGTAAAAGAAGAAGATGATACCAGTATGAGAGTAGTATCTGAATAGCTTTCAGCATTTGGGAAAAATTCCAGTGAAGGGTGTGAGCTCTCTGTCTGTTGAGGGGGCCTGTGATGCATGGTGAAGAAGACTCTATCTCATCACTGGAAGGGTGCAGGCAGCCGCTGAATGGACCCCACTCAGGAAAAGCAGAGATGCACTCCTCTTTTGGTGATACTAGTGCAAATATGTTTTTACATGTCACTTCTTATGTTCCCTGTTTTTTGGAAACAACTTTTTTTGTTTGCCTAACCCTTAAACTACATAAAGAAAACATCAGTACAATTCTTACCGAGTAATATCTCCAAAGTCAGCTGAGTGTTCCTATAAAGAACAACCTTATTAATTAGAGAGGTCACCTATGCTATTCCATTTCACAGCTGTGTGTTTCCCAACAGTCGGTTATTTAGGTTTTTTTTCTGTTTTTACTATCATAAAAAAACATTGTAATGAATATCTTTTTACATGCAGATTTCCAAACATGTCTATCTCCGTAGGATACATTCCTGAGGTGATATTGATGGGTCGTATTCATGTTTCTGTTTCTATATGTACCTGTCAGGAAGGTATCAGTTTGCATACCTACCCTGGGCGTTACATGTGTTTTCAATCTTTGTGAAACTCTTATATGAAAATGATATCTTATAGTTGATTACATTTGTTTTCCTTTGATTGCTAGAGAGATTGAGCATCTTTTGTATGTTTATCGCCTGTTTGTACTTTTCCTATTGTGACTGACTTGTTTCGCACAGTCTGAAAGCCCTGGGAATGTCATGGTCTGGTTGGTCCATGGAATACAGGATCTGGACTATAAATTATCCTTCGGTCAGATTGCATGATAAGAAAGCCTAAAGAAATTTTTTAAGTCATTAGAAAGCTATTTTAAGACTATTCTATGATTTACTCTTCCATGACATTTGAGCATCTTTCACAAAAGAAGGACAGACACCAATTCTGGAGAAGGTGTCCCTGAGCTGTGCCCCTCTGCTGCAGCCCTAGCAGGCAGTGACAGAACTCTTGGAAAGCTCTCGGCAGAGGAACTGCCACAGCAGCCAAGAGTACCCCACCTGCCTGAGGCTGCCATAGGCGGGCCGCTCTTAGTTTTATGATGCATCTGAAATGAAGTTTTACTGCATCCTCTCCAACCCATGAAAAACCATAGGGGTAGAAAAGAAAAACAGAACCCACCAACAGGAACAAGCAGACCTGTCCGAAGGTGGGGAACTGGCTACTCTGTGGGGCAGTGGGAGAGTAAACTACAAAAGACATAAAGCACACCTCGCTTTAATCCCTTCCATCCGCCTAGAGTCCCCAGAAAGCTCATAAAGTCTCCCTTTCTGGGTGATCCGATTCCTTTAGCCCATGGGAAGGCAGCATGTTTTTTGTTGTTTTGGGAGAGGGCTCCCAGGGAGCTGGGGGTGGGGGGTGGGGGAGGAGAATGGCACTCACTAGGGGTGAATGAAAGCGAAGCCCCCTCTCTCCTGGCTTCAAGGTGGTGAGTGGTAAACACAGCAGCTGCTGCCCAAAAACACATGGGGGCTGGGCAGCGGCGGGCAGCCGCCTTTCAGCAGGGCCCAGCAATTACCTCCCTCGGAGCCATGCATCTCTGCGCATTTTTTTCACCTTTTGAGGGCTCCTCTTGGCTAACTCAAAGGAATCATTTTGAATGCTGCTGGCAAAAATGTTGCTGAAAGTTGTGGGTGGTGGGTGGTGTGTTTTTTATTTCTCTAAAAAGAGTGGTTGTTCATCTCTGCCAGTATTTAGAAGCTGGAACTGTCTGTTCTTTTTGTTTGAAACAGAGACTTTAGAGACCAGCCTTTCAGAGACGGGGAGAAGGAAAAAGGGGGGTGGGGGGGAAGCCACAACTCTCTGGGTACTTTTTACTTGTTTACTTTTGACCTTTCTCTGTGTTTGCAGGCTGTGGGGGAACCCTGGTCAGCCTGGTCTAGGCTCCTCAGTCTCGAACAACAAACACTTAACCCCCCCCCACCCCCAATTCTTCAGTGGTTAAAAGAAGAATCTCCTAAAACTTGTCTAGCCTTACGTGTTCTTGACTTCCTGGTGAAGGTGGAGGAGAAAATGCTTTTCCTGCTTCTCCATCCAGTGGCCCCACCACCCTTCCAGGCCTTGCTTACTGTTCTTCCCTCCTCCCCCAAACCCACCCCTCAACTCTGCCGCTTCCCAGCACAGGGCCTGCCTTTGGGCTTCTCCACTTTGCAGGTGCCTCTCCCTCTCCTGGAATGCTTCCTCTTCACCCTCGGCTGGGGGGTGGAGGCGGCGGAAGTGGGGGGAGTCCCCTCGCCATATAAGGCTGCCCTAAATGCACTGAGCCTTCCTTCTGTGGCTGACATCCTTGAAAGCAAGGAGCAACCTGGAATGTCCAACATAAAGCGTGTGTCAGTGGTGGCAGCGGTGGTATTGGCATTAGCAGCTGCAGTAGTGACGGGAATAATAGTAATATGTTTTATTGGGCAGGTGCCACGTGCTAGATACTATCCCGTGTGTGTCTCACATGTATTATCCCTGATCCTTCCAATTACTCTCCATCATAGATGGTATCTTCTCCAGTTTATAGATGAGAAAATTGAAGCTTAGAAGTGAAGAAGTTCACTTCTAAGATCATCTAGCTAACAAATGACTGGACCGAAGTTGGAATCCAGATCTTACTCATTTCCGTTCTATCTCATGGCCTCTTATTAGATGCTCAGTAAATATCTGTTGATTGCATGAAAGACCCGGAGATTGTTTTCTGAGCCTGGGGAAATCTTTCTGGGAATGTCAAGGCCATGGCTTTTACACCTGGTCCTTTAACTGGGTTCCCTAGGCCCTTAGCTTTTCTCCTTCTATTCCCGATATCATCCTGTCTCCTGTTTTCCATCTAAGAATCATA
This sequence comes from Proteles cristata cristata, assembly GCA_017311185.1. Classification (NCBI taxonomy): domain Eukaryota; kingdom Metazoa; phylum Chordata; class Mammalia; order Carnivora; family Hyaenidae; genus Proteles; species Proteles cristata. The sequence continues at coordinate 402,140 of JAESUZ010003149.1, read as the reverse complement.
CTTTCTCATCATGTTTTAACTCTAGGACTGGGGATGGAGGAAGGTGGAGCCTCTTTGTCTCACATGCCTAGTTTTCCTTGAACTAGCCCTTATTTCCCTGATCTCTTTTTAGCCACCCCAAAGATATTAGGCTACATTAAATGAAGCCACTGCTTTTATAGATCGAGAACAGTTGAAGATCAGCCCTATCATATGGGTCAGGCTAATAGAACACCTCTGTCAGAGGCCTGAAGAAGAAGCCTGCAAACTTCCCTCATGGAATTGTTATAAGAATTAAATATCTGTAATACATATAAATGACCACTAGTGCCTGGACTGTGGTAGATTCCCAAAAAGGTAAATATTAGCTTTTGTCATTATTTTTATTAATCCTTGAATGGGGTACAAAAATTCCTAAAAGGGGTGAGACTAGGGGAAATATATTAATATTAAAATTGTACAACTAATATTTAATTACTATATGCCAAGCACTGTGATAAAGATTGTTCATGCATTGACTCAGATTCTCATAACATAATTATAATTCTCACAACAATCTGATGATGTGGCTACCATCCCCAGCCTCGTCTCACAGGTAGGGAGGTGGAGACAACAGAGGTTGATTTGGGGAGCTCGGTTTCCAGCCTCTGGTCCTGGAGCCTATACTCTTTCATAATCACCCCTACACTGAAAAACAGTAAGCCCAAGTCCTAACAGAAGCCTAATAGAAAAGGAATACACCAAACCCTTCTCATTCTCATCTCTGATTTGTATTTTCCTCAGACTTGAGTGTGTCTATGAAAGGCCATGCTTCCGTGTCCTTGTACAGTCCCAGGCACCACCAGGAGGAGGGAGGCCAACCCAGATTTGCCCGCATTCCTAGGAAGCAACTCAACATGGGCAGGACCTGTGTGCACCAAACCCATCTCCTCCAAACCAGCATTTCCCAGTTGCCAGGCTGCTGCAACAACCTGTATTAGCACAGCTGAGGCTGTTTGGTGAGGAAAGGTTTTTGGTACAAAACTGTTTTTCATATTCGGCTAACTCACCACTCTTGTTACCCTTGACACTGCAAAACACCATGTGTGCCTCCCTCTTTATAGAGGCCAAAACAAATCCTAGGGATAAACACAATATTTGCAGCTCTTTTTAAAAAAACAGGTACTGTGGAGTCGCCTGGCTGGCTCAGTTGGTTAAGCATCTGACTCTTGGTTTCCGCTCAGGTCATGATCTCCTGGTTTCATGAGTTCAAGCCCCGCATTGGGCTCCAAGCTGGCAGCTTGGTGTCTGCTTAGAATTCTCTCTCAGCCTCTACCTCTCCCCAACTCACGCTGTCTCTGTGTCTCTCAAAATAAATATATAAACTTAAAACAATGGTACTGTGCACCAAGTAAATATTCGGTGAATGAATGAACATGGGTGATTAAATAGCCAATAAAAAGAAATATATACTGCCATACTCTACGTATTTGCATAGGAAATGCATGCACATATAAAAGGAATTTCGTACATAAATTTTATGGTATAGTTATGTGTGCATGTGTTAATATATTATATTTATTTTATTTTATTTATTTTTTCATGTTTATTTATTTTTTGAGAGAGAGACACACACAGAGTGTGAGCAGGGGAGGGACAAAGAGAGAGACACACACAGAATCCAAAGCAGGCTCCAGGCTCTGAGCTGTCAGCACAGAGCCCGAAGCAAGGCTTGAACTCAATGAACCGAACCAAGAGATCATGACCTGAGGCAAAGTTGAATGCTTAACCAACTGAGCCACCCAGGTGCCCCAATATATAATATTTTATTTTCAATCTTTCTGCTTATCTGTATTTTCTACATGTTCCCTACCTTAGAGATGGAGCACCTTCAGGTGTGCTGGCTCTGAATCAGGGAGGCCTCCCCACTCCAGCGTGCTGTGCTCTGCTCACCTGCACCCACTCTTGTCCTCCTCCCCCATTTTTGCTTGTCACCCATGGTTAACATGGCTCTGTGGTTCAAGTAGGATGGCTAGGAGCGGAGGGCCAGGGCTGGTGTCATCCCTGAATGTTAAATGTGATGCTTTACCTCTGCGTTTTGAACATCCTTGTAACCTACCAGGGAGCACTGGAAAGGGAGTTGGGTGGTGGTGGCTGTTGTCTCTGTGTGTGTCCCTGTGGGTGTAGAAGGCAGAGGAGCTACCTTAGGAAGACTCAGAGCCTACCCTTCACTGCCATCCTTCTGCGTGCCCGTAACATGGAAATCGTGTCCCCTGACAGAGATCCTGGAAGAAGGGGTAAAACCGATGCTGTGTTAGGGTGAGATCTGCTGTGGAAAGGCCCCCTGTGGCCAGGCTGCTGCTTGTTCTTACACACACGTCCTGAGTGAGAGCAAGGACACGGTGGGCTTCCTTCCCCGGCACCGGCACAGTACATGAGCCGAGTAAATGGCAGAGTCGATGTCTGCTGGGTGTTTGTTCCAGCTCTGCTTTACCACCCCATGCTCCCGACTCTTTCTCCTCCCATCTGCCCTGTCTCTGGACTGCTCCTGTTTGTTTGTCCCTTGCCCCCTCCCCAGCCAGCCCACTGTCCCCACATCGCTCCCTCCTCTCCCCTCCCTCGGCCACCACTCACTCTGCACGGGCCTCCAAAGAGTCCTGTCTTGACTCAAGACACCCATTAAACAAAGTGAGACACTAGCAGTCATTGGGCACTTTGTGAGAGAGGCCAATTAGAGGCCAGATTGATCAAGACAAGCAGCAGGACATCCAGAAAGACGCTTTGCTTCTGGGGAATGGAAGCTTAATCCTGTCACTGGCTGGATGGAGACTCCTGGGGCCTGCAAGCCTCATTCCTGCTGTGCCTGGAGGGATACCATTGGAGGATGGCCTCACCATGGAGGGCTCTGCTCGCCAGCGGCCCCCCTCCCTCCCCCGGCCCCCTCGCTTCTCTTTTCTTCTGTAGTGACACAGACTGCAGTGCCTCTGAGGTCATTTGTTTCCCACAGCCTCACAGGGCGCTGTGGCAACAAGGGGGACAATGATCTCTCCCAGGAATGATGGGAGGCCTTGTTTTGCCTTAAATAAGCCCCTTCAAGGGAGCAGTAAGGTCTGTTGTGTGTGTGGTTTGTTTCTGCAGAAAATCCTTTTGCGCGTAGTTCCAGTGTGAAGTACTCAGGCAACTTCAATTGAAGACATAAAGAATCTTATGTGTGTGTGGGAGGGTTTAATTTTACTTTTATTGCTGTTTTGAGACCAGGATCGTGTTTTCCCTTCTGCCAGTTACCCTTTTCCCACTCATGCTCCCTAGAGCCCAGCGTTCTTTGGATGGTTTTAGGCAGGAATTGGCAGGTGTTGGGGCAGAGAGATGCCTGTGTCTCCATGCTGGCATCTGACTTCCCTCAGCTGTGGGGTGAGCGCCCCAGGGATTTAGTATTCCGGCACATTTCTCATCTGACCCTGGGCCCGAAGAACGTGCTTGGGACTGGGTATCCAGGGCTGGAATTCACAGCCAAGTGAAAGCGAGGCAGGAGGTTGGAGTACACTGTGGGTTGCCTCCGAAGAGACCATGGACTTTAATGCCAGAGCTTCAGAGGACTGTGAGGAAAGGAGGCCTGTGTATAAAATATGGAATAGAGAGAGTCAGGTTCTGTGCCCAGTTTAGCTGTTTAATGAGGAGACATGTGAGACTATGTCCATGCACACTCTGATGGCACCACTGGAAAGCCCAGACCTGCCCTATTTGTCTTAGGCTGCCCAGGGTTTGAGGAGTTCGAGCCGCTGAAGGGAGGGTGACCTCAGTGCTGGCATAGGCAAGCATTATTCTTTACAGAGGCTTTCTATTTGATGAATCATGCCGTATCATACAATGTAGATATTTCATCTGGAGAAACTGAGGTTAGGTGGCAGAGTGATAAGCCTTTCCCAAACCATGTGATGCATTTCAAGGCTTGAGATTAAAACCCAGGGCCTTTCGTCCACCAGATCATTAGTTCATAAGTGTGATGTATGAATTCTTTCCCCTTGTTCCAAAAACAAAAGCAAGAACAAGATATTCTCTTATCCAAGCAGTATGTATCAGAAACTATATGGCTGCCTAAATTCTACTTTTAAGCCATCTTTTCTTCCTTTGCCTTTTATAAGTCGTATCCAACTGTTTATGAAATTTTGTACCTCTTTGACATATCAGATGCAAAAACCGTTCGCTTTATGATTGGGCCACTGGAAGAAGATAATATTTTTTCCCTTCCCTTTTTCATTTCCTGACTCTTTTCCAGTGATAATTTTAGTACATTTGTGAAATACTCAGGCAGGAAGGAGAGTTTTCCAGATGTTTCTGTTGATTGCTCTATTGCAAACACAGAACAGTTCAAAGACTGGTATCACTGTTTGGTGAATTGAAGAAGCATATTATTTTGATAACTAGTTATCCTTGAGTTTAATAAACATTCCTAAGATTAACTTTTCTCCAACCTTAGTGTCATTTTAATTGTCCACAAATTCTAATGTGGGAGTGCTGGAAGTTTTGGTAAGGTATTGACAATATTACCTTTTTTCTCTGGACCGTCTCTTAAATGCTTTTTCTCAACTGTTCATTAGCTTCAAATAACAAACACACCACAGTCAATTCCAACAGATAGCCTGTGTCTCTGACAGTGATAGGATATTGGCCAGACCATCTTCTCTCTGGCCACGATGGAAGTGTTCCAATCTTAGCTAAAGTCGACTGACTCACGTTTTAATATTTAGTGTAAAGGAAACAACAGTAAACAAATAAAAATCATTAATATAAGTCTGTGACAGGTGATGAAAGGCAAAGAACACTGCAGACCTATAGCCATAGTCGGGCTACCTTTGGAAATGTTCTACTCTAAGGAAATGCAGATTGAGGCTTGTCAAGCACCCTTCCCTTCGGGCTCATCTGAAGATCTCCCTAAGGGTTACTTGCCTCTCGGCAAATTCCATTTCGTCTTGCAGAGGCAAGGGAGATGAGTTTGATTAAGTCCAAAATGGTAACCAAAAATGTTGAGTAGCAAGAAACTGCCTGTGGCAGCCTTGGGAGCTGGTAAGTAAATAACAAGCTGTTGTCCCACACCCTAGTTGAATGCTCTCAAGAGGTTCTTATGTTGCTCGCATTAGTGGGCATGTAAATGAAACCCCTGTTGGCCTTGGCAGATATTGGCCTCTTCTGTGACCTTGTTTGACTGAAACAAAAAGTCATTGGTGGAACAAAATTTCAGGGCTCTGAACTTGGTTGAAAGAAAAGGGCAATTCTCTGAATTGGGTAATTGGATCACTCTTCCAAGTGCCCTAGGGCTTATATCAAACATATAAGAAGGGGATTAATAACTTCAGTGTATAAATGAGCTTCAGGCAACTTCCAACTGTAACATTTCACTCTCAGGAGCTTGAGGACGTAAAAACAGATTTTTTTTTTTTCCAGAGCATTCTGAAGCGCTCTTCACAAAACGCAGGAATGGACTGTACACTGCTATGGACTCCTTGTAATCGTGTATGGTCTGTTCTGATGAGCCACCTAGAAGCCTTTACAAAATGGCCACTTAATAAAACCATTCATGAGATGTATTGCTGGAACTAAAAGATGATGCCGATAATATTTTTCAAATCGCTTGATATTCATTTCCTTGGTCATGATTTTATTATTTATAAATAAATATTATTTATTATCTAGACTAAATTAAACGTATCTACAAACTGGGCAGTGCATGTTCTTATTTCCTACAGTTGTTTGGGAAGACCCCAAGATTCACCACAGATGTATATGCCTATGTATGAGTTGTAAGGGACCAGTTGAAAACCTGAGAACTTTTACGAATTTGTTTATTCATTAATTTGTTTACTCAATATTTATTTAATACCTATTATACTACTGGACTTGAGAATAAAGAAAAGCATAGAGTAAGACCCATGGAGAGACATTTGAAATACAGGCTCATAAGGATTGCAGGAATGCATGAGAAAAGAGCCATTACTTCTTAGGAATATGGAGGTAGAGAGGAGGCTAATGGAGGTGGTAAGAGATGAAATTACGAGGCAGAAGTGGAGAAGAATATTCCAGGCAGAGGATTCAGGACTGAAAAAGGTTATTCACAAAGGCTAAGTTTGTGATCAGTCCAGCCCAGATAAAACAATGCAGGCTAAAACTGCCATCTTCTCTTGGAGGAGAGGGATCAGCAGGTGGTTCTGTTGGGTCCTGAAGGAAGTGGGAGTTTTTTAGTGGTGGAGGCAACTGTTGGGGTCACAACGTCGGTAGAAAAGGGGAAACAAAGGAAAGCTTCTGAAAAATACATTGTTTTGAAATGTATCTTTAAGGGTATGACCATTCCCAGACCTCTGGCAATTACATAGAAAAGAAGAACTCGTAGGGGAACATTCTAGAATTGATTCCCTAGGTCTATCTGGATACCAAAAAGAGTTTCTAGAATTCTGCTATTTATTAATTGCTGAATCAATGTAAAAGTGGTATTTTTTTGACTAAGGAAACATTACTAAAGCTGGGTAGAGTTGCTTCTAAGAAACAGAACACCAGAAAGCTAATCAGAAAAGGAGCTAACTTTCATCATGACCCAAGTATTTATTTTCATTTTTCTCTTACAGTGTTTATAGAAACCTGCAAGGCCCCTGTTTTTCTTGCATAGTCACAAGTGAGTAAATAGCCTCAGAGAAGTTAAATCAATTCCTCAGAATCCCAGTGTAGCCGGCACAAGGCAAAGCCCACATCCTCCCTGTCATGCAGACTCTTCCCCATCATGGCTAAGTCTTCAGGCTTACGTCCACCTACAAGAGTAAAGACAGACATTTGAGTTCTCTCATATTTGTTTTGGTTTTGTCATTGATCGTGTTTTTCATCCTATAAAGAAGATATGTTTCATTCTCCTCCTCCTTCACTTCTTCCTCTTCCCTCTACCTATGATACTTGGGTGCCTCTAGCCGGAAGTGGCAAATAGGTTCCATCTTCCATTCAACTCCAAATGGTCAGTAGTGGGTGGTTGGTCTGCTGTATTGTAACTGCCTGGCAGCAGCTCCCCCTGGGCTCTATGGTGAGGGAGTGGTGGTACGTGTGCTGCTTATCTGTCATCAAGGCTGCTACCTTAGTGTCTTTACTTCACTCCCAAAGTGTTGAGTCATATAAATTATATGAAGTCCTAAGACCAGAAAGCCATGCCTATTTCTCAAAGTAGGGAACATTCTGCTGCTGTGTAAAGAAAGAAAAAAGAGCAGTGAATTTATAAGAGAGATTTGCAGTTTCTGAATTAAAAGGGAAAGCCTTAAGGAAGAGGCTAAACGAAATAGATTACAAACATCTGAAGTGTGACTGCAAAATCATGTTGTGATTTTTGTGGCTCATTTTCAGGGTAGCTGCTGGAATCTGTTCTTTTCTTTTTTTAGTTTTACTGTATTTTTTTCTCTCTTTGTGCAAGGAGATGGTAACCACAAAAAGCAACAGCCTCCTGTGTCCCTTGACTGTACAGTTTAGCCAGTACCCAGCTCTCCTCCCTGCACTCAGCCCTGGCTTGTCCTGAGGAGGCCGATGAGTCATCCCTCTTGGGACCTGAGACATGGCTCCATATTGATATCACCCATTGGGCTTATTACTTGAATCCCCAGATTGTTTGTGTGTTTGTTGACTTTTCATCTAAAAATAAAAGTCACTTAAGGCAAATAGCATAGTGCCAATGGTTTCAGCTATTTGTGAAATTTAGAAACTCGTTTAGGAAACCGCCATCAGGATTTTCTTGGCATTGTATCAGATTCGGCATGCTACACTTCAGCACACCAGCTCTTGCACAGATTGAGGCCACTGAGTTGAATTATGGAAAGCCTCCCCAAGAAAATTAGAACTCAGGAAGTAGTATTGGTGATCCACAAAGTACTGCTATATTTTCTAAGGCTCTCTTCTGGTCATACGGTTGTTCCTTCTTGGGTAAAATGTGAAACTGGCATGCGACCCTTTTCAAGGGAAAAAGTGTTGGCTGCTTGTCTTTGGAGTTTTGAGGCAAATCAGTCAAGGACTTTCCTCTTCTATAAACTCCTTTTTCTTTAAAATGGGTGGCACATCCTTCATTTTCCCTCCCAAGTCACTGTACATTATTTCTCTCTGCTAGATTCCATTCCAAAGCCTATTGCATCCAGGTAATGGGTAGAATAATTGTAATGACTAGCTTGGTACAAGTTGTAAAATTGGAGACCTAGTCATGGCTCCCGGTCACACAGAAGTCACTTCTGGACAAAACCCGCTGTATACAATGTATATTTTTAAAAATGATCTTTCTTCTACTTTGTGCTGCAAAAACAAACTTTGAGGGGGTGCTTCTCCCACAGGATATGGAAATGGCCTTGGACCATGTCCAGGGTTAATGACACAGCTGCTGTTTCCTGCAAGGGACATCCCACATCCAGAAGGGGAAAAAGACAAAGTTAAATATATAGCAAGAGGGTAATGGCTGAACCTATTAAGGAGAATGAAAACGTTTGCCTATTACACAATCCGCTTGTAACAATATACAGCTATTGGCAGGAATTACAGTTTATGTTTAGAAGACATATTTAAGGTCTTTACCACAGAGCAACCAATCCAATAATAACCATAGCAACATCATTTGCTTATGGCACCTAATAATTTTAAAGTTCTTTTGTATATCTAGTTTTATATTCAGAATAACCTGAGGAAGCTGGTGAGTTGGATGGAGCTAGGTGGTAAGCATGGGCTAGGGAATGTAAAGCAAATGAAGGAGTTTAGACTTTATTCTAACCATGATGTAAAGTTTTAAGCCAGGGATGGACTTGACATGATATACGTTTTAGAAAGATCATTCATCTTGCTTTATGGGAACATAGACTATAAAGGTATAAGAGTAGAAGCTAGGAGACCAGTCAGGAAACACAATACTAATCCAGGTGAGAGATGATGGTGGCTTAGATTGTGTTTGAAGGGGTGAGAAGTGCTTTAGATTCATGACAAATTTTGAAGAAAGTACTTAGAAGACCTACAAAAATATTGAATACGAAGTATAAATATTCTTTAAAAAAATCAAGAATTGTCTTTAGATTTTGGGACCTAGCTGACTTGGGGGATAGTTTTATTTTTTTTCTACGAAGTTCCATGGAGCAAAAAAAAAAAAAAAAAAGAAGGAGGAAAGGGAAGGAAAGGAAAAAGGAAAGGAAACCCTAGCCATGTTGAGAAGGTCAGAATGTGTGGAAGAGAATGGGAAAGGATTTCTATCTTAGAAAAGTTGAGTTTGAAATGCCTGTTAAACATGCAAGTGGAGATGCCAGGTAGGCAGCTGACTCTATGAGTCTGGAGCCCAGGGGAGTGGGCTGAACTGAAGCTGGGGAAAGGGCTAAAGGACTGATCTCGGAAGTACAGCAACACTTAGAAGCTTAGAAGCAGAGAAAAGGAGAAATCTTTAAGGAGACTGGGAAGGAAGGGGTGGTGAGGTGAGAGGAAATCCATGAGCATATGATTTTTCTGGAAGCCAAATGAAGCAATTATTTCATGAAGAAAGGAGCCATATCTAAGAGATCAAGTAAGGTGAGTACTGAGAGTTGATCCTTGGATCTGGCAGGATATAGTCAATGGTGACGTTGAAAGAGTGGTGCTAGTGAAGTGTTGGGGCTATAAGCCTGACTGGAGTAGGATGAAGAAAGAACCAGAAGTGAGGAAGTGAAAACAGAGGACATGGACATTTTTTTAAAGGTGTTTTGCTATGAATAGAAACAGGGAAATGGAAAGGTAGCTGAAGAAGTCAAAGGCATTTTTATTTTGTATTTTCATAGTAGTGAGCATAATTAGTAGAAAGGGAAAATGCGATAACGCTAGAGGGGAAAAAATAAATAAATAAATAAATAAAGGATACCCCTAGAGCAAAGACCTGAAGGATGTCGGAAGGGATGGGTTCCAAGTCTAAGTGGATGAACTGGCCTTAGGTTGAAACAGGACTGCTTATCCATTGGAGCAGAAAAGAAGGAAGACTACATAAGTATAAATGCAAGCAGATTAATAGATTTGGTGATTAAGTATGAGGTCATTTTCTTCTGATGGCCTCACTTTTCTCAGTTGGATAAGACATGAGATGGTCAGCAGAAAGTGAAGAAAGGAAAGGGAAATGTTGGAGACTGGAGAATATTTGATGAAATAGACAGCCTTTGTACTTTGCCACCACTGCCTTTGATTCCTTCATGATTTCATGAGAAAATAGATCCCAATTTAGACTTGGTAATTTCAACAGAGAGAGAGAGAGCGAGAGAGAGAGGGAGAGAGCCCAGAAAAGAGATAGGACTCCCTAGGTGGTTTTCAGCTCTGTGAGCTAGGAAAAGTGGGCTATATAAAAAGGGATAAAATGTTGGTGGCTATGTCAAGTGAATCTCTTTTGAGGACTCTCAGTGGAGGCGAAGGCTACCATTAGAGCCCTTGCCTCCATCCAAGATGCCCCACTTGGCTGAAGTAATGAGGCTTGAGGCATATTTCTCAGCTGTCCAGGGCTGACTGAACACATTCTGTCTCTCACTAAGTTGCTTGGAGACATTTACCAAAGTAAATCCTCATTCTACATTGATGTTATTCCTCTTTCATATTTGTGAAAGAGCTCTTGAGTCTCATATCTACATGTACTACAGACCCAACAGCAGGTGCTTAGGGAAGGAGAATATTGACTAGAGGACTTCCCAGATGGTGTTTATCTATAATGCTCCCTGGAAGAAATTTGAATTCTGCTCAAATTCTGCCTGTACACAGGGGTTAATTAGAATTCTGATATCCAAAGATCCTTGCTTGGTGTTCTGATAATTAGAAAGCAAAAAAGCTGGGCTTGTGGATGATTAAGAAGAAATAGTGAAATTAAAGGAGATAACCTCTTTTAGTTCTGGGGCCCCTGAAAGAATAACAACGTGAAAACCAAACAGAATTATCTTCCCTCTTTAAGGCGGTGACATTACATTTTCATGGCCCTTTTCACTGCTTCTCCCCAGGGACCCTGCTGTGATGTACACCATTCTTAGGACAATGATATTTTCTTTTGATATGTATTTTCATGTCTCCATGAATAAATGAAGTAAATGAAAAAAAAAGTATGTACAGATAGTACTATTATTACTATTATTTAATAGTAATTAAATCAAATCAGTTTCTTTGGTGTGGGCTCTGTGTGTATATGTTTCCTCATTATGGCAAATCACCTAGTTACTTGCCCCTGCTTACTGATTACCCTAGGCACGTTGTATTTATCATCTTATTCAATCCTCAGAACTGCTTTCTCATTGCTATTTCACGAATGAGGATAGAGGCCCAGAGAGGTTTAAATAGCCATTCAAAGCCACATATGCAGTGAGTGGGAGAGTCAAGAATTTAGCTCTGGTCTCTCTGTTTGCAAACCCAGAGAGCTTTCCACTATACCACATTGCCTATCATATAGTCAGTGATAATAATGGCTTGGTTATTTGTATTTGCAAAACATTATTTATTGAAACTGTAAATATTACTGTCTTCTTTGTGTTTTGTAGAAAGGGAAGAAAGAACCAGCATTTATTGGACACCTTATATATGTCATATATAAGTTTAGGCACATTCACATGCCAGACATGTTATATTGTCCTCATTTTACATGTGAGGAAATGAAACTTAACAGAGAAATTAAGTTGCCCTGTGCTACAGCTCACGAAGGAGTTAAGAGTCAAACCAGTGCTTTCCTTAACAAATCTAAGCTCTTTTGGAGCAGGGAGAGAGTCTGTTTTTAATCACTATTATATCCCTCATGTCTGGGGATATAATAGTGATTATATTATATAATATGGCATCGGACTGTGGCACATAGTAGGTGCTCAAGAAAAATTTATTGCACGGATAATGGTTGAACATGCTGTAAGCTGCAATTAAAATGCATCAAGCCTTGTGCTGTGCTTCCTAGGGTCTTTAATGGATGTTGGCATGATGTAGTGAGAAGGTTCTGAAAATGAATCCATGAAGGCATGTAGGTTTCTGATTGCAGAACCCCTGCTTGCAGAACCCCTGCTCTTCTCACAGCTGTGCAATCTCAGTGATAGAACTGCTTTTATATTTTTGGGAAAACTGAGGCACAAAAGTTACTTTGGCAAAGACTTTTGTAAGTCAGTGGACAAGTTGTGACCCAGCTGAAGTCTTGAGATCCTCACCTTTATAGCCCTAACTACTTAACAGCCCTGCAGTCCTGGTGGGGTTATAGCTTTCTATAAATCTGGTACTTAATCATTTAAAGAGATGGCGATTTATCTTAAATACGCACCTTATTATGGATGTGACACACTTAACACAGATGGTCTCAGAAGTTTTTCCTGGCTTCCCCTACCCTAACAGTATCTAGTATATTAATGTCAATATTAGCTTTACTGTTTTAGGTAACTTTGGTATGCTTCTCATTAGCTGGAACCGTAAAGAGCTCAGTTTTACCTGCACTGAGGGATCTCTAAATTCCTATTGGCGTCCGAGTGCACAGTCCCATGTCGACAGTGAGGTCATGTTTCTCCTGGATTGTGCCTGTATCTGATGAGCCTGGGCTGGCGTGAATCCGAGACAATGAAATAATCACAGCCATTAGCTCACCCGGGCCCTATTAAGATGTGGCCTGGCTTTCCACCCATTTCTCCTGCCTGGAAAAACTGACACAGTCGTGGTTTGTAAAGGTTAGTGGAGAAGGAACTGCTTCCACCACCGAAACGGCACTACCCGGTTTAGACCTGGGACCACTCTGCTGCTCTATCTCAGGAAACGGCACTGCAGGAGCCGTGGTGAGAAGGGTTTTCTTGAATCTTCTTGTGTGTGGCGGTAAAGTTGAATTTTCCTAACACGCTCTTTCTCCCATCCCAGCTTCTGTGGCTAGTGGGTCACCCTGGAGCAGTGGCTTCCAAACTCTTCACTCTTTACTGCATTTCTCCTTACAGACCTGCATTTTGAAGGTTTGGGCCTCGTAAACAGACTGTAATGGTTCAATAAGGATTCAGTGTTCTTGTTGACACCTGGTGTCAGTATTGCTGGATCTTCTGCCTCTGATCTCCACTTAACGGTGCTCTCTCAGGGACGCCTTCCCCTACCTGGTGACCACTCCAGATACACCTCACACAGTACCCTTGAGCTTACCCACAGAGCTCTTTGCACAATTACAACTAGTGATTTATGTAACTGTTTGCTTGTCTGGGCTGTGAGCTCTGTGAGGATGGGGACCACACCTGCCTTATTCGGAGCGTGGCTCTTACACGACTATCTCCCCAGTGACTAAGTCTTTGCTTGACACATGGCGGGTACTCGAGAAACATTTGCTGAATAAAGTAATGAATCAGTTGATTTAATTCCAGTGAAAAAATATTTTTTTAAATATCCCTTAAATTAGATTGGGGAGCCCTATCCTATATAAATTTGATAGGATTTTTGAACCATTGACAATGGCTTGAATGAAAATCACCAAGTTTAGAATGAAGGTTAACACTTGTTGGTAGAAAAGATCATGCCAGTGGTGAGGGATTATACAAGAGGCTTTCAGAAGATTGATAATGTTCTATTTATTAAGCTAGAGGATTACTGGAGATCCAGGGGCCTCAAACCTACTCCTGAACTAGAGGGACGTACCACATAAGCCACCTGCTATCTACTCCATGCACACCCAAGGCAAAGCCCAAAGGGCCATGTAAGGATTTTATAAAAAGTGATGGTGTCACTCAAGTGGCCTTGTGATGATACAGCTCTTATGGCTGTTTCCTAACTGCCTTGAAAGATGCCTATTTTTCCCTGTTCACTCTTTGGAGAAATACAGAGCCACTACAAACAAGCTATCTTGTCCCTCCTTTTGTATCTACTACTTCCTGGACCCATTTCACTTTCCTAAACCATCTGTTGAAACTAACCCAAATTAAAAATAAACAAAAACAACCAATCACCCAACAATGGTTAGTTGAATGCCCACTGAGTGCTTTGTGTTATAAGCTGTAATTAGAAAGTCTTGAGTCCTGTCCTGAGCTTCCTAAGGACTGTAGTGGATATGATCATGTAGGAATGAATGAGAAATTGATCAGAGAATGACCTGGTGTCAGGGGAAATTTTTAGTCTTTCCTAATGATCTGATACCCTCCTGTGTGGGTCAGTCTTTGGAAGTTATCAAAGATATCTTGGAAAAGTCACAGCACTTGCCAACACAGTTGGACGGGGGCGTGACTGGTATGACATGCTGTACTGTTCCTTGGTGTTCAGAGACCACCTGACACCGGAAGCTTGCTAGGCCCAGCTCCAGAGGAATGTCAAGGGAGCAGGCCCAGTCAGCCCTCTCATCAGATTGCAATCAAGAGTCGCTTGATAAATCAGGAAAGCTAAAGATATTCTTGGCAATTTAAATAGGTGGAGGTAACAACATGCTTTCTGTAGTTTCAATGAGTTCATTTTCCAAAGGCCAGAAGTGACCAAACCCATTGATTGGCTAATTAGACATAACCCAAGGGCCGTAAAGCTTCATAAGAGTCATTATGTGGGAATATTAATAAAGCATAAGAGTCCAGCTTCAATTAGGAGGGAGAAGGCATCCAGGGAAATTGCAGGGTAAAGTCTGAGAAGGTAGATAGGATAGATATTACTGGTCCAAAATGGAAGGGTTTAATATATTATTGAGTTCTAAAAACAGATTCCTGGAAAACAGATTCCCCCAGTCTTTCCCAGCTTTCAGATAGGATGTAAAACTAGAGGCTGTAACCTTTACTTGTGGTTGTCTAAAAATCTACCCTATTTTTCTTAGGAAGGGAAGTAGTTGCCTTAACACCTTGGCCAGATTCCCAACATGTACAGGGTGGCCCGTTTAAAACAGGCCTGTGGATGCTTCAGAGTGAGGAAAGGGGTTCGTTGTAAAGAATCATGTGCATGTGGGTGTTTAATGAATATGAGCTGATTAAATTGGCCACCCTGAATTATAACCTCATACCTTCTGCAGTTCCTCTCCGGTTTTTAGCTTGAGACGCCATTCTTCCTATTTTTCTGCCCAAACTTGTTAGGCAGAAATTCTACCACTATTAAAACTGCTTGTGTTTTCCACCCAGAGTTTCTTTGTTTTAATGGTGTGCAAAAGAATCCAGCCCTGGAAATACCTCTCTGACAAACTCACACTCATCCAGCTGCAGTGATGTCCTACATCTGCCACACCCACATCACCTCCCCTTCAAACCTTCTCTCCTCCATCTGCTTCCCTGTCTCCAGGCTAACACAATGCCAGTATCTGTGTGGAACAGATAGTGTGAGCTCTACCACAAACAGAGGAGGCCTTGTCTAAAGATGGAAAGAGCTCTGCTGTAGAAATCAGGCGACCTGGGCTTACGGCTCACTTTTCCTAATAGCCGTGCGTGCGGCTTAGGAGAGTTCCTTTGTCTTCACAGAGTCCGAGTTCCTTCATCCATAAAAAGGTGAGGGTGAGACAAAAGTCACTATTTCTCAAAGTGGGAGTGGTGGGTAGTTGGGGTCTGCATATCC
Organism: Proteles cristata cristata; assembly: GCA_017311185.1. Lineage (NCBI taxonomy): Eukaryota > Metazoa > Chordata > Mammalia > Carnivora > Hyaenidae > Proteles > Proteles cristata. The sequence goes on along the minus strand of JAESUZ010003149.1, from coordinate 386,690 downwards.
TATGGGATTTTACATTCTTTATGTTTCTACTTGAAAGATGTTATAAAGACAGTACTTAGCGATTACATTTTCAAAAAGTAAATCTTAAGTTTCTTAAGTTGATTCTGAAACTGGTCTAGGGTTGCCTAGGTGCTAAGTTCTCCTGGAGGTTTTTAAATGTGTTTTGGATGTCTCAAATAATTTTTCCCCTTCTAGAGGAGTCCGTACATCATTCTAGTTTGAGAAACACTGAGCTGTTGCCATATGCTCATAAACTGGATATAATGGTAGGATGAAATATTTGCTTTAACATTCTTATCCTCATCCTACTCGACTCTAATTAGTTTGGGACCACTCCCAATATATTAAAGTCTGTTAGCACATGGGCTTCTTGTTTCCATAACAGAAATATTCCCTGTTTTCAATCACTGTGTATTAATTTATACAAAGCACGTCTCTACCAATAGCTACTTCTCTTCTGCTTTAAGACCAGGATGGTCTTAATTTATTGGTGACTGATCTCATTGAACCCACCTTCCTCTATAAAGGCTTCTTCTGTGTTGGTTGAAATGAAGGGCTGAGCTACTCTTGTCTGTAACCTCAAGACTGAGCAACCCCAATAGTAGTGTATGTCTGCATTCCACTTTTATATCCATTATTTCTTGTGATTCTCACTGTGATCTTGTGGAATCAGTGAAGCTACCTGCTTGATGCCCATTTCATTGAGGCCACTCAGACTCAGAGGGGTGCCTTGTGTCTCCTGACTCAGTTTACGTGTTCTTTCCAACAATGCGTTTCCATCATAACAGCAACAAATATACATTGGGTAACTATTTGCCATGTTGTGTTGTTCCACTGTTATTTGTTCTAGGAAATCATAAGTGGAGCTTCTCACTCAAGGACAGATTCACATTGCCAGGCTTACTCAGACTGATAGCAGTCACATGCCATTATTTACCAAAAGACCTAAAGCCAGTCTTGCCCAGCCCAGTTCCTGGTACACAGAAGTTACTCAATAAATATTTATTGGATGATGAGTGACTGAATGAATCAATCTAAAAAAAAAAATCATTCTTCTGATAAAGATTTATACATCCAAGACAATTTTTGCTGCACAGATTTTGCCAACATTTTTTCAAACTTGAGGTCAAAGGGATTTGCTCCAAGCCTGCTAAATACTTTAAGGGTGAAAAAAACAGGGAGGCCAGCAGAGAAAATCCTCTTTCTGGCTTTATTTACCATCCTGTCTATGATCCATTTCCTAGGGCTCAGCAATGGGAGATGGTGTCACTTGGTCTGCCTGGAGGTAACTGAAATACTCACCCTCCCCATAGGGAGAGGAGAGAAATGCTGGAGGTGTGTGAAGCATAAGTGGAAAGGCAGATAAATGTAACTAAGTCAGAAGGTTTGGATGGAGGGCAGAAGAGCTGATGGGAGGACCATTTCTGTGGGGAGATTATGTCTGAATGGGAAGGGAAGACGTGTTTTGCCTGTTTCTCCCATAGTGTGGTCTGGCTACTTTTCCTTTATATCCCAAGAGAACTATTAGTGACTGGGGACCACTCTTGCTGGGCTGGTGAGCTGGGCTCCCACGGGTGTGGTGAAGTTATACCAGTGAAGAGAGAGGCTGCTGGTCACAAAGGGATCCACTCCCCTCCTTCCGTTCTTGGTCACTGCTGTGGTATCTATAAACATATAGTGTATACTCACATACTCATAAATGCTAGTTATTGTCATATGATTGCATTGTCTCCAAAAGTGGATTGCCTGGAAAAAGTGATTCCACTTCATTTTTATATACTCATTGTCCCTGGAACCACTTCCTGAAATTCCAGGCTTTTATTTTGCTGTCATTCTCTTAAATTGCCTCTTTTCTCAAAGCCCCAGGGTCCTGGAGACATTCTTTGCTTAAAGTGGGCTTCTAAACAGCCTTTGGAAACCATGGAGCATTGTCTGGCTCCACTTGGCCAACGAGGAGGCTACCTTCCCTCCCAATTATTCCTCTCTGATGGGGGTTTTCGGTCATCTCGAAAAGCTGAGAATGTAAGGGGACCAAAGTGAAACTGCAGCACACATTCAACTCAGCCAAACTGAAACACACATGATTAACTGACCACACACGTGGTCTCAGAATGACATCTCACTTGGGGAGCAAAAGCCAGGGATTGTGGTTAGTGCCCCCGCAGAACCCAGATGGTTGGAGTTAACATACACCTATGCTTTCTGCCAGGTAGTTTTCATCAGTTTCCTCAGGATGTCAGTGTGTGTGTATAATTAAGAGTATTTAATCATATTATAATTCCCCACAGAGAGATGGAGTGGGGGATGGCGCAGGGATCATTGGCTTTTACAGTCTCCGTGAGAGTCGTCCATTAAAAAAGCAACAGAGAAAAAGCAAGTCTCTGGGCTGTGTCTGTGCCATAATTCAGTCAGGAGTCGAACTGGCAGCACACACACCCCCCCGCCCCCCACTCCAGGGTCACGTCAATGAAAATGTTATCCCAAATCTTTTGTTCCCACCTCAGGGTTCTCAGCACTGGGTTTAACATACTTGAATTGCCGGAAGAAAACTGTTCTAATTCTCCCTCCATCAAGGCCGGTGCTTTGTGTAAACCCATGTAAGGCAGCCTACAGGCTGAAAGAGTAGTGGCTCTAGTCTTGTCAAAATAAATGAGCTGGGCACTTCCGTCACTTTACGTTAGAGCTGATCACTAGGGGGAGTTTACTTGGCATTTATTGATTGGCTTCTAAATTAAAGGAGCAGAATCCAAACGATGAAATCATTGTCTTGTTTATTCTGAATTCCTCACTTTTCCCAATTTCCCTGTATATTCTCTTTTCTTCATCCCATCAGTTGCCAGATTTAGCTGCTAGAATCGATCTCCTATTTTAGATGAGGAAACCAAGTCACACTGACAGTAAGTGACTTTTCAGAATCACACACCTAGCTAGCTAGTTGGAATCTGGATCATCAGAATTCTAGTCCTTCCACTTTGCCAGTAGTCATCCTTGGGAAATAGATTTTTAACCTTTTCTTAGAAGAAATTTACTAATTTTACTAATGTGAGACTCACTGAAAACAATACTGATTTCTTTCCTAATTCCCCTACATTGATCTGATAAATTTCTGCTTGGGAACCATACAGTAGAATTTTCCTCTAAATAGGATCTAAAACCATTTCCTCATTCATTCACTGAAAGAATAGGTATTGCAGAGGACACTACATCAGGCACCTGCTAATTCTGGAGGAAAACACAGAACCTTCCCACAGAGATTCAGAACTTAATATTCTTTAAATTCTACTCAGTATCTCAGTATAATTGATATGCTTGCTGAATGCTAATGAAATTAAGATTTTGAGATTATATTCCCTTATCTGACTTTAACTTGGACCAGCCATCTCACTGATTGGACCAGCACAAAAATATCCTGATTACTCTAAAAACCACTAGAGTTCCTCAAAAAATTAAAAATATAAATACCATACAATCCATTAATTCCACTTCTGGACATTTATCCAAAGAAAATAAGAACACTAATTCAAAAAGATGCATGCACTCCTATGTTTATTACAACATTATTTACAATAGCCAAAATATGGAAGCAACATCTATTGATAGATGTATGGATAAAAAGGATGCAGTATATGTTTACAATGGAATATTATTTGGCCCTAAAAAAGGATGAGATCTTGTCATGTGTGACAACCTGAATGACCTAGAGAGTAGTATGCTAAGTGAAGTAAGTCAGACAGAGAAAGAGAATTACCATATGATTTCACTTTTATGTGAAATCTAAACCACAAAACCAAAACAAACGAACACAAAAAGCAGACACATACCTGTAAATACAGAGAACAAACTGATAGTTACTAAAGGGGGGAGGTTGGAAGGATAGGCAAAATAGGTGGAGGGGGTAGGTGGTACGAGCTTCCAATCATGGACTGAATAGGTCATAGGATGAAAGGTACAGCATAGGGAACATGGTATTATTAGTGGTATCGCAATAGCGTTGCATGGTGGCAGATGGTAGCCAACATAATGTGTAGTGTTGTTGTAGAGCAGTTGTATCACCATGTAGTATACCTGAAACTAATGTAGCATTGTATGTCAACCATACTTTAATTAAAACACACACACACACATGCACACACACACACTTCAAAGACATGTGCTACTGATGGTATGTTGATAGCTTCCTGGTATATGAAGGTAATATGGTAAAAGCTGAAAGGACTCCTGGGGATAAGTGGGGGAAAAAATCCTCTTGTTAAAACACTAGCACAATTTCACATGGCTTTATTTGGCCCACTGGGTCCAGCTCTGTTGGTCTCCAGACTCATACCACTATATTTTCTGATGCCAGATGGCCTTCTTTATATTTATTTATTCTTTTAATTCACTCTGATTCCTCTTTTTAGATAAGAAACCACAACTGGAAAAAAAAAAAGTCAACTGATTTTTCATTTGCTCTTAAATTTCCCCTCACTGGAGGCAACCAATGCCTCTTGTCATTTGGTACTAATTCCCCTTAAGCATTTTAATCTCTCTGGATACTTGTGAGTTAGAGTCTTATTAAACAAGATAAAAATACATTTTACGAGCTAATTATTTAACTTTTCAAAGTATCAACCATAAGATTACAATGTTCTCATCCATGCTTTTTCAGAATTTTTAGCTTAATCGTGTACACTAGTACACTAGTTATTCTCAACCCATGGTGATATTGCCCCTCAGGGGACATCTGGCAACATCTGAAGTCATTTTGGCTATCACACCTGGAAGGGAATCCTAATGGAGTCTACCAGGGATACTGCTAAACATCCTACACTGCACAAGACACTTCCTACAATCAAGACTTACCCAGCCCAAAATGTCCACAGTGCCTAGGCCGAGAAACCCCTGTGGTATATAAAACAGATATACACAGAATAAATGTAACTGAGCTAGATGCTGATCATTTATCAGTTTCACTTCTTCAGAATATTCTTGTCTTTTAACAAGGAGGTTGTGCCTCTTTACTTCCCATGGAAAGTGTTCCACAATGAAATTCTACTTCCAAGAAGGTTGTAGTTAGTTTCCCCAGAATGTTACTCTCTGCACCCACCGTTCAAGGTCTCGACCAGCATGTTTCACTGCCCCTTATCATCAGGCATATGATTAGGGGTAGAATATCAGTATTTCCCCAGACATCATTTCATCTAAAGTTGACCCTGCCAGATGGTAAGCTGCAGATTCTTACAAATGATCATTTGTACTCTGTGTAAGTCCTAGGGCCCATTCGAAGATGGCAGACTTGGGGAGATCGCTCCTGAGAGGTCCGCTGGGTGGGAAGTTTGGGATTATGGGTAGGAGTATTTTCTGCTTACAAGCTTCTTTCTCAATATCCCTATTTAGGTGTATGGTATATTGAATAATTCAGTGACCACTTAAATCTCTTCTCGTGAGTTAGCTTTTCACTTTGCAAAAGTAAAACCCATTTCTGTCAATGAAGTTTAGCTTTTTTTTTTAAATGTTTTTTTTGTTTGTTTGTTTTTTATTTCTAGGAGAGAGAGAGAGAGAGACAGAGTGAGCAGGGGAGGGTCAGAGAGAAAGGGAGACACAGACTCCGAAACAGGCTCCAGGCTCTGAGCTGGCAGTCAGCACAGAGCCCGACGCGGGGCTCGAATCCACGAACTGTGAGATCATGACCTAAGCGAAAGTCGGACGCTTAACCGACTAAGCCACCCAGGCACCTCTGCTTTTTTGTTTTCTTAAAGTTTCTTATTACCTTATTGAATGAAGAAACTAAGTAGAATAGGGAGGAAAAAATTTTTATCAAAATGCATAAATCAAGGATTTAAAAAAAAAATTTTATGTTTTGTTTTATATTTGAGTGAGAGAGAGCAGGGAAGGGGCAGAGAGACCAAGGCAGAATCTGAGGCAGGTTCCAGATTCCAAGCTGTCAGCAGAGAGCCCGATGCAGGGCTGGAACCCAGGAGCAGTGAGATCATGACCTGAGCTGAAGTTGAACGCTTAACTGACTGAGCTGCCCAGGTACCCCAAGGATTTTTTTTTAAATACTTATTTTTGAGAGAGAGAGAGAGAGAGAGAGAGAGAGAGAGAGAGTGTGTGTGTGTGTGTGTGTGTGTGTGTGTGTGTGAGAACGGGCATGGAGCAGAGAGAGAGTGAGACACAGAATCTGAAGCAATCTCCAGGCTCTGAGCTGTCAGCACACAGCCCGATACAGGGCTTGAACCCACAAGTTGTGAGTGACATCATGACCTGAGCCGAAGCTGAACCCTTCACCGACTGAGCCACCCAGGCACCCCTATAAATAAATCAAAGATTTTTTTAAACTTATTTTTCTTCCTGAAAAGTCTGTTGTTTACATGGTAGGATTTTATTATTAAAGACATTAGTATAAAAAATGAACCAATTTTCAAAGTTATGAGGCAGGATTGCCCAGCATGGCTCTGTCCTGGGTGGTCTTTGTACCAAGGAAGTCTCCAAGCAATCAGCACCCTAATGACACCTGGAAACAATAACCACTGTGAAAGAAGTGGCTCCCAGCCATGCATGGCAAGGTGGGCATGTCTAGTCTAAGTGTGCACTAACATCATCTATCACGTGTTGTAAATGCCTATAAAGGAAACTGTTCCCCAGTCTAGTGATCTGACTAAAGGAAACTTGTTTTAGGCTCAGAATAGAAGTTTTCTTTTCTTATTTTCATCCTCAGGTTGCAAGTTATATCCCTTTTTAACATTTTTATATGCAACTGTTACCTTTTAAGCAGTTGTTGTGAAGAATCACAAGCATAAAATAAAAGAACCCAATAAAAATAGCTTTACATTTCCTCTAGAACCAGAGGTCAGTATCTCTCCAAAGCAGTCTGAGAGATCTCATCACCACTACACCCTGATTGTGGGTGACAGTTGTGTCTAGAAAGTAGCGTACAGCCCCTCTTCCTTGGGATGATTTCCCTGTCACCATGGCCTTCCAGGATGGATGGAGAGGGCTGGGCAGGGTTAGATAGTGTGAGGACAGGAGAGAAGCTTGTGGGAGTGCAATGCAGAGATGTGCAAGTTAAGTTACTACAATTGCCATCTGTCTCTGTTTTGCTAACTCATTAGCTCAGACACCACATTGTGTTAATCCCCTCTTCCCCTGGCTATGAGCTTGATCCAGATCTCAAGGGAACAGTGGGATGGCTCATCCTGACTCTCCTGTCAGCTGGGCCACAGCCACTCTGCATCGGACAGCATGCCAGGTCTGCCACCCTTCATGGCTACATCACATGGAGCTGAGGCTTCCCAGCCTCCAGAGCAGAAGCGTGCACCTCCAGACTTAGCTCACTCTTCTAAAGACTCTTCTAGTCAACGTGATAGGTTTTGGCCTTTTATCCCTACCACCCCCCTCCTCCTAGCAGCTCCTTAAGGCAGTAGGCAATTTCATGGACTGACCATCTTAGAAGTTGGATTACACTGTACAACCAAACAAATGCTCTTCTGTGCTTTCTGTGTCTCTCAGGAGAGTCCATTGGGCAGCTAAGAAAACAAGGCCTAATTTGTCCCCCAGGACTGTATCCAGAAGGACATGTCTTATTTCTGGTCCTAATCTAGCATTAAGAGCACCCAACAATGACGTTTATGGTACTTCCTGAGAATACTTGTTCAGAAACGTCTGTCTCTGTTGGTGAGGGGCTAAGATGTGGAAATCATTTCTGTTAACTTATTTTGACCTCTCTGGCCTTTGATTTTCTCATCTGTGAAAGGGTGTTTTCTGACTAGATATTTTGTGAAATCTTTTCCAGCTATAAAAAGAAAGTATGCTGTACTTATTAGTAGCAAAATTTGCTTATATATATGTATGTATTTATATGCCAGACACTACTCTAGGTATTTAACATATCCAAACTCACTGGAGTTCGTATGATATAGGTACTGTTACTAGCTCTGCTTTATAGATGAGGAAACTGAGGCACAGAGAGGTTAGGTAATGTATCCAAAGGCAAACAGCCAATAAGTTGTAAAGTTTAACTCCTAGAGCTAAGCTCCAGAGTCTGCTTTTAGCCACTTTCTTTGGTCATTTAAGGTGGTCCCTTAATCACTCCATCTGCTCTGTTTCCTCAGCACCGTTTCCAAAGTTTTCGGGTTCTTTAGATGTGATCTCATCAATATTTAGGCCAACTTCTCCTTTGTAAGTTACTGTTGCCCCTTTGTACAAATAGAAATTTTGGGATCAAAGCAGGGATTCATATAAGGCCACACTCAAGCTAGTGGCAGAACCCAGGAATCCTGCTTTCCTGCTGGAGGAGACCCTCTGTTAAGGGTCTCTCCTACTCATAATTATGATGAGCAGAAAATTCAAATATTAGAGGTTAAGTATTCTGTGACCTGCTTAAACCTTGCAACCAGAGCAAATCAGGAACAGCTCCATAGACAATTGGGTTAAGTTCCCAACTCAAATGTTGAACGATCTATGCAGGATATAAAGCATTTACAAGCCTATGACTCATACAGATGTAGCAATAGCATACCACTTCCCATTCCTCTCCTTGCTGTAAGGCACCCACTAAATATCTTATACCTCTCTGGATGGCGGGAGTCACAGCCAGTTGTGCAAACTTCCTCCCACATTCAGTCCACGCGGGACTCGTCGGGGACTTTAACAGCAGAAGATGACAGAGCGCTGCTCTTTTTGGTCGTTTCAGACTGTCTGTGCTTTGATAGTGCCAAGTACCCACTGGCCCTTCCTAACTCCTCCAGTCCCCTGGATGGCAGGTGCCCTTACCATTTTGGTTTTGAAAGCTGACCAGAACTCCTCTTTATAGAATTCTCATTCATGCCTGTCTCAGGAGGAGTTTCTCATGGAACAGTGCAAGGTGGTTGTTTCTGCCTCTCATGTAGTCCTGCCTTTCCATCTTACTGGCACTAAATTCCTACATTGATATCCTAGGAACTGAAAAAGCATATACAACTTAGGATGCCCAAAGCCTGATTTGTGAAATTGAGATGAAACTGTGTGTTCACTCACCTTTGTCATTCAGGTCTGGACCTAACAGAGCAGAAGGGAAGCAGTACTGAAAAACTGAACTTATGTATGGCATTTCAGTGATAAAACCATTGGGGCCATGGTATCAGGGATGGTTGCTTGCTGCTTTTTTCTGAGCAAAGTGAAACCACTGACCCATTCCCTTCAAATTCCAGTTCCTTGTTTAACTGAAGACACACAGAAATAAATCCATGTTGTCAGGAAGACAAACCCTGAGATGAAGCAGGAGGTATGTTGGCTGATAGAAAGGCCGTTATTTTCATTTCTTTACATTGCAGAAGTCTCAGATGGATAGTATCCAGGTAACTTGTAGCGCCTGCACCTTATTAAACTCCTGTTTGATTCAGAATTTACTGCCAAAATGCACCTGGACTATTTCAAGTTGGAACTAGACTTTGGTTCATTTGTTCTCAAAAGTGATCTACAAATTGATTTGCGCAGCCTCCAGCCAGTGACAGAAAAGCCTTTAGAATAGAATTTCTGTTAATAACTTTATTTCTTGATTTATAAATTCAATAATGCTGATTAAGTGTCAACTATTTGACAGGCATTGTGCCCCTAAAGCAGGATGAACCTATAGGGCATGTTTTCTCTATATTTAACTCTGAGTTAGGACTCTTTTTGTTGCATGTAATGAAAATTGTACTCAAAGTAGTGTCAGCAGAAGTGGAAATTATCATAAAAATACTGGTATATCTATAGGAACTAAGGATCGGGATAAAGCTGACTTAAGGGACAGATGAGACTAGTGATAAATAACATCAAGCATCAAGTTAGTCTCTTTGTCCCCCCCCCCAAGTTCTCTTACACACACACACACTCTCACTCTCTCTCTCTCTCTCTTCATCTTTTCTGAAAAAATTTCCACCAAATGGATGTCCTAGACCTGCCCTGTTGATGCAATAGCCATTAGATACATGTGGCTGTTAAACACTAATTTGTGCTGGTGTGCTAGTGGATATTAAAAAATGTAAAACATTTAAATTTTCATATTGATTACATGTTGAGTGATAATGTGTTGGATATGTTGCACTAAATGCAATATATAATTAATATTTATTTTACCCTTTTAATTTTTTTTCATGTGGCTACTAAAAATTTTAAATTACATTTGCGGGCTGTGTTATATTTCTGTTGGACAGTGCTATTCTGAATGGTTTTACCAAATATCTAGGACAGCACAAACCTCTCCATGCCTTAGTTAGCCTGACGTTGCTTGCTTAAGGATCACTGAAAGGGCAATCAGAGATCTACAGGTATACCTGACTTTCCCAGTTCGTTCTTTGCTTTGATGAGCAATCAATAACTGTTCTCACTACCCAAAATAAATCCAAAGGATTTTGGTTTTTACCAAAAAAAAAAAGGCAGAAAGTGAAAATAACATTGATTCAGTGTTGGTTCTGCAGCGAGCCGTTACAGATGCAGCGCACCCCAAGCAGCGAGAGTGGCACCCCCAGCTCCTTCCCCAGAAACTGCACTCAGCATCTCAGCTTTAAGCCACCAGAGCTTTGGACTGTGTCTGTGAGCATCTGTGCCTTATCATGACTTCTTTTTGGTATCCATTATCAAAATGTGTCCAATGGTATCAGAAAAGGCCAAGAGAGGTTATTTTTGGGGGGTCTGGGAATGCACAGAACTTTTTTCCATTTAAATTAATGGTATTTGCTTAATTACTTTAGGTCATTTCAGTTTATAAAATGTTTCATAGGAACAGTCTGCTTTCAGATGTCAGGAGAAACCCGTACCACCATCTTACTCCATCCTCTTTCTTTCCGTTCACCATCCATGGTGACTCTGAATTGAGCTGTAACAGTTTCTTCTTTTTGAAAATGGATTTATATGCTATTCTATGCCAGGTCTTTTTTTTTTTGTTTTTAAGTTTTTATTTATTTATTTATTTTGAGAGAGAGAAAGAGAAAGACTGAGAGTGCATGTGTGTACAAGCGGGGGAGGAGCAGAGAAAAAGGAAAAGAGAATCCCAAGTGGGCTCCATGCTGTCAGTGCAGAGCCCGATGCAGGTCTCAAACTCATAAATGGCAGCAGATCATGACCTGAGCCGAAATCAATAGTCTGCCGCTTAACTGACTGAGCCACCCAGGCGCCCTATGCCAGGTCTTGATTAGGCACCAAGAATAACCATTCTCAGCCTCTCCAGAGTATCTCTTCTAGAGGACTGAGCTGTTTTTAATGTGTTCTAGTGAATGTAAGCTCAGTGCAGGAAGTGCACCACCCAGTGCGGCTACATCTGATCCCCATTGATCAACCAGAGGGAAAGCCTGAGCAAGATGAGAACGTGGATTTTCAGAGTCCCTATTAATTCAGTGTTGTCAGGGGAGGGGTGAAGGGTGCTGACAGTAATGAGTCAGGACCTTTTCAATGATGTAAATTTGTGTTTCTTGTCCTGCTTTTGTGGAGCCAGGTTCCAGAGCCCCTTTCTCAAGGATGGAGCTGTGGAGGTCTTATCGTTTCCTCCTTGTGATCGCCACCACAAAAAAAGGGGAAACAATTGTACAAATGAAAGTACAATTTGAAATATTTCTCCCCACCCAAAAAATCGTTGTTTCTCTTGACTTCCTGACAGTATGTTTAAGGAAGCCTCTGGCAAAAACATACACCACAAGTGTGCAACTCCATAAACTTTCTCAGTGAACACGCATGTATAACCAGCACCCAAATTAAGAAACAAAGCATTAATAGTACCCCAGAAGCCCCCTCTTCCTGTCACTACACACATCCCCTCAACCCAAAGGTAACCGCCACCTGGATTTCTACGACCATCGACTAGCTTTGCCTGTTTCTGAACTTTATATAAATGGAGTCATATAGTACATTTTCTTTGGTACTATTTCTTTTGTTCAACACTATGTTTATAAAATGTATCCATGTTGTTGTATGTACCAGCAGAAAATATAGATAGTCTAAAAATTATAATCCTACTATAGTAAAATAATGTAAAATATCAGTGTTTATAATTCGAGGCACTTCTCTATGCGATACAAATACTTGTGGAAATCCAAAGTATCTTAAATGTTGGTCTCTTAAGGAAGCTACCTTGATCTGAAAGATAACTTAAAAAGTGGAAACTTGGAGCACCTGGCTGGCTCAGCTGGTGGAGTGTGTGACTCTTGATCTCAGTGTTGTTAAGTTTGAGCTCCATCTTGGGTGTGCAGATTACTTAAAAATAAAATCTTTAAAAATAAAATAAAACAGGGGCACCTGGCTGGATCAGTCAGTAGAACATGCAGCTCTTGATCTCGGGGTTGTAAGTTTGAGCCCCACGTTGGGTGTGCAGGTTACTTGAAAATAATATCTTTAAAAAATAAAATAAAGTTTTAAAAAGTGGAAACTTTTTTTTTTTTTAAATCAGGAACACACATTAGCATCTACCTTAGTCATTTGATAGCTTAGATTTGGTCCATCCACTGAGTTGCCCCTGAGATACTCAGGACAGAGTTGGGCCTCTTGTTTTCTTAATGAATCTTCTGCATTTCTCTCTACTGTTTTAAACCCAGGTATTCTGATAATATGTAACACATTAGGAACATGGATAATTTTCTGAATGTCTTGTTGAAGTCTCTGTTCAAGTCCTAGCCTATTCTTTAACTTGCAATAAGTCTGTAATATGTTCCTTATTTCTCAAATGGAGAGCCTCATCCCCACATCTGTTTAAGATCATAAGAAATAATACTTACATAACATTTTGGAGTCCTTAAATGAAAAGTTCCTTCGAGTTGCTGACTGTTCTTAAAATTTCCTCAACTAGCATTGTGGAAATCCATTGTCATGGATATAGTTGCTGAACAGGGTCACAACTAGACTGCAAAGCTTGAATAGTGGAAACATCGAAGCATTGAGGTTCCAGTCGTTTATTTTAAAAGCTACCCATTTATTTCCTAGATGTTAACACTAAGAGCTCAGCCTGTTGTAGTTTTGGTTTCCACACTAAATCTTCCCACTTGGGTTTTTATCCTTACCCATTTTGGATTGTATCTATTGGCATATGCCAGTAGGTTTTCCTGAGTGAGGTCAGCTGGAACTCTAGTATTCTGACATTAACTTTCCCCTGCAGGAGTGAAGAGAAGTAAATATCCCTGTTGGCCAGTAAAAAATTATTGATCTGACACTCTTCAGACATGATCAGAGACCCCTTGGGACCAGCACTGAGTAAAGCTTAAAAGAGAAAATGTACTATGGCTGGAGCCAGTCTATGCAGAGATACAATTGCAGTAGGTTGAACTGGAGATGGGGAAGGGGTGTTAGAGATCTTTAGTCCTACTCCCTCATTTTTCATATGGGAAAACTGAGGCTTAAGGAGGTCACAAATGGAGTTGGAAGCTTACTTTGATGTCTCATCACCTAGCCAGATGTCTGTACTCTATGATGTGTAGGGAAAGACAGTGTCTGAGGAGTGATTAGGGAGAGCTAGACTCCCTTAAACTAGTGCAATCTCTCTGGTAACATCTCAAGCCTTACTCTTCTTTGGGTCACCCCACAGAAGACTATTGATTCATCTTTCCTCTCTCCTCATCTTGAGATTGTGATGATGAGAGGAATTTGGCACGTTACCTGATTGTATTTAGAAACTTGGCCTTCTGCTGGAGAATTCAAAAGTTTAGTTCAGGAAATGTTCAGAAGATGCCTTTCTCCGGAATCAGGTGGTGGAGGTCAACTGTTATTAAATATATGAGGCTTTTTTCCTTCTTTCTTTCCTTCCCTTCCCTTTCCTTCCTTCTGTCTTTCCTTCCTTCCTTTCCCACTTCCTTCAATTTCTATGGTATTCCTTTTTAACTTGTTTCTGACAACCTCTTAATCTTCACATTTCAAGTTCAGTTACATTTCTGTGGTCATAGATGTATCAGTTGTTGAGTCTTCAGTATCACCAGATGCAGAGCTTGCCCTTTTGAAACTCTTCCAGGATCAACCCCCCTTATAACCTGTGTCCAGGCAAGGAGAATATTCCCAATTCTTTAGGGACTGTCTTTGCCTTGAGCAGAAGTGGGGTCTGAATCATTACCTAAGAGAGCTTTGTAGATTGTCACAGTTGGCAGCCTCGGGACTTGAGCTAATCCTGGAAATTCCTTAACTTCCCAGAAAGAAGGTTCCACAAGGTCAACCTGAGGTCCTCAGAGAGAGCAGATGGAATAAAGCTTACAACTAGTCACTTCTACAGCTGGACTTGGAGATTGAAAAAATTATACCCATTTGGGGGGATCATCAAGCTTTTGCTTCTCAGGAGATACCTGTTCTCTACTTCTTTTTCCGTATGTGGGGGGAGGGTGGGGCAGGGAGAATGCACTGCAGTCACTGAAAGAAAAGCAAGAAAATGTGTTTACTCGGTTCCCATGGTGAATGCAAGGGAGGTCAGGCCAATAGAAACAACTGAGATATTACAAAAATGTGTTTCTTTCTGGCGACGGCTCAGTCAGTCCTTTCTACCCAGCCACTATAATCGGCTCGCCACCCAAACTCTTTCCAGGGTCATTATTCTGGTCGCGGGGGCTGCTTCTCCTGCAAACAAATGTTGGTTTTACTAAATGTCATCTCTCTCCAACTTTCTTTGGGGCAAATGAAAAGTATCAAAGCAGCATTTGGGGCAAAAAAGCTATAAAAGATCAGAGAGATAAAATACTGCAGGTCTTCTAAAGACTCAGGCATATCTGCCTCAAACAACACAGATTATAAACTATGAAACCACCTGTAAAATCCAGTTTTAATTAACTTGAAGGCACATTGGAGTTTTTCATTAAAATGAAATTGTGTTTAAATGGAAAACTACCAAGACAGTACATTGCGGCATTGTTCACATGGGTTTGGGGATGGGCAAGTGAATCGTGTATTTAGAAAAAGCAAAGCAAACCTTCCTCATTTTGGGGCCTTCTTAGCTTTGGAGGACTTTTCATAGATCCCCTGGAATGTAGGGAGTGCCCCTAGGTAGGACCCAGGCACCGTTCAAAATGTATGCAATTCTTTTTATGCCCCTTCCAGTCTTGGTCTTGCTCCCTGCCTGTCTCCATTTCTCTATAGCCTTGGCCTTGATACCCCAGGACTACCTTTTCCATTTCCCACCTTGCACTGACTGATTTCATCCCCATTCTCATTTGTGTGAACAGTGGATAAACAGAGAGCATTACATGAAGAGACAAGGACGCTACTTCAGGCTTACAAGACGAATGAAGCCCACGCATCACAAGGGGCTGGTAAAAACTAGAACCCCTCTTTTGAAACTCTCACTTGACTGGTTATCTAAGAGCTGAAAGGGACCTTCAAGTTTCTCCAATCAAAACCTCCTTCTCCTAAGGAGGACATTGAGATCAGAGATGAAGTGTCCTGCCCGAACTAGTTAAGGCCATTCAAGAGGGGCTTCTCCATCTCAGCTCCTGCCCTTTCTCCTCTAGCTCGTGCCCTAGTTCTGCAGACCTGTTGATTCCAACACAGCCCACAGCTAGAAGGCCCTGCCTTGTCAGCAGAACATCTTTACCAGCTGACATAGGACATGTGCACATTCGGAGTCAGGAGGACGGCTGAGTTTTCATTCCAGTTTTGCCTCTGCTTTGTTGGCTTAAACGAGTCACTTCTTCCTTTGTCTATTTCCCCTATTGGTAAAGAGAGGATAATGAACCTTTCCACCTATCAGGCTCACTTGAGTGTTATAAAGAATAATGAGGTGATATTTGTAAAGTGCTTTGAGCCGCTGGGAAAGAGGAGGGGTGAGTTCAGTAGAAAGCATTATTAGCTGCAAGCACTTATCAATTGAGCTGTTTAACAATAGCAGAGAGTAAGAATACTCAGAAATGAATTCCAGGGACTAGCCCTGCTTTGAATTTAGGAGGAGGATTAGTGGGGACCTAATAGGTATTCCACTTCTCCAATTTCTTTAGTGTACCGTCAGACTAGGAAAGGTAATTACATTCTTCTGTGTCGGATTCAGCCTGGAGTTTCAATTGGGATGTCAAAGTGTACTTGTCTTCTATTCTCATACTGAGGCTGTGTTATATTGTGATTGTTAAAGCCCTGGGCATCTTCTATCCCCCGGGGTAATTTCATTTAGAAGCTATACAAAGTAATTTCTATGCAGTGGCTGGACTGCTGTTTATAAGGTTGATTAGTGGAGCTTCTAAATCCAAAAGTGCCTAGGGAGCAATTTGGATGAAGCTGAGAAATAAAAGGCAAGGTCTTCATCATGGGGTTGATCTTTTTTTACTACTCCGCTCCGTGGGAATTTTCTTAGAAACTCAGATGTATATATGGTACAAAACACGGGGCTTGGTGGCCGCTGTGGCATCCTCTTGCTTGTGAAAACAGAGATGTAGCCCAAGTAAAAGTGAACTGGCCAGGTCACTATATTTAGTTAGAGTCACCTTTTATCTTCCCCTCCTCTACCAAGGGTTCGATGAGAGACGTTTATGGGGACCTGAGACATGTGGGAAAGTTTCCAAATGACCCTTCTGATGAAGGATCTGTTTCTCCACACTCATACCTCACTGTTTGAAGACCCTGAGCCCCGAGTTCAGGTCTCTATCATTGTCAGGGTCAGGGAAGCAGAGAGAAGAAAATCAAAACCAGAGAACTGTTTTGAGGGCGTGCAGCTCTCTGAGGGCCCACTGGACAATGGGCCAGGAAGAGTGTGGCTCCCTCCTTAGTGGGCAGGAGCAGAGCTAAATTTTATCATCATCTCCTGGAGGGTGTAGGGAGAGGTCAAGAGGTTATTTGAAACAATAATTTTCCTCATCAAAATTATATTAAGGAGCTTACACCAATTGCATCTTTGTCCTCTGAAGTTTATGGGCCTCTTTGTAATGGCGGCTTCTCAAACCCTTCTCTACCCCCCAAATCCTCCCCCCTCGCCCCGCCTTTACCCATTCTCCAGACCTCCATCTGCAGGGGCTGCCTGTCGGACTTTCCCCTCCCAGGAGCCTAGAGAGCCTGCACTAGTGTCACTCTGCAGTGACGTGAGAGTTTCCAGTAACATCCTCCAGTGGTGCAACCACAAGCAACAGGTGCATAAGCAGGCCCTCCAGATGCCCATCCTACACACACACATGAACACGCGTGAACACACGTGGGCACACCCTGGACACTGGAGCCCCCTCTGTTCCCCCCACCCATCATCCCGCTGTGTCCTGCAAAGCCCCACCGTGAACCCTGCACCTCTTTGGGGGCTGACTCAGACCTCTAAACAATTCCTGGATTCCTTCCTTCCTGGGTCAGCCACCAACTCACTTTCGTGTTTCCTCTCCAAATCCCTTCTCTGCCCTGAGACTCCATGAAATAATATGGGATTTACTTGGCAGGATTCTCTGACCTCCTTCAAAGACCCAAGTTTCTTGTTTATTGTAGTTTGAATGTCTCAATCCTCCAAAAGCATTTGGAATATTTTCTTCATTTCCCTCTCTCAAGGTATCTATTTTGTCCCAGACATGCCTCCCCCAGTGTGTTTTCGGGGAAGGATGCCGAGTCTTCGGGCCCCAGCTGCTGCCCTTTCCTTCACCTCTGCCAGGGCACAGACCGGCGCTGGGCTGACCTTCCCGGGCAGGCCAGAAGAGAAGGCTGTGGAAGCCCGCACGCCCCCCACTGTCCCTCCCTCTGTGGCCACAGCTGCTTGCCCTCCCCATTCCCCTCCCCTGCTCTTTTTCTCAGTGAGCCTCAGCGCCAGTGCCCCAGTGAGCCGCTGGGAACAGAGGTCTGTCCCCTGCACTGGCCTCGGCTCCCCACACTAGAACATTCAGGCGTCAATGGGAAACAGCAAGATCTGTCAGCATCGCCCCTTTCTTCTAGGCTTTGAGGGCCACATTCTCCACGGCCATCTGTTCCCTTTCACCTCTCTGGACAATGTTGCTTTTTAAAGCCAGCGATTCTTCCTCCTTTATCCCCTCCTCACCCGCCTCCCTTTTTCTGTGCCCCCTCCCTTTCCCCCCTCATGTCTCTCTTTCCCAACCCTATGAAATTAGCCTCTCTTAAGAGAAAATGCGCCCTTCTTCCACATAAAGCTGTTTTGCAACCACTGTGGGGTTTTCGAGTTTTTATTTTTAAATTTTTCCGAAGGGAGAGCTTGCTACTTTTAAAGTTTGTGATTGTCTTGGGGGTATTCTTTTGATGGGGGCGGGGGGGGAGAGAAAAACTTCTCGGTCGTGCAAAAAGAAAATACAGAGTAATAATGCATTTTACATTCCTGCTGGCCAACACTTGTGTCTTAAAAGAAGGATCCCTCCCTTTCCTTCCCTAGATGATCAGTTTAAGGAAACTGTTGCACCCTAAAGGTCTTTCTGCCGTGCCGTTTATTATTATTTTGCTGATGCTACTATACTGTTGCTGTTGTACTGTTTTTAATTTAGAGCGGGGGCTGCTAGGAAGTGGGTACATGATCCCTTTGGTCTTGCGCAGAGCCGTATGCGGTTAGAGAAGTGCCTGGTCAGGCCGGGAGGCCATGATGTCCTCTAAGTGAAGCAATAGATCCTGAGGTTCAAGGAGTGTCCGAGGAGGGGCATTTGTGCCAGTACTGACCCGTGACTAAGTGTGTGACCTTAGGCATGTCACTGTCCCAAAGAACAGTGATGATAAAATCTCTCACTAAAAAAAATGCTTACTATGTGGCTTTTCTGTGTGTACTATTGCTCTATTTCATAAGCATGATGAGTCTGTTAATGTCCTGAAAACTCTATGGGCCACGCTGGCTAGGGAGGCTATAATAATCCACTGCTGGGGTCACACTTAGCTGCTGATGTGGGAAGTTAGGGACAGCAAGGACTCCCAGCCCTGGCTGCTCTTCAGAGTCATGGGCAAGGCTGGAACAGAGGCTCAGGGGCTCTGACTGTCAGCATTTGAACACTTACTGGCTACACAAATGTGGGTAAATTTTTGTCATCTGTAAAATAAGGGTACTAATAGCATCCAACTTCATGTTACTGGGATGACTAAAAGATTTTATCATGTAAAGCCCTTGAAACTGTTTCTGTAAATGTTAACTATGATTATTGACCCCCTTCCTATCCCACAACCATATTACAGATGACAGAATGAGCTAACTGTCTTCCTGTGGTGTTTTTCTGATTCTATCACACTTACCTTCTGCTTTAGTTTTCATTGTAGAGTTAACATTGAAAAAAGACATAATGTAACTATCAATGGGATTGCAATGATGATGAACACAGCAATTCTACTTAGAAATGTCATAAAATATAGAAACATCCTAAGATATAAAAAAGATGTATAATCATGTCCTTCTGGCAAAGAAGGTGAACCAGATGTGGAGATTATAGTCACGGAAGGAAAGCCAATCATGATTTTGGCAACCAAGGTTATTTTACATATTTTCAGCTGGAAATCTACAGAACCTGGAGATTTATTTTTCTTTGGTATCAATTTCTAGAAACCTATCATATGACTAAGAGCTTCCCAACAATAGGGAGAGAACATTATTAAATTATGCTTTTCTAGACAGGCATAAATGACTCTGAATAAGAAATGAGTTTACAACTTAATGAGGAAAGGCATAGAGCAGAATATCTAGAAAATGGGGTGAGTTTTCTCTCCCAGAGAGGGAGATGAATGGTCATTCTTTAAATACTTTTAAATGGCCAAAAAAAAAAGATTGCAAGAAGTGACTAGTCAGGTTGCTGGGTTCAAATCCTTGCTCTGCCACTTAAAGGGTGACCTTGGGCAATTACTTAGTCTCTCTGTAGCTCAACTTCCTCCCTTAGAAAATTGGTATGGTAATGGCATCTCCCTCATACAGATAATGTGTGTATGGTATTGAGCCTGGTGTCTGGAACCTACTAATTATTCCAAAATGTTACCTTGTAATTCTTTACTGTAACATCTCGTAACAAGTGATGTCTGAGATATGGGAAGGTTATACCAAGTTGGTGGTCTTGATCACTTTGTTAAATCTGATCATTTTCAGCAGACCCATAGTTCTGTCCACTTTGTAGATAAACAGTGGCCTTCAAGGGAAAAGGAAATTGCTTTGCTTAAGAACTCGGATTTCACAGATGTGTGCTGACCGCCTGCTGCCACCAAAACCAGTCCTCCCTTCCCCCCAATTAAAATAGCCCTGGTAGCATCAGCACATTTTGTTCATCAGTTCCCTCTCCTGCTATGAGGCTCCTGCCTAAAAATACTCAACTGGACTGCCAGGCGTTGGGGCAGTCTTGTGAGGGAATACTTGAGGAAGTTAAAGCAAGGTCGTCCCTGTTGCCTAAAATTCCCCCACACCCAGGCAATCTGCACATGACGAGGACATTGCAACTTGGGAGCCAGAGGCCACTGTAAATTCCAGTCAAAAATGGAATTTTCTCCCTCTTCATGGCCCCAGTTTGTTGTGAGCCTTATGGTGGCCTGACAGGCATGGAGGAAGAGGTGTGTCCATGTGCACACCCCAAAAAGGGAGAAGTGCAGCAGCTTCTCCTAGGCTTGAGGCAGGAAGCCCAGCTCCAGATGTCAAGGAAACACAGGCTGAACTGAAGGAACCTGACAGCCCAGCTGAATTCACCATTGTGGGAAAAGACACCCAAAGTACCTTTGGGTTCTTGTCTAAAACTCAGGGTGCTGAGGACCCAGGGATCGCCTCACCAAACTACTCACATTCTGTTTCTGACCCCCCACCCCCTCCTCACAGCCTTCAGGGGCAACAAACATGTGTGACGCCATTCCATTCCCTCTCATGCATGAAACCATCCTGATTCCTATCATGATCATGCTACTTCCCAAAGGGGTGCTTGAGATGGGGCGGGAAGAAAGTGTAACAATAAATCTTTGCACTCCAGGCAAGGTGATAATTAAAAGCATTCTTCACAGCAATGTACTCTCTCTAATGCTGAAAGGGAGGCAGCTGGTCAGCAGAAAGTCCTAGCGTGCCTGGGCTCAGGCCCCAGCTCTGCCTCAGACTGGGTGGGTTTCAGTAAAATCGCTTCTTAGTCTATGAAATGAGAATGGTGATTCTGCTGAAGGTGTGGGATCGAGAGTAGCAGCATATTAATGCACCTGAAGTTGAATTTGTCAGATGCGTTCACACACTCTGGAGTTTCCAGAGCACCTCAGGGCTCCCAGCTCCTGCCCCACTTGGTTCTCTCACTCCCTCACTTGCGTGCACTCTGCTCCTTTTCTCACTGAAGAAACAAAGGGAAGTTCAGACTCTGAAAGCTGAGCTGTGTTTGGTGTCTGAAAGAAATACAGGTCAAGGAGCCTGACTGACAGGAGACCTTAATGAGGGGCCCTGCCTGAGTGGGGACCTGGGCCCCATCACTAGCCCCTTCCTGTTTCATGCCGCGGGCCGTCAGCTGCCCCTCCTCCACTTTCTGAGTTAGGTTTTCGGTTGCTCTCCTCTGACAACAACTCCAACCAGATGAGTTATGGCATTTCTAAACAGTTTACATCTCTTCTCCATTCCCCCTTGGGAAGTAGGGTGGGGAATAAAGTCAGCAGATAGGAGTCTTAAAAACTGGGCCAAAGGGCATTCACCAGACCAGTGTCTTCCGCTGATGAAAAGGATGTAGAGCTACATGACAAGATATGAGGTGGAGATTTTGTTAAATGCAAATGCATCCATAACAGTGCATGGACTGTTCCTGGGGTCTGAAAAGCCTATATAATTGCAAGCAAAATAGCAAATGCCTGATGTGTGGTTTTTTTCAAACTTTTAACATAAATAGGGATCATCTGGGAGAGCCTTTTGAAAATGCAGACTCCTGAGAATTGCCGCTCAGAGATTCTGATTCATTAAGTTTGGGATGAGGACAAGGCTTCTACATTTTAAAAAGTGGTTTACCTGGTTTAGGTTATTCTGATATATAAACAAGCATATGGAACAGTGCCTTAGAATTTCTCCAAAGATCCAGTCCTATGTCCTGATTTTATATCAGTGACCCAAGTCAACTCTTAGAGTAGGTCAACCTGTATTTTCACAATTGTATTTTATTTATTTATTTATTAAAAAATTTAATATTTATTTAGTTTTGAGAGAGAGAGAGAGAGAAGCAGAGTGTAAGCAGGGGAGGGGCAGAAGGAGAGGGAGACACAGAATCCAAAGCAGGATCCAGGCTGTGAGCTGTCAGCACAGAGCCCAACACAAGGCTCTAACCCATGAACTGCAAGCTTATCACATGAGCTGAAGTCTGATGCTTACCCAACTGAGCCACCCAGACACCCTGAACAGTTATATATTTTTTTAATTTTTTTAATGTTTTATTTATTTTTGAGAGAGAGAGAGAGAGAGAGAGAGACTGAGTATTAGCAAGGGAAGGGCAGAGAGAGAGAGGGAGACAAAGAACCCCAAGCAGGCTCCAGGCTCTGAGCTGCCAGCACATAGCCCGACGTGGGGCTTGAATTTGTGAACCAGGGGATCATGACCTGAGCTGAAGTCAGACACTTAACCGACTGAGCCACCCAGGCACCCAGTTTTATTTTTTTTAAGTAAGTGTTCAAACCTACAGAAAAGTTTCAAGGAAAGTACAATGAACTCCCATACATGCTTCACCTAGACTTCTAACATTTTGCCTGTTTTTTAAAATCTCTCTTATATTATTATTATTATTATCAACTTATTTTTTATAATATGAATTTATTATTGTTAGCTTTGCAAAACCACTTGAGCTTAGGCTGTGGATATCATCACCCTTCATCTCCAAATACTACAGCATTTATCTCGGAAAAAGAAGAACTTCTCTTACATAACCATAGTACAATGATCTCACCCAGGAAATTAGCACTGATATAATAGTATTATCTAATATACCAGTCATAGTCAAACTTTGTCAGGTGTCCCAATTATGTCCTTTATGGCATTTTTTTTTCCTGATCCAAGACCCAATCCAGGATTAGACATTAAGTTGAAATGCCTTTTTGTGTTAATGATTTTTTAAGCCACTGATGTTTTCACAGAAATATTTTTCTTCAAGAATCTATTTTCTGATGAACAACATCATTTCTTTTCCCTCTGTCCTTATTGCTTGCAAAGAGCCAGTGATACAGTGCCAGCCTGAGCAAAAGCAGACTTACGTGGGCCCGATTCTGTATCAGTTAAGGCCTTGGGAAAGGCCCCTACCTCCTGGTCCTGGGTTTGCCTTGTGAGCTGACTTCCCAAAAGCAAACCCCATGAGTGTTAGTATATCCCCTTTGCTCTTCAATCAGGTGCATTGTCACCTGGCTTACTCATAGTCCAGACTGGTTTCCTGGATTTGCAAAGTGACCGTATATTACTTCACTATAGTTTAAATCTCCCCAGGCAGAGTGGCTGATAAAGGATATGACACTTTTTGCCCTTCCTAGATTTCTCCAAAGGCAGTTGGTTGAATGCATACCTCTGAGGGTAATTCCCCACCTCACCCCCCAGCAGCCAGAACTATAAATAATCTGAAAATCAGAATAAGTGACTATAGTTCTTCTGTTGTGGTGAGAAAAGAAAAGTCACCTGAAAAAAAATATCAAGCAATGAAAAAATGAGATGGCCATGTATAATACCAAGACTTCACTAGAATTCAACTCTGGAACACTCCTGCTTTCTGAGATTCTACTATGAGTAGAAAAGCAAAGCTCATACTAAGATGGTTGATTCGCATGATTTGAAGAAGTCACTTAACTACAGTGAGCATCTAGAGCACATTGCTATGGAAAAAAACCCATTTCACATAAGCATCTTCCTGGTTGATGTTCAATTAAGCCTGAATTCAGAAAGAAAATGCCGCAGATTTCCATGAATGGTTGGATTTTTGTTTTCTTTATTTGCTAGTATTCACTTAAGAGTAGTATGCATTTTTCTTTAGTGAGTGAGTTTATTTTTAATTAAAGAGTTCTTTCCAAAGGGACAGGAGACCTAGCTACAGGTCCCCATTCAGGATCCTTCCCATGTCACACACACACACACACACACACACACACACACACACCCTTAAATGGAAGGTAGCAGGAAGAAAGCTATATTGGAGACAGGGTTCAGAGGCATGGCCTCCTGGGGTATGCTGGAACCTGAGCTGAGTAGGAGGAGATTAATTCTTTCTATGCAGACACCCTAGTTCTGTTCTTCTCCTGCCAGTTATTGTTGTCATGGCTATCTTTGAGGACTTTCATGATTGCCACGGCAAAGATAGCAGATAGGTCCTGTGCAATATCCCTTATAGAACATTTGGTTGGTAAATTAGACGAGTTCTAGACTGACCATTTTCTCGCAGGGTGAGCACCCTCAGCCTGTTCTAGAGATTTCCTACATGCATCCTGGTTTGCCCAGAAGAGTCCTGACTTAATCTCTGTCATCCCAATATAGTTATTAAAATGTCCCCATTTCATTCTCAGAAGTGTCCTGTTTGGATGATAACTTATATAACCATACTAAGATTCTGGGAAACTAAGTTCGTTCTCCCCACACAAAGCCAATGGGGTTGTTTGAGTGGTTTGTGCTAGTGCATACCAGTCTTTATCCTGGTGATTAGCTAACTCTGTTTCTCCCTTCTGCTGTGGAGGATTAACCCATCCCTAACCCTTGCATTCCAAAGGCTCTGAGTGCCCCACCTTTTCTGGTCTTCTTCACATTTCTAACCTTCCTCACTAACGAGTTTTATCAGAAAGTGGATCCTAGGTATATTGAACAAGTAAAGACTCTGGCCTGCATTCACATCTAGCCAAGAAACCTCAGGGATGACATTTTCTGCTTTACCGAAGCGAAGCAGCCTTATTCTATACCAGGCCAAATGCCTTCCTCAGTGCACAGATGATATTGAGGCAGTTATTGTGTGGTTTTATGCCTCAGATCCTTTATTTGTAAATCTGAAAGAAGACTAATAGCTTTAAAGTATTTTGAGAATCTCAAAGCTCAGAAGATTATAAATAACAAAAGATATTTTTTTTCTCATCTAAAATGGCAGCACAGATACTGCGGTTACTTACTTAATAGATAGCGTGTGTTCCCTGGGCCATTTGCAGCTGATGGGTTTTTTCCAGTGCTCTATTTATAGAGCTAGGTCAGAAATATCACTTCCGTTGGAACTTGACCTACAGACCATTGTCAATTTTAAAAACCTGAGGAAGTAGAGTGCACACTAAATACAGCTGGTTCACAGGTTCAGTTAATGAACCACAAACCCCCAAGAAAATTAATTTTGCTGGGGGATAGATGTCTGAGCCTGTCCCAGTCTCTTTTATATATACCTTTGCACTGTGGCCTCATGGAGCTTGTCAGCCATCTTGAATCCTTACTCCAGAAATAGCCTGTCCTAAGCAGACTTCTTTCCTTTTTATACCCCATTCATCCTCTTCAACATTGCTTGCTGAAATTTTGGCTTTCTGCATCAAATAAAATAAAAGCTGATGATAACAGAGGTAACTTAGGCCACTGAGAAATTTAGGAAAAAGCAGATTTAAAGATTTCCCTACTTCGTCTTTCTGTTGGAGCTAACCAAGATTCTCAGTCACTTCCCCAGTTCAAATGAATGACTCAACAACAACAAAATATATGCTATAGTTCAGCAACTTCCATGGGCTTGGTTTTAAACAGGAGAAACTGAATTTAATGGGTGATAATCCCCTTTTAATCCCTACTCTCTCACTCAGATTCCCATCTTTAAGCTTTGTTATTATGAAGTTGTGTTTGCCAGGACTTGGCCACTGGCCATCACAAGTTTACCCATCATAAGGTTTTAGTACGTAGGATAGGCTAAGAAAATCCCTAGTCAGGAGGGAAATCTACTCTTAGAAAAAGGACCACATGTCTGTACTCTCCTCAGGCTTAAATGGGTGCTAGTTAGGGTATAGCCATTCAAAGATTGCACATGGAGTAGAACATTTTCAAACTTTCTGGAAAAAGTGAAGTCCAGAATGAGGAACTAATTTCTTGTCATTAAAATGCCATAGATACAAAGCTCTTAGCATAGGCAGAAACTTTTGAGATCATTTCCAACAACCCATTGTCATGGGTTAGGAAACTGAGGCTCAGAGAGGTGAAGTGATTGCTCATTGCTGAGGCCTACCCTTATGTTATTTGTTACGTCACTCTCCTGCTTCCCCCTGGTCTCATTAATTAAATTCAGAAATAGAACTCCGGGGTCCTGCCTTGTAGCCAGCAGCTGACCATATGTTGTCATGCATTATACAGAACATGCTTTAGGATGTGAGGACAAAGATAAGAAAGAGACTTAATTCTGATGTAACATGCCATCTCTTTCCTGAACTTATTTCAGTTCTGAAAAATTTATAGATTCCTTCCTTCCTTCCTTCCTTCCCTCCTTCCTTCCTTCCTTCTTTCCCTCCCTCCCTCCTTCTTTTCTTTCTTTCTTTTCCTTTCTTTCTTCCTTTCTTCCTTTCTTCCTTTTTCTTCCTTTCTTCCTTTCTTCCTTTCTTTCTCTCTTTCTTTCTTTCTTTCTCTCTCTCTCTCTCTCTCTCTCTCTCTCTCTTTCTTTCTTTCTTTCTTTCTTTCTTTCTTTCTTTCTTTCCTTCTTTCTTTCCCTGTCCTGTCCTGTCCTGTCCTGTCCTGTCACTCAATAAGTTGCCTTTTATCTAAAGGAACAGGAGGGACCAATGTTCAGAATATCCAGCCCTCTTAGGCCATGAATTTTTCCTCCCCACCCTCCCTGTTCTTGGAATCAGTGCTTTGTTTATACTTTCATTATTTTTAACATGGAAAAGTCTTTTAAAGTTGATCCTTTTGCTAGAGGACAGACACTTTTATGTTATGTACTGGAGATTCAGTTTGACCTCCCAGAAATGCTTAGCATAGGAGTCATAAATTGAAATGTTTTCAAAGAAGGAGCTTCCTCATTGAAGGCCCCTCAACAGGCCTCTTCTAGATACTGACACCGGTTGGTACCAGAGGCCCATTACTTTTTTGGAAATCAAGGCTACATAGCAACCTGATTATCCTCCTCCAGGCCGATTGCACAAGACCAATGCCCTGTGTGCAAAACAGAGAGACAGACAGCCCCTGGCCTTGTGAGAAATTATCTTCATAACTAACTCCCTCTCCAAAGCAGTGGGGAACTGGATCCAACAGATAGTGTTCATGAAAGATACTCCAGAATCCAAGTTCTGTCGTTTTAACCATTTCATTCCTGAGCTTTCCTAGCTTACCTCATTGTTAGCAAAATTTAAAAATGTAGAAGATGATAATTAAGCTTTCTTTCTCCCTAGAATTTCATCATCAGGTTTGATCATCATTGTACATATCAAATATTTTCATCTAAGAGTCACCAAGAGCCTTTGTTTGCCTAGAGGCAGGAATTATTATTCACATTTTACAGATGGATAGGCCATCACATGGAAAGAAAACTTGCTTTGACTTACCTAAAAGAGTCTCAGAGAGTGGAGAACGAATGTTCCCACTGTCTGTTTTAGAGAGACCTGACTTCACTGTAAACAGATTTTCTCCATGTAGCTTACCCGAATACTTCTACAAGCTCAATCCTGTGACGATGAAAAAATCCCCAATAATGAAAATATTTTCAAAGCCTAGTCCACTTATTTGATTTTTCTATTTGTATTGAAACCAACCAAATTCCAGTACAATGAAGTCATACTGCCTTGGCAGGCCTAAATGTCAGAGTCATCAAAAAGGAGAGAGGGGAAAAGTGCCCTAATTTTTAGAACTTCCGCTTAAAGTGAGCATAGAAAAGATTCACTTATCTATTTCCTGACCAATTAGGTCATTGGGCAGGAAATCACCTTTTTTGAAAGGCCAGTAAGCAGATTCCTTCTACCTTTAATGTCCCATAAACAGCATTAATGATTATTTATGCCAGCCCTCTCATAGAAACATTTGAAAATCAGAAGACATGAGGCCACTGGATTTTCTAGTTGAAAATAAAGTTACAAATTTATAGTAACTGACAGGCTCCCCACCTCCCTCTCTCCCACTTCTCTCTCAAGTAATCCTACCACCTATAACCACCCTTCAGTTGTTTTCCCATATTTGAGATCCTATTAAATGAAATAGCTTTCCAATGCTGACCAGAGTTTTAAGCCTCCAACCAGAGAAGGTCAGTTTCAGACTACCTGATTTACATGAATCAGGTGCTGGGCCAGTTGAGGGAGATTAAATAACTTGCCAAGCCAGGGCACGCATTGTCTTTCTGGAAACCCCTTGCCCTGGGTTATCATGAACATCAGAACAGAGGAAGCTGATTGTGGAGCCTGCATGACATGCAGATTCAGATGAGTGATGAGATGCTCACACTACGTCTCCATCAGTGTCTCCCCAGAGACAGGCCTTCAGGCTCTTCAGGCCCCTCCTAAAGCCCCCCTGGGCTGGCAGAATTGCAGTCTGATTGACATAATGAGCCTGGAGAAGGCTGATTAGGGTAATGGCGAAGATGGTCTGCCTGGTTTGTGCCCCGGCTCTGCATTAACCAACGACATGACCTTGGGAGCGTTACTTAATCTCTCACAGCCTTAGTTTGTCAATAGGGGTGATGATATTACCTACCTCATAGGTGGTTGTGGGGATCAGAAAAGATATAACTAAGATATGAAACTCAAACAAGATGTAAGCTCTCCTTATATATAGGGCTCACCTAGTGCCTCTCTTCTAGTGCTTTAAAAAGATTGTCTTTTCTTATCATTAACTTTCAAGGCCTCCTGTTACTGCTCTTGTGGTGGCGTAATGTTTGTAAGCATTCCTGAATCTTCTAGATTTTCTCAAGCCACTCATTCAGATTCCATTAGAAACTTTTCCGTGGTCATTTGCACTTGTTGCCTTTAGTCAGGACCCGAGCTTACCTGTCCAGAAAGCAGCCAGTATATGGAAAGTAGATGGATGCTCTCTTATACTGGCTTAGGGGCATAGCATTCTTTAAATAGTCACCACTGGCCAAATGTGGCTCTGACCCCTGATAACATCTTCCAGAACCTGGGAAGTGCCTATCATTTTATTGTCAAAAAAATGTTTTTTGAGTGCTTAGCTAATCAACAACTCGTAATTATTCTCAAGTAGCTGTCTTGTGGCAAACTTGGAAGTTCAACCTTACTTCATCCTGTCACTTAGCAGGCACTTAGCAGGCTTCGGCAGTTTGCTTGAAAATTGTAAAAATGCCATTAAGTTTAGCTTAAGCTAGATAAAATTAAGAATGTGAATCTGCTGCTAAAAAGAATATATAGTAACATGGCTCAAAATTTAGTAGGAATAACTTACTATTTGATCAGTATTTATTATCTTCTGTGTGTCAATGACACAGGATGATTGAGGCATAAGTTAAGTGATTCGGACATACTAGCATGAATCAGGCATGGATTTGACCCTTTTAAAAGTATGTATCAGAAGACGGTGGAATGGCATGAGTGAAATAAAGTGTTATGGGAGTCTAGAGGAGGAAGATGTTATGTCTGTGATGGCCAAGGAAATGGCACGCAGGAAGTGGTATCAAAGATGACATATGGACCGAAAGGCATTTCAGGTATGGAGGGGACATGGGAAAGAAGTGATTGAATTGGAGCAAAGTCTATTTGAAGTGGAATGGAGGGAAGCAGTGTAGAAAGGCAGATCAGGCACAGGCTAGAAGAGCCTTGAATGCCAATCTGGGGAATTTAAAACTATCTGTGGGCACTGGGAGCCATTGAAAGTTTTTGAGCATGCTGATCAGAAGTGGCAGGGCAATGTGCTTAGATGTGTACTTGGAGAGGTTAATCAGGCAGAAGAAGAGAATGGACTTTAGTGGGGAGGATCTGACAGCAGCATAGACAGCAATTAGAAAGCTCTAGGAGCCACCCTCAGGTGAAAGCTAATGTGGGCCTGATCTAAGGTTGGGATAGTAGGAATGGAAGGTAGGGAATGGATATAGGGGAGATTTTACAGCTAAATCAGTAGAACATCACAATTTATTGGAACTGAGAAGCATGGGAGAAGGAGAAATTTAAAAATGGAACTGAGGCTCGGAACCAGATTAACTAGAAGGCCAAAGAAAGAGACAAAGAAGGAAGAGTAAGTTACATGAGAAGATGTGAGCTTGATTTGAAGATACTGAAATTAATAGCGCTGCGATTCATTACATCAGTCTTGCAGTTCTTGTTAAAAATGGAGGAAAGGTGCCGAAGCCAGTCACAGATTGAGACAAAGGCTACAAAATCATCCACATCAGGGTGACATCCTTGTCAACAGTGAGGACATCCATATGGAGCAGGTGTTGCAAGTGTGGTGGGAATGAGTCATACCATATATGGCTCATAATTATGTTCATTTGTGTGTTTTTAAAATTTTTTAAATTAAATTAACGTTTTAAGATCAGGAGGTTGTACTTTTTAAGACATGGCTTCTCTTTTCAAAATCAAAAGATGTGGCTATGAGCTCATTCTGTCACATGATAGCAATAGCTGGAACGAGACAAGGTCTGCAGCCTTGAGGTCATGGATGGATTGTCTAATTCAACACAGTCTCCACTACTCCCCATCATCTCCTAATACTTAATATTAAGCACAAAGCAGAGTAATGGTTGCCTAGGGCTGGTGGGCAGGAAAGAGGGGCTTGAGGCCTATATAGTTAAGGGGTATGGGATTCCTTTTTGAGGCAATGAAGTATTCTAAAGTTGATTGTAGTGATGCTTGAACAACTGTGAATATAGTAAAAACCATTGAACTGTATACTTCGGGTGGATTGCATGATGTGTGAATTATCTCAGAAAAGCTGTTTTACAAAAATGCAAAAAAGAAAAGAACAATCAGTTGCTATTGCCTTTGCAGGGTTGGTTTTCTTCTAATAGAAAATATTTCTCTGTTAATATGTCTCTGTCATACTGGGGAAGATGAAAGACAAGAGGGTTATATATTTCAAGAAGAATGGAAGACAGTGTATCTGTTTGTGGTAATAAAGAATTCCTGCATTTTAATATGCAAACACTTGACCTCTTTATTAATACACATTATCTTCCTAGCCACTGAAGGCATTTCGGTGGTAGGAGAAAACTTGGTCATGGCCCAGCCCCTGAGGTCCACCCACAACTAGGAAGAAATAGAGAAGAGAAGCAGAGAAGGAAAAGAATACTCCACATGGTCCAGAAAGCAGTATGTCGAAGGAGGGAGAAGCTTGATCAACTGCTGACAAGAGGTCTAGGAGGATGGGGACAGGAGGTTACGGGAGACCATCTAGTGAGAAAGCTTAGAGAAGTGGGACCAGAGAGAGACACAGGCACAGATGACAAAGTGCCCTGGGTGCATTGTTCAGGAGTTAGTCTTTCCTCTCAGTACAGAGGGCTGCTGCTGGAGGAGGTTAAGTAAGGGAGTGATGCGATCACATGAGCACAGTCTAGATCATGTGTTTTCCAATTAGTTTGTGTATGTTTTGATTTATGTTCATGATGAAGCAAGGTCACCCTAAACTTTATCCTTCCCTATGCTAAATTCTTCGTTCTGAAATTTTCAGGCTTGTTGAGGTCCCAGTTCTTGGTTTCTATCTAATTCATTCCTGTACCTGCTTGAACCAGAGAAAATGTATGGTTGGTGTTATCTAACCCAGGGGCTTTCAACCTCAGCACTGTTATGTTTGGGGCTGGATAACTCTTTGTTATGGGGACCTGTCCTGTGTCTTGCGGGGTGTTTAGCAGCATCGCCAGCCTCTGCCCTCTAGATGCCAGTAGCTCTTCCACTGAGACATTGCCAACAAAATCACCTCCAGCCTAGAACCTCAGACCCACATTCATCTGCCATAATATTTGGGCCCAGGGGTGTAAGGCCATGCAAAGCCATCCTGAAAGATGACTGGTCTACAAAAGAAGACCAATTCCTACTCTAGACTGAGGGGTGAAAATCAGATGATACAGTAGGCAGGCAATGAATGAGAAAAGCTCAAGACTTCATGTTGATTTAGCTAATTCAGTGGACTTCAGCCTCTCTGTTCTTAGTCTCCTCATTAAAAAGAGATGGCATCTTGTGGATACAGGGCAAATGAGATGTCTCACTCTGCCCCCAACTAGGGCTAAGATTCCTCCCATGGCCCAGGGCCAAAGTGGGCACAGAAATTCAGAGGAGACCTCAGGATGTGCCAGATATGATGGGGGACTGGCTTCTAAGTGGTGAGACTCATGGGCCTGCCTCTAAGAAGGAACAAGAGGAGGAGAACAGGAATAGTTTCTTTCTGGTGACATTAAGAGAGATCCGCAAAGCTCTGGGGATGTAAGGCAGTAGCTGTAGCTCAACCTGGAATAGACTAGAAACTCAGATGAATACTTCAGATCCTCCCCTTTATAGGAAAGTCTTAGAAGATGAAAGGATGTTTCTCTGGGGATAAGGATGTCTAAAACAGTTGAGACATGAAATGGTTAGATCTTCCAGAGTGCTCTTCTGGGAGGTGTGTGTGCAGGGGTTGGAAGGGCAAAGGAATTTTATATACATATTCCACCATTTCTACATCGATTAGGAAAATTGAGTTAAGACTCTTGTCAAGCTAAAAAAAGTCTTACAACTGTTAAACTAAGACTATTTCATATCTGGCTCTTATTCTATGTAGTAGCGTTATGCCTTTCTACTGTGGATGTTGAGTGGCTCGATTTATTATTAGCAATGGCTCCAAGCTGCCTTGCATGCAACCTCTCACTGATCTATAACTCTGTTATCTTTTAGCCCAGTGGTGGTCGCTTTGGCTGAGGCTGAAGGAAACTCATGCTGGTTTTTATTTTTAGTCTCATGTTCCTTAACCCCTCTCCTTCTTCTCTAATTTGTCAGCTTTTGTGGTCATGAGCTGAGCCCCCCAGTCGTCTCTAAGCAATGAGCGATGACTGGACTTTTGTTTATGTGAAACACCATTACAAGAAAGGGCATTCATAGTCATGGCTTTGCCCTGTTTCATTTCAGGCACTTGTGGATCCAGCTGTGTGATGGCTGCCCTAGGAAACACCTGGAGTCACAGTGTGAACACGAGGCTGATTTTCCAGTACCTTGGTTCAGAGAGAAGACAGGTGAGTGCTTTGACAATGTAGTCTGACTGTCAAGGTCATCAGAGAACAAGATGTATTTAGCAATGTGAGTGTTCATCTTCTGAAAGCATTGGCCACGTTGTCTGTCCTGGGCCAACACTGTCGAGGGTTGGTAAAGAAACCAACATGCCCACCTGCCCTGATAGCTCTTATAATGAAGTGGGAAAGAAGCCGCTCACAGGAAACTATATGTAAGAATAGAGCCCATAGAGTTCATGTGCTTCCTGATATTTGCCAGTGGCTTGTAAGTGACCAAGGTCCACCACACCTCTAAGGGGTCTCAAACTCTACCATCTCTAAAAGGTGAATGATCATTTCACTTAGCTGGTGTTTGTTGAGGACTAGATAATTTGTGTACAAATTAAATAGGGATGGTGCTTTTTCTTGAGGTTAGTATGCTTTGAAAACTGTAGGCCAGACAGATTCTGCCACGTGATTAAACCACTCCCCAGACCCTGGTTACTTGTGCGTTAACTCCTAAGCCAATAGGTTCTAGGACTGAAAGATGCCAGAGAGACCCCCAAAAGGATGATAGCTCTCTCAGAGCTCTCTGTGTATGGTTTCAGTCCTGGCCTCGAGTGAGAATTCCCCACCTTCCTTCCAGAAAGGTTACTTTCTACCCCCTTCTTAATCTTCTCTTTCACTCTGAAGAGAGGGACACCACAGTCTGACCCCTTTGGTCAAATGTTTCATAATTAGGGAACTTATTTTCCCCAGTGTCTAACGTCAGCTTTATTCTGTGGTGTAGACCAGGTTCTAGCATGACCTCTCCCACAAGCAGGAGGAGGAAGAAGACAGGGCGATTGTTCCGATTTGCTGGATGGGGCAGAATTCAGAACCCAGATTTCCCCATCTTGCTGAATATACTACAATCCAAGTTATTAACTAAAGAGGCATGAAATATCATGCTGGTGGTCCTTTCTGAGGGAGGTGGCAGGGAGCTTGCCCTTTACCTGCATTAGGTAAATTGGCTCTCTTTCAGGGAGTCAGGAATCATCAGAAACAGACATGAGCCTTTGCCTGTTCCAGACATAACTTTCCGAGTGCCCTTGGTTACAGACCAGAGGATTCTTCTTGGTGTGCTTGGGACTGTGTAAATAACATTCCAGCTTGATGATTGAGTCAGCCATGTTCTGAGAAGATGGAGCTGCTTGTTTTCATTTAGGGGAACATTCTTAAGTTTTCAGGCCCTGGCGTGCTCATTACCTCAGCAATACCTTTTCCCTGATGATTCAAGTATCCTGGGTTCGGGATCCATTACTTCTCTTTTCAGTGGAATGTATCCAAGGATGTTCTTGTAGAACCTAATGACCTTTGGTTTGTACCCTAGATTATAAATTATGTTACGTAAACCCAGTTTGCAGCTATCAGGGATATCATTAAGGATTGTCAAGTGCTGCTACCTAAACTCTTATTTGAGGAAGCAGAATTCCTTGTGAATCAGTGTTCCATCCATTCACTTTCATGGATCTTTAACCCCTCTCCTTGACAATGTGTAGTTTGTCTCTGTTTTAGGTTTTAGATAGCACACTGAGTTGGTGATATAGTCTATTATTTGTGGTATCATGGATTCCAGGCTCCCAGATCCTTGTTTTTACCAATTCTAGCTAGTATTTATTAGTAAATAAAGAAGTTAGAGCCATATTCTTCTTTTCCTTTTGTTTTAATAAAATAGCCAGTCGTTTCCATGTTTTTAATGTCAACAGGAAGTGGCTGGAAGGACAAATGCTACCATTTTATGTCTCTTTGGTAACTGCAGGGTTTTGG
The DNA here is from genome assembly GCA_017311185.1 of Proteles cristata cristata. NCBI lineage: Eukaryota > Metazoa > Chordata > Mammalia > Carnivora > Hyaenidae > Proteles > Proteles cristata. The sequence goes on along the minus strand of JAESUZ010003149.1, from coordinate 352,038 downwards.
TGGTCCTCAATTCTTGGCTCATAAGGTCAAATACAGGCCACCAGTCATAAGAACAAGGAGCACAGTATGGCTGGATCAGTGACAGTCTATCAACTCATATCCTATCAAATGAGTCAGTGATGTTATCTTAATCTACAAAGAACAACATGTTGCTCTCATTGCTAATCAATCAAGAGTTAAATGCTTTTGAATCATGTTTTTACACACTATTTAGTAAAATATGTAAATAAAACAGTAAAATATAATAAAATGCTGTAGCAAAGTAAAATATGACCAGTGTTAAAATGGCCAATCCAGGCAAAAGAACTTACACTTAATTAATCTCTAGAAATGTGCATGCCTTTGGGGAACAGTCCTTCAGTTTGTGGCCTAATAACTAGGATAAAATTTGATATAGAAAATATCTCTCTCTCTGATGAACTTATCTTACATTAGTAGAAGGTGTGCATCATGCAACCTTGAGCCTTTCCTGTGGTCTTACTTCATGACAAAGTAGAGAAACCATATAAAGATAAATCTTTTCTGGGATCTTTGCACAAAACAGTAGCTTCCACTAGTCTTTAAGGCAAATGTTCCAAATAGTACTTCCTTATACACTACTTAGTAGGAGAACATGCCCAGATCATTCTAGCATTGGCAGATCTATGGAACACCAGCTACCAGGAGAAGACACCAGGTATAGCTTCCCCAATCCCCACCAAGGCACAGAGGCCACTACACCAAGGGATCAAGGACACGGAATGAGGATTATGTTTTATCCCGTTTCTATGACATTGAGCTCTACACCAGGGCTCTCGAATTTGAGGCTTAGTCTGAGATCACAGGGCTGGAAGGAGGTCAGGTCAAGCTGAGCGGCTCTGCGAGCCGATTAAACCAAGAGCTGAATTGTAAAGTCCAAGGGAAGGAGTCCTCCCTGGCTGATTATTTTCTTTACACCCTGGAAACTTGGTAAAATTATATAACCAAGAAAGAAATCTCCTTATCAGGGCACAAGCCAAGTTAATTCTCTTGTTTATTCTGCTTCAGTGTTTGCAAAAACCCTCTTAAGAAACTGGGAAACATTTTCTTTTGGACTAATTTAGTTTTTTTTCCATTTGACTTTTATTTACTCTTTTTCGAGTCGGCTTCAATCCTGCCCCACCCTTTTTGCAACATTTTTATTCTTAACAAAGACATGTCCTTAAAGTAGAATTAAAATGGCTTTTATTAGGGTTCCCCCCCCTTTTAGTATTTTGGTCTTTTTTTTTTTTTAATAATCAAAAATATGTTTTTGGTCCACCATGTGCATGATGTGGGAATGCAAAGAGGAAGATACAGTTCCTGCCTTCAAGTCTCTGGCCTCATATGAGAGCTGGTCCATGTGTGTATACACTCATAAATAATCAAAGCAAAGTGCAGGAGTTAAAGAACAAACTAATATTGAAGTGCTGTCACAAGGCAGTGTTTGATTTGTTACCTAATAAGCGGTGAAAATGGTACCTGCTTTGAATCCAGAGCAAGATAAACTCATCAGAGGCATATTAGTTTTTTTAGAAGGTGGGTCTTGAGTATCACTTTAAATCAGTGTTTCTCAAGCCTGGCTGCACTTTAGACTCATCATGGGAGCATTTACTAAATAGCAATGCCAGAGCCCCACCCTGACTAATTAAATCAAAATCTGTGCCGATGGGGACGGGCACAACTGTTTACTTTATCCATAAAGCTCCCCCAAGTGATTCTACTGTGCAGGCAAGGCTGAAAACCAGCGCCTTAAATAGATAAATGTATGTTACCGAGAAAAGAAAGGGAAGATTTGGGGTGAAGAGAAACAGCAAAAGAAGGCAAATCACACATTCAGAAGACATAGGTTGGGTTTGGCCCTGTCACAAAAGCAGAGGGTCTGTGCCATCATTTATTTGACAAGCCTTTATTTAATTACCGCTTCCCTGCTAGTCACCATGTAAGATGCCGGAGATTCAAAATAGAAGTAAGTTGATGCCCTGAAGTTGTTCACAATCTACCGGGGGAAGGAGGTGAATGTGGAAATGGTACATGCTGCATGGCCATGATGGGTTTGGTGAGCTTGGAGGAGAGGGCGGGCCCCACTGCAGAGGAAGGTTCTTTGGGGGTTGTTGAGGCCACAGCATGTACAACGGATTGGCTGAGACCTTCCTTCAGGAGGCCCTCAAAGTGACCAAGCGGGCTGCCCTGAGGGGCTGGAAAAGGTGAAGTAAGGGTGGTAATACTTGAAAGGAAGATGAAAAACTTGATGAAATATTTATACTATTTCTCATCAAATCATCATGAAGTCCATTCCTACGAACGATATATGGGGGTTATGTAAACTTTCCAGTGCCCCAGAAGTAATGAAATAAATTAATCCCAACTAAAGCTTCACACCCTCTTGATGAAATAGTATGAGTCTCTCATTTCAACAAACTGGGAAGAGGTGACTTTTTCATACAGGAGGTTTATTTAAAAGGATTTTACAGGGGTGCCTAGGTGGCTCAGTCAGGCGTCCAACCTTGGCTCAGGTCATGATCTCATAGTTCACAGGTTTGAGTCCCTCATCAGGCTCTGTGCTGACAGCTCAGAGCCTGGAACCTGCTTCAGATTCTGTGTCTCCCTCTCTCCCCCTCCCCTGCTCATACTTTGTCTCTCAAAAATAAATAAATGTTAAAAAAATTTTTAAGGATTTTATAATATTTTCATCCTTTATTTAGAAGTCACCTGGAAATAAAGAACACTTGAGGGAAGGGGCACCTGGGTGGTTCAGTTGGGTTAAACATCTGACTCAGTTTCTGCTCAGGTCATGACCTCATCGTTTCGTGAGTTGGAGCCCTGCATCGGGCTCTACACTGACAGTGCAGAGACTGCTTGGGATTCTCCCTCTCTCTCTCTCTTTCTCTTTCTCCCTGTCTCTCTGCCCCTCCCCCACTCATGCTGTCTCTGTCTTAAGTAAACTTAAAATATTTTTTTTAAAAAAGAACACTTGAGGGAAGAGCCTAAGGTACCCAGTAAATTATTGAGGAGACCAATCCTACTACTCAGGCTCCTGATCCTTACTGGAATCCTTAGGTTTTTCTCAAGGTTCCAGGTTGTTTTGCATCTTGGAAGTATTTAGTGTCTCCTTTCTGGTGATATAATTCTCTCAGTATCCATTTTGCGTTTTAAAAGACTCAAACACCATCACTGTGAAGACTTCCTGACACCCAGCCTTAATCAGCCTGCTTTTCCTCCGTTTTGCCCACAGATGCACTTAATACTTGTCTCTGTTCTTGCATGAGTGAAACCCAGATTGTCAGCTCCTTGAGCACTGTGACTGAATATTATTTGTGTACCCTCAGGGGCAGAACAACGTTTGACACTTATACAGTCAATACATTTATTCTGAAAATGAGAGAGAGAGAGAGAAACTCCCCATATCCATATGTGAACCCAGTCTTAAGGAAGAAGGCCGTATAGCTTATTTGGAATCACTCCTGCCCATAAGAATTGAGTTTTGCAGCTTAATATTTCCCTTAAAGTCTCAGTGATTGTCAATTAGCAAGGTTGGCGTCAGACCTTGACAATTATAGCAGATACTTAAAAAGAAGTGCTATATGAATACTGAATATAGGAATATCTTTTTGTGGAACCAGCCTGCTGGGGGCTATGGGAGAGAAGGAGCCAGGCTTCCTTTGAAATCCTGGTTGGAATTCCACTGTGTAAGCACACCAGAGCCCTAAACATAGACCCAGACTGAGTGAGGGAGAGGAGTTCTGCAGCTGCTTTCAGGGAATGAGCAGCATGAGGCCTTCGACTCAGGGGAAGGATAAGAAATCTTTGTTGCCTTCTTCCACGAGGCATGAGTTCTGCTATCTGTACTTGGATAGGCTTAATGGAGGGCTGACTAACGAAAAGATGAGAAATCTTTTCTCTCTGATAGGCTGAAGGGTAGGTTTGGGGCTAGAATGTCGGGCATACCATCATATTCACCCGAAGAAGGACACTGAAGAGGATGTTTTACCTCATGGAATCAGTTTTATGTCTTGCTACTACTCACAGATTCCTCCAAAGAGGATTTCGAGCTTAGTTGCCTTCACTCAAAAATGAACCCCTTCTCTTTGTAAAATGTTCCAGGTCATCGTGTTTGTTCTGTGTCTTTCTATCTCAGCCTGTCTGCTGTTTTCAGGCAAAGAGGACATGGAGGGCAGGAGACCAGTGTGTGTGTGTGCGTGTGTGTGTGTGTGTGTGTGTGTGTGTGTGTGTGTGTGTGTGTGTGCGGGTGTGGGGGTGTGTGTATGCAGCCAGAAGAGAAGTTCAGCTGCAGGGGTGGGAGAAATTTCTTTTTCAGCATAAACAGCAAAGGGAACATAGAATCCCAGCCAAGTATATTGCCTTGGGTATAAATGTTCCATCCCTTTTCAGAGCTGCTCAAGTATGAAATCTACCCCTCTGCCCACACTCTTCCATCAGAAGTGCTCTAACAGGTATTGGGCAGATTGGGGAAATGTACAAAAGCAGAACCCAGAATGGTGACTTTTGGAAGGACTATTTTTTTTTTTCAGGTCACCAGGCAAATGTATTAAAATCTGAGGAAATCCTACCTTAAAGTACACAGCAACAGCAAATGAATGCAGTCAGAGAGAGCCTAAAGGCAGGCTCCATCTGAGAAAGGACAACATAGACACCCAAGGGGACACTTCCTGTTTCTGTCTCCACAGTTGAGATAAGAATATCAATGCCTCCATCACCACCTACCAAAAAAACCAAACCCCATTGGATCGCTCTGAAAAAAAGTCAACATATTCTAAAATACCACTACTTCTGAATGGGCTCAAGTAGAGAAAACTTTCCCTTGAAGGAATTCCACTGGAAATTGGCAGTTAAAAATTCACTAGTACAGTTGCTGCCATGCTTCTGATGGGGATCTCCCTGGACCATGATAGACAATGTACCTTTGCTGAGGGGCAAAGTCAGTTTTTCCTAGGAGATTTTGAGCCACATGGAATCGAGGAAATTTAAAATCAGAATCAAAACAAAACAAGGCAGGAGACCATCGTAGGGTTTTAAATGTCATTTTTTAGCAAATAGAGTTATAAAAGTAAGTGTTATCATTTCCAAAAGGAAAAGTTACTTGAACACCAAAAAATAGAAAAGACATTATTTATGAATAAAGAATACTACTGTAAATCAAAAAAATCTGTTTTCATGGTGTAATTACTACATATCCTTTTTCTCTCTTTGAGGAACACCACCTCTGACCATCAGGGGCTGAGTGACTGTTCCTCTCACAGAGTGTTTAGGTGACTTTCCCTTTACTGAGCCACTCATCTTCCCAGTATTTTATCACCTCTGTCATTCTCCTCTAGCTCTGACTGGTTTTAGTTTTACACACTGTCTGGTACCAAATCCCCTTATGCAGTGGCCCTCCCAGCTGTAACTCCCTAAGTAAGTAAACCAGGGCAAATATGTGAATGAGAGATTTTCAGAGAAATCTCAGCTGTTGCAGGAAGTGGAAGAGACACAGGGCTTTGGAACCAAACTGAAGACCTTGTTGTCGGCTAGGGAAGAGAAGTGTTTTCAGTTGGGAAACAACATAGGAAATAGCTATGAGATCTCTTGGACAAGGCAGTGACCTGGGAGTCAAGGACACTGAAATGTATTTGGCTCATTTGAGAATGAAGGTTGGACAGGATGTTGTATTTTGGCTTTGGTTAGCTATGACTGAGAAGAAAATGGGGCAACTTCTTGGGTTAGGAAAAGCAAAGGGGAGAGAAGGATTCAAGAGCTACATAAACTATAAACTGATTTACAAATGAACCAGTGTTTCACTTAGAACAAAGACATTTAGGATACAACAATGTCCCGTCTGAGATTGCCTCCTAGAAATTATCTTATCCTGTGAATCGCAACTACAGCAAGCCTAAGAATCGCAGGTGCTTGTTACTGATGGTTCCTAGGCCCCACCCCAGTGACCCTTCAGCAAGAGCAAGCACTTCTGGTGCTTCTCACAAGGGTGGTCCTCAGAACTAAACTGTATTCTAGCCATTTCATTTTACAGATGGGGGTAAGCAGTTTGAGGTTAAGTGACTTACTCAGGGTCACACAGCTAGTAAGTAGCAGAAATGGAACTGGAATTAAATTCTCCTAATTACTAATCTGTTGGCTATTTTCACTTTGCTGACTTTTAATAGGAAAATTTTGGGTGAAAATGTCCCCTAGCCCAATCAAATTACTGGGTTTGCAGGCAAGTAGTATTTATATCCTCTAAAACTTTCAGTGGCTTATAAAAAGGTTCTACAGAATTCTGCAAAAAAAAAAAAAAACTATAAAAAAGCATCATCCCACCCCACATTGCGATGAGTTATCAGATGAAGGTCAGCATTTTAAGCTCTTTGGTGCAGACATGTGAATACTTGACTTCTTCTAAGTCAGACTTCACAGTAAGCATGGACTTCCCAGCTGAATGACTCTTTATAGACAACATCCTGCCAACAAGGCTGTCCCTCTCCCACAAATGGTCACTTGTGCTCATGGAGGGTCACCCTTAGTCTTGAGTTTCCTGTTGCCTATCTCATAGGCTAAAGGTATATGCTGGCTTGGAGTTTTCTGGTCTTTTGTTTGCCTGGTTTTCTCAGCATGAGAAAAGCTTTGTGATTATTTTTTAATCTTTTCAACTTTATTTTGCAAAAGTCAGAGTGGAACAAAGGAAAGGTGGCAGCCAGTGTGGAGACCTGCCTTCTGCCATCTCAGGGTCCCCAGTTTGGTAGTGAAGAGCATCCTTGCTCAGATCCAGTGCTCCCACCAACACTAATGTAAAGCTCTTTTCATTGCCTCGGAAGGGAAGGGGGTTAGTCTTTATTGCTTACTGATGGTTACAGGCAACATGTTTGATCTTTTTACCTGCATTTTTTTTGCATGGATCCCCCCAACATAGACTTTAACACAGACCATACAGTCTTCTTTTTACAAATAGAGAAACTGAGCAAAGAAGATAAATAACTTGTATTCAATAGTAGTATCAAGACGTGAAACCAAGTTTGTTTAACTTCTTTTTTTTTTTAAATGTTTTGTTTATTTCTGAGAGAGAGACAGCGTGAGCAGGGGAGGGTCAGAGGGAGAGAGAGACACAGAATCTGAAACAGGATCCAGGCTCTGAGCTATCAGCACAGAGCCGGACGTGGGGCTCGAACCCATGAACCGTGAGATCATGACCTAAGCCGAAGTCGGACGCTTAACTGACTGAGCCACCCAGGCGCCCCCAAGTTTGTTTAACTTCTAAGCCTAAGTCTTTTCTTAGACTTAGACTTTTCTAAGACTATACCATGTCCTCTGAGATGTAGGTGCTTTTTTTTTTTAATTTAGGAATCAAATGAGGTGCTGGAAAGTGAGGCCTTGCCTTAGTGATGATTCTTTTGGCTTGCAATGAATGATCCTTATTATCTTTCTCTCCAAATTTTCCCCAAGGATGACTGCCTCTAGAATGTCATTTAGCTTACCTCCAAAGCTTACTGAATTACATATTCAAACAACACCTCCCACCCTGGGGCCAGGGACATCAGAAAGGAGATGATGAGCTGCTTTGTGCTTTCTTTCCTCTTGCTCTTGCCATTATTTGGCTGAGAAACCCTCCTGGCATGTGACTGTGATTCAGAACTGCTCCTTGCCCTGTCTGTGTGTGTGATTTGTATAGCACAGCTTGTCACACATGTGGCTGAAGCAGATCCAGCCTGGAGAATTCATCATGTGGTTGCTGCTGCCAGGGGAGTATGCCTGCCCAAGCGGTGCACTGCCCAGGCCTGTGGTCTCTGCTTCTCCCCGGGGTCTACTGGGGCTGAGAGGGTCATAACTTGGGACAGTGCTGGTTTGTACTTCAGCCTGATTGGGGCAGTAGTTGCGGTGGGGCTTCAGACTCTTCTAAAATCATAATGGCTTATGAAATTAGATATAGTGGGATGGGAAGCAAAGGATTTACACGATGGAAGTGTGAAGAAAAGCAAATCAAATATATCTCTAGGATTCAGTTTGAATTTGGTAAGTCTGATTACATAATCATAATGCCACAATATTTTGTGATATACTAAACATTGTCTGTTCCATGATTGGTTGTCAATTGCCATAGAGGTCATTGAGTTTTCCTAATTTCTGCTGCTGTAAATAATCTGGAATTTTCAGTTACCATAGAATTGATGTATTCAGTCTTTCCTTCCCTCAACCTTCCTGGTACCCTGTTCCTCTTCTCTCCACACTTTCTCCCCGCCTCCCACCCTGTAACCTTCCATGGATTTTTAAATCAATGGCCCCTGGCAACTGCCTTCGAGTTCAAATGTTTGGAGCAGAGATTTTCCACAGAGGGTATCTTTCTGAAAGTTTCCCTTCTTGACTTGGCAGAGCTTGAGAATTCTGGCATCTAGGACAAAGAGCATGTGTGCTTGAGTCTTGGACCCTTGTTTTATTGTTACCAAAGGGACTATGATTTTGAGAACACCTTTAGAGAGCCAAGCTACAGTGGCTGTACCCCACCGCCTACTTGCTGAATCCTCAACTCAGAATTGGCAATGAGAGATAGAGCTGGGATTATGATCCGTGACTCTTTGTAACAGAATTCTCTGAATGTCAAACGTCTAGAACGAGGTTCATTGTTATAAACCTTAAAAAGTTAGAGCAGAGGCACCTGGTATATCTGGGAAGGATTAAGAACAAATCACCCAAAACTCCTACAGCCCTGGATTTCTCATTTCTCTGCTCTGTCTACCTAACCATTTATTGAGAGTTTCCTTTGTGACAACAACTCTGCTAAGTGCATTGTGGGTATTTTCTTGTTCAAATCTCACAACTACCCTATGAGATAGATATTACTAGGTATACTTCATAGATCACATGGCTTCTAAGGATTCCCCATCCCCCATGAACATACGTACACTCCCTCCCCTGCATTCCTGGGTTCTTAACCCTTATCCTATACTGAGTCCCATATTAAAGTAAGATTATTCATGCCTGCTGCTTGGAATTACTTGCAGAAAATTTCTCCATTTAACCGCTACAGTGCAGTTACCTTCAGTGGTTGCACTAGGTGGAATGCTTCTCTCAAAGAGTGGAATGAGTCATTGCCTTGAGAGAGTTTTTTTCTATCTCTGTTAAGTAATCATCAGTTATTTCCTATAACAATGTGGTTCTGTGTGACAACAGAACACCCCTGAGGAAGAATGAACTACATGGGACATGCTCCTCTGAATCTTCCCATTTCGTGAGGGGAAGTGCTGGCCCTTACTCTCTCAGTTTCCAAGTTCTGGCCTTTCCAGCAAGCATTTTTTCCATGCTCTGGGTTTGGTTTCAATGTCTGATATTTATTATCAAAGCAGAAAGAGAAAGTCTCTGTGGAGTCTTGCCCACAGTAGGGACAGACCTGTCCTACCCATGCCTACCCATGCCTGGTCTCAAGTGAGAACCTCCAGGGCCCTGGATGTACAGTGGTGCACCCTGTAGAGATACCTCTTCCCTCATAGATGATGCAGAATGACATGTAAATGAGGTTTATATCTTTATTCTGTCCTTGCAAAGTCCCTTTCCCCACATAGTAATCAATTTCATGGTTTATCTTTAAATTTCTTTCTGAGCTGTGTGTTCTTCTTTGAGAGTATTATCCCAGCACCCTAATGAAGATTCAGTGTCTCTTCAAATGGAAAACTCTGGCACTTCTATATTCTCTTACAGGGTTGTAAGCATCTAACCTTTCACTAACTTCCCTTATACCAAGCTGCTCTCTCTTATTTATAGTTATTTCTACAGTATTCTCTCCAGATATACTCTTCTATACAGACCATGCACTAGAGTATTAGGCTCTTCTTTGTGACTGATTTCCATTTTCTACTTGTGACTCCATCCTGGCACTAGGCTTACCTTCTTATACCTCCCTCTTCCCTTTTCTCATTTAGACTTGCTCTGAGATCCCTGTGACAGGCTTTGCTCAGAGTCTGTTAGCATTTGATCCCATTGGCTTGAGAAGACCAGTCCAGCTCAGGAACCACCTTTAATCTCAGTTTAAATTAAACAGCAGGCATTTCTACCAAAGTCTTTATTTGTCTCTGGGACCCCCGTGCATAAGGGTTCTCATTACATGTTGTGTAATGTTGTCCAAAAGCCAAGTATTTTCAAAGAAAATCCACTGAAACAAGTTGGCTAAGTGACTGCTACAGCATCTGTGAAGTCTTGGTCACATTTTTTATCTTCAAAAAATCTAATGGTTTTCCTCAGTTAAGAAATGATATATGTTATAGCTTAAAATCTCTAGCAATAAATCTTCTAAAGACTGTAATTGTAGTAATAGTCCTTTGTGTATGCTTTAACCCTAGACATAGATCCTCTAATAACTCTTGTATTTTTATCTAGACTAGACCATTAAGGTTTTTTGTTTTGTTTTGTTTTGTTTTGTATTGACCACTCCCTTTCCTTTCCACCCCTCTCTCCTCTTTTTCTACCTTCAAATCTTCTGGGCAGATAGGTATGCCGAATTCTGAGAATATGAAGTCAAATAAAGCCCAGTTTCCTGCCTTGAAAAACTATAGCAGAAGGAGAATACATAGTTAAGAGAGACAGACATATAAATACATTGCAGAAGGTTTTGAGGAAAATGTGAGAGTATAGTGTGTGCATCACTATTAGGACGGTGAGAGCTCTCAGCGGGGAAAGCCTGATCAGAGAAGGATTCAGAGGAGATTATAATTTTGAGGTAAGACTTGGATAGTGTATCAGGATTTGCCAGGTAGATGGGTAAGGAGGCTGAGAAAGAAATATGAACAAAGGCTTCAGGGTGGGAACTGCAAATGGTCCTTCTTTAGTGCTACGGGGCAGGGTATATGAGTGTCTGTACAATGGGTGTGGGTGGGAGAAATGGAGTCTGTATGTAAAGGGAAAGCAAAGAAAAGTGGGAGAAATCAAACTTGAGCCCTAAGGGTCTCAGAAGCCCCCTTGAGAGACTCTCAGCCAGCCTATGACATCAGATCTGTACTTTACAAGGGTCTCTCAGGCAGAAGTTCGCCATATGGGTTTGAAATAGGATGCAAGGAAATGAGGACTTGAACCAAAGCAATGGCCATTGAGATGGAGAAGAAGGAAGAGATATGAGATGGTCAGGAGGCAGGATCAATAGCACTTAAGCACAGAAAGAGAGGATCTGGAAGGAGGGGTCATTTCTGATGTAAATGAGGAGATGAAGTTATCGCTTACTGAATGGGCAAGTGCTAGAGGATGAGCAGGCCTGGAAGGGAGAGAAGAGCTGGCCCTGCTTTATGTGATAGTATGGCTGCTTCCACTCTTCCTCCCAGACCTCAATGACTGCTATCGATGATTAACTTGGAGATCAGAAAGGATTTCTTATAATTGTGCAGAATCATGAGTCAAAATTTCTTTCTTCCCTATACACTGCCCACCATTGCTTCCAGCCCATCATGTTCTTCACCCTCAGCACTATTTCCTTCTTTTAGAGCTCTGACTTCTATAAAGAGACAATGGTCATCAGAATGTGTGAAAAATGAAGTTTGGAAATAGCTGCAAGGAAAAGGGAAAGATACAAACTATTTGTATGAAGCCCCTGAGCTAAGAGGAAAGGCCCTATGGATAACCGTGTCTTCCTCTCTAGTGGATTCTGGCAAATTTAAAGTCCAGGGGTGTGGAATCACTAACTAATTTCGAGAAACACCAGTTTACACTTCAAGGTTTTCTAAAAGATCCCCATTTACAAAGTGGAAACCAGGAATCCATTCCTTAGTGACCCATGCCAGTTAATTGCTTCTTTGCTCAGATCCCCTTCCTGCCTTTCCCCTGCTCTGCTTGGTACCACAGGGAACTGATCCTGCATCCTGTATTTCTCAGGCTCCCTTTACATTGATTTTGCTTAGTTTGGGGCCCTAGAGGGAGGGTGGAGGGCAGAAGAATGAGAGAAGTCACTCATGTATTTCTGTCTCCCTCTCTTTGCTTCCAGTGGTATCTCAGGCAGTAACACTAGTTACCTTTGTGTGGTTCCAGCTCCACAAAGAGCTGGAGTTGGGCAGCTCCATTCTCTGGGCTCCAGTAACAGCACCTCTTCCCTTGCTCCTCCAGCTCTAAGGATAGTGGTGGCTTCCTACTGCTATTAGTCTCTGGGTTGCCTCACTGCCCATTTTCCTTTCAGCTCTTCCAACACATTTATAACTAGTTTCCAACATTAAATTCTCTCTCTTCAGCTACATTGGATGAGTCCTGTTTTTCTGATGGACCTTGACTGATACGCTCTATGTAAGCTCTGTGATTGGCACATGGTTAATATAAGACCCCAAATACTTTCCATTGCCCCTGTTCCCCAAAGAACTTTTCTGCCTACCATGATTCTCTAGCCCTGAGAGTCAGGTTCCTGGGCTGAGTTGTCTTGGAGGGCAAACATTTTGTTCAGTGCTTCCTGAATGGCATGAGAAAAGGAGCTCTCTTGGCCCAGCCTCCTTCCTGTGGGATTTTCCAAAACTTTCCAGTTGTATCTAAGCTCAGGAAACATTTTAATGGCTGGAAATATGCCTGGAGGGGGGCGGCGGTTGAGGGTTTGAAATCAACAGAACCTTCTCTATAAGAGTTGTGTTGAAATGTTCCAGGGTCTGTGTATGTACATCAAGACACTGGTCCTCCCTTGTTGAAAGTATGGCAGACTCTCATCCTTTATTAGGTTCACGTGCTGGCAGAGAAGTTGGCAACTTCTGAAGCCAATGATGACATGGAACAGAGTAAGTAGTTCCAAAAGCCAGAATTCTCTCCAGAAGGGAAAAGATGGTCAATGGTTAGCTATGTATTTGGATTCTAATTAAGATTCACTTCAGATTCTATAATTCCATAATCCCCTTCTTTGGCCAATAATAGTTGTAAGGTTGATCTAAATCATAATAAATCTTTCCTAAGGCCACTATTACCAATTGTATAATGCTCCAGTTTGAGCATTCTGAGATTCTAAGACAATAGGCATCATTCAACTGCAGAGTACATTACTGATTTTCTTCAAACAGGCCGTGGCTTCACTTTGCTATACTGACCACATTTCATAGCAACTTTCAGAAGGTTCTCTTGGGGAATGAAGATTATTGTTGTCTTAAAGCATTCATCAGGGCAAAGTAGAAGTAAAGGAGCTATACTTGTGTACCTTGTCAGATCCTTCAGTATTGAACCAAGAAGTAAAAAAAGTAACCATCATTTCTAGTCTGTGGGGGCAAAACTCCCCAAATTGTTAAGAGACTCTTAACATGCTCCATCACTACAGGGAACAGCAGACATTGCATCCTTGGGAGAATGACTCTGAATCTAATCACATACTGATTTATTTGGGCTGTGTCTAGGAAGTCCTACCAATTTTTTAGCACAGTAACCACTAACAAGGACACTTAGGTGGTTATTTGATGATGCACAAAACTTTATAGACCTTGGGGTCAGATATATGTTTTATATAAGGAGAGTAGGAATGTAATGAAAAGGAAGCAGGTGGTATGCACCAGTGTGAATAGTTTCTGGTGTTTCTGAAATGTCCAGCATTGTATGGTATTGTTACTCTTCCTCATAAGTTTCTTCCATTAGCCTACAAGGGAGCCGATGGAATAAATTATAGCCCTAGAAATAATATCAGAGGACTTTTCCATCTGAACTCCTCAAAAAGCTGAGATGATTTTTTTTTTTAATCATGTCAGAGATTCAAATTAACTCATGGATTCTGGCATATAAGGTACATATCATACATACATAGGCTCACAGGACTCACCTCCGGGAAGCTAGAACATAGAGATTCTCCATTGTGAAAAAAGGTCATGATATTTTAGAATGAAGTTCTAGCTTTGTCTCTAATTAGATATGGGATCTTAGGCAAACAATTATGAGTTGTAGGTGCCTTTTCTGCAAAATAGTTAATGATCCAGAAGAAGAAACAATGTCATGTTGTACCTCATTTACTCTTTTGGACAATGAAAATATTCTTCACTGTTTATGATAAGGCTTGCGCAAACATCATTTGTTTGTGCTAAACCATAGGATGCAACCCTAGCACTTGGCTCAGATATTTATTTGGCCAATGACTTCCTCCTGTAATGCTTTCTAACCAGAGGACAGAGGAATACCTCTTGGAACTTCCCTGCACTGCTTGTTAAAAATTTAGATTCCTTGGCCTTCCCAGACTAAATCAGTAGTGCCAGGGGTGGACCTAGGAATCTGTATTTTTATACATTCTCCAGGTGATTCTCCAGGCAACACTAGAGTCTGAGATCCACTGCCAACCAACAACATATGCATAGTCTGTGATGTGGGTTACCTTAACTCTGCTTACCATCCGCATCCAGTTTGCAGTCTGGGTCTTAGCTCTGGGCCTACAACTGGCTAATTTGGTCACAACTTTTCATCTCTCTAGGACTGTTTCCTTCTATATAAAATGTGACAGCTAGAATGCTTGGGTGCTAACAATCCATGAGAATAGTTCTGGGGTATCTGGGTGGTTCAGTCAGTGGAGCCACCTTGATTTCGGCTTGGGTCATGATCTCACAGTTTTGTGAGTTTAAGCCCTGAGTCAGGTTCTGTGCTGATTGGCTCAGAACCTGCTTGGGATTCTCTTTCTCTCTCTGCCCCTCCCCCATTTGCACTCTATCTCTCTCTTTCAAAATGAATAAACAGTGACCTGTAAAAGTTACTGAATCTACCTTACCAAATACTATTTCTTTTTATTTTTAATTTTGTTAATGTTTGTTTTTTGTGTTTTTTTTTTTGAGAGAGAGAGAGTGAGGGAGAATGAGTGGGGGAGGGGCAGAGAGAAAGGGAGATGCAGAATTTGAAGCAGGCTCCAGGCTCTGAGCTGTCAGACATGGAGCTTGAGCTCATGAACTATGAGATCATGACCTGAACCGAAGTCTGAGGCCTAATCGACTGAGCCACCCAAGCATCCCACCAAACACTACTTCCTGAAAATTTACCATGTGCTGGGCATTATTTAACTTCTACATGTGCTTCATTTATTCTGTAACCTATGATATCCAATCTATCATTCATACTTGACACTTAAGGAACTGAGGCTTAGAAAAGTGAAGTAACTTGTCCAAGACTATTTAGTTAATAAGTGGAACTGTAGTGGAGTAGAATTAAGCTGAGGTCATAAACATGTGAAGAATCGCCTGGGTTCCTTTGCCCCAAAGCTCTCAAGACCCGGGGCTTGTCCAGCATGCCACTCACTTACCCTATGTTCCACTCTCCCAGCAGAGAAGGCTGGTTTTGGTTTCCTTAGATGTTTACTTGGCCTCTCACTTAAGCATTTGCTTTTCCTATTCAATAACAGTGAAAGGACAAAAAAAAAAAAAAAAAAATCCCAGGGCTGGAAACATTTTGTTTCCTACAAAGAGAATATTTTGCAGCCAGCTCTGTGGTTGAAAGTATTTTTCCTGTGGTCTGGGGATGAGTTGGATCCCATCTCTTTTTGGCCAGTGTCTGAGAACTTAGCTTGTGGCTTCCCATCAAGTCAGTGCACAGTACGCTGCATTTTTTAGATGAGTGTCTAGTGATGTTGAATGTGTGTACAAGTGGACCGAGAGTCTGTTTGGGTATATAAAAATGTGTACATGTACCTCTGGCATTGTCAGGGCAGAGGGAACCTGGGAGTGGTTTTCCACATGCTGTACATATCAACATAGCTTTTATGTTTTCATCACTCACGCGACAACCAAACAAAGTCAGATGCTGACCAAATGAGAGGAGAGTGATATGTGAGCCTTGTGTGGATTTTGCAAGGACTGAGAAAGCTAAGGAATCAGATTTTGTCCTGTCACGTTTCCTTCCATCTTCAAATGTTCAAAATTAAGATATGGGGTTGGTTTTATTAGATGGTGGCATGGTCTGATGGTAATTCTGAATTCTCCCTCCAGCCTGGCCTCTGCAGAGTTTAAGACACTGACCTTTGCCCAGCCTTGCATAAGTTGTTTCTTGAGGACTGCATTTTCCTGTCTAAAAACATAAACTTGTTTAAAAAAAAATAACTGTGTCCTTCAAATAATTAAAGCTCTTCTAGTAAAAGATGGATTTTGAACGTTCAAACAGAATTCACAGACAAGTATCGCTAGTGCTAAGTACCTTTCCTTTACTCATAATATAGTATTTACTTATAATCTAGATGTTTCCAATAAGATTTTTGTAGTGTGTGGTAATGCCTAGAACCTTCCAGCTTGACTTCCCTTGTTCATGCTGTACCTGTCTAGAATGTCTTTCACTTGAAGAAACCCTATTTTTTCTGCATGGCCTGGCCTTGATAATATCTTTTTTTTTTTTTTTTTTTTTTTTTACATTCTTCTCAACCACTGTGAAAAAGTGAGTCTCTGAGTTTCCTTTGCACACGGTCGTAAGTGCAGTTACCTGCTACCATTTCCCTGCCACCTTAGGTGTTCAGCTAAATTAGAAGGCAGGGCTGACTTCACTCCTAAAAATCCCAGCAGAGAGCAGATGCCCAACATGTATTTATTGACGTAAAGGAAATAAACATCTCTAAAGACAAGCTACTATTTGTGACTTCAGAATTCTCTTGTATAAGTCCTGTATGTAGCTTTCCATCTGGGGACATTTTTTGGAAGTCAAAGCGTCGTAGCATCCAGGGAGAAAAATTGTAGTCACTGGATTTGGGGGCATTGTTTGACGAAACAAACAAATCCCAGGCATGGAAGGAGTTATGATTTTTTTTTGGTTGTACGTTTTAGTGGGGGGAAATGTTAGGGAGGATTTGAAACACTATTCGAATAGAAATTAAATGATCAAGAGTGTTTCATTTTAGAGGGGCAGGGATTGAGATAGGGTAGACCCCGTGCCCATATTGAGCATTGGCGACATTGGCTACAAGGTTGTGCCTAAAAGATCAGAAACTGGCCCATCTAAGTCAGTCCATGGGAAGAATTGCCACAGGGAGATCTGGGTTCACCAGTGGGGAAAAGCTGATTTGCTCCATTTCGTCACACAAGGCAGTGGAACTATTCTCACGGTAGGGTTTGGGGTGGGGTTAGGGTAGTGGTGGTGAATTTAGTAAACCAGTTTTCCGATGACGGGGATGTTTCTGTTTTTACCCCTTAACAATGAGACAACAACCCAAATAACAGATCCCTCAGTACATTGAAATGCCAAGGCTAAATGAACTGGTGGAACTTTGTGGCTTTGGCTCTTGGCTTACAGGCGTATCCATGCATTGAGGCCATGGCTTGGCAGTAGACAAAGCGGCTGTGTGGGTCCTCAGGGAGCTCTCTGGCTCTGTGGTTTTCTTTGATATGCAATTGAACTTTGGCAAATTTTTCCTCTCGAGTCTATGTTTATGAGGTCCAGAGGTAGGCAGAGACCCTCATTATGGAGCCTAAAGCCAACAGCAAACTAGAACCACAGGATGTCCTCCCACATTCACACTCTACTGATGGGCCACAGAGCTGGCCCACAGACTTACAACAAAGGGACAAGTCAGGAAAAGAGACCACTGGCTTCTCTTCCCAGCTTCACAAGGCTCTGAGCTTCACAGGGCTCTAAGCACATCTATCAAGTCCTTAACCATTTACTATTATACATGCAATTACCCATTTAATTATCACACTTCTGTAAGGTAGCTACTATTATTCCCATTTTACAGGTGAGGGAACTAAGGCACAAAGAGGTTAAGTAATTGTTAGTTGTTGTTGTTCCTAATTATTATTCATTAGGTTAAGGTACAGCTCTGCAGATATATCTTAAAATCAACTGGCTTTCCTGAATCTCTACCTCCCCCGTCTGTATCACTGGGCCATAGATAATAAAATTATTGGCTTTAGTACACTTAGCATTCTTAATTGTGGACTCACTTTAAATTGTAACAACGTTTTGGGCATTTTCAAGTCATATTATTCTTATATTGGAAAATCTATAATTAGGACTTTTCCAAAGTCACAAACAAGTTTATAGAAAGTAGTAAATTTGGTGAACAAGTGGGATCACCCATCCTACTAAATTTGCACAGTAGAGGGAAAGCCATCTGGTGCTGAGCTGAGAAGAGTATAAGAAATTGGAGGCAAGGAAGAAAAAAAGAAACTGGAGATGGGGATTCCATCTCGATCAAGCCAATGGGCTCCAGAGAGTCTGAGATGAGACTGGCACCATGTTTACATCTAGGCTATGACTATGCACCTTCTTTTCTACTCATTTCTGTAGGAAAGAGCCTTTGTGCTTTCTACAGCTGCCCAGGGAATGCTAGTAGTAACACTAACAGCTGCAATTTTTTGTGACCAGCACACGAAGAGAGCTACACAAACACTTTCTGTACAATATACTATGAGGTGGGTTTTTACAATACACCATGAAGTGGGTACGATAACCCTGATCTTACAGATAGGGAAATAGTCTCAGAGAGGTTAAAAAATGTTCAGAAGCTTAAAACACTTGATAAATGATTTAAAAAAAAGTCAAACTCAGGTCTGTTCAGCTCTAACGTGACTGTTAGCCACTAGATTGTTTAGCTTCATGAAGGTCATGGTAGATATCTGGTATTTTTGCTTGCCCTTGACTTCTTACCCCTTCTTTTAATACCTGCACCCTGATTTTCTTATAAGACAATGCCCCTCTTCGATTTTAAGGCTGGATTATCCAGATAGGACTGATTGTACTCACTGTCTAGAGGTCTGACCAAAGGAAGAATCACATACCATTTCTATGGAGATTGGTTTGCAGTAATCAGTTAACTCAAGCTAAGTCAATTAGAGAAAACCCAGGACTTTGCTGGAACAGACAGAGTTGCTAAATTGGTAGAACATAAGCCTGGAGCTCCTAGTGGCCATTTTGGACACTGTACAGAGGGAAGCCTCTTGAGAATGGCAGTGAAGTCAACCCAGAGGGGAGCCAAACCAAGAGATTGAGAAAATGTTCCATGGGGAAGAAGGGGAAGTTCTGAGGTCATCATTTGAGGCCCTGGATCCAACTGTGCCTCAGGTCAGTTACCCTTGAACATTCCAATTACATAAGCCAGTAAGTTTCCTTTTTTGTTTAGTCTCATTTGTACTGCTGTGCCTTATAACAGAAAGAGCACTGAATAGTATACACATTGGATGCTCATAGTTATGTACAAATGTGAGGCCAGAAAATTCTAATAATGAGAAACTTTATTATTAAATTGGTGCTTTTATCTTCCTATTAGGCAGAGACCAGTTATGATTAAATTTTTAATGTTTATTTATTTTGAGAGAGAGAGAAAGCACATGCATGTGAGCAGGAGAGGGCCAGAGAAAAGAGAGAGAGAGAGAGAGAGAGAGAGAATCCCAAGCAGGCTCTGTGCTATCAGTGAGTCACCCAACACTGGGCTCGATACCATGAACCTTGAGATCATGACCTGAGCTGAAATCAAGAGTTGGATGCTCAAATGACTGAGCCACCAAGGTGCCCAAGACCAGTTATGATTATTCAGGTTCACCTTCCTCCTTTCTAGGTGATTCCATCCTTTGCTTTTTCTCTTCCTCCTTTTATGTTTTTTCTTTCCCTCCTTCATTTTCTTTTGGCCTTTTCATTGTTCACCTCCACTACTATAGAGAGAAAAAAAAAAGGCATGAAACTTTTATTATACATTCTGGTTTATAAGGATCTTTGAAAAGTTTCAGATAAAGAGTAAGTTAAAAATAATGACTTAAAAGCAATTAAAAAAATCATTTGGGGGGTTTTAGTTAGCTGTGGCTCATTTGCCACATATTAAGCTTTATGAAAGTCCTTGATGTCATTTCTTCCGTGGCAAAAATACAACCTTTTCTGGTTTAGTCTCACTTAATCATTAATGATGGGCTATAAAATATTCTTTCCAGTTCAAATGTGGCATCAAATAAGTAACTAAGATGACATTAGTAATAATTTTGGAAATGTGGTCACTTAGCAAGCTGGCGTTTACCGAACATGTACCATGTACTGGACTAGGCTCTGGAAAAAGTGAAGGCAAATAAAACAGTTTTCAAAATCTAGCTGGATCGTCAAGCCTAGGAACCACTGACCATAATGGAGGGTGATGAGCTGGAAGATAGTAAAAACACTTCACAACTAGTTCTGCATAGGAAGGAACCAGGCAGAACAGATGGTAGGCTTTGGGGGAAGTGGGTTCTGGAGCTACCCCTCCCACTGTGCCAAGCAGTAATGCCTTAGTTTCTGGATTCTGTAGGAGGGTCCCACCACGGAGAAGCAAGGGGGCCCTTGAGGACCTTAGGAACAGCAGCTATTTGGCAAATGGCATGGCCATATTTCAGTATTGTAACAACTGGACTGGGCTGAGTAAGCCTAGGAGTCATTTGATAATCAAGACCTCATAATGGAGGTGAAGAGAGGGGTGACTTTACATAGAGAAGTTGATATTTGAGCCAGGCTTTAACACAGTTCATTCAGGCAAGAGAGAACAGCCCCTATAAAGTTAAGGTGTGCCTGCCATGTTTAATCAGCAGAATCAGGTTGAGCGGTCAGGAGGGAGAAGGGAGAAGAAAGATTGGAGCAGTGAGTTGGCCCAGATTGGGAAGGACCCACAAAAGAGTTTGGAAAATAGATACTAGGCAGCTAAGCATGGATTTCAAGAGATTATGAATGTAGTAGGACTTTTGGGTTATATACAGGAGTCTTGCTTGTCTGATAGAGAGAGAAAACTCACTTTAAGATTATGTAGCTATATGAGCCATATACTCTCCCAGGATACCTCTGATCTGGGAAAGCTAGAAGCACAGGCATTTAAGCCATGAAAGCCTTGGACCATTGTTCACCCTAAAGCAAGGAGCTGGGAAGCAAGGATTTTTCAGTGTGTGTCCTCTTCTGGATTCCTGAGGCCTTCTGGGTTACTTCAAAGCTGTCCATTTAACTTCTTAGGAGCAGGGACCTCAAATATACATCTTTGTTTTCCCTACTGTCTAGCTCAGTACCTGGGACATAGGAGGTTCTCAGTAAATATTTGTTGAATTAGTATAACATTAAATAATTCATTCAGCTCTAAGTAACCATTGCTTATACTTATTGTAAATACAATGGTTTTATGTAATTACACAGCGTGTCTGCCCTTTTTAGGTCCTGTATTTTCATTCTGGCATGATCTGCTTCAGTGGCATTCAGCTAGAGTCTATGCCTGCTCAACAGAAAACTTTTGGCAGCAATGAATTGCGTATCCTGGCTCAATTGCTCCTGAGTATGACAGAGCACTCGCCCTCTCTTTAACTTGACTGATCCTACCTGTATGTTTCCTACCTGTATGTTGTTTATTCTGAAATGGGAAACATACAAGTAATACCCACTGGTGGAAAACTGATCAAGCAATATAGAGTAATACAGTGCATGAGGAAAAAGTCTTCCAGAGGTATATAATCTTCTAGACTTTCTCTATGCATATGAAAATGTGTGTGCTCACAGTATCTAATGTTCTGTAACCTGCTTTCTAAATCATCCTTACATCATAACGTATAACATTATGTCATGTAGGTATAGTTACCAAATTTTTTTTTCATAGCAGCGTAGTATTCTGTGGTATGGATGTAACAGAAATGCAGTCAAAAGGATGATGACACTAAAATGAATGAAATACTGTGTTTTTTTTTTAATTTTTAACATTTTTATTCATGTTTTGAGAGTGTGAGGAGGGGAGGGGCAGGGAGAGAGGGAGACACAGAATCTGAAGCAGGCTCCAGGCTCTGAACTGCCAGCACAGAGTCCGATGCGGGGCTCGAACCCAGGAACCGTGAGATCATGACCTGAGCCGAAGTCGGACGCCTAACCGACTGAGCCACCCAGGTGCCCCAAAATACTGTATTTTTGTTTTTAGTTATTTAAAGAAACAAATAGCTTTGATCCAAACTAGAGAAATAGCAATTGACAGCTTCACCTTAGAAATAACTGATTTAAGTCCATTATTATTGTAGGAGTACTCTGCTTCATTGTTAACTTCGTCTAACCCTTTCTGCCTGGGAACCCCAAAGAGCATAGTAAACATTATACAAATACTCCATAAAAGTTGTTCTGCACTGGTCTGGAGTTAATGGATCTTTAAATATATGTTGTTTTAAAATGTCTTTTATTAGGGCCCACCTTAATTGGTCTTCTCTCTTGATCCTGATTTTAAAGGGGAAGATAGCCCAGAAAACCTCTCGGGTCTCACCGAATAATCCAAGCTCAGAACAATGAGATTCTGTCAGGCCCATCCCCCAAGCCATGCCTAAGATTACACTCCCTCATCACGGGGCTTCTGAGTCTGAGATTCTGTAGCTGTGCACCAGAGGACGAAGGTCTCCTGGCTCTTGTTCTGCCGAACCTGGCTTTTGTTTCTGGTTTGCTTGTTTTGTTTTTTTTGGTTTTTTGCTTTCATTCTCTTTTGTCACCTTTCTTCCTCTTTGGTGTCAGTTTTTGTAGCGTCCTGGCTGCCTTCCCCCTAAGGATGGACCTGCCTGCCGGTGTGTTCAGGAATCTGCAGTGTCATTAGGGTGCTTACCTCTAATTGGTTCTGCCTTGCCATGTTAGAACTCTGCCCTGAGCACTAAGAAAACTCTTCAGTGTGTGGGCTCTTGTCTCTGTGAAAAAAGCTTTTGTCCTGTAATCATTAGGCAGAGCTCTAGTTTACTTCTAAAACATGATTAAATCCTTGGGAAGGAGGGGGAAAATATAGAGGGCTGTTATTTAAGATGGGTACCCTGAGGGAACAAAGGAGAGGCTTTTTCACATTGTTGTGCCTCCTAATTGGGCCAAGCCAAGATTGCTGTGTGTCATTCCAGAAGGCAGTTCCCTGCCTGGTGGGAGGACAGGAGCACAGCGGTGACAGATTGAAGCTGACACTGGAAGGCGTGGGACCAAAATTCAGGACTTTTTGAGGCCAGATCTTCTGGACTTGCCTCCTGTCCCACCTCTGAAGGGCCCTGGGGAGAGAAGAGAGCTTAGACCCCCATGCTCTGCTCTAGTTCCCGACATAAAGAGGTTTCCTCACCCAGAATTATTAGAAAGGGGCTGGTTTGCTTTATTCCGCATAACTCTATATCGCTTGAATTATTTATAGTGAACATGTGTTATTTATATAATCAGAAAAAAATAAAACTATTTTTTATTCATAGTGTGGGGAGGGATAAAGAAAGAGAAAGCCAATTGTTTATAGTTGCTTATGGGTCTAGCAAATGGTACCATAGTGCAATAAGGTCAACATTAAGAATAAAAAGTGCTAGTGGAATTATGATACTTTAAAAGGCCCCTAAAAATTCTGAGCAGGACTAATCCTTAGCATGGTGACAAAAAAGGAAGATTTTAGCAGCCCTTGCCCCCACCTCCTTCCTTTGGGGACTCTATACCAGGCCATGCTGGACCCCACAAAGGGCCTTGTCCACACTTCCTGTCCCAGGGAACATCTTATGTTGGACAGTATTCTAACCTCTTACCTGGTAAATATTCATCTGTATTCCCAGCTTCAGGGTCTGGTCTTTGAGGTAAGATTACCTTCTGACTCATTCTGGAGAATGTGTTCTGCCTGATAGTACATTTGTGCATTAACTGGGGAGTCTTCCTCGAGATATAGATTTAGTCCAAGTATATGGTTCTATTAAGAATTTCAGACCCTAGGAGCACCTTGGTGGCTCATTCAGTTAAGCGTCTGACTCTTGATTTTGGCTCAGGTCATGATTTCACACTCTCATGAGTTTGAGCCCCACTTGGGCTCTGTGCTGACAGCGTTGAACCTGCTTGAAATTTTCTCTCCTTCTCTGCCCTTCCCCTGCTTGCACTCTCTGTGTCTCTCGAAAGAAATAAAGGACCTTAAAAAAAAAAAAAAAAGAATTTCAGATCCTAACAAGCCAGTGAGGGGAGGGAGATTATGACTAGGGACCTCCGTCACCCTCAGATCAGGCCCCATAAGTGGCTGCCTGGTGGCCCCCTGTTCTTGGCCTACTATAAATAAAAGTTCTAGGCATGAGCAGCCAGACACTCCCCTTTATTAACCTGTACCTCAGTTTCCTCATTGGCTAAATGGGGAGAATATCAGTATTTACCTCATAAGGTTGATAGGAGAATTGCATGTCTTACAACAGTGCCCGGCATATCGCAAGACCTTAATTAATAAATAAATGTTAGCTCTTACCACTGTTATTAGTCCAGGGCCACCAAGAGTTCTGATATTTGAAGTAAGCCCCAAATGGAAACCTGGTGGGTTCCCGAAGAAATAGGACAGTTTTTAAACTCTAATTTACAAACAGTCTGGTTTCTATCAAGCTCTTTTTACCAAGCTCCTTCTCAAGTTCCTCTCCTGTAAATCCCTATTTCTTGAATTATTTCCGTCGATGAGCCTATTTCTGCGAGCTAAAGAAACCTTAATTCTTCAACAATACTTGAAAACTGAGTCACTCTGTATTTACAGATAGTGTAAAATTTAGACACAGTCACAGTAAAAATATTGAAAATACAAAGACTAAAGTGATAGGTCCCCAGTTATGCCCTGACAACACCAAAGAGAGTTATTGAATAAAGTTCCAGCTCTCCTCCATCTTAATGAGCTCATTGCAAGGACCAGTTCAAACTAGATTTCGTCGAAGCCCTAAAGGAAAGGATGGGAACGATATTCCACTGTCTCTCTATTCCACTCTTAAACACATTGGCAATCCTGTCTCATGTTTCCTCCTTGTCCCCTGGCCTTTTTTTTTTTTTTTTTTTTTTTTTTTGTCTTCACTGGAAGAGGGCTTTAGGAAAATCGTAAGAATGCTGCAGTAACAGAGGGAATTAATTTGACCGTGCTCTGAAGAAAGAGTGTGTTGATTTCCCACTAGCAATAGTTTCTCCACCCATCAGAGCAGAGCCAGGGATGTGGTACATTACACAAACCAGTCCCATTTGACCAGCTGTTTTTGGATATGTCAAGCCCAGAGCTGGGCCTCTTTACAGAGAAACATGTTGCCTTCCTCGAATCAATTCCTGTGAGAGGAGAGAAAATCCCATGTGGCCCAAGCATGATGTAATAGGGATGTGTGCTTCAGAATTTTAAAACACACCCTCACAGTTCTGGCATCTTTTTACCATAATAATCACACAGCCACAGTCTTGCTTCTGTGACCTTTGCAGGCCAGAGCTGCCTTACCTTGGCTGTATTTCTGAGCGGCCTGGACAGGAAGATACAGCTGTGCTTCCTGTGATCCTGTGCGCGGGGCTGGGAAGCCACGCCCGCCTCACTGTATGTTCAGAGAGCTTAGCATTTAGATCAGGCCAGACCTGTTGCGCATCTTTTTATTTTCCTGGTCATTTTTATACTTCTGATTTAGGGTACAGAACAGGAACAGGTCTTCGTCACTTGAAATTGCCTATAAGAGTATTTGGTTGGGGGCACCTGGGTGGCTCAGTCAGTTAGCATCCGACTTCCGCCTAGGTCATAATCTCACAGTTCCTGAGTTCGAGCCCTGAGTCGGGCTCTGTGCTTACAGCTTCGAGCCTGGAGCCTGCTTCGGATTCTGTGTGTGTTTCTCTCTCTGCCCCTTCCTGCTCACACTCTGTCTCTCTGTCTCTGTCTCTGTCTCTCTCTCTCTCTCTCAAAAAATAAACATTAAAAAAATTTTTTAAGAGTATTTGGGTGATTTAGTCAAAGCTAGATTGAAATGTCCAAGTTCAGATAACAGTGAAACCATCTCATTGATACCTAAGTATCAGTGATACTTCCATTAACTTTTGATTTTTTTTAAAATGTTTATTCATTCTTGAGAGAGCCAGAGACAGAGCGTGAGCAAGAAAGGGGCAGAGAGAGAGAGAGGCACAAAATCTGAAGCAGGCTTCAGGCTCTGAGCCGTCAGTCAGGAACTCACGAACTCAGGAACTGGAAGATCATGACCTGATCCAAAGTCCAATGCTTAACCGACTGAGCCACCCAGATTCCCCTAACTTTTCTCTTTTTTTAGTTAAAAATAAAGTTTAAATATGGCATTTGATGGCCATGAACTTGCTACAAACGGTTCTTACTTCTTCCTTTAGCAGCACCCAATGGTAATATTAATAATTGGTAACATTAACAATTTTAATAATGGTAAGAAATCTCATTTGAAGCCTTAATGTACAGGGCTACGGCCTTTGTATGAAGTTATACATTAGCCTTACACACAGAGACACTCACATGAGCAGCAAAGGCAGATAGGTCATTGAACTATCTGTCCTTCAGAACAGGGGAAGTCACTGACTTTCCTGCAAATTTTTCACCCCCTCCTCCACCATACTGGAAAAAAGCTAACATTTCTTAGGTACCTATGAAATTTTTCATTCATTTCCTTCATCTCATTAATCTGTACAACAAACCCAAGAGGGTGGTGTTATTGTGCTCATTTTAGATATGAGGAAGGTGACGCTTGGAGAAGTTGGGGTGCCCAAAATCATACAGCCAAGTTGTGAAGACATGATTAACTAGAATATTCAAACCATTTTACATTTTGTAATGATCATCATACTTGGCTATATTTTTTTAGCCTCCTGAAGAATGATTTGACAATAGTTACAAATTATATTGAGCACCCTTGAAAGGAGCTTTTTGGTGTATACAGTACTTATGTGTATGGGGTGTGTGTGTGTGTGTGTGTGTGTAGCTGACCCTCTAAACTATTTTTTTTTTAAGTTTTTTTTTTTTTTTTTTTTCTAGGAGAGAGATAGATAGCGTGAACAGGGGAGGGTCAGAGAGAGAGGGAGTCACAGACCGAAACAGGCTCCAGGCTCCGAGCTGGCAGTCAGCACAGAGCCCGACGCGGGGCTCGAACCCACGAACCGCGAGATCATGACCTAAGCAAAAGTCCGACGCTTAACCGACTAAGCCACCCAGGCGCCCCCCCTCTGAACTATTTTTATGGTAATGCCACCAAATTGCTACTTGATTGGAGATAGAACCAAAGCTCACAAAGACTGCATCCTCTTTAAATGTGGAGGTTCAACCACTTATGTTTATCTACAGTCTTTCTCATGACCCATCTGAAATTATTTCAGTTTAATGATGATAAAAAAATTAACCCAAAAGGGCAAAGACATTGAGAATCATTTTGAGACATCAACAGATTTCACCAAAGCATTGGAAGACAGGAAGTGACAGAAGAATGACAGAGCATAATAGAGGAAACTACAAACCCAAGTGCCTTCAATGTAGTGAAACAGTAGAACACAGGAGGTTTCCTCAGGACTCAGAAGCACCAGTATCACAGAAGGTAGAGAAGATGACAACAGATTGGTTGAAAATTGCATATGAAATAGTTGGACCCCCTTTGTCACCCTGGACAGCTAGCTGATAAATCTACAACCCAAATTGAAGGCAAAAATTAGCTTTGGAGAAAATGAATTAGAGATATTTTAGGCTTGGGACTCCAAAAAAAGCAGAGGATAAGAGGAATCATGTGGCTAAAACAAGGGATTACACCCGCCAAATGGTAAATCTTTCTCTGTCCTGCTTTTAGAATGTGGAAACTAGACAAGAGATTAGAGAACTCATTTCTGTAAATACCTTTCCACCTCCAAGAAGGTATCTCTGTCTTTTAACATTGATCACTCTCCACTGGGCCCCACCAGTTTACAAATGTTGTCCATATACATAGTATTTCTAATTTTATTTTTAGAATAAAATATATTTTATATTATATAATTTAAATATGACTGAATAGCCAAGGATCACCAGACTTTGGAAGATGCCTCCCACATCAAAGAAGGAATAAAACAAACGGTGGGGAGGGGAGGGGTAGAAAAGCCATGAGGAGTTAGAACTAATGCAAAATTTAGGGAAAAAAAAAAGAATTAAAGGTGATGTAAGAACAAGAATAGGATGTGCTGAATTAGAAGATAAGAAAGAGATCCTGGAAGTTAAAAACATTATGATAGCCAACATAAATTTAGTTAAAGGGGTGGAAGATAATGCCAAGTAATATTATTTGCTATTTCAAATTATGTATAAGCATTAAGTTCATTAAAAACAAAATAAAAACAATCATCTAAAACTGTGAAAACATCTAAAACAGAAAAAGAAGGTGGCAGGGTTGAATAGGGAGAGATAACAAAGATGTGGATTGGATCAGAATTTGCCTTGGGAGACTCCATGTATAGAATGGTGGAGTATGGCCCTCAGGAAGTCTATGCTTCCACAAAGCAAGAAGAACATTGACAAAAATTGTCAAAAATCAACCTTTTCAGAACTCTGGAAATTAACGACAGGCTTGCAACAATTTGAAGATTGTTTACTCAAGAAACGCAGAAGAATCTTGGTAAGAATAGCAACATTTGTGGCATTTTAACTTTCCCTAATCCCATCCTCCTCCTCCCCAGCTCTGCAGTAATCTTGAAAGCCAACCATCTTTCAACTACAATAGCATTGTAAGCCAGCAGCCTAACAGCCACTGGAGGAAGCAGAACAGGTTTCAAGCTCCCCAAAAGCCCGATCCAAGAGAATTGTCAATTTGTGACCCGTTTTGACAGCTCCCTGAAAGCTCCATTCTCAGGGCTTGTCTCTTTTGCCCTGCCTCAGAGCTTGGTCTCTGTGAACAGCCATACTCACAGGGAATTTATTGGAAACAATCAGTGGCAATTACTTACCATTATGACTGCCTAAGGCCCCATTACCAAGCAGAGCTAATAAGAGACTGACCAAAAAAAAAAAAAGTGAAGAAAATAACTGGGGAAATGAGATGTCCTCAGGGGTCTTTGTAAATGTCCTACATACACCAGGGAACCTAGAAGTCTATACACATGCACAGGGCTTTGCTTGCCCAGGAAGGACCTTAAGAAGACCCAAAAGCTCTCACTTTTGGCTGACCTAAAGGCTCTGTGTAAGCAGGAAGTAAGGGTTAAGACAGTTTTAAACTGCTTGTTGGAGTGTTGAAGGCATGCCCCAACACACACAAAGACCCTTGGCAAAGGTGGGGAGACTTACTGGCTCCAGGTATTTAGGGAGTCTTTTCGATCATTACCTATTCAGTTATTAGTCACTGGGTGATTTCATGTACAAAGGATCCTCAATAAAAATAGTTGGCTAACTTCTTATCAGAAACCATAGAGGCCAGAAGGCAGTGGAATAACATATTCAATTTGCTGAAAAAAAGACTGTCAACCAAGGATTATATATCTAGTGAAACTGTCTTTCGAGAATGAAGGATAAATTAAGGCATTCTCAGAAATATGAAATTTGAGAATTTGTCACTCGTATACCTGACCTATAAGAAATTTTAAAAGGAGTTCTTCAGGCTGAAATGAAAACACACTAGAGGGTAAGTTAAATCCACATATGAAAACAAAGAACATTGGTGAAGATACATAGGTAAATACAAAAGACAGTATGAATGTATTTTTTGGTAATTCTTTCCTTCCCCTATCTGATTTAAAAAACAACTGCATAAAGCAATAGACATAAAACTGTTGATGGACTTAAAATGTATAAAGATATAATTTATATAACAGCAGTGCAAAGAAAAGGAGAATAATGGAGCCATATTGGAGCAAAACTTTTATAACTAATTGAAATTAAGTGTTATCAATCTGAACTGAATTTTTTAGAGTTAAAATCTTAATAGCAATTCCCAGGGCAACCTGTAAGAAAATAGCTCCAAAATGTGTAGTAAAAGAAATAAGAGGGGCGCCTGGGTGGCTTAGTCAGTTAAGCGTCCGACTTTCGCTTAGGTCATGATCTCGCGGTTTGTGAGTTCAGGCCCCGCGTCAGGCTCTGTGCTGACTGCCAGCTCAGAGCCTGGAGCCTGTTTCAGTCTGTGACTCCCTCTGTCTCTGACCCTCCCCTGCTCACGCTGTCTCTCTCTCTCTCCTAGAAATAAATAAATTTTAAAAAACCTTAAAAAATTTTTAAAGAAATAAGAGAATTAAAATGGTATTCTAGAAAAATATCTAACATAAAGAAGTCATTACTGAAAAAATATAGGAACAAAAAACAGTAAGATACACAGAAAAACAAATAGCACAATGGCAGACATAACTTACCTTATCAATAATTATACTAGAAGTAAATGAACTAAATACTCCAATCAAAAGCAGAGATTGACAGAACAGGTAAAACAAAAAACAAACAAACAAACAAACCAATAATATCCAACCAAATCTTGTCTACAAGAGACACACTTTAGAGTCAAAGACACAAATAGGTTGAAAGTAAAAGAATGGATGAATACATACCATGCAAATGGCAATATTGTGATTTAGATGACCCCAATATATTTTCCACAGTTCCTAGCTTTCAGATTCCAAAACTTTTGGATTTCTGAGCAATAAGAACAACAGAGCATCTTTTGTTATAATATTTAGTCTTTCATCTTCAGTTCCTGAAAAGGCTTTAGAGCATTGTGAAATAGTTGTCTTGTTATTCATGACAAGCTCTTTCTACTACAAATGGGTTTATGTCAATGAAGGTGGCTTTTACAAAGCACCTAAGGATGTGATCAGGTTACCAGGAAAACCAACCATGAATAAGGGGGTTTGAACTTTTTTTTTAATGTTTATTTATTCTTGAGAGAGAGAAACAGAATGTGAGCAGGGGAGGGGCAGAGAGAGAGGGAGGCTCAGAATTTGAAGTAGGCTCCAAGCTCTGAGCTGTCAGCACAAAAAAGAGCCTGACGTGGGGCTCAAACTCACAGACTGCAAGAACATGACCTGAGCCGAAATTGAGCACTTAACCGATTGAGCCACCCAGGTGCCCCTGAACTTTTAATTTCACACTCTGATTTCCAGGGAAGGGAAAGGGGCTAAAGGTTGAATGGATCATTAATGGGTAATGAGTTAATCATACCTACATAATGAAGCCTCCACAAAATCCAAAAAGAGTTGGTTTGGACAGGCCCACTTTGGCGATCCCGAATGCTTCCACAAGCCACCATCCTAAGCCCCAAGCTACATAAAGACAGAAGCTCCATTGTTCAGGAACTTACCCTATACATCTCTTCATCTGGATGTTGATTAGTATTCTTTAATATACTTTGTAATCAGTAATCGATAAGTAAGTGGATTTTGCTGATTTCTGTGAGCCCTTTTAGCAAATTAATGGAACCCAAGGAGGGGACATGGGAACCTCTGACTTATAGCCACTCAGTCAGAAGTACAGGTAACAACCTGGTCTTGTGATTGGCATCCTGAGTTGGAGGGGCCATTGGAACCTCCAAAATGTGGCCAGTTTGTCAGAAGCACAGGTAACAACATGAGCTTGTGACTGGCATCTGAAGTGGAAGGCAGTCTTGTGGGACTAAGCCCTTTACCTGTGGAATCTGATTCTATCCCCAAGTAAATAGTGTCAGAGGTAAGTTGAATTCTTGGATGCCCGGCTAGCATCTGAGAATAGCTACTTGGTGTGGGAAAGCCTCCACGTACACACACTGAAATCGGGTTCAGTAACCTTTTTATAGTGACCAAATGAGAGCTGGTTACTAATATCAAACAAAACAGACATTAAGACAAAAATTATTACTAGAAACAAAGAAGGACATTTTAAAACAATAAGAAGGTGAATCCATGAGGAAGACATAAGAATAAACATCTATGCACCCAACAAATGAACCCCAAAATACATGAACCAAAAACTGACAAAATTGAAGGAGAGTAATAGACAATTCGACACTAATACTTGAAGATTTAATACCCACTTTCAATAACAGATGGAACAACTAGGTAGAAGGTCAACAAGGAAATGGAAGATCTGAGCAACACTATAAACCAATCTGACCTAAAAGGCATTTGTAGAACATTCCACTCGACAATAGGAGATACACATTCTTCTCAAGGGTACATGGGACATTCTCCTGGATAGACCATATATTAGGCCACAAAATGAGTCTCAATGAATGAAGAAGGAAACCATGTAAACATCTCTAGTCATGTGGAAAAAAATTAGTAATCAATAATAGAAGAAAATTTGGGAAATTCTGAAATGTGTGCAAGTTAAACACACCCTCACACACTCACTCCTAAATAAGCAATAAGTCAAAGAAAAGATAACAAGAAAAATTAGAAAATACTTTGAGAGGGGCGCCTGGGTGGCTTAGTCGGTTAAGCGTCCGACTTTCGCTTAGGTCACGATCTCGCGGTTCGTGGGTTCGAGCCCCACGTCGGGCTCTGTGCTGACTGCCAGCTCAGAGCCTGGAGCCTGTTTCAGTCTGTGACTCCCTCTCTCTCTGACCCTCCCCTGCTCACGCTGTCTCTCTCTCCTAGAAATAAAAAAAAAAAAAGAAAATACTTTGAGAAAGCAAGAGCAACACACCAAAACTTATGTGATGCAGCTAAATAGTGCTTAAAGGGAAATTTATAGCTTGAGTGCCTATATTAAAAAAGAATTTTATTGCATATAAGTAATACTTCAATAAAGTTGATATTTAATATAGAAAGAATGACCCATATTCTTTGACTATATAGATTTATGTGCTATCTATACAAATATAGTCGTTAAATTTTCTCTGATGGTAGTATAATTTGGGAAAAGTCACTGACCCTTTCAAACTTCATGTAAATTCACTGAAAAAAAAAACCCAATGTGGTTCTAAAAACATATGAACAAATATTAAGCTTATAGATAATTATATGCATGCTAAAATATTTAGGGGACAGTGCACTGATGTTTTCAATTGACTTTGAAATGCAACAACAACAAAATATAACATGGGTTGATGGATGGGTAGATATGTGATTTAAAAAAAAAAACAAGTATAGTAAAATGCTAATGGCATAATCTACTTGATAAGTTTATGGGTACCCAGTATAAAAGTGTTTCAACTTTGCTATATATTTGAGAATTTTCATAATAAAATATTGAGGAAAAGTAATAAACTCAAAATGCCACTCTGACCTTGAAGTATTACAACCATAATTTACTAAGTTAATATCCTATTGGTCTGAGGAACTTAATGTTTTCTTTAGGGAGCTAGCTCTTTTAGCTTATATGCTTTGGGAACCCAGTGTATTATAGATAAACATTTTTAAATAATCACCAGAGAGATGTTATAAAAGAGTATAGTGGTACTCTATGGGGGAATAAGGTCTTGTAGCCTCAGGGCCAAACTTTCTGGAAGAATCTTCTGAGTCTAGAATTATATTTCATTAGGGATTCAGATCAACTTAATTTCTGCCCCTAATTTCTGCAGGGAAAATTGTGAAGTAGACCACATGTAGATAAATTAATAAATTCATGCCTGCTCAAATGTGGTTCATTTTTTCACCCTGTCATTTCCAGTGTTTTATTACTTCTGCAGATCTCACTCCCCTATTTGGAGAAGGCAGTTTCGATGCCATTAAACTCATTCACCACTCTCCTCTCATAATCTTGCAAAGCTGTTGGTACTGACACTTCAGTGTTCCACAGAGAGTGATTTTCCAAGTGATGAAGCAGATTCTAATCAGTATACCATCCAGATAAGGACTGGGAGCTGGACCTCTGCCACCTTTCCCTCCAGCTCTCTTAACACAATGACTAGGGAATTCCTTTGAGGATCACTGGGTACACTTCAAGTCCTCCCCCCACCCCTCCCCGGTCCTGTGGCCTCCTTCCAGCCACAGAGATCTTCCTGTCTAGAGCATTTCCGGCCCTTCTGTCCCTAGGCTTGGAGAATTCAGCTCAACCTGGGGAAGAGACAGAAGACTTGAGGTTATCAAAAGCCTGTTGAATTATCTGATGCAAGACTGACTGCCTTGTTTGCCTCCCTGGCTGTCTTCCTGGGCTTCAAAGCAGCTGAGAAAACAATATTTTTCTAAGTCTTGGACAAGGAGGAAAATCCCTGGCATGAAGGATTTCTGTCACAGACACTTGGTACAGCTAGAGGAAAAGTTTGTTTAGCTTAGCAATGGGTTTTATTAGCCCAGACATCTAGTTGAAGTGAGAAAATAGGGTCCCTGTTGAAGGACACTTCAGAGTCAGTAGGTTTCCTCCCTTGCTTCTTTGGAAGGACCTTTGCATACAGATGAAAGTATTAGATGTATTCAACAAGGACATCACAGCTGAATTCATCAACAACCACATAATCTTGCTGATCACAGAGGAGACCGAAGCAGGGTTAAATAATTACTGAAATAGGAAATTGTGGATGGATGTGAAGTCATACTTCTCAGCTGTCTCAATTGCTTCCCACCCCAGTTTTCTTGGCTGAACATATTACATTGTCTTCGGGCTCTACATTTGGTAGCAGAGAACAGAGATAGAAAGAAAGCCAGGCCCACCACCTGCCCCTTACAGAAAGAAATTCTTCTGCTTATTCTTTTCCTCTGCCAGCTGGTCTTACTCTGCCCTTCACCCCCAACCAATGTGAGATTTGGGGTAGTGGTTGCAAAGGGGAAGGAAATAGAAGAGAGGAAGGATTCATTAGTGGTGTTAAAGGAAGCCTGCCTGGCACAAGGATTGGAGAAGAGAAAGTGGAAGAATTGGTGCCAGATTACCCTCAGCACATGGCTGCTTATTCATGTCTCCTTTCCTGGGCCATAAAGGCAAAACTCACTTTTTCCTAAAGTTGAGGCTGTATTGCAGAAACTCAGGTAAACTGCCAGGACCAGAACTCTATAAAAGCAGCCTCCAGGAGGGCCTGTGCCCAAGGTTCCTAACATCTTTGTGTGTCTGCTCCACACTGGCTTTTCTGACCACCCATGGAGGAGAAGGCCTGGGCTGGGATGCTCCAGATGAGGGTGACATCTACACTTTAGAATGACACAGGCATTATCCCTAGAAGGTGTCACCATACTGGAGGAGACCTGAGGTTCCTATGGCCAGCACTTTCCATTTGATGGCTCCTTTTCCACTTTCTGAGCCTCTTAGACGTGGGATCAGGCCAGGAAAAACATGTGATGCTATACAGCAAGCTGAAACCAAAGACTTGACTTTGGACCTGCCCAAGCTGAGAATCTTGGCAGTGATTAACTGGGCAATCTGCTCTTTTCTATGGCATCTTCTAAGTCTCTCAACTTTGGGGAGGGGTGCCAGCTAAGTCTTCAAAGTGGGTATGAGTCAAGGCTTCTGAGGGTCACCAGTTTGGGCATTTACTCACTCCTCCATTTTTGAGTTTTATAATTGAGCTTCTATTATGTATTGGGCACCATACTGGAGGTTGCTGGGACTAAGAGAAGCAGCAATGATGGTCTCTACCTTCTAATACATGGTGATAAGTCCAGGTAACATTAACTGTGAAACAGTGGAGAAAGCAGTAAGCACCATTAGACAGGTATAGATGAAGTGTGATGGAATTAGAGAAAGATTACCTCAGGCTGGAGGAGTTGGCATAGGCTTTCCAGGAGAGGTGGCATTTGTATGGGATTCAAGGAGTAGGTAGGATTTGGACATTCAGAAATGAAGGGCAGAAAGAAGACTGCCAGTGTGGAAGCTTGTGAACATCCAAGGCAGCTTGCATGGATGTCTTATATAACTCTCTTCTTTGTCTTGACTTTTGCAATATCCAAGCTGTGGGAAAAAATGCCCTTATTTTCTGTTTATATATCCTGCCTCATTTGATGTATTATCCCAGAGAAGTAGATTCACCTGTGCATGACACACTGGGAGCTACCATTGTGGTGGTTCATAAACAGACTATAGAACCAGCTGGCGTGGGCTGGAATCCTGACTTCAGCACTTAGAAGTCACCTACCTCAAAGTGCTGTTGTTTTCTTCTTCATCATTATCATCATCGCTGTGGGAATGCTGGAAGCTCCCTCACCCATTCGGATCCTATAGGACTTTCCACTATTTTACATCCATTGATCTCCTTGAGAGTCTTATATTTAAAATGCAAACACCAGAAAGGGTAACCAAAGAAGGTTTAAGTGAGCTGCCACTTTAAAGCTAAAGTGAATCAGCTGACAATGTATTTGTTCAAAGCCAAATAGGCGCCTGAGGGGACATAAAAGAAGGAGACTAGGGACTGTAAGGGGAGGCCACTGAGCTCCAAAGACTGACTTCTCTTTCCAGGTTTTATTTAGAATACCTAGGCTTCTGTGTGTTCACTTGTAAATTGGGAGAAAGCTTCACACATACAGCACAGGGATAAAGTGAAGAGCAGTGAAGAAAATACTCATTGGTTATTTTAGGAGCCCACTTTGTGCAAAGCACTGGATTGGGCCCTGTAAAATGGATGGATGTGGGATCAAAGAAAGTGCCCTGATCTTTGCAATCCCATTGAGAGTTCAGAATATATGCCTAAGAAATAAATTGAGGTAGAAATAGATAGCAGTCCTTTAAAAAGTGAAAATTCACAGTGTAGATTGAATCTGCCTGGTCCATAGTAGGTACTCAAGAAATGTTTATTGATAAATGGATTGAATGAATGAATGAGTGCCCAGGAAAAAAGAAGTCATAGTAGAATGTCAATGTGAAAAAAAGCCCAAAGGCCTAAAGACTTCCCTGTCTTGTCTGTGTTCTGCCATCAGAATGTCAGCTCCATTAAAGCAAGGACATTGTCTGTCTCACCCCCTGCTATGTCCCCTGCATCCAGTACAGTGCCTACCACAAAGGAAAGTGCCCAGTAGATATTTGTGGATTAAATAAGTGTGTGGATAGTACTTGGATACTATTTGTAGTACTTGAATAAGTACTTGGATACTATTTGTGGATTGAATAAGAACGTGGATAAGTACATGGATAGTGGGTGGATTATACAAGTAATGGAAATTACATCCAGATAGTAGTGGGATTGGGGACCCAGCACATCTATACCTTAAATGTTCCTCAAAAGAATTGTTTTTTAACTGTTTTTATTTATTTCTAGGAGAGAGAGAGAGAGAGACAGCGTGAGCAGGGGAGGGTCAGAGAGAGAGAGAGGGAGTCACAGACTGAAACAGGCTCCAGGCTCTGAGCTGGCAGTCAGCACAGAGCCCAACGCGGGGCTCGAACCCACGAACCGCGAGATCATGACTTAAGCAAAAGTCGGACTCTCAACCGACTAAGCCACCCAGGCGCCCCAAAAGAATTTTAATATATTGATAATCACTTTCCTTGCAAGAACAGGTGAAAAGAGAAAGTATATTCATTAGAGTATAAAGTTGAGCTAGTCTGATATAAAGGAAACATTACCCAAAAAAAATGGCTATTTTCAGGTGGGATAACAGCTCACAATACCACACACCTGCCTTGTGTGGCCTTAGGCTTTCTGCGCCACAGTGTCTGAACTCATTCTTGCCCACCTACATATTTTGGTGAACCCTCAGAGGATTCCGAAGTCAGCTTCACACATTGCACGCAGGGTTGAGTATGATAAAAAAAAATGTTCACTAGCAACTTGGAGTTTTATTAAGCAGCCAGGCCCTTCCTGCAGGTCATGATGTATTGCAGAAGGTAGAATGACACTTGAAAACAGTACAAGTCAGACAGAGCACCCCAAAGGGAGGGAGAATGGGAAAAAAAAAAGAAGGGAAGAAGGGAGAGAGGGAGGGAGGAAGGAAGGAAGAGACAGAGGGAAAGGAAAGGAGAGGAGAGGAGGGGAGGAGAGAGAGGGAAGGGAGGAAGAAAACAATTGAAAGCAATATGTGCCTTCACCCCAGGCCTCTTAACATCATGTTTGTGTTGAAGTTTTTGTGGTCATGGGTTGCTTTGTGTGTTTAACCAGTTAATGGTTCTCCTCCAGTTGTTCTCGTTTGTCAGTTTCCCTTTTGGAATTTAGGCTCCAATCCAAACACATTGCACCCAGTATGATTTGCTGAATGAGAAGAAGAGAACCATCACTTCTCTTCTTCCAGATACTGTGTCTCCACTAATAAAACCTGAGACCACACTAGATTTTTGTGAACCACATCTCACAACCAACTTGTATTATAGTTAACTAACACTCCTAATCCATTTTCTGAATGCTATTCTGTAACCCATTCTGTAACCAGTAGTTGGTCCTCTGTCTTCAAGGACATATATTTCATATAAAATTACATATATTTCAATAAAATTTCATTCTGAAAGATTTGTAGGATTTGTCCCAGCCTTCTAACCAAATTGAGATTTGTTTTGATATTACAATGTCTAATTCAATATAACAACTCTTTAAATTTTTTGTCTTCTGTTACTATATTCAGCATCCCATCAGTAGGCTTAATTATATGATCCACAAGTCCAAATGTCACCTTTTTAGTAAGGTCTTCTCTTAATACTCTATTTAAAATTGACCCTCTCCTCTGATCCAATACACGTCCTATACTCTTTCTCTGCTTTTTTTCCCCCTTCCATAGCATGCATAATCATTTAACATAACATATATTGTACTTATTCATTTTGCTTATTATCTTCTTCTTCCTTTAGAATATTGCTCCATTAAGGGTCGCAGTTTGGGGCAGTTCTGTCCCATGGTGGATCCTATATTTGTTGTATGGATGTGGTTAAGTGCATCAGTGTCCTTGTCCAGGTAGTAAGAATGCTAAGCATTGACAGGACCAAGGCTAGAATCCAGTACATTCTACTAGAGGTTTCTATTGATCTTTTTATCACTTAAATATCCACTTAGTGGTATTAGCATCCAGCTAAATTTGTCTTTACTCTATCCAGAAGGATATTGAGAATTCGTTACATTTTTGCTGAAAATCAGATATTTCATATTGGTGGTAGCCCTCTGATCTATCAGGGAAGGGAAGTTCTTTCCAAAAAAAGGAAGCGCAATTCATCTGACACAATTGATCACTTCCTCTTTCTAACTGCATACAAATCATCCTTTCAATAACCCATTTTAAACCCTGCTCAGAAAGGGCAGTGCATTAATCAATGACTTGTCCAAACTCCATGATTCCCTGGAAGGGAGGTCTTTCCAGCTGTGAGGTCCCTCCAGTTGAGTGCCTCCTAGCTTATTCACAGTGGGCATGTGCTCCCTGGGAGTGGAAATATTCAGATGATAGAGGTAGCAGCACTGACTTGGAGGCATAGGCTTAGATCCTGTTTGTTGTGCTGCATTGGAATATCATATCATTTTTCTCCAGAGTATCAGATTTTGTAGTCTGTGAAGCAAAAATGGTAATATGATTTTCAAAAATATAGTATGTACTTTATTCATTACTATTTATTTATACCCTTTTGGTTTTATGTCTTATTACTTTATGCGGACAATAAAGATCTGA
The DNA here is from genome assembly GCA_017311185.1 of Proteles cristata cristata. Taxonomy (NCBI): domain Eukaryota; kingdom Metazoa; phylum Chordata; class Mammalia; order Carnivora; family Hyaenidae; genus Proteles; species Proteles cristata. The sequence continues at coordinate 313,080 of JAESUZ010003149.1, read as the reverse complement.
GGTTTTGGATATGTCTGATTTATTTCTATTGCTCTTTGATCTAAAAGATTTATATTTCTTTTCTCCATATCCTTTTTTCCTATTCTTTCTGACACAGCTGTGGTTGAGGGCCTTGTCATCTCATCCCTGAATTATCACAGTATCTTTCTAATTGGCTCCAGGACTCCCATCTCGTATTTCTTCATCTTAGATTCTTCAGTCAGGCTAATTTCCTGAAACCCAGCTGCTCAAAATGTGGTCTATGGACCATAGCATCAGCATCTTCTAGGAGCTTGCTAGAAATGCAGATTCTCAGGCCGTACTCAAAATCTACTGAATGAGAAATTGCACATCAACAAAACCTATAGGTGACTCATACTCACATTGAAGCTTGAGAAGCACTGTCCTCTTTTCGGTCATGGCATTCTCCTACCATTGAGCATCCATAAACTTCACATTGAACCATCCCTAAACTATCTCTGTCAGAAAGGCTCAACCTAATTTTCAGGTGAGCTGTGTTGACATGAAGATGCTAATGCACATCTATACCCCCTACTCATTCGGTCTGAGAACGATGAGCAAATTTATATAGATAACTTTAGAGCAGTAGTAGAACAGTAGTGAAAAGTATTGAGATTTAACTTGAGTTGAATCCTGGTAAAAGTATTCTGGTTTTTGATGAGTGAAAATTAAGGAGTAGTTGGGAAGCATATGGGATGAGTTGGTTGGAATGTTTTTCTTAGTTTGGCCCAGTGACAGGAATTTTATATACTTCAGTCAGTCTTCACAATAATCCCATTTAGGTGGGTGTTATTATCCCCATTTTACATGTGAGGAAATTGAGAATCAAAAAGGTGAGGTCGTGGAGAGCCACGGTATTGGTTAGAATTCAGGCTACAAACACCATGGCAACAAAGACATTTGAAATTCAGTGGTTCAGACAAGTGGTTCTGTCCTGAGATGGACAGGTGACCCCAGGTGGGAAGCACTTATGCTTTATGAGGTCACCCAGCTTTCTGCTCCCAAGTTGCTTCATCAATCCCCAGGATGTCCACCTCCATATAGTTGAAGCCAGTTCCTGCCCTTAGGGACAGGGAAAGGGAAAGTGGAAGGAACACAATGATTTAATGAAAACATTAGTTTTCAAAACATTGAAAGTGTTACCTGTCACTTGTACTCACAGTCTCTTAGTTAAAGCTTGGTCATATGGCCACCCCCAGTTCCAAAAGTTGCAGAGAAGTGTCGAAACCTGGAGAGTTATTAATTAAAAAGAAGAAGGGGGTTGGCTATTAGGGGGAAATTGGAGGTCTTACAATAGGCACGATGCTGATTAGTGGAAGAACCTAGATTCAGACTCTATGACTACAACCTGCAAGCTTTCCACCACGTTATGCCACCAGAGTTGACAATCAGTAAATGTTGAATTGAGATAAATTGAGATATTACATTTAAGCCTTTTGGCTATTTGAAATTACTTCTTCCTTCTCTCTTGCTTCCCTGATTAACCTAAGTGGCTCTGTGCCACACTGTCACTGTCTTTGATGATGTTAGTTTGTAAAGCAGGAAACTGATCTTCATCTTCCTTCAAGAGAAATGTCATAATAAAATAACTCACCAGTCCTTAGAGGTTCAGTGGAACCATACGAAGTATGATAATATGTGTTAATGATAATACTGGTTTAATGACCAAATGACTATCCCTTTTATTTTTTTATTATTTGTTAAATCTTCCTTTATTTATTTTGAGAGAGAGATAGTCTCCAACCAGGGGAGGGGGCCAAGAGAGAGGGAAACAGAATCCCAAGCAGGTTCTACAATATCAGCACAGAGCCTGACACAGAGCTCAATCCCACAAAGGATGAGATCATGACCTGAGCTGAAATCAAAAGTCTGATGCTTCACTCACCAAGCCACCCAGGCACCCCATGACTATCCTCTGGTTTTTTGTTTTATTTTTTTTACTATCACTTTTAAAGTAGGTATTTTGTTAGGAGAATGCCATTGCTCAAAATATATATTTTTTTTTTTATATTTTGTGTTGGCTGGTATATCAGTCAACTCTTGCTGCAATGATGCCTCATGACAACACCACCAAAATCTCAGAGACATAGAGTAATAAGCACTTAACTAATGTGTATGTGGTTCTCCTGGGGGTCAGCTATGTAGACTGGGCATGGCTGGCCAGCACTGCACCAGGTGTCTCTCATCCTCCTTCTGAGATAGCAGGTTAGCTTGGACGTATTTTTCTCTTGCAGCAGCAGAAGCATAAGAGAGCGAAGGGAGGTATGTGAGGCTTCTCGAAGCCTAGGCAAAGAACCTGTTAGCCCAAGTAAGTCATATGGGCAAACCCAGTCTAGGGAAATACCTAAGTAAGAGGAAATGTAGTCACAGGGCAAATGCCATGAATACAGAGTTGGTGAAGAGCTGGGACCAACAAAGCAAATTATCATGACTTAGCTTTTACCAAGTGATTGTGAATATTCATAATTATGGTAAATATTTATCTTTTAAGGGTAGTTTTGAATTTCTTTTTAGCAAAATAGCTACATTTATGAATAAATGAATTTATGAATAAGAGAATTAGTCTAGGTATATCTTTGGGCAAAAATTTATGAATTTTTTTCAAAATTCAAAAATTATAAATTTTTATACTTATGAATTATGAATAAATAAATTCATGAATAAGAGAAGTAGTCTAGGTTTATCTTTGGGCAAAAAAGGTAGCTGTTGAAGCCTGAGACATAAAATAAGGAAACATCTCTAAAATAACTGGTTCAAGAATATGGCATTCAGTGGCAGAATAGGTGGGATAAATGTACAGCCTTCCAAAGCAATTGGCTGGTTGAAGGAGTAACACTCATTTGGTCCTAAAGTAATTTTTTTAAAATAAACTTTATGGCTTATAGTCACATGTCACCATTTTGTCTCAAAGTGGGAAGGGGAGTGAACAGAGGTTTATCTCTGATATGATGTCCCCTTTGACTAACTCTGGGAAAATATGCTCTATGTGCAGATTCTCATTGCCAAGTCCCCTCTGGCTCCCTTCACCTCATTTGCCTATACCATCCAGAAGGAAGGCCTGGTTCTTCAAGGTAAGACCCTTGGATTAAGCCATTTCTTTAAGCTGATTATGCACAGTGCTGCCCATCACTGGTGATAATTACTGCCGTGCTCCTGATAGAAGCTACTTCAGGGCAGAAACAAAGACCAAGATGAATTCACCAATGATATTTATCCTGATGAGATCAAAAGAGATTGGCAATTGTGGCAAGAATGTAACAGAAGGCGAAGGTGAAGCAGAGGGAAAACAATAGAATCTCCTAACAGAGTGAGGCAAAGCATGAGAGTTAAAGCACTAGTCTAGGAACTGCCGAGCACCAGTGTTCTTTGCAGACCCTGTGGAGTGAGGAACCAGACTCTAAGCCTCTGACACCAGTGTGGAAGGCCTAGCATCGCCCCAGAGCCCTCTTGCTTAGCAAAGTGAAACACCATCTGGTCTGGCAGCCTGGGGGACACTTCGTCGTGGCTCCCTGACCACTACTTCCTCAGGCCCTTTCTGGTTACTCCATTTCTGTTCCCATTACTCAAGTCCCAGCAGGCCTTCCTGACCTGTACCATGTGACATGGGCCTGGGACTTAGAAGGAGCTGAGTTCTGGCTCCCAATAGAGCGCCCCAAGGCCACAGGCTGGAACTCACTGCTCTACAATGGTGGTTCCCAGACGCTGGGTCTTCTGGTGATTGCAGGGCTCTCCAGAAAATAATGAACATGAGAGGTAAATTCAAACACTGTTGAACTTAGCCCACAGGGCCAGTTGTCCAAAGCTGCTTTGTAGATTGAGAATGGTCCCCACCAAAGATTGAGGATATACACCTGCCCCCCCGCCCCAGGGTGACCCTCCCCCAGGATGCAATGGTGAACATCTATGCCAAACCCCCAGTAGAACATACTGTCACTGCTGTCTGTGGGAGGAATATCTGCCCTTTAGGATTTTGTAAGTGGGGTACTTTCCTCAGGTTGATGAAGCAGGGCGAGTCCTTCCAATATTCCCACGGAGACATACTGCATTGCAATGATCTAGCAGGAATTTTGTGGGGCAGGCTGGAGGGTTCATGCTTTTGGACTGAGGAGCCGGCTGCAGCCTCCCCTTTCCTTCCCCTTCTTAAACGTCCACTTCTTAATGGACCCGGAAAGCAGCTTGTTTGTTTGGTACAGCTGAGCTCCACAGCAGGGACTCAGGTCCAGGGAAATTTGGGGTAAGAACTATTGACCTTTGGCTCTTAGCCTTTGACTTCTGCTATCCAAGTTCCTTGGTAAATATTTTTTTTACAATTGCAAATATTGTTTTCTGACAAAGAAGCAGAGATTTTAAGACCAGATTAAGCAAAGCAAACAGCAGGCCCCTTTGTTACATACTCTCTAAGGGTGTATAACTCATAAGCAATCAGAAAGCTGAACTCTTATTTACCCAGTACACAGTGTGGCTTTTGGCTCTTCATTTTCAGAGGCTTTCTTAAAAGATTAGAAATCAGCTAAATAGCAAACTTAAATGAAGATTTTAAGAAATTCTATTGAAGATTACAAGGCAATGTCAGGAGGAAAAGAGGCAGTTTTGCCCAGATGGCTTGTATGCAGAGCCTTGATGTGGTACCTATATCTTGATCTCCGGGCATTTTGGTAAACAGCATTTCTAAGCCTGACCTAATTCGGATAACTTTTAGGATAATATTTGTGAAAACAAGATTCACAGAGTTGCCTCTGACCCTCTTTGCTAAGATCACGATTTTGACAGGAAATAGAAGGTTGTTTAGAGAAAGGAGAGGCCTAAGATGAATTGGTAGAGGTTAAAAACCTGGAAAGAAACACTATTAGAAAAAGTTGGAAAACAAAGGAGAAAGGAGGCTGACCCGTAGCTGTGTGTCCCAGAGAGAGAAAAGTTCAGAGACGTGGCCGATGCTGCAGGGACCCCAACCAGTAAATTAAAATGTGTGGGAGACCTCATTGCCTCCCCTGGTAGCTTTTAAAGCTTTATCTCCATCCCTTGCCCAGCTATCTCTCCCTCTCTCAGGTTTTCTGAGGCAACAGAAAAGCCACTAAATACAGATCTCTGGGGAACTCCCTCCCCAATAGCTATGTGCTCCCAAGGCTTTGGGAAAATAAGAAAGAGCTCTGGTCTTGAGAAAACTATGGAGACCTGTCCTTTAGTGGAGAGACACACACACACACACACACCCTCCGATTTCTGTTTCAGCTTTGGTGTAATCTGGAGAAAATCTCCAGCACCCCAGTTTTGTCCGCTTGAAAATGACAGTGTTGACCTTGATCCAGCACTTCGCAAACTGTGTTGCAACCCATTGGTGGGTCATGAAATGAAATTAATGAGTCACAACTAGAATTTTGAAAAATGTAATAGAGGAGAATAGAAAACTCTCAGATTATATCACACGTATCACATTGTTTCATGACATATTTCATGGGTGACTTATGTATGTGTATAATGAGTTTGTGTATGGAGGTTGCAGTGCAAACTATTTTTCTTCCTTGGCTTGTAGTCATTGGCCTGCATGATCTCCACAGGCCTTAACCCTTCAGCTTATCTGATTCTCCTTGGAGATGGTGTACTTATCATCACTTAGCTCAGTAGAGTTGTAGCTGGAGATCTCCACACACCAGAACATAAAAGTATTTTTCCCCACTCTTACCAGGTGACTGAACTAAAAAAAAAAAAAAAAAAAAAAGCCCCTCCATAATTCCCCAGATTTAAGGCAAAGAAACTTTTGATTCCTGGGTGGTAACCTTGGAGAGATACCTGCAGCCAAGGCCAAGGCCAAGGTGTGAGGGGTTGCTCTGACATAATAGCCTCAAGTTGCCACGGAGGTTGGTTGGTGCCTGATGCTGGGAGCTTGAGGGGGGCAATACAATCTGTGTCTGAGAGGCATCGAGACAGAGAGGGGGAAGGCCTGGAAGAGTGAGGGCAGCCTCTGTGGTACCTGCTAAAAAAGGCACTTGGGGCTGGACGTTCAGTATTCGTAATGGAGGCAGCCTGGAGTGGTGGGAAGGAACAGTCCATACAGGCTACCCTTTCTCGGGGGAGGGGTTTTTCAGTGAATGCGGGAATGATCCCTCAGTGCCTTTTATCCCCTTAGCAAGTCTAAGATTCCTACCGCCCTGCTAACCAGGAGGTTTTATAATACCTGGAGTGCTGCTGTGTGCACGAGCAGAGGGAGGGAATAAAAGGTGAGGCCAGAATTCGATTTACCGGCTCCACAGGCCATTCCCCTCACCAGTTCTCAAGGATTAGGATGCTAAGAACAGCCAGCAACTGGGGGCCTTATACCCTTCCTGCCTTTTTGTTCCCTGGGATGGGAGGAACAATAAATCGGCAAGCCGGAGAGACTGAGGGGCCTGGTTAGAGATTTCTCAGGCTGCTTTTTGAAATACTTGAAGGAGCCAGTCTGTGCTATTGTTGTAGTAAAATTGAAAGCGGAACTATTCTCCTTTTGCAAAAGGAAAGAAAGAAAAGAAAAAGAAAAAAAGAAAGAAAAGAAAAAGTGAAAGAAAACCCACCCTCCCGGCATCTTCAGGAGGCTGCCTGTCTCAGGCCATTACCATGGTAATACTGTGCTGTTTGCATCTTCTTTGTCCTGCACTTGTGGTGATCCTGGCCTCAAGGTTGAGCTCAAGACCCTGGAAACAGTTGGCCCCAAAGGAGAGGGAGCTCGCAGCCACCAGCTTCCTGATGGTTCAGACTCAGAGGGACCAGGTCACCACAGACGGAGAGTCAGCCCTTTTGTGCAACTGAAGTGGGAAAGGTGGAGGGTGTGGGGGTGGCTCCCGTTGATCCTTTTCTCCTGTTGTCCCCAGAGTTCCACATGAAATCCCCAGCACCCACTGGGTGGCAAAGCCTAGAGTTTGGGCTGGCTCAGAGTAAGGCTAACGATGCTGGGGGCCTAGCGGGGAAAGGAAGGCAGGAGCCGGCTTTGGGAATCAGCCTCCATGGAGTGGGCCCACAGAACCGCCTGGCTGCAGAAGGGCAAGGGGACCTTTACAGTGAACTCCATCCTGACCCATATTCTGCTCTGGTCGTGTTCTTTGTTTCCCCAACAAGCCCCAAATGCTGTGTCCCGCGGGTCACAGCTGGGACCCCTGGACCTCGGGGTCAGGCCAGGAATAAAGATTACTATCCTGTCATTGCAAAGAGCCAGGCTGTTTTGCTCATGCTGTAGGAAGCCTAGGAAAAACCTAAGGCCAGTCTCTCCCAGAGCCGCCTTTGGCCTTTGTGGGGCTCAGGGCAGTGGAGGCCTGCTGACTTGGTAAGGAAGCCGGGCTGGCCTGGGAGAATGAAGAGGGGCTCCTTATTCACTCTTCCTTTGCCCTGCCTTCTCCATTTCCTCAGGAATCCAGCAAGAATTTGAAAATCAAAAGCCAAATTGTTAAGGACAGAAGATAATGCCTTAGTTTCTCAGCAGGACAGAATTGTGGTTTCTATGTTGTTTTTTAAAAAATTGAAATGAGGCATGACAGGTTGAATTTGGATTCTGGTGCTATCCTCTGCTACTTTAGCTCTGAATAAGCAGCATAAACCTTGGGATGGAGCTGAGGAATCTTAGGGGGGGCCCAGCACACCCTGAGATGGGTCCAGAGAAGATTCTGCAAATGAAGCTAGTTTTCCTGTTTTCCCAACCACCTACTGTAGGGACTCAGAAAAAATCAGAAAACAATGAAACAGTGATTTTTCTTAAGGGCTGGAAAGCTACGTACCTCATCTTTCTTGTAAAATCGAGAATGTTTGTTTGACCGCCTTTTGAAGCTTATTGGGATTTTGAAGCTTATTGGGAGAGGCATTAATCTCCTCTATTTGTTCCCTTGTCACAAAGTTGGGTTGGATTCTTCCACCCCATTTTCTTAGACCTTGAGCCAATTAGATGATTTATTGAAAAATTCTCTTCCCCCACGTACCACCATCTACGTTCATCAGATTTCAGTTTGAATTAGTAACACATCTAAATGTTTTCTGCCTAACGGGTGCAAAGTGACCCAGAAGATTCTTCATGTATTTCCATCCAGGTATGGAGGTGTCTGCTTGGTAAATACAACCCCCACACCTGGCACAGCCTGGCATTCTTGTGGGAGCCTGGGCAAAGAGCCCTGGGATTCAATGGAGCAGAGAGAGTGAACTCCTCTCCCAGAGGTCACAGAGAAGAGAGCAAAGCAGGCCTGTCATGTGGTCCCTGGGCTACCAGGTGCCACTGCAGCCTCAAAAAGCTTGTGGGGGACAAGGCATGGTCCTTTGTGACTCCTGCTTGCCTCTCAGGGAGGAACTTCCCGGGGAAAATGAGGAAGCACGCCCCTTTACTGGTTCTCTCCTCTTTTTTAACATTTACTTCACACTCCCTACCTCCATGCATCTTCTCACACCAACCCCTGCTCTGTTTACTTCTTTTACTCTGGCTATTAGCTTCAAAGAGAGATTTTCTTTTCCATGTGCAAAATAAAATATTTTAAATACGGAACAGGGCAGAAAACCCATGACTTTAACACCCAGACCTAGCAAATGTTAAAATTTTGTCATATTTGTTTCAGATTTTTTTAATAATAGGAACAAAACTTGACAAAATCAAAACCCCCTTTGTACCTATCCCTACCTCACAACATTTCAGAGAAGTAGAAACTCTCCAGGGTTTGATACATATCCTTTCCCTCGTTCTAAATAACTTTTCTACATGTATGTGAATCCAAATATAATACAATAATTTGTTTTGAGTGCATTCCAAGTTTGTGTAAATGATTTACTGGACACATCATTCCACTACTTACTTTTGTCACTTAATGTTGTGTTTTTACAATGTGTCCATATTGATACACATGGATCCCATTCTTTTACTTTAATGAGGTATCCTCATTCATTGTATGAATATACTACATTATCCGTTCCCCTATTGATGGAAATCTCGATTATTTGTTAACTTAGTGAATTCTGTTACATGGGCTTCTTCGTGTGCTGATGTGAGGGTTTCTCTAGGTATACACAAAAAGTGAAACGACTGGTCAGAGGGCATGCACACTTTAATCTTTACTATGTATTCCCAAGCTGCTTTCCAAGGACATTTACCAATTTAAACTTCCTCTGGAGGTAGTGAACCCATTGCTACACAGCTGTGTGTGATTATAAGTTTGTTGTTGTGTTTGCTTGGACAGTCTTCTCATGTATTCTCTATGGAAACTTCTTTTATCTCTGCTATGGGGGTATAATCTTTCCATAGTCTCCAGAGGGATCTTCTGCACAACATATGTGCTTTATGCGTATACTTAGATGATTAGTTGACAAAAATTACTTTAATTCCTTCCAAAGTTAAAACTCTATACACTTCCAAGAATGAGAGATTTTCATCTCATCCATCGCCCTTATTTTCAGGTCAGCAGACTGAGTTCCAGAAAGGCAAGGTCTACCTCAGAATTGGGTTTGTAGCCCTTTGCAAGTACTCAGGGCTCCTAAGATTTTATAAAATCAGAAATGGGTGTGGAGCCTCTCATCTTGCATAATGGCAGCCCCTCTGGCAACTTATCTCTCGGGCTTCACGAACTTCTGTTGTGATATTCCCCTCCTGTCCTGAATCTTGAATCTTGAAATCCTAAGCTAAGGTGGATCAGATGCACTATTGTAAGCAACCCCTCAAGAAAGTTCCTGAGTTGGGTTGTAAGTTTGGCTGGGTGGAATCATAATATAAATTAACAGTGTCCACATAATATAAGTCAAAAGTGAGGTTTACTGCTTTCTCACATAGCATTGCAGAGGAATATAGTCCAGAACTAGTATAGCAGCTCATCCCATGTATTTGTCCAGGGACCCAGGCTCTTAGCTTCTTGCCCCATCACACCTAAGATATTGCCCTCATTGTCATGGTCTACAATGGCTCAGCATCATTATCTCCATCCAGGTAGCAGAATTTGTATGAGATAGAAAATGAGGGTGGGAGGAAAGGACATCCTCCTTCCTTTAAGGATATTAACTAGAAGTTACATGCATTACTCCTGCTTATATCATGCTGACCAATCTGTAGGTATATGAGAGGAAAGACTGGAAAATTGTAGTTGTTTATCTGGGGACCATGTGCCTACCTAAATTTTGGGAGTTCTTTTACCATGAGAGAGAAGGGGAGATGAATATTCAGTGACACATCCTTTTTAGAGGAGCCCAGTTGCAGAGACTAGACCCCCGGGTACAATAGTACAGACCGTAGGGTTAGGCTTGTAGCATAATGTTAAAATGCACATAAATATTGTATTGTAAATATTATATATTAAAAATGCTAACAGGACCCTCTTTGGTAGAGTCTAGAGCAAAGATGTAGGGTATAACAATTGGTAATGCCACCAAGGATCAGCACCAAAGATGCAGGTCCCCCACCCAAAACACAATCTCTCTAAAGCAGAAACTTTAGTATGTGCTACTATGCACTATGTTAGAAAGATACTTGAACAAGAGCTACTTGTGCTTATAGCAGAAAGCAGGATATGAATTTGGGTCCAAAGTTATAGACTAAACACACTTTTCCCCCAAAATGTTTTTTCCTGTCTCCACATTTTTTTAAACATGGAACAAAATGTCAGTTGGAATAAGGTTATATTAAAAAAAAACTTTATTTCAAGGCCTGGACTATAGTTAGACTGGATCCACACTCCTCTTTTAGAACCTGGAAGCCATTTGGCTATCTTTGCAGAGCTAACAATTTGCATTTGTGAAAATGCCCAGGTAATAATACCAAAAGATGTTAAATCAATTCAGGTTGTTGATTTTCTTTGAAAACTTCTTCCAAAAGGACGTGGTGTTCTTTCTGGAATATGACTTAAGCTCCATTTCAGTGAGTTCAGTTCAGCAGGTATTTTTTGAGGTATCTATTGTTTGTAAACCATGGTGCTCAGAGGATATAAGACTAGGGGTGATGCTCCCTCTATTTAAAAAAAAAATTTGTTTATGTTTTATTTATTTCTGAGAGAGAGAGAGACAGCATGAGCAGGGGAGGGTCAGAGAGAGAGGGAGATACAGACTCTGAAACAGGCTGCAGGCTCTGAGCTAGCTGTGAGCACAGAGCCCAGTGTGGGGCTTGAACCCACGAACCATGAGATCATGACCTGAGCCGAAGTAGGACGCTTAACCGACTGGGCCACCCAGGCACCCCTCCCTCTCTTTTAGTAGCTCAAAATCTAGTTAGCTCAAAAACAAAATAAGTTTAATCAAAAGCAAACTGTGACACCTATTATTGAGGCTCAAACAATGTGATGTGTTTAAAAGAGATAGAATTGGGGCTCCTGGGTGGCTCACTTGGTTAAGCACCCAGCTTGGGCTCAGGTGATAATCTCAGGGTTTGTGAGTTCAAGCCCCACATAGGGCTGTCAGCACAGAGCCTGCTTCAGATCCCCTGTCCTCTTTTCTCTCTGCCATGCCTCTGCTTGCACTCTCTCTCTCTCTCTTTCTCTCTCTAGCGCATGTGCTCTCTCTCTGTCTCTCTCTGTGTCTGTCTGTCTGTCTCTCTCTCTGTCTATCTCTCTCCCAAAAGTAAACATTAAGAAAAGGGAGATAGAATCATTTCAACTAGGATGACTGAGGAAGGTTCCTGAGAGTAGGGGGAAGAGCTGAACTGCACACCATCCCGTGAATACTGATGAAAATGGCTTTCCATTGTCTTTTGATAGAGGCCAATTTCTTTTGCTGTTTGACGATAGATTTGGGAACCCTGGGGAATGCTGATTAGTGCCATGTGACTAATGTTGAATCATGCTGACTAATGTGCTCTAAATGGATTGATTCAATAATAAAGGGAATGTTGAGAGTCAAGAGTTCAGATCTTGAATTTCACCATGTGACGAAATGTAAATCCCTTAGCTTCAGTACTTCATTTTTTGGTCAATTAAAATGTGCTCATGAGGAGAATCTAACAAGTCACCTTGACTAGAAAGTACTTTACAAACCTCAAGGAGAACAGAAATACTTAACAACAACTCGCAGGACAGGCTTGTGCAATCGTGGGTTATTCATCGCCCATACAGAATCAGAACATCCATCACATGCTGCTTGCCAGCCATGCGAAACTTCTACTTCCTCACACATGCCACAAGGACTGACAAACAGTACATTGCACTCACAAAACCTGACAAATAGAGGAGCTTTTGAAAAACCTTCCTATCTACCTACTGGGGCGGCTGTGTTTTTCTACAACAAATGTCACCACAGAACTAAGAGCTTGCCTTGCACACACAGCTTTTTCTCTTTTGACATCTCCCCGGCTAGACTGCTTGAGAACCTGGCCTTCCATGTCCAGATGTTTACTGAATTCTGAAGGCCCCCCAAGGGCCCAAGTTCTTTCGTTGCCCTCCAGATCACTTCCCACAGAGACTGACCGATGTCCTGAAGGAGCCCTTCAATAGGGAGGATAAATGGAGGCAGATGAAGACATGACCCCCTGAGGCTCACCCACGTCCACGCTAACAAAGGGTTTGAGTCACAACCTTGTAAGGAGCATTTTGGTCAGCAGCGTCCCTTCGAGAGGCCACGTCTCCCCCACAGGGCTGCTTTCAATGGCTACCATCACAGTGGAAGCCCTGGGCATTTGTTAAGGGCTGAGGTTTGCTAGGTGCAGCACAAAACATCTAAATCACGGTCCCCTGTCTTTGTGAGGGCTTCCTGGCTACTGATGGCAGCTGGCTTTCTCAGGGGAAACCTGAGAGCTAGTGGAGGAAGCTGAAGCAGGGCTCCCACTTCTCTGGATGTCCTCTTCCCACCCCGCTCAGAGAGGGCCTTTGTCTATAGCGATCAGCAGTCAAGCCAGGGCTGCGGGACCTTACCTCACACCGATGCTGTGTTTCTGGGCATCTCTGGTTTGCAGGGCTGTTGGCTCCCTAGGTAATAGAGAGGTATGTACGCAAGAGGACTACAGCTGAAAGGAAAGTTTTATTTAGACTCTTAGGGACAAGTTAGTGCATTTCATCACAACATAGTTTTGTTTTGATTTTTTCAAATTGACTTTCTCTCCCCTTTTTTTTTTTCTCTCCTTTAGGCCAATAGAGGCCATAGGGACACTATGACCTTTGTCTAGAGCTGATGGGGGCACGATTTGTGAAATGAAACAGGATGGTTCTGCTCGGAAGAAGGACACGGAAGCCAACATAATGGGGATTAATTAGTTGATTGATGTTGATACGGTAACAGATTTGCCCCCATACCACTGAGCCAGCCATCTCAGACCTAGCAGGGAAGGTGAGGATGAAGTCGCCTTTGTTCAGGTCTCTAGATGCATGGGGCTGAAGGCTTTGCGCTGTGGGATGTCAACAGCCGTAATAATAATAATTTGCACTTATATAGCACCTTTCAACCAGGCACCTCAAAGCGGTTTAGCCACGTTAATTAATTAAAGCCCACAATCCCCCTAGGGAGAGGAGGAGGATGACTAACAGGATTTGTAATTACAGGAGGGAACATTTCCGAATAAAGTATTGTCCACCATGTAAAAAGAGTGGGTGTAAAGGAATTGGGGTCTCCAAAGAGTAACTGATTCAGAAATGAAATCATGGAAAGATGGGGAGGCTGGAGGCGGGCATGGGCGTGGGGGTCTGCTCTTGTGTCAGAGGGTGGTCAATGGGCTCAGAATGCACTGACAGGTTCGGATCCAACTGAGAAGCGGAACATGTACGGTATTAGTGGCACTTGGAAGGTCATTAGTGGCACAACTATTGTGGTGTAAATTCAACTTTCTCTAGTATATTGTGTATAGCCTTGCAGAACAAAGGGTGAGATTCATGCAGTATTTAATAAAGGATGAAATTAGTTCTTTGGATTTAAAGCCCAAAGCAGGGCCAGTCAATTAGCAAATAAACCAATTGGTGACCCATAGGATAATTTAGTTGTTTCCAGCAGAACACCCAGCCTAAGCCCTCCTACTGTCCGGAAGTTTCCAACCAAAGCTTCAAGGCTGAGCTCAGTGCAGGGCCTTGGGGCTATGGCTCCTTCAAAGCCAGGCATCAAATCTTCCCAGCCTTTGGCATGGGGACCTCTCTCTCTCTCTCTCTCTCTTTTTTAATATGTATTTATTTTTTGAGAGAGAGACAGAGCATGAGCTGGGGAGGGGCAGAGAGAGAGAGAGGGAACACAGAATCCAAAGCAGGCTCCAGGCTCTGAGCCGTCAGCACAGAGCCCAACACGGGGCTCAAACTCATGAACCACAAAATCAGGACCTAAGCCGAAGTCAGACACTTCACCAACTGAGCCACCCAGGTGCCTCGGCATGGGGACCTCTCTTAGCCAAGTTGTTAGTGACCCCCAAGCTGTCCTCTATAGAATCACTTTGTACCTGCTCCCCCTCCAGAGGTTTTAAATGCTTTGGAGTCTATAGTCAAGTCTTACCCCGTCTCATATGTTTCCTGTCAGTGCCCACCAGAATGCTGTGCACCAAGTAGATACAGATCAGTGAAGAATAACTGAATGACTGTCTTTTAACAACTCAGTGTTTGTTGAGCACATACCAAGTGCTGTGGTGAAGCTCACAAGAGCAGGATACGTGTCTCATCCTCAAGAACTATATTGTAAGGTATGGAAAAGACTCCTAGACTGCTAACTAAAATATAAAACAGAATACAGTGAAATGACATGATAGCTGTACATCCAAGCCACGTGCTGCAAGGACAAGAGTGGGAACGTTTTGTCCAGCTAGGGTGAGTCAGGGAAAGTATTCCTGGAGAGCAAACAATGTGCTGGGCATAGAAAGGCAAGAAGAATTTGGGTAGGCCTGAAAGAGGTCACAGAGGCAGACTTTCCCGACTGTGGTCAGTTGTCTCCCTCTGAGCAAGATGCATTTTGAGAACTTGTGATCTTCAATAGAACATTTGTGAAAAGCAAGCTGAATTTTTGCAGCTGATTGAATGTGTGTTTCCTGTGAGTTCTTATTAGGTGAATTGGCTAATTTCAAACATCAAAGGGCTATTTGAAGAGTTGGGAAAGATATACTATTCTCTGTAACTACTAATTTGGTTGCTTTCCACTTTTATTGCCCACCAAGAAAGAAAAGCTGGACCGTTCACACATTAAAACAGAGCACTCAAAAGTTTCTTTTGAGAAAGGTACAAGGCAGACACCTCCCAATTCCAAATGTAAAGGAATAAATGTCTTCCTCCTTGAGCTTATTTTTTTCAACACCAGGAAACCTTAAGACAGGGCTCTACACCCAGTGACTGACAAATCAATCCCCACACTCTCCTGGTCAAAGTTCCAACAGGGCTTTTCACCGCAAACCATGCTCCCAGGATAGGACCTACATGCCGTGTTTGCATCGTGCCAATATTTATTAAGTGTTGCTGCATGTCTGACACACACTATACATGCAACAGCTTACCTAATCCTAACAGTCTCACGAGGTAGGACTTTGCATCATTCCTCCCGTGCAGATGAGCAATGAGGCAAGAAAAGTTCAGTCTTTTGCTAAAAAGTGATGGAATGTTGATTCAAACCCACTGGGTCCTGCTTCTCCCTCTCTTGCCCCTCACCTGTCTACTATTTCTGTTCGCATGTGTTACAACTTCTCCTAGTCATCCTCAATTCACTAAAATACTCAGCACAATATTATGTACATAATGGGGAACTCTATGAATATTTTCCAAGTAAAAGAATCACCGGGAGCAATACCAGTGGTTTGATCTTCCATGGGGAGGGACGGCTGCAGAAAGCCTGGGCAGTGGTGCTGAGAGTTGAGTAGAGGCTCCATCACTACCTCCTCTTCGTTCCACCATGATTAAAGAGTAGGAGACGGGCTCAGGAAAGTTGCCCCAGGAAATATTTGCAAGAGAGAAGACACAGGTGGTGTTCATGAGCTGAGAAGCTGTCAAACCTGGTACCTCCCATGAGATGCCAGTGAGGTAATTTGTATCGAACCTGGATGCTACTCACTGTTTTTTTTTTTTTCTGTGTGTGTGTACGTATACATTCATATGTCAGAGTTGGACTTTGTTCCCATAACTGTGCTAGCCTCCTAGGTACTCTGTTTGTTAATGGGCGGCAGTCCCAGTGAGGATTCAGAAGTGGTCCCTATCAGCCCACTGAGTGGACATTTCTGGATTAGCCCCCAAGTTCTGAACTCTGTGCATAAGGCTTCTGTGTTGTATGTTGTGAGCAAAGTTACCACTCATGGACGGGATTTAAAAGATTATCTGGCAAAACCAGGATTGCCAAGTGAGAATTCTGGAGATGGGGAATGAGGATTGGGTGATGGGGAAAAGGGGAATGAAGGCAAGAGGAAGTGCACAAGAGCAGATTCTGACCTTAGAAGTGTGGTCTTAGAGCCACTGGGAAGTGTCCTTTTTCTGAAATGTTTCATTTTGCCTTTGGTTTCAATATTGTCACCATCACTTTTGTCCTCTGCCTGTGAAAAGACTTTCTTTATTCTCTTATAGAATTCAACAGAGGCCTCTTTTGCTCAAATGGAGGGAAGGAGTCCATCACATTTCCCAAAAGAATATCCTAAGTGTGAGAGAAAGCACATTGCCTACCTGTCTGAATTCCAGTGAAGACAGTGTTCAGAAGGAGCCCAGGTTCTCCATAACCCCAAAGGGACCTGGGAAGGGAGTAGACCAATAAATAGTAGGCATAAATCAGGGCAGACTTTGTTTTGCTGCCTAAACAAACAACACCCTGAAATAATAGTGACTTAAAGTCAGTATGTCTGAGGGGCGCCTGGGTGGCTCATTCGGTTAAGCATCCGACTTTGGCTCAGATCATGATCTCACGGTTCCTGGGTTCAAGCCCCACATCGGGCTCTGTGCTGACTCCCAGCTCAGAGCCTGGAGCCTGTTTCAGATTCTGTATCTCCTTCTCTCTCTGACCCTCCCCTGCTCACGCTCTCTCTCTCTCTCTCTCTCTCTCTCTCAGAAATAAATAAAACATTTAAAAAAAAATCAGCTGTCTGAGAGACTCTCCCAGGACGCTGTCCTCCATGTGATGACTCAGTATCCCATCTCAGTAGCAACATGTACTTCCACAATTACAGTAGGGGAAGAGAGAGAAGGGTTGTGCCCTAGCAATTAAGTGCTTCCCCCAAGAAATGATACCCATCACTTCTGCTCTCATGGCCAAGCAGTCATGCATCTACACCCAGCTTCAAGGAGGTGGGGAGTACAAACCTCCTCTGTATTTGGAAGAGAAGGAGAACTAGATATGAGCGAACACATGTAATGTCTGTCACATAATGCTATAGCCAATGAGCTGGCTCATCTTTCCTTCTTTCACACTCATGCCTTGTATATATCTTTCCTTTAGATCACCCAGCATATATTGAAGACTATGGGTTAGTGTTGAGGAAAGAAAACCAAATAATGTTCTAGTCTACAGGCAACCATTTTGAAAGAGAGATATAGCCATGGAAAACCAGTTAACTCTGGGTACTTTCCCCTTGGAGCTATCAGATACTAATAACTCCAGGAAAGGATATGGGGTTAAAGGGAGCTGTGGCCTGATTTCAGTAATACATCTAAGATGGAACAACTAATTTTGAGTTGCCCAGAACCATCATGTTTCATATGAAAGAACTTCTGGAAATGTGCCCTTTCTCTTCCACTCCTCCTCTTGTTACCAGACATGATTCAAATTCCCTCTAAGCCCTGTGACTTTCCCAGAAAGCAGCTCTCCCAGCAGACAGAGAGAGAGAGAGAGAGAGAGAGAGGAGGAGGAGGAAAAAAAAAAAACTTTCCCTTATTATTCTTCCAATAATGAATTCCTGCTCTGAGTGGGCTGTTTCCATGTGTTTTCAGTCAAGTGCTGATGGCAGCCTTGCCAGGGGACATTTCCAACAGGCTGTGGACGTAATAGATGGGGTTTCATATTGACAAGGGCTGCTCTCAGCTTTCCTTCTAGTTTAGCCCTCCTAAGCCCTGAAATTGGAGATGAGAAATGATTCACGAGATCTCACTGGTGAACCAACATGGCTGCCACACGTCTTTGCTCCTTTTAAGTAGGTAAAAAGTCGTGTTTTTAAAGTTTCCCTCTAAGAGATTTGTAGGCCTGGATCTTAGTAACTTAAAAAGGACTTAACTTTCTCAGACAAACCCACTTTTTGTAGATGGCAAGACCTCCTTTCTTCAGGATTCAAACATAGTCTTGGCCTACCCTGACATCGTGAGAACAAAGGGAGAATTTAGAACATACTATTTCCTGACTGCCTAAAGCCTCATCTCAAGTACATAAGATGCTTCCAAATAAGGAATGGCAGTAGCCATGTTGGCTAAGGGAACCAGACTACTCATTCTCCCCAAAGCAATAGTCTTCAGATAATTCAGTTTCAGCTTACCTACACAGAACTCTTACAAACTGTTATAGTTAGGCTTTCTTCATTGAGAAGAGTCTCAATTATCTCAATTAAAAAGGAAAAGGTATATTTAGGGGTACAGATAGCCTGAGATTGCAAAGCATTTAGGAGCAGGGGCAGTCCTGGGGACTTGTTACCTCAGAGGCTCTGCTTCCCTCTATATTTCTGCCTGAGGTACCCTCTCCCAGCAGACATGCTCTACAGACTTGTTTTGTTTACTCAAAACTTCAACTTGCATGTGGCTCTTCCTGGGCTCTTGAGTTCCTCCATATATACCTCAGCCTTTCAACTTCAGTTCCCATAGGCTTTTTTCCTTAGTATTCCTAGTTAAAATTCCTAAGAGACAATCTCATCGGCTCAGGCTCGCCTTACTGTTCTGTCCCAGATAACAACATTGGCCGTTAGCCAGCCAGTCAGCTGTGGGCTGAGGGAAGAGCTGTAAACATGGCTACCTAAGTAGCGGAAGATGGGGCAAGACAGCTTCCTTTAGAGGGTCTGTGAGGGGGCAAGAACTGGATGGACCCTAATGTGCTCTTTGAACCCTTAACAGGATTGCTGCAAGGATGCTCATTCTGTCTCACTTCTTCTCCCCTCATCTCATCCCTGTAGACCTAATCTCCAACCACAGCCTAAGCCCTTTTTACTTCTCATCCCTGAACCCCTGATCCAGTATCCTGCTTCTCAGCCTGTTGAAGTGCCCAATCACAGAGGTGTAGGACTAGTGAGTGGGAAGAAAGAGCTCCTGAAGTGTATTTGAGACTATAACGAAGATTGAGGAAGGTATGGAAGGAAGAATGGAAATAAAACCTTTCCTTACTTAGCAAAAGATAAACCCGTTCCCATCATGGGACCAAAGTACCTTTCCTCTTCTAATCTTTGGAGCAATTTCCCCAAAATCAAACATCAGCAGAAACATGAGCAATTTCCATGGAGGGACCCATATGGAGCAGAATAGGAAGACAGACTAACTGTGCTAATCTCTAAGAGCTTTTTCTGACCCCTGCAAGGATCCTTAGTTCCCCTCCCCGGACCAATGCATTTCCCCAGGCCCCCACCCTTGGGCTTCCACCCTGGGAACCTTGGTCCCAGATTCTTGAATATTAAGTCCCAAGCAATTTACTTTCAAACTAAGGGTTAGAACACAAGTGATGAAGTCTGTGTAGATACGGTCTTTGCTGAATGTGTTCTCCCAGCAGGTCCAAAGCTCTTCAATGGCAGTTTTCACAAACCTCCATGATATTTTTGGAGGCCTGGTCATTTGTGGTGTTGCTCTGTTTTAAGTGAGTGAGAGAAATTATGCTTTGTCTGAATTCACACATCAAGGAGAGGACTAGGGGGAAAACTGAATTATGCTACTGGACTTTGCCTTTTATTCCTTAGAGACCATTGCCTTTATACTTTGTCAGATGGTTAAAAGGCCAACCCCAAACATCTACATTCAAATTTCAGTATTTCTGTATTCTTTTCAGTGGAAGTGAGGCTAGAAGTGAATTAGAGGCAAGTCAAAACAGCTCTGTATTTCCGTGCCCTTTACTGAGCTCTGGATATGCCAGTTTTGATTAAATCATTTATCGAACCTTGTTCAAATTTTTATCTACTGACAAAAATTGCAGTTTTCCTAGGAACCTATGATGGCGAGGAAGGTAGTTCTAGTGATGTTTCTAAACCTGCTGCTGTGAGATTCTAGAGCCAGTTCCTCTGGATTATTTCCAGATCTCTGCTCATTCCATTTAGAATCTGAGGTTGAAATCTCTTGCCATTGTCTGTCCCCTGGGATCCGAAAACCCATCTGGGGTTTGTCCAGGCTCTCTCTCCAACACCACCGTCCAACTGCACAGTCATTACCACTCCAATAGCTTGAAAGCTGATGTAAATATGGAGCAGAAGCCAGTTTGGCTTTCTCCCAGTCCTCTAAGCCCTTCTGGGGTTAATCAGCAACCACCTATCTTTGTGTTAATAACATAAGTGTCTCTAACTAGAACACCTGGAGGAAACCCATAGGAAGGCTTAAAATGAAGCCAATTTTACAGTAATTATACTGACCATCACTGTTTAAGCTGGACTCAGACT
Organism: Proteles cristata cristata; assembly: GCA_017311185.1. Classification (NCBI taxonomy): domain Eukaryota; kingdom Metazoa; phylum Chordata; class Mammalia; order Carnivora; family Hyaenidae; genus Proteles; species Proteles cristata. The sequence goes on along the minus strand of JAESUZ010003149.1, from coordinate 292,688 downwards.
GTCCGGAAAAAAAATCCAGCTTCCTAAAACCAGCCAACTAGCTCTCAATGTTCCTTAAGCCACTTTAGGTTTTACTAATACTTTCCATGTCCGTATCACAGCTCCAGAGTCTCCTTATGCTTGTACTTCAGGCAACATCTCCCTATCTCAGGTACATGAGATTTAGTACATGACATTTAGTGAAATGCCCTGACTGCGTCCCATTGATGGAATTCTTTAGTGACATATTCCCAGCACTGTCCCCACCCTCCCAGCCCATTCTGACAGTTGTGTTTATCCCAGTGGAGAAATAATAGACCTTTACTGGGATTGCTGACAACTTCTCTTAGTAACTAACCCAAATGGCTTTGGGTGTCAGGTGATTGTGTTGGGGAAAAAAGATGCGGGCTGGGTAGGTGGAACGGTGAGTGGAGGACACATGAAAAATAGTTTCCCACTGTATTCGTCTTCTAAGGCTGCCATCACAAAATACCACAGAATCGTTTAAAGAACAGAAATGTATTTTCTCACAGTTCTGGAGGCTAAGATCAAGGCTAACAGTCAGTTTGGTTTCTTTGAGGCCTCTCTCTCCTGGATTTGCAGATAGGCCCTTTCTCACTTTGTGTCCCCGTGGTCCTTCCTATGTGTGTGCTCCCAGTGCCTCTTCCTCTTCTTATGACACCAGCCTTCTTGAATTAGCATTCTGTTCTTATGACCTCATTTAACCCTAATTACCTCCCTTTAAAGGCCTGTCTCCAAGCACAGTCATATTGGGGGTTAGGACTTGAACATATGAATTTGGTGGTGTGCGGGTAGAGGTTGGGACACGTTTCAGTCCATAACAGTCACCGTAACTTTTCCTCAACAGATTGTCTCCCATCCTGTGACACTGCCCTTCTGAGTGGGAGAAGAGTAGATATGGACCAAGAAATGGCAGTTGTAACTCTGTACAGTCAGTTTGAGAATGGCTAAGCTAGGGAGGGAGGGTGTCTGAGATAGGCAGAGCCAAAAGATGGACGTTTGCAAACACTAAGAGATGGCTGGGTGGATAGACAGATGGATGAATATATGACTTAGGTAGTGTGTTGAGGCCACCAGGGTGGACATTGCATTCTGCTTCTTTGGGGTTGTAGATTTTTACCGTGCAGGGGTTGCAAACTCAATTGCTCACGTTAGACAAGTAATAGGGTTGCAAAAAGAGACCAAGTGCAATAATAGGGAGTAGCGGGGAATGTGACAAACTGGAAAGAGTGTGCCTTGCCTAAAGGAGCAGTGCATAATCAGTTCCAGCCAATTATTACCTTGTGGGATGCAGCCTAACGTTGCCAGCATCTCTGATTTTTCAAGGGAACAAGAAATGTGGATTTTCAGATAAAGTGCTTCTTTAAGTAAATCTTTAAATTATGGCAATTAATTCAAAAATTGTAAAATACTGTGTGGGCCAGATCAGCACATTTACAGTCCGAGTGAACCCTGGAGGCTGCCAGATTTCCACTCTCAGACTACTGGAAAGACATCTGTAATGTCATCACAGGAGGGGGTAGGTATTTAAGAGCTCGGGCTCATGAGTACAACTGCCTGGGTTCATATTTCAGCCCACTACCTACTAAGCTTTACAATCTTGAGCAAGTTACACATGTGACTCCAAGCTGTTGTAATGATAAAATTAGTTAATACATATAGGTGCCTAGAACAATTCCTGCTGCCTAGTAAGAAAACAGTGACTGAGCTGGCATTATTAGATAGTGACACCAAACCCTTTGGTTTTCTCATTTGTAAAATGGGGAAAACCTACCCCCAGGGGAAAAGAGAATATGTATGATGGGCTCACGAACATGTGCACATTGCTAAGAAATACACCAGGTACTTCTTTTGTAACTGTACCTATAAGTGAGGCTCAGTCTTGCCCAAATGCTGGGTTGGGAATCCCTATAAAGAGGAAGATAGCATTATTAGAACCAGTCCTTTTTTTCTTCTAAGGATTATTTGGCTATTTTGCTATTCTTGGCATCTGGTGAGTTTTTCTTTTTTTTATTATGAAAATTTTAAACATTTATAAAAGTAGAGAAAATAGCGTAATGAACACCCAAGTACCCTTAGCTAGATTTAATCATTGTTAAAACATTTGCTGTGTTCGTTTCATCTTGGTGAGTGTTCCTTTCAGGGGTGGGATGTGGCAGTATAGAAAGGGAATGGAATAGGGCACAGTGGTACTGAATGGGAGAGCTCAGGCCTTTACCTACCTCGGGGAGGGACGCCTTATTGTTGCAAGAAAGCAAGACCCAGTTAGATGCAGATGGTTCCCTTTTGGATAGAACCCCTTAAAGGGATTTTTGTGCAGAATAGTTTGTCATAGATCATACACGGTTACCACCTTAAAGTGATATAAACTGGGACACAAATCCTTTTATTATTTACAAGACCTTCATTTATTGTTATTTCTAAGGCTTTAATTTTTTGTAAACAAGAACGTGTTCGTGTATTGCTCACGAAATTGAAAATTAAAAAATTCTAACACTCTCTACGTGGAAATGTCTCCTGTCATAAAGAATTGAGGAGTTGAAACTGGTAGATTGGTGAGAAACCCAGTAAAATCTCAGTGATAAAAAGAAATGTTGGTCGCTAAAAATGAAAGGTTTTAGGAGCAAAAACACTCAGATACAAAGAAAGTATATGCCAATTATAGAGGGCTCTTTCTGTTAAACCATTTAAAAGAGTCTAAGACATATTGCCCCATTTCTCAGCATTAGCTTTTACTGCATTTGAATGCACAGTCTTGTCCCAGGAAAGGATGTCTTACTACGTGAAAGCTACTAAACTTTGCTTGAAAATTCTATTATTCAGACCCTTCATTAATTTAAGCTGACATTCCTTCTCAATCGGGGCCAATCATCAAAGCTTTATTGTATTGAGAACCTTGAATTCAACAACAAAGAGTGTGGGTTTGGAAGGACGCGCCAGGAGGGGGGAGGGCAGAGAGCTCCCAAGGCCCAAAGAAGGGGGTGGGGGCGGGAAGGCAGCGGGAGGGAGAGTGATTGGGAAAGACTGGAGTCCTGAGAGGCAGAGGGAGGGCAGGGGAGTTAGAAAAGCAGAGATAAAATGGGGAGGGTGGGGGTGGGGTGGTGGAGGGAAGGGGAGAGGGGCTTGGAGCATCTATGCTGCAAAGCTGCCCCTTGAGGCTCTGCTCATCAACCTGCAACTTTGCCCTCACAAACTTTTCTCTGGAGTCAAGGTAAAAAAGGAGACAGGGAATGGAAGAAGAGAAAGCATTTCCTTTTCTTTCTTCATCCAGGTGCCTCTGGAGTCTTCTGCCCTAGTACCTTGCCCAGCAACAGGGTGCCAGGCAGGAAGTCTGCCCCACTCCCACAGGCCTGGGGTCGTAGTCATGTCTGGCCCAGTCCCCCCTGCACCCCAGCCCCCCAGCAGGGCTCTGTCTTCCTTTCTGTCATGATTTACTGTGGGATACATGATGTGGGATGTACTAGGTAGAATGTATTGGGTTCATTGTTAAGGCATAGGGCAAGGAAGGAGCTTTTGAAATGTGAGGACATTACAAGCTTTTCTTGAGAATCTGTGACTTATAAATAGAGTAGAAGAAAATTTGTAAGGTGAACTTAAAAATTTTTTTTTACGTTTATTTATTTTTGAGAGACAGAGGCAGAGCACAAGTGGGGTGGGGGAGGGGGAGAGAGAGAATGAGACACAGAATCCGAAGCAGGCTCCAGCCTCTGAGCTGTCAGCACAGAGCCCGACGCAGGGCTTGAACCCACGAACCATGAGATCATGATCTGAGCCATAGTGAGACACTTAACCGACTGAGCCAACCAGACGCCCCTGTAAAGTGAACTTTAGAGCCTAAAGGACAGCTGAGTTGTTTAGTGTGTAACTTTAATAAATAAAATACTAATTTTGAGAAACCAAATAAACCCAGGTGGTCTTTTGTCTGCACTGAAACAGTTCTCAAGGACACAAGAAATTCAGCTGGACACTGTGGAGTGGACAGCCAGCCCCTGATGTCCAGCAACCCATCAGAGACCAAGTCATGGAAAGTTGTAGGTCTTCATTCCCCAGCCCACCACATTCCAATGTGTGTCCCCAAAGAACCCCTGTGACCTCCCTGAGTCATAATTTCCCAATGTGTAAAATGGGCATAAAAGTAATCTGCCCAGTTTTCACCCCAAGGGGCCATGGGGATGACCATGTGATGAATGGTTTTCCAGCCTTCACCAGGTGTCTGAACTTAGGTTAAGGCAGTGCCCCATTCTCCAGTTATAAGACGTAAATTAGATCATGCTCTTCCTACGTTCAAAACTCTGAAGTGACTCCCTTGTCCTCAGATGGAAAGCAAAGTCTCTCCCCTGTCCCTTAGAGCTCAGTGTGCCCATCATCCCATCTCTTCTTGCTCCCCTGGCTCACTTGCTGTGGCCACCCCATTCTCTGTGCTCTTCCTCCTGTCACTATGCACTCTTCCCCTCACTGACTTTGTACATTGAACTCTTCAAAAGAATCCTGTTCCCCAGACAGTCCCATAGCTGATGTCCTCACCTCCTTTCCCAGATATTGGCATGACTCCCTTACCTCTCTAACTTTCTGCCAAAATGTCACCTCTCCGTGAGACCTACCCTGTTTAAATTGCAGCCTACTCTCCTTACCCCCATCCTGTTCTACTTTTCCTTTCCCAAAGCACTCATCACCATGCAACATAATAAATAACTTATTTTGTTTACTATTCACTGTGTGTCTTCTTTGCTACGAGATAAGCTCTGGAGGCCAGGCATCTTTGATTTGTTTACTGAACACCCCAGGTATCAGAGCAGTGTCAGGCACATCAAGGACACTCAGTAAATAGGTTGGATCTTTCTTAGAGGTCTAAGATATAAAACCAATCAAAGAAGGACTGCTCTAGTTGAAGAGAACATGAGCTCAAAATCTCTCCCCACATCCCTGCAGGCTCTCCATGGAATAGCTCTTGCTCCAGTGAACAAATTTGAAAACTGCTGACATTTGTTCTAATATTTAAAGCCACTTTTGAAGCTAGAAAACGCTGTGTAATGCCAGGCCCAAGGGCCCAACAAAACTCTTCGTACATAGCAGGTGCCCCCTTGGTAGAGAGGGCAGGGAGCACAGACCCCAGGACTAGATCCTTGCTATCTTTCAGGTCCTAGCTCTACCATCACCACTCAGCAAAGCCCTGCCCATCTACCCTCTGTTCATTCTGCACGGCATGACTAATAATTTTAGGCTGGAAAAAAAAATTTATTTATTTTAAGGGGGGAGGCAGAGAGAAAGAGACGAGAGGGAGAATCCCAAGCAGGCTCTGCCCCATCAGGTGAGTGCCAAGTCCAACGTGGGGCACAATCCCACAAACCGTGAGATGGTGACCTGAGTCAAAATCAAGAGTCAGATGCTTAACCGACTGAGCCACCCAGGCACCTGTGGGCTGGAAAAAATTTGTAAGGACTTTGTGGAGCAGCTACTATATGTTAGGCAGTGTCTGTACCCAGTTCACTCCATAAGTGATCTCATTAAACTGTCTGCCCTTTTACCCTTGTCTCTCCAGTTTCTGATACCAGACCTGGCACATATAAGGTGATCAATAAATGATTGCTATTTCCCTAACAACCCGCTGAGGCAGGTACCATTGCCCCATCTTATAAGGGAAGAACCAAAGTTCAGGTTTAGCTAGCTTGTTTAATGTCATACAACTAGGGGGTGTCAGAGCAAGGATTTCAATTCTACCCAATTAAGCTCCAGTCACTCTGGTTCTGAGAGAGAATTTGGGTTAGACCATTTGCCTGGACTTTACTCAACCAGATCTGTCTTCTGGCTGCACTAGGAAATAAGGGAAGGGGTGTTTCTTTTCTTCCTGGCTTTCTCTCCTCCTCTGGGCACATCTCCTCCCTTCTTTCAGTTAGCTCACCTGGAGGGGTCTCCTGCCACCTTTTGATTAATGAGCCTGCCGTTCCTACCCTCCCTGACTGGGTAACTGCGGAGTTACAGTGGTTCATCTTGAATCACAAATGGAATTCTGAAAGACATTGCAATTTTCTGCTCACAGTCTCCCTAGAATTCAAATTATTTGTGAAAGTTATTTGCTTATGAGTAAAATGATGGATTCGTCAAGTCTCTCCCTTTAAGAAATATCTGGATGGTATTTGCTGGTGTCCCCTGCCCCCTCCCAAACTGTTCATTTAATGTAGCTAGAATTCCCCCCCAAGGATGCCGACTCAGTTTCCATTCTGGTCACTCAACTAGGGAAAAGCTCCAATCATGTCTCATTACATAAACAGAAATCATTTATAACCAGCATGTTTGTTGTGCCTTCCACATACCCGCTTTTAGCTGTGATTTTCTTTCTTAGCCATTCTTAGCATGACAGCTATTTATACCATATAGGGGCAAAGTGACTTTGTATATGCCCAGACCTATTTTATCTGAGAAGCAGCCTCTAAATCTCTAGCACCAGGACTTTAGCCCCGGGAGCAAGCATCTCCATAAATCTGATGTTTTATGCCAGATTAAAATTTCTCTTGGAAACTTTTGAGTTAATTTCAGAGTTGCCTTTGAAGACAATGATTAACCATAGATGTCATGCAGGTTTTCATTTTCCAGGTGCTTTTTATTTCATCTAGAACCAACAGTGTCCTTTAGAATGTGCTACTCCCTCTCAGATGCTCTTTCTGTAGGTTTTATGTTCAAAGACTCCAGATCAGAGAAGCTCAAGGTTGAGCTGACTATCGGAAATGACTGATACCACCAGTGCTCTATTAGTAAAAGGCTGGCATCATTCTCCAGTTGTGCGGGACTTCCCTGTGTACTGGAGGACATTTGTGCTTCCTGCCAGAAAGCACAGAATGTGAGGTGCATCTCCCAGTGCCTGTAAGAACCAGAAGTGCCTGTAGGCTATATTTCAGGTACCTCTAATTGAAAGCACTAGTGATGGTATCTCAGAAAGATGGTGAACTGGGGGCAGAAATCATTAAGTTCTGCCACTGGAGAGGGGGTGTGCCTATCCCCAGAGCTTCTCCCCTTCTAATGTAAGTTGCTTCCTACTCTTGTTGCCTTCAATGACCAATGTCTGCCTTCAAATCTGGTCTTGCTAAATATTATTTTAATCTCTGATTTCTTCCATATAAAACTGGGCAGGAAGGAGAGGAGGAAATATCCTCATAAGAAGGGTTCTGTTCTCTGGAATGACTTTGGACTCTTTTTCAAGTTAATGATTGAGAGAGTTTACTAGATGGAAGTTCCCCAAGACCAGCAATTAGAGCCTGGGATGAAAGAGATAGAAACGGGACAGAAACAAATAGAATCACCAGGACCCAAACATTGGGCTACCACCCAGGGTGTCTTCTCCCAACTGTACCCTGTATCAGTCCTGACTTGCTTATAGACCCCTGAGTTCTGCTTCTCTCCTGCCCCACAGTTTCTAGAAATGCTGCAAGGTAAATGGCCAGAGTCAGGACATTCTAGTAGGGTAGGGATTCTATAACTCCCTAGACCCCACGAGAGTGTGACTATCTATAAGGAACCATCATCCAGAGAGGCTGTCGGATGGATCGCTGCGTCTGTTCTTTTTGTCCCGCTTCTTATTTCTCTTGGGCATGATTAACCACACATGCCAACGCCCCAGCTCACAGGCCGCCTGTTCCAGCCCTGCGGCCCGCCCGCCTGTCTTGCCGGGGGAGTGCTCCCTGCAGCTCTCAGCACATCCTGTTTGTTCAGTCCCCTTTGTCTCCCACTGGAGCAACAGGGAGAAAGGATTCCTCTGAGCCCCTGGATTCGGGCTTTGAAATCAGATCCTGGCACACCTGATTACACTCAATAGCTGGAAATGGTAAGGAAGTCCGATGGGCAGAGGGCCCTTGTTTTAAGCTCTGCACACCAGGAAGGCAGGGGCTGGGTCTCCTCGGGGTTGCACTGGAGGGGGCAGGATCCTCTGGCAGGAAAAGCAAACAGTGTAGCTGAAGGGAAATTCACTTGAAAAAGAACTTGGGGCAGTGTCCATCAAGGGGCATATAAGCTGTCCCTGAGGACACAAAATGGGGCTTAGACTCATTCCTCCTTCCTCACACTTCCCTAGTTAGGAAGCACGCAGTTCCAGTAACCACACGCCCAAGGGCTGGGAGGGTCAAGCTCTCTGTCCTGCTTTTTCTGTAGAGGTGTTGCCTCTGAGACTTTGGCAAAGGGAATAAAAAAAACAGCAACTTACAAGCCACCACACTGGGAAGGAAGCTCCAAAGCTCTTCAGCCTTCATGCGCCGCGAGCTTTCCCGCAGAGATTGAAACATCATTAGGAAAATTCCACATGTACAAAAGGCATAAAGAGCATCCTTGCACCAGCACCCAGCTTAAGAAATGAGATGTTACCAATGCAGAGGGCACCTGGGTAGCTCAGTCAGTTGAACGTCTGCCTCTTGATTTCAGCTCAGGTCATGATCCCAGGGTTGTGGGATCAAGCCCCATGTCAGGCTCTGAGCTCAGCATGGAGCCTACTTAGGATTCTCTCTCTCTCTCTGTCTCTCTCTCTGTCTCTCTCTCTCTCTCTCTCTCTCTCCCTCTCTCTCTGCCCCTGTCTGCCCCCTCTCTAAAATTAAAAAAAAAAACTTTTAATTTGAGAGAGAGAGAGAGAAATGTTACCAACGAAGTTAAGTGTCCAGGGTCCTCCCTGAACCCATCATCTACCCCACCTCTCCAACAACAACCAGTCACTCCAGGCCTTTCCTACATGTTCCTGGTGTGTATGGGACCCTCTTTGTGGTAATCACATGCCACATTCCCCAGATACACCACTCCTTTTCATGCCTTTGGCCCAATGTGGCTGTTGTGCTTACTTTCCCGCCATGTTAGTCCCCTGTCAATCTTCCTTCAACTCTGGGCTCAGATGTCACTAACTCTCAGGGGCTCTTCCTATTGCCTGAGGCACTGGTTCCTGGTGCTCCATGGCCCTTGGCCCTCATCTGAGCACTTGCACTATGGCTGAGACGCTTGCAGTGTGCCCACCCCACTTCCACACAGAGCTGCAGATACTGTAAGGGCAAACACTGGTCCCCTGTGGCTCCTCCAGCCAGTGGCCTGGCCCATTGCCTGCTGGCAGTGGAGTTGCCAGTTGAGTGAGTGAATGAGTGAGTGCCCAAATGAATGACAGCTCAGCTTTCAGACTTCTAACTTTCCATCCCAGTTAAATGGGGAAGTCCCCATGGCCCCAGTGCCTTCTGTAGGGGCATTTTCCTCCTCTAAGCCCCAAATCTTCTCTGTTCTGGAAGCACAACACTGAAAGGTCTCTTCTTCATAGTCCTCAAATGAAGTTGGAACAAATATAATGGGAGTGTGAACTTTATTCCCCCATAACTTCAACAAACAATAGTTTCAAAGAGAGTCCGGGTGGGCTTCCCATAGGCCTTGAACATCTTTTTCTAGGTGTCTCATCATTCGTGTTCTTTGTCTTCTTGCAGCCTGTAGAAATCCTTAAAGACAGGGAAATATACAAACCTATTAATCTTGCTTAGAAAATCCACTTTAACGCCACAGAAACAAAATATTGGGAAACAACAGTCTGGCTATTAAGGTGTTCTCACCCACACCCATTGTTCTCGGCTAAAACATTTGGTTGTTGCTGTGTAGACTCAGCTTTAGTCATGGAATTTTAGAGGATGTGCCTCAGAAGTGGGATCAAGAGCAAGCTTGACAGTAATCTGTACTGTAAGCCAATTTGGTGCCCTGGCACTGAGAATGGGCATCCAGGTCTGCCTAGGAAGGACATGAGAAGTGAGAGCAAGGCCAGGGGCTGGGTTGTGTGCAGGCAGCACAAAGGTCAGATTTTCTTTTATTTCTTTTATTATTATTTTTTTTTACATTTGTAATTTTTAGCAAGGTGAAATTTACATAACATAAAACATGTTGGGGTAAAGAATGAATGGGAGGGGCGCCTGGGTGACTCAGTCGGTTGAGCGTCCGACTTCTGCTCAGGTCATGATCTCATGGTCCGTGGGTTCGAGCCCTGCATCAGGCTCTGTGCTGACAGCTAGCTCAGAGCCTGGAGACTGTTTCAGATTCTGTGTCTCCCTCTCTCTCTGACCCTCACCTGCGCATACTGTCTCTCTCTCTCTCTCTCAGAAATAAATAAAAACATTTTTTAAAAATTTAAAAAGAAAAAGAATGCATGGGATCCTGGGTGGTTTGGTTGCTTAAGAGGCTGACTCTTGGTTTTGACTCAGGTCACAATCTCACAGTTTGTGAGTTTGAGCCCCATGTTGGGCTCTGTGCTGACAGTGTGGAGCCTGCTTGGGATTCTCTCTCTGTCCCTCACTGGCTTGCTCTCATCTCTCTCTCTCTCTCTCTCTCTCTCTCTCAAAAAATAAATAAACATAAAAAAATTTTTTCATATGATTTTTTAAAAAGTAAATAATTCAGAGACAGTTAGTACATTCACAGTGTTATGCAACCACCACTAATATCTAGCACTTTTATCACCCTAAAAGGAAACCCTATACCCATTAGTCAATACTCCCCAATCCCCCCTCCTCTCAGCTTCTAGAAACTACCAATCTGCGCGCGCGCTCTCTCTCTCTCTCTCTCTCTGGATTTACCTATTCTGGATATTTCACATAAATGAAATCATATAGTATGTGACCTTTTGAGTCTGGCTTCTCACTAGCATATTTCCAAGGTTTATCCATATTGTAGCACAGTTCAATTCTTCACCCCTTCACTGGCTGAGTACTCTACCATTGTATGGATGTACTGCATTTTGCTTATCCTTTCGTAGACAGGTGGATATTTGGGCTGTTTGTACCTTTTGGCTATTGTGAATAATAGCCTTATTGTGATAATACCTTATTGTGAATAAGGCTGCTATGAACTTGTGTGTACATGCATTTATTTGAGTAACTGTTTTCAATTCTTTCAGGGATATACATAGGAATAGAATTGATGGGTCATAGAGTAAAATCTATGTTTAACTTTTTAGGAATTACCATACTGTTTTCCTCAGTGGCTAAACCATTTTACATTCCCACCAGCTATGTACAAGCACAAGTAAGATTTTATCTTTATGGGAGATACATTCTAAAGTAGCCTCAAGATCTCAATGGCTGTGTTGTGTCACACATACTCTATAAGTGAAGATAGAAATTTTGCACAGGGTTAAAGGTGGAGCTCTCAGTAGACAAGTTGAGGGATATTGAGAGAAACAATGGACTTTATCTATCTCCTTGCCATGCTATCCTTAGCTAAGCAAGGAATGGGCTATTTACTGTCTATTATCTATTCTTTCCAGTTAGTCTTCACAATTACCCTGGTCTCAAGATTATAGGGTCATACTGACTGTCCACCTTTAGACAGATTTCAGTAAACATGTGGGATTCTCTTAGTATGTGACCCAGTGTTTAGAGCTCCCAATTTTGTGAAAGTTGAACTCTACACATGCCATCCATTACCATCCGGGAGCCAGAAATGGGAGGAACACCTTTAAAGAGAAAGCTACAAAAGCAAAGTTATTCGGCGTAACTGTGCAGGAGGAAGGCAAGACCATCAGGAGAGCCCCCACTGAGTTAGACCGGTCAGAGAGAAGAGACACAGAGCTGGTTTCTTCATTGAAACCACTTGGAAGGAGTCAAGGCCTATGTTAAACCTATATAAAAGTATCATTTGATTGGAAGAATTAAAAATACTACTATACGACAATCTTTCTTCCCTCACACTCTGGTAGCTGAAAGCATCAGCAACTTGGAAGGAAGGCCTTGCTGAGAGAGAGGCCTATGAATCCCTGAGACAATGTCCTTTCTGTTAGCCATGGACCTTTATGGCTGAACATGGGTTAAAAGAGGAAATAGAGAAAGGGGGCTCCAGGAAGGGGGACCATGGCCCTGAGAAGGGAGCACGACCAGAGGAGGATTTTAAGAAAAGTAGGGTCTCCTGGACGTTTTCTATGAATGTGTGGCTTTGGGAGGACGGCAAGGAGAAGAGAAGGGGAAGGGCGTGAGCACTGGGAGAATTAATGCTTCCAGTGAGCTTGGCAGAAAGGAGGATCCACACACAATTTGGAAGTAGGTCTTTGCTGCTCACTCATAAGCCTTTGGTGGCACAAGGGGCTTTGAAACCCCAGTGTGTATCTGAATGAGAACAGGAAGCCTTGGGATGCAGTTCCGATTTGAGCCCTGCCACTGAACACAAGGACATCTCAGTTTTTCACAGGGCAAGAGGAGATTGTCTTCCCTATCCTCCAGTAAATAGAGAATGAACAACCAGATTATCTTTTGAAAATGGACCATGCCCCTTTCTTGGGACCAAGTGGAGAGCCAGTGATGTCAACATGCAGATGAGTGATCCTCCTCACCAGCCACACATGAGAGCTTTTGTCTTGACATTTTAGTCATAATCTAATGGGACATTTTGTAGAGTAAACGGATGTAGTGGGCTAAATGGTAGCCCCCAGGAGATTTTTCCATAGCCTAACCCCTGGAACCTGTGAATGTGACCTTCTTTGGAATAGGGTCTTTGCAGGTGTAATTCAGTTAAGGATCTTGAGATAAGATCCTCTGGGTTACCCAGGTGGCCTGTAATCCAATGACAAGTATCGTTATAAGAGACATGCAGAAGAGAGACGTGTGAAAAAGAGGAGGCCATTTGAGCACAGAGGCAGAGTCTGGAGTTATGCAGCCCCAAGCAAAGGAATGCCTGGAGCTTCCAGAAGCAGGAAGAAGCAGGGACATGTTCTCAAGAGCCTTCAGAGGGATCATGCCCCTGCCGACATCTTGATTTTGGCTTCTGGCTTCCAGAACTGAGGTGGAATAAATTTCTGTTGTTTTAAGACACCACGTTTGTGTCAATTTGTTGCAGCCACCTTAGGAAACTAATACAGTGGGGTTGTGCAGAGAGATGATGTGACAGGGGAGAAAGAGAATCTAGAAAACCAAGTTCAGTGCCTGGATTTGCCGCTCATGTCTAAGGCGAACTTTGTCAACTTTGTGCTACAGGGCTGTTTCCTCCTGTGTTCCTCATGTGTTTGCTTCTCGTGGCTGAGAGGAGGGCCCATAGCTTACTTGAGGTTGCTACTCAAGACTGGAGGAGGTCAGGTCAGACCCTCACACCTGTTCAGAATGGTGATAATTGCACTGACCGCATTCTATAGAAGTTTAATACATGCTACATAATTTATATACATTATCTCATTTGGTCCTCAAAACAATTCTATGAGGTTAGTATTCTCCTCCCCATCTTACAGATGAGTAAACTGAGGCTCTGAGAGGTCATATAGCCTGTTCAAGGTCATTCAGGGAGTGATGGTGGCACCAGACCTGTTCAGAATCCATAGCATTACAGAAGATTCAAGCCTCACAAAGATGATTGATCCAGCACCCCACAGCATCCCACAGTGCTCTGCTGGCCAATGAGAAAGGTCTGTTTATTTTCTAAATATTAGCACCGATGACACTACAGTTTGGGCGACGATCTGGTTAGATCCTGCTAACAGCAGATGGATGGCAAAACATTCACAGTCCAGGAAAATCTAGTCATAATTGATACTGACCAAGATCCTCTTGGCTCCAAGGCTCTGAGCCTTTCTCCCCCCTCAGCCATGCTGGGGGAAGAGATGACACCCCTAATCAAGTGCACTCTCCCATGTGAGAAGCTGGACAATCCACAACAGAACCCATCGGGCAGAACTCTCCTGCAGCCAGGAGAAGGGAGGAAGCTGGCTAGAGAGAAGGGTTCTGATAATGCCCTGTGCTGGGTGTACTGATACTGTTTGGGGCCCTCTCTTCATCAAGATGGTCTCAGGCAGGCCCCACACCTGGAGTCCCTGTGCCTCTCATGGTCACAGAGTTCAGGAAAGAGCTGGATTGACCTTCTTGCAACCGCTTAGGCAGGGGCGTGGCTAACAGGGCAGCTTCCCTGTCCTTCCAGCATTCTGCGTCGTAAGAGTGAGTGCAGGAGCAGGGAGGCGACCGGAGGGCCTGCCAGATTTCCTCCCACGCAGACCTCTGCGCAAGATAAAGTCAGGAGAGGCTGTGCCACAGGACAACAGCATAATAAATCCCCTCCGGCCTCCTCCCGGGCTCATTGTTCTATTGCAGCAGTTGTTTTGAGTATGATCAAAAGGAAGGAAGAGCACTGTGCTATCAGGCTGGGGAAGAAGGATGCTCTCCTGACCGCTCCTGTTGCCCTTGGCCACCCTCGTTTTAAATATGAGGAAACCGAAGGGCAAATTGCAGCCTAACCCCAGCCGCATGTGAGGCTCAGCCAGCCGCTCCAAGGCCCCCTGGACCTCTGGTGAGGCAGCAATCCTGTTCAGACTTGCTGACAGCCACCTGGGTCACCCTGGCCTTGTCCTTTCGCCCTGGGCAGGGGGCCGGGAGGGCCTGGCTCAGGGTCAGCAGCAGCGTGGGGAGGGTGCTGGAAGTGGGCCCTGGAGTGGCTGCTCAGCTGTTGTTTACCCCTTGGGCTGAGAACTGAGGCCATCAGGCCACAGCCATTGGAAATCACAGGCCAGAAGAGGAGTTCCCGAATTTGGTTGGCCTGGTGCCTGCGGCTCAAGACAGCGAATAGCTCATGTTCTTGGGAAGCTGGTATCTTCAGGATTCACGGCCTTTCCTACACGGAGCCAGGCCCAGGCATGGGCACAGGTGGTGCACCCCTCCGTGCCCAAGGTTGGATTCCTTCAGGGAACTGGAGCAGAAAGCATCAGCTTCCTTGAGGCAGGAGGGGCGGCGCTGAGGGTTCCTCCCGAAGACAGCAGGCTCGGGGAGCCCTTTGCTTCTCTTCAGTGTCTGCCCTGCCTGACGCCCAGAGTCTGATTCACCAGGTGCCCGGCTGCGGTGGCCCGGTCACCTTTGTCTGGGCTGGAGGCCACGTCTGAGCCATCAAAGGCGCCTCACTGGGGGAGGATGTCAATGTGCTTCCTCAACCAGAAAGGTGGTTTGAGTTCGGCCAAAGCAGCCCTAGCAAACAAGCAGAAGCCTGTCAATTGAAAGATGGGGGCTGCTGGGAGATCACACGACAACAAAATGAGAACCATTATCAGTCTCGTCCCAGCCTGAAGGAGGGAGAGCCTTTGAAGCCACAGACAGGCTGAACAGAACTTTCCACCTGAGAGGCGCTGGAGATGGGAGGTCAGGCCGCACACAGCCCCCACAAAAACTGATCAAAGCCTGCTGCAGAGGGAGGGGCCGCAGCTGCGGGCCTGCTCCCACCATGGGCCGCCCAAGGCTTTCTGAAGGCAACTGGGCGGCCTTTTCGGGGACCTGTGGGAAAACCCAGCACAGATGCACTGCAGCCAACCCCCTCCTCCGCCCCCAGTGCTGCTGGGACACGGGAAATAACCCCCTCAGTGGTCCTGAAAAGAAGAGGGAGGGATTCAAAGCACATGGAAAATGCTAAGACCACCCACCTGATGAGCGCCTACCTTTTGGGAAACAATAACTCCTGGCTTCCCAGGCGCACGTCTGAAAGAACAAACAGACTGAACGGGCTGCCTCAAAGCTCCGTGCACAGAGGGATTTGTGGGACGCCCAGCCCCTCGTAAGCATCAGAAGCTTAATTTAAAGTGTGTTGGCCTCTCGGTACTATTCAGGGTCTCCTAGCATCCACTCTCCTCCTCGGCAGCCTGAGAAACAGCAAGAAGCCTCATTCAGGGTGCAGCAGGGTCCTGTGTGCGTGCCTTTAGTGCACTTCTCTCAGACTGAACAGTGTTATCTGCCAGGGAACGTTCTAGGGTCATCTTCCCTGCTGGACCCGGGGCATAAGGGAATTGATGAAAAGGCTCTGCTTTTTTTTTTTTTCGGTGTTGGTCCTGCCTGGACTGGACAGCCTCAGCACACCCTGCTGGCCCCATGCCCCTTCCCTCCTGCCTGGAGCTCACCTTCTGAGGACTGGTACCTCATGGAGCCCACGAAATGGCTGCAACAAAGCAAAGCCATTTCCACCATGCTCTCCTCAAAACGATGGGAAAGTTCTTTTCTTCTCCTTCCTGGGAAAGGATTTGAAGGGAGGGTGGAGGGGGATACTAATGTGGAGGGCCTGGGAGGTATTTATGTAGAAGGGGAATGTATGGAGGAAATGGGTCACCCAGAAGCACTGGGGGAAACCAAGATGAGAAAGTTCCAGGTCTGCTGGTTTAACCAGGTGGCATTCTTTCCAAGATGGATGAACAAGGACTAGGGCCTCAGGCAGGAGAAACAGAAATGAGGGTAGAGGCATTTTCTCTCCTGCTTCTCCAGAGGCCAGATCCTAAAGAGGGGGGTGGGCAGCTGGGAATGGCTGACCTAACACCCACTACTCACTATGAGATTTATATCTTTGTATTACTTTGTAATACTTTGTATTACCCGAGAGATGGATGGGATTATCTCCAGTTTACAGGTGACAAGACAGATTCGAAGAATTGACCAAGGCTCTCCGAAGAGCACATGAAACTTCCAGGCTGGAACTCAGTCCTCAGGTAGCCTGGCCCCAGAGTTCATTACCTCTCCCTGCTCTTCACAGGCCTGCCCAGCCTCTCAGAGTCAGGCATATATGTTAGTAGATGCTCAGCAACTCTTCATCAACTTGAACTGAATTGACCAGCCAAACACTCGCCGGCCTCTTTCAACCTGACTGAGAGGAATCCTTTTGAGGGTCCGGGTTATGGAAAGAAATTCTCTAAGGCACCAAATAAAATCCCGCTCTGAGGTGCAAGGAGGCCGTTTTTGAAATTAATACCTAATAAAGTTTACACAGACCCCCAAAAGGAAAAACAGAAGGGAATTGGAACAATAAAAAAGCAGAGTAGGTAGATAATAAAACTTCAGAGTGTTGTCTTTCATCCAGGAAGCACAAAGCATTCACAGGCTCTAATTACATCTTCGTCCCCACGGCCCTTTCTGAAGTTGGTAGGCACATGTGTGTTAACAGTACCCCTCATTTTAGGCATGGATGGATTTGGGTACCGAAAGCTTTAGCAGTTCTCCCCCAGGCAGACAGAACATGGCCATATTCCCCAAACCTGGGTCGGATGCTACCTCCACCTATGTTTCCTGACTCAGCAAATAAAACCAAGTTTTGGGGGAGGCTTGAGGGGGTGGGGTGGAGGTGAGGGTTAGAAGGTCTAGGAATAAGGGGGGCAAAGCTGAGTAATTAGACCTCACTTTATACTGCACACAGTAGAGATCCCCTGCTTTTAAAAAAAAATTTTTTTTATAGTTTATCTTTGAGACAGAGCACCAGTGGGGGAGGGGCAGAGAGAGAGGGAGACACAGAATCTGAAGCAGGCTCCAGGCTCTGAGCTGTCAGCGGAGAACCTGATGCAGGACTGGAACCCATGAACCATGAGATAATGACCTGAGCTGAAGTCGGATGCTTAGCCGACTGAGCCACCCAGGCGTCTCTAGAGATCCCCCTTTGTTCACCGACATGCACGTTCTTCAATTTAGGCATGTGGTCATTGCGTCCGTCAGTGGGTGCTAACAGTCATGGAGCCACTCACTTTGGGTAGTGCCATGCCAGACAGTAAGCGCCTCTGATGATGGAGGCCAGAAGACAGTGTCTGGGCTGACACCCATCCATGGGAGCCTGGGAGGAAATTGGTCTTGGTGGACACAGTGGATGTTGAGGCTCAGACAGCTGGGGATGCTAAAGGGAATTTATTTGCAAAGGACTAATCCTTTTTTTCTTGCTGGTTCACATCCACTCATGTCATTTCTTGGCTTTAATAATAAAATAATGATTGCACATGGCTTTTTAATGGCTCTCCATGGCCAAAGAGCATTAGGCACAAATTCTTGCCCTAGACCCTGAAGCCCTTTCATAGGAGGACTCCATCTGGGACCCCACTCTTATTTCTTGCTCCTCTTCTCACTTCTGTGCAGTCATTCTCAACTTGTGGGCTGCAGACCTTTGGATAGGGGGAATGGAGTTTCAGGAAGGTGTATCTCCGTACACCACATGGACTACATCCTGAATCGATAGTATATAAAAGGCTAATTCGAAAGAGCTGTCACATGTCTAAGCAGCTCTTTGTCATTGTGTGTGTTCTTGGGTCCTAAAGTTCAACAATTATTATATGAAAGGGCCTGCATTATGGTAATGGTGTTCAAACTGCAGTCCAGGGAACCCCGCACAAAGTCTCTGAAATACAGCTGTGGGGAGGATCAGGATGCAGCCAGTGCAGATGGGACCACTATCCACCCCACACCCGACACGCAAGTAACTCATCCCCTCCCCTTGCAACCAGAGCATCTCTGCTTTTATAACATTTGCACACTGGGCTTTCTAGTAGGATTTAAAAAAAAATTTTTTTTAACATTTATTTATTTTTGAAACAGAGAAAGACAGAGCACAAGCTGGGGAGGGATAGAGAGAGAGGGAGACACAGAATCTGAAACAGGCTCCAGGTTCTGAGCTGTTAGCACAGAGCCCGACGCAGGGCTCAAACCCACAAACCACAAGATCATGACCTGAGCCAAAGTCAGCTGCTTAACCGACTGAGCCACCCAGACGCCCCTAGTAGGATTTTATTTTTAAAAATGCTCTGCTGGGGAATAGAATGGGGTGGAGTTTACAAGCAGTGGCTGAGGACAAAGCATGCATACCTCTAG
Source organism: Proteles cristata cristata (assembly GCA_017311185.1). Taxonomy (NCBI): domain Eukaryota; kingdom Metazoa; phylum Chordata; class Mammalia; order Carnivora; family Hyaenidae; genus Proteles; species Proteles cristata. The sequence continues at coordinate 274,134 of JAESUZ010003149.1, read as the reverse complement.
CTTGCCGCTTGCTACTGTCCAGTGGAGCAGTGAGGAATCTGTCATGGCCCTGCGTGGACCTACCATGAGTAAACTGTGGTGTGTAAACGGTGCAAGGGAAGCCATTCCCTCTGGCCAGACCCACAGAGGAAGCGCCCTAGGTTAGTTAGTTTCTTAGATGCATTAAGTCCATCTGGCTCTTGGACATGAAAAATGAAGTTGCACATTAGCTGGTCCTATTACCAATGCAAAAAACGTCCCTTTTGCTCATGTAATGTGCTCTTTACCCCTGTCCTGGGAGGAGAGGGAAATCCTCTGTATACCAGCTCTTCTTGGGCGTCAAAGTTCCGAGTGGGGTACTAGGGTCGCTTGGGCCTATTTTCATCTCTTTGAATTTCTACCCAAATTTGTCTTTGTTCATTGGGTTGATGCCTCCCACCCAGGCCTTTGGACCACATGGCTTGCCCTCAGGTACCTTGGGCCAATAAGAGGTGGCAAAGCAGAACCCTGAGAGAGGACTTCTGGAAATTCTTCAGCTGAGCCTCTACCTTCTTAGCCTGGTTTCAGAGCAGCAAATAAATGCCCCCAAACAATCCACAACAGTGCTCATTAGCATGTGAGACTCAGACAGGAGACCAGAAGGGACACCTGTGTTCCTGCTTTTCACTCATACCTTTCCACACATACCTGTAAAAGCTACCTTCCCAACATGCAGACTTGGGGATGGCAGAACTCTCTTTTATGAACACCCTATTAGAGACACATGAGAAACAATGGCAAACAGACTCAGTCCTGTCACGGCTAGGACTGAGCCCGTGGGAATGTGTGTGTGAGTGTGCGTGAGTGTGTGTGTGTGTGTGTGTGTGTGTGTGTGTGTCTGCGCATGTGCACATGCATGCATTTCAGACTATAAATATGGCTGTGAGTTCCTGTGTGCTGGGTAGGCTGAGGGGGCAAAAAGCTCTGTGTGTCAGAGGGTTTCAGGGAGCACCCACACACCTAGATGCTCAAATTTATCGAGGCGGCTAGTGGGGAACTAAGGGAAAGTTTTCAGATTGGGAGAGTGTCTGCGTATGAGCCCAGATCTCTGTTCATATGTGTTGGGGGGAACGGGAAATGTTGTGTTGGGGTGTGTACACATACATGGCACGTGTGCCCACATTCAAATGTACAGAAGGGAAGCTGAAAGAAAGTTTCGAGAGTCTGTAAAAATTCTCAGTTAGAAGAATATCTGGCAACACCCCATACCACAGGTTGGTACACATTCAATGCTTGTGAAGTTCATTTCCTGTACTAGTTACCAGGCCTTGTTTATACAGGACACAAAATATGATTTAGAGCAAAAAAACTCCAGGATTCAGAGGTGCATTAAGGGACAGTGTGTTTCAAGAGAGTGAGGAAGAGCAGAGTGGAGGTGGGGTGGGAGGGTCACTGCCCTGTGTCTTTTGAAGGACCAATAAATCAATTTTCAATATCAATCCATAATTCCCACCCTTATATGCTTGGGAGAGAGAGAGAAGGGAGAGATGTAATTTTAAAATTCTCTCCTTCATTGCTCTGAAGCCATTTTAGTGCCCAGTCTGCTCATCCAATAGCAGCTAGACATTCTTGTGTGTTTATGTGTTTTTAAACTTGTCTGGCTTGTTCCACTCTGAGCTTTAGTTTGTGAGCCTGACCCCAGGAAGTGTTTATCAGCTTTTTTACTCTGCTTTCCTCTGACTCGCTTTTGTTTGATGGCACGGAAGGGTAAAGCTTGACTCAAGCACTCTGTTCTTCGTTTGAGGGCCCCAGATCCTATGGGGTCCTCAGACTGGCATCCGCAGTGAAGTCAGAGAGTTTGACCCGACACCACCATGGCAAGCATATGAGCAGACATTTCTGAACACCTCAGTATGGGGAGAAACCACACTCTCCAAACAAACTCCTTGGCATGCGACCTCCTCAGAGTTATCTTGCCTGTATATTCATCCATGTGACACCTAGCTTCTAATAAATGCTCAGTGGCTGCCAATGAACCATGGTGCATTCTAGTCTAATCAAGGACCATGAAGCCATTACCAGGGTCAACAGAACCAACATTGCTCTTCAGCACAGAGTAGGACTTTGCTGGATCAGGTGTTGTGAACACACATGGGATTCAGATACACCCGTGTGAGAGTCATGAGCTTCTGCTCTTGCTCTAGTCTAGACTCAAGGAAGGAGTGGTAAAGTCTGTGTTTTGGGTTCCATGAAGCAGAAAGCCTGAACCTATCAGGAAACCAAGTCTAGACAAAACAGAGCTCTGACGATCACACCCACAAACTTTGGTGCGTGTGGAAGCAAAGAGTACCAATCAGGGAGTATGCTAGGGAGCCTCATTGGGAGGTAGAAGCCAGAGGAGCCATACCTTGTCCTTTCTCAGGCCAAGGTCTAAGCCCTGCTTGAGGCTGTTTCTGAGCACAGAGCTCCTGTGGTGGGGGAACCCAGAGATGATGATGGGGTCATTTCCCAGCCTTTTCCCTGGTCCAATGCAAGACTTCAGTTGTTTATGGTGATAAAATTTGCTTTTTACTCCATTGCTGCTCTATTGGCATCCCTCACCACCTTCAGGCAATTCACAATACCCCATCACTAAGAAACCTCTGAACAATAGCAGGACTCTACCGATTGGGACCCATGCCTCCTCAGTGAGTTCTGAAAATCCTTTGAAGCTATGCCTAAAGTTCAGGGAGAAGCTTGCCAAAGAAAAAGGCCTTGAGACAGCAGTGGCAATGAAGACAGTAAGGTACAGATCATTCTCCTTTATAGGACTTCTCAGCTGGGGAACTTTACATAGAGTTAACACTCTATGCAAGCTAGTGTGGCACACTGTTGATCTGTGATTCCATTTAAGGCCCAACACAGCCCCCTTCCAGAGTGTTCCAGACAACTGTGGTTACAGCCTGGGAGATGTCCTTTCTTGGCAGGAAGCGCCTCCACCTGGAGACGGGCCTAGCCCTGGAGGAAACAGGCTCCTTTGGGAAGAGACCTGAACTTGCCCCTCCTGCTCCAAGGCAGCAGCTTTCTGGGTGTCATCCGTGTGCTTGCCAAGACTAGTCCCTGGGGGGATGCTGATTTTTCAGGCTTCCCTGCCTGTCCCCATAATAACCCCAGCAATTACTTGCCCTCCTCCCCCCAACAGCCTCGGAAGGGGGCCTGATTGCATTTCCAGCCTGCAACCAGCATTTGCATCAGGAGCTCTTCACTCAGGTTTCCTTGCAGAGGGGTTTGCTTTCAGGGAAGGGTGGGGTTCCTCACCTCTCTCCTCCCACGTACCCCCCCCATCACTGTGCCTGTAAGGGAATCATAATCCACCCCTTCCTCGTGTCTTCCCCTGCTAGCCTGGATGGCCCTGAAGGCCAAGGTCTGTCTTATAGGCATACTGGGGAGTTGAGGGCAGCCAGAAGGCCTGCACTGAGTACCCCAACCAGTCACTAACCATTGGACTTTGGATAAAGGTACTTTTCCAGGGGTCTGGCCTGGTTTTCATCCCCATCCACTGATACTCAGTAATATATTCCTTTAACATAAAAAATGGAGGCATAGTTCCCTGAGCTTCTCAATGGATTATTTGTAGAGCCATACATGACAAAAACTTTATAAAATGGCGAGTGCAACATATATAGGGAGTGGTGTTATGTTAAAGCCCCCTAACTCCCTTCGTTACCATCAGCTGATGAATGGAAGATCTTTCTGTGACTCAGAGGCCTAGCTCTTCCTAACTGTGCTATTTCCCATGTGACCTTCAGTGAGTTGCTTTCTCTCAATGACTGTTTCTTCACCTGTGAAATGGAAGTATAGAATTGTCAGGACAAGCACTTTGGACCCTTAACTGAGTGGCACGATTCTTTGCATTGTTCTTTACGGCCATTGTTTAAATGACACAGAGCCACTTTCCTGAAGAGCTATGTTTAGAAGGAACTAGACCTCGGATGCGGGATGTGAGATGTGGGAACAATCCTAAGTCTGTCCTTTTTTGTCATGGAAGTCCAACGCCTCCCCGGTACTTCTCCAGCAGAGAGGTCAGCAAACTTTTACCAGCAAGGGGCACAGAGTTTATATTTTCAGCTTTGTGAGCCATAGGGCCTCTGACACAACTACTAAAGCAGCCACAGACAACACATAAACAAGTGGGCAAGACTGTGTTCCGATAAAACTTTTGTTTACAAAATTTGGCTCATGGGCCGTGGTTTGCCCACCCCTGTTCTAGCTTGGGATAGGTGCTCAGGATAAACTTGGGAAACTGGTGTGTTGTAGATAGGTGAGTAGAGACCTCTCTGCTCATCGGGATCCTTGGTTTTAGTTCTGTTTACACAGGCCCAGGTTCAGTGTTCCCACCATGGGGCCACAACAGCAAGGCCCTCACCCTCTTACTTCATTCCCCTCCTCCAGCCTTGCGAGATCACAGGCGCATGCAAACCTACCCACTTAATGGAGAGCAGAGTTTTTGTAACTTGCAGGATCTGTCCCCATCCCCCCCCTCCCCAGGGCCTTTCCCCTCCATCCCGTTTGTGGGACACACAATTTGTAATCTCCTTAAAACCAAAGAAGCGAGGTCTCTGATTCATGTAGATTAAAATCAGCTGCAACCTATTAATGGCCCAGAGCCCAAGACAGATTTTAGGAAACAAAAACACTGGACCAAATTAGACTGAACTGGCCTGTGTCTCCAGGGGAGGGAGGTGGGGTAGGAGACTGGGGATGAGGGGAGTGGCCATGTGGTTTTAATTAATTTGGATTCTCTTCCTGAAGCTAATTCACCCAACACAAAGCATGTGTAGCGTCATGGAAGCAGCCAGCCTTGGAGCCGGGCTCTCCCTGGTGAAAGCCCCGGGTCCTGTTGGGGGGCTGGGGCTGGTTGTGTGTCTGTAATTAACAGGTTTCAAAGTGGTTATTTTGGAAAAGAGAATTTCAGTGGCGCGTTAAAATCCTTTCATCAACCATCAGCCAGCATCCCAAAGCCTTTAGCAAGGCCCTGGCCACTTACAGCTTCAGAGAGCTTTGAATTCCCAGGGTCTTGGTTGAGAATGTGGAGACTTTTGCCATGGGTTTTATTAGGCTGATGGTTGCCATGATTTTCATTATGTTGTTTGGTTACTGGGATCATAAAAATGTTTCTCTCTTCCTAGAGTACCTAAAAACATTAAAAAGAAAAGAGAAAGAAAAGCCCCTGCTTTATGGAAGTTACATAACACACAAACTGTGACTCCCTGGTGGGAAGGGGCTGGCTCTGCCTCTGGGCCTGGAGGGATTGGAGATGAGGCTGATCACAAGGCTGGAAGAGAACAGGCAACCAGCCAGCATCCCGTTCTGACCCCACATCTGAGGAAACTGAGGCCTAGGGAGATGGCCCAGCTGAAGCCAGTCAGGTCTCTTCTCTCAGACTCTCGACTGGGTGTTCCTTATCCTCCTGGTGCATCAAGGCAGTGAACAGAGTCAGAAAGGTAGAGAAGGAATCTGAATTCCACTGGAATGGTGCTTTAGGACACTTCTAAGAGTAGAAGTAAACAGCAAGCTCACATGTAGCTTGAAATAATATGCTGCAGTGGACAGGGAAGACATTCGAGCCAGTGCTGGGAGTCCTAATGGTGCCAATGGGGGGAGCTCTTCTCAGATGCTAGTCTGGCTGCACTGAGGCCCTGAGAGGAGAAGAGTCACTGGAGCCTATCTTGGCCTATCTTGGCACCCAGGGCCCTGGGCTGTGGAAAGGAGGGAAGTAGGTACTAAATCCCACAAGCCACAAAGATGATTTCTTACTGCTCTGAATAAAACCTCTGAAATCTGGTCAAGATCCCAGAATCACCATATGGGGTGACAGGAACTTTGAGTCTGCGTTATCTGATCAATGGAATGCCAGCCTGGCTTTACTTCCTATTTTGATGATGGCTGCCTTCCAGAACCTTCTTTCATGAAGGACATGAAAAATATTTTGGGAGAGTTGCTTTTAAATAACCTCTGGTGCTTAAAAACAATGGATGGTCTCCAGAGTAGCAGGCCTTGCTCTCAGTAGGACACCAGGTAGACCTGATCCACGATAAAGCTGTAATGCAATTTTTCAGAGGTTTAGAGAATGTCAAAACTGGGGGGGTGGGGGAGGGGCGAATTCAAGGCCAGGCTAGTACTACAGATAGGGAAACTGAGGCCTTAGAGCCAGAGCACAGGGTCTAGCCCATGGTTTTCAGCAATCCGGGTTTGCTTACCTACACCATTCTTCACCAGGCTATGTTCCACTTCGCCTAAACATTTTCATTCACTCATTCAGTACTTACTGATTACCTCCTATGTGTCAGACACTTCCAGACACTGCTAATTTTGTTTCTTTGAAGTTTTTAGAGATGAAATGAAAGAGATACAATTCTGTGGAATACATTAAAGAAGGAAAGGAAATTTTCCCCCAAAAAATCCTGTTTTAGGAAAACATTGTGAGCCTAGGCATACTAAAGAAACACCTGCTGTTCTGGGTATACCTTTCAGATGGCTGAATGATATCATTATCACATAGGGATGGGACTTACCTACCCTGACTCTGCTTAAGGTCACCACCTCACTCCCAACAGTCACCTGGGCAGCCTAGCCCAGAGAATTCTGGGACTGGAAATTGTCAAGGGTTCTCTGGATCCCAGGTTGAGTGAGCTCTGGTGGGAGCCCAGGCCTGTTGAAGGCATGTAGATGTACGGGCCCCTCAATCTGTTTCCCATCATTCTCCTCCTACAGTTCACTTGTCAGCCCTTTGCTCTTGTTTACCTCTGTGTGAATAATTCCTCGATTATAAATAGAGAACTTGGCACTGAGTTTTGGATTATCTATGATCTTTAATTTTCCCAGGGCAAAAGAAATTAAACCAACAGATCTCTTTGTTTCCCATGGTTCAGTATCCAAGTCATGGAAGCACTGATCTGTGTAGAGTGAGCCAAGCCTGAGCCTCCCCACCCCTCCCCACCCCCTTGCACTCACAGTAAGAAGTCATGCATGCATTCATTCATTCACTGATTCATTCAACAAATATTCACTAAGCACCTAGTGCCAGACTCTATTCTAGATACTGGAGATAACAGAGTAAAAAAAAGACAGTGTCCCTCCTTACCTTGTTTACATCTGTTTGCTTATTGTCTATAAGCAAACCAACCAACCACCACCAACAAGTATGTATATACGTACATATATGTATATGTATATATATATGTATGTACGTATATCAACTAGCAATAAGTGCCTCGAAAAAAAGTAAATCAGGGTAGAGGGACAGGGATGAGGGTTGCACTATTTTATACATGGTGGAGTCAGGAAGACTTTTCTGATGAGGTGACATTGGGGAAGAGGTTGAATGAAGAAAGAGTAAGCCATACTTGATTCTGGCAAAGAGCATTCCAGGCAGAAGGAACCCTAAGTGCAAAGGCCTGGGACAGGGACAACTTTGATGTGTTGGGGAATAGCTAGGAGATCAGGGACTAGAGCAGAGTGAATGATGGGGAGACATGGGACAGAAAGTAAGAGAAGTTGGGAGGAGGGGGGCAGCTCAGGGAAGGAAGACTTTGGCTTTTGTTGCAAGCATCATGGGGTGTCTTTCAAGGCTTTGGGGCAGGAGAGTGATGCGGCAGAGATGCACGCTGGAAGGCTGTAGAGAAGCTGAGGAAAGCATAATGGCCCCTCATGGGTTAAACGTTTGCACTCAGACATGTGGCAGATGGTAGCTGTACCTCACAGGTGGTGCCTGAAGTGGAAGCCTTTGAGGGCTACATGTTTCAACAGGGTGGGGCTGGGCCTGGGAGCTCACTACCTCTATACCAATTAGTCTTAAGCCCAAAAAAAGGAAATGCTGATGTTTAAATAGCAGGGTTGGGACCTGTGAGTCATAGAACCCTCAATCAACTGGGCCACTATTGGTAGGCTCTGGAAAGGTGCTGGTACAGGGTCTCAAGCTTCTAACTGGGGTATTTGGCCACTTGCTGGAGCCTCTGTTGGGACCTCTAGACATACTCAGAAAAATCAGACTCAAATACAGACCTGGCCTTTAGGTGTTCTGGCTGTATTTTTGGCTGCCTCGTCAGTTTCCTTCCCAGGGCCTTACATTTTGCAAAATGCAGGCTACTTCACTGGGGAGCAGAGGGGAGAAGACAAAGGCATAGGCTTTGGGTTCATGCAGCCTGGGATGCAACCCTCGCCTTACCACTTAACAAGCTGTTAAAAGCTTTTTGAAAAGCTACTGAACCTCCTAGAACTGCATTGTCCAATGCAGTAGCCACTAACTCTGTGTGGCAATTTAAAGTTTAAATCAATTAAAATAATAAAATAAAATAAAATAAAATAAAATAAATAAAATAAAATAAATAAAAATTCAGTTCCTCTTTCCCACTTGACACACTTTGAGCTCTCAATAGCCACATGGGGGCTGGTGACTATCATGGTACTGGACAGTGCAGGTAGAGAGCATTTCCAACATGGTAGGAAGTGCTACTCAACAGTTTCACTCCTTTAAAAAGGAAGCAACCCACAAGAAATGAAAAAGTTAACATACAACAAAGCACAAGATACTTTGCCTGTCTCATGAAATGTGCCCAGAAAATGATTGCCATTATGATTTATCATATGAATCTCTGTCCTGGCTCTGCTGCTGCCTAGTGGTGGGGCCAGGCACTCAACTTCTCCAAGCCTCTGTTTTCTCATCTGTAAAATAGGAATAATAAGAAATGCTGAGTGAATTCCCCAGAGCATAACTTGATCTTTATTTTTCCCAATTCTTCCTGGGCCTATGAGAACCTCCTCACCAACCCTCAGAAAACTTATCTAGACCTGAGTTTGGGATTTCCAGTCCTGGCATAGTTAGCAGGAGGCATGACTTCTATCGTGGTTCAGTAATCGGTTCTGGAGTCTTTAGCCATCTTGAAGGGTTTGAATGTGGGTCATGGGACAAAGTTCCAATGAAAACAAGTGGGCAAGTCTGATCAAGAAAAATAGTCATTTTAAATCAAGTCAGATATTTACCTAGCTTATGTCTTGGGTCCTCCAGCAAGCCTTGCTTCCTTGCCTAAATGTTCCTTCTGTGGATGCAGCTCTCAGGGAAGGTTCTCAAGCGGTCCTTCTGGTATCTTGGCTTCCAATCAGTCCTCCTTTTTCCACTTTGGGGTTTTGTTGTTGAACGTTTATTAACTGCAGGCATTTAGTGGGTGGAAGTTGGGATTTGCCTGGGGCTGGAAGGAAGTCATTTGCCAGGCCAGGATAAGGTGTGGTTTAAGAGTTGAAGCTGGAATCCCCTTCACCTGCTTAATTCATTTCAAGGGAGATTTGTTTTCAACCTTCAAATTATCTGCTAGGATTTCTTGACCTGAGATCCTATCTCCTCTGGCTGTTTTCTTTCATTTCCGATGATAAGAAAGGCTAAGGGGGGAAAAAAAGGACTGAGAGGCTCAAGAACATTCTTGTACTCTTTTACATAAAGTTGCACACAGTGAGTGATTTTCTTTATTGTCTTCTACAAAATGAGTAGTAGAAGGTCTGTACAAACTATCAGAACCGCTGCTCCTAGGCAGATGTGCCTGAGATCCGGGAGAGTAAATGCAACTGGAGTTTTACAGAAAACTCTGGAAACAGTGAAGAAGATGGCAGGGACCCTGGTCTGTTTGGCTCACAGCTCTCACCACTGCCTTCAGGCACTTGGCTCAGAGCTGCTAGTCTCTGCCCACTAGTGACCCCCTCCTGGAGACATGGGCTGTTCAGGGAGCCTGATCTGAGAATGAATAGAGCTAAAGAGACCCCCAAGCATTGCCAGACAAAAGACCCAATATATGGAGTGTTAAACTCATAAGAGGGTCCCCAGTAAATTGAAGTTCAGAAGGCAGAGCTAGAAGGAACTGTCCCCATGCTCATGGAACAAGAAGCTGCCTAAGTGATGGTTTAACTATAAGCAAAAAGACAAAAGAAGAAGAAGAAGAAGAAGAAGAAGAAGAAGAAGAAGAAGAAGAAGAAGAAGAAGAAGAAGAAGGAAAGAAAGAAAAGAAAAGAAAAGCAAGAAGTTACAAAGGAGAAGAAGAAGCAGGAAGAGGAGGAGAAGAGGCAAAGACCCTTTTAAGATATGGATCAATTCCCTTAGGCTAGCAGCTCTCAGATGTTTCTGTCTTAAAGACTCCTTTATACTCTAAATTTGTTGAAGAATCCCCCCCCCCAACTTTGTTTATGTGGGTAGTATCTACTGATAAATTCTGGGGTAGACTCAATGATCTTTATCTTCTAGCATTTATGCCCTGTGTTTTCTACCCATCCCACCCCCACCCCCATAGTGAATCAGGATTGGTCTATGTGACCAATAGAAAATGGCAGAAGTGACGGTGTCTGACTTCAGAAGCTAGATCATAAGAGAGACTCCAGGTTTCTCCCTGGTCTCTTCTGTTGTTTTCCCTAGAGAAAGCCAATTGCCATGTTTTGGGTAAACTGGGAAAGACTTACATGAAAAGGAACCAAGGTCCCCTCTTAACAGCCAGTAACAACTGGCCAGGCTTATGAGTGAGCTGCTTTGAAAGCAGATCCTCCAGCTCCAGTCAAGCCTTCAGATGACTGTAACATCCTAACAGATTCCCCAAGCCAGAATATTTCACAGTCAAGCCACTTCTGAGTTCCTTATCCACAGCAACCATGAGGGCTAACAAATGATGACTGTTGTTTTAAGCCGTTCGGTTTTGGAATATCTTGCTATGCAGTAAGAGATTATTAAATCATCTACTGCATTAAAAATTAAAACAGAAGAACATTTAGTATTTATTTGTTAATCCATATAGTATTCATTTATATGAAGTCATACTTATTACTTCATTAAAATTCATAAATTTTCTTATTTGTTAAAAAGTCAAAAATAACATAATGTTATTGTAAAAATAATTGTGTTTTCCAAAACAGAACAAAATGTAGTGAGAAGAGTGACCATATTTTACATTTTTGCAAATGTCTTTAATGACTAGCTTAATGGAAGACAGCTGGATTCTCAGATCTACTTCTATATTCAGTCAGCTGTGATAATGTTGTTTTGATTGAAGTATATGAAAGAAACCCAGTTCACATAGCTATGTAGCTGGAAAAGGGAGGACTATTTTAATAGCCTTTTTCAGATAATTGTGGATAAGTCTGTGATACACCATTTTGCTTCTATGAAAGACCTACATTAGTGCCTGTTTTGATTAACCAAAAGGAATCCTAAGAGGATTTTCACTTTTTTGAGAAAAGGCAAAAAGTGAAAATACTGTTCACTCAACATATGTTTTGCAAGGAGACCTTACAGAAGTAGTGTGCACCCCAACCAGAGAGAGTGGTGCCACTCGGCTCCTTCCCTGGGAACTACTTAGCATCAAGCTGCCGTAGCTTTGAACTATGTCTCTGAGGTGAGTTTGTTAGCAAGATGTGTCCTAAGGTATGAGAAAAGCCTAAGAACACTCGAAAAATTTTGAGGTCTGAGAACACTTGAAAAATTTTCCGTGGAAATTAAAGGTAATTGCCTCTTTACACCCTTTCAGCCTACAAAAGATTTAGTAGGAACACCCTACTTTCGGATAGTGGGGGCAGCCTGTATTCTTCTTTAATACTCTACCAAAACTCAACTAATGGTAGTTTTTGTTAGTTGCAGTGTAATATCAGAAACTGTATCAATGGGGAAACTTAGATGGCTCAGTCGGTTAAGCATCTGACTTTGGCTCAGGTCATGATCTCACGGTTTGGTGAGTTTAAGCCCCACATCAGGCTCTGTGCTGACAGCTTGGAACCTGGAGCCTGCTTCAGATTCTGTGTCTCCCTCTCTTTTTGCCCCTCCCACATTTGCCTTTCTCTCTCAAAAAATAAATAATAAACATTAAAAATTTTTTTTAAAAAAGAAACTATATCAATGAACTTTATATGCTCAATTACATTAAAACCCATTTGGTCTGTCTTGAACTTTGCATGGATCTTTTGCCCATGCATGATTTTATAATCCTATGCATGGGTCATTTGGGAAATATTGCTTTACTAAGCTATGCAGGTCTTTGGAATTGGATATATATCATGATGAAAACTAAAACATTCACATTTGCTAATAATAGCACTTGATCTTCTCAGAAACTTCCTTAAGTATTGGGAAGGTGTTAAGCCCACTGGGACAAATACAAGTTGTCAAAAATTCTAACTTTTGCTTGAAAGCTTTCACTTTGACAACAAATGCTGTCTACTATCTTTCTTGAAGTGACAAACTCTGTTCATTTGGGAGAACGTGTCTGTCCAAGAACCAAGTCTGAATAACCATGGTTGTTTGGTCTATTTGAGCAAACACGGTGTTTCGTGGAAGGGCAATTGCCAGTCCTCACTTCCCTCTCTCACATGTGCCCTTCCTCCAAACAAGCTCTGTGCTTCAGGATGCTCACCTTCCAGTTTGCCACACAGAATAGTAAAATAGATGTGCACTTTGGTCAAGATTTCAAAAAATTAATAATTTTTACCTCTCCATCTAAGACGTTCTTAAGTTAAATCCGGTTTCTTTCTTTCTTTTGTTTTTGTTTGTTGGTTTTTTTGTCTTGTGACATTTGGGCAGTGAGGGGTCTCATGACTGCCAGTACAGTCTCTGGTGCCAGCAATTTTACCCAAATGCCAACACAGTGAAGAAGGCAAATGACATCTTGGTATTAAAATAAAATTAAAATAAAAATAATCTTGGGACGCCTGGGTGGCTTAGTCGGTTAAGCGTCCGACTTTCGCTTGGGTCATGATCTCGCGGTTCGTGGGTTCGAGCCCCGCGTCGGCCTCTGTGCTGACTGCCAGCTCAGAGCCTGGAGCCTGTTTCAGTCTGTGACTCCCTCTCTCTCTGACCCTCCCCTGCTCACGCTGTCTCTCTCTCTCTCCTAGAAATAAAAAATAAAAAATAAATAAATAAATAAATAAATAAAATAAAAATAATCTTGACTTGCAGATATCCTCATAGGGTCTCAGGGACCCTAGGGGTCCACAGATTTTACTTTGAGAACCATTTCTTTAGAGAAAAGGGTGCCTTTCTATCACTTACGGCATTTACAGGTGAATGTGCTATATTCTAAGACATACTTGTGCCAGGACTTTGTGTCAAATTGTAATGGCCACCATTTGTGGCCACCATATAGAAAATATACCACTAGACATCAGCTTATTCTTGTGGATGGACTTGATATGGGATAATTTCTTTATTTAAGGAAGGTGAGTGTGTTTTCATCCTTCTGTTTGCCCCACTTGTAAAAGGTGTATGGATGGCAGTAGGAAGCTTGGCACTGAGAAATCTCTCAGACTGTCTGTGTTGAAAAAGTAAGGTAAATGAGGAGGCTGACACCTGCACCTCTTCCTTTTCATCCTCTGAGCAGTGAAAGCTCGGGGGACTGCAGAAGACATCCTGTTTGGGGGAGCAGGGTCCTTTAGGCTCCAAGCTAGAAGTGGACAGAGGTCTTAACTCACATCCAGGACACAGGCAGCAGGCCACAAAGGCAGCGTGTCTTCAAATGATAGTGGCATCCACAAGGATTTTACCCCTTCTGGAAGGAGCTCAAGACACTGCCTCTCCTGGAGCCCTCAGCATCCCCACAAAGCAGACTTAAAGAACACAGAAAGAGGGATGGTTCTTTTTCACACTCATTTAGTTTTGCTTACACATTTCTTTTTTGCCACAGAAAAGTCTGAGTAGGTTTGAACCCCACACCTGACCGGGCTCAGCTCTTTGGTGAGTGATTGTGTAGCTTTTCTGTCTGTGATCACAGACCCCGTCTGCAAGCGGGAAACAACAGGCAGTTGTGTCCGGAGCCCTGGGAACTGGAGACCTTTCCACATCTGTTGGCCTGGTCGGGGGCGGGAGGAAATCACCAAAACCTTCCAACATGGGGCGAGAGCAGGGAGACAAAGGGGAAGCCGTAAGCTGCTGAGCGACCCCGGGTCATATGACCACCCCATGGTCCTCCCCCGTCCCCTTTCATCCCCTCAGGTCCCCAAGACTCAGCCTTTTCATCATTCTCCAGGTCAGCAGGATCAGGTTTATGTGAGCTGACCAGAAAGCTTATCAAATGAAGGCAGAAGCAGGTGTTTGCAGAGCTCCTCCCTGCTGAAAGCTGGGTCGAACAAGGTTGACGGTATGGCTGAGGCCAACATCCCACACTAATTGCATTTTCTTTCCTGGAACTCTTTCTCTCTTTCCTCTCTTTCTGGTTTGGAACCCCTAGAGGTCTCTGGGAACCAGTCACCAAAACAAACCATTCAAAGAGCTAAGGATTTAGGGGAAAAAAATACTCAGGGATGTGACATCATGGGCTGAACAGTGGCCCTTCTGTGCCAAAGCCCAGGAAATACCATTTGAAGGCGTCCAGAGGCTTCTACCCAGTAGTGGGCCAGAGCCAGTTCCTATGAGCTTGTGAGGATTGATTACATGTTCCTTTTCCCAACTTCAAAATCATGATGTCATGTTGGTAGCTTGAACTGACCATGGTGGGAATATTTACATCACAGAAATCAGCAAGCTACAAACCAGGCTTTCTCCCCTCCAAAACTGGTTGTTAAATATTTACCAGCATGTCAGTGCCTCTACTATAGAGACTGTTGCTCATAGTATGATTTTCCGATCAACTATATCAGAATTTCCTAGGGAAAAGAGAAGATGGGGGTGGAAGTGTTGTTGAAAATGTAGATTTCTTGGCCAACCTGAACTAACTGGATCAGATTCTTTGGAGGGGGATCCTGAGGAAATGCATTTTTAGCAAGTTGTGAAGGTTATTAATAAATTCAGTAAAGTTTAAGACTTCAGGCGTAAGGAGTGGGAGGGAAGAGTGGGTGTACATCTGGCTCTTGGCATCTGGAAGCAACAGCTGGCTTCAGTCCCAGTTGGCCTGAGAACGGACAGCTGTTTTCCCTCGAGATATAAACTTCATGACAGGAAAAGGAGGTGGGAACTTTAGGGTTCTACCCTCCCCCCAACAACAGACAATTGGTTCTGCCTTGGATCTGAGGATATTTCTACTTTCAAACCCAGAGACTTGGACCCGAGGTGACATGGGCAAAGGCCCAGACATATGCACCATCATTTGTATTGTCGATAGGGCTGGTGGAGCCTAGGGAGGGCCCACGGTTAGTTTTTCATATTAGATTGCTCAAGACAGCATTTTTCTTTCACATTTGTACAGGCATTAGCAGAAGCTTTCACAATCAAATGTGATTTGTAAAGCAAGGACCCTGTTTACTTTAGCCTACTGAGCCTGGAAGAGAAAGTCCTTCATGGCAGAAAGCAAAAGAGAAGAAAAGAGAAATCTTTCTTTCCTCAGCTGTGAAACAGAAAGTTTGTAGAAGGCCCAACCCTGCTTTTGATTTGTTTTGCATTTACCTGAGCAAGTGGTTCACATTAATTTTTCCTGAAAATTTTCATCACAGTTCTGGGATGTGGGTATTGATGAGAAAACAAAGACCAGGCCAGGTACCATGAAAACAGAGTTGGTAAGTGGCAGAGCTGGAGTTTGGACCCCAATTCTTATTATGACAAAACAAAACAAACAAACAAA
The DNA here is from genome assembly GCA_017311185.1 of Proteles cristata cristata. Classification (NCBI taxonomy): domain Eukaryota; kingdom Metazoa; phylum Chordata; class Mammalia; order Carnivora; family Hyaenidae; genus Proteles; species Proteles cristata. Next base: position 258,625 of record JAESUZ010003149.1, on the reverse strand, counting down.
AAAACAAAAAACAAAAAAAAAAACCCTAACATGCTTTCCTCCCAAACACAATGCAGTAATTTTTCTACATGTGGTTGGAGCCCAAGGATGTCCTTAATAGGCAACTGGGGATAGTTATATTAAATACCTGAGCCCAAAACATAGTGAATTCCTAAACCATCAGAGCTCCGTCTATATTGATGCAAATTCACAAAAGCCACATGTAAAACTCAAGATTATAAGCTATTAAGTTACAAACTATTAGATTATTGGCTATTAGATTATCCTCTGGAATGGATAATTGAGAGCCAGCCATGTTTATGAATATAATTTAGATATTCCCCATATCAGACATTTAGGCTTGCAGCATTTCATCAAGTTCATGATCAAGTCCTGTGTGTTAGCTCTAACTGTTCAGGGCTTTTATTAAACATGAGACTTCATCAAATGGGAGGGGGAAGCAGCAAAATGGCCCACTCTAGGGAAACAAGAAGTGATCTCAAGTATTTTTTGCAAGGTTGCATAGCCTCTTTTTTTTTGTACCTAGAAACTCTTCTTCCTGATCTGAGGACCCATGTCCACTTTGAAACCATTCATTCATTCAGCAAGTATATAGTAAGGACTTACTTTGTGTCAGACACTGAACTAAGTGAAGAACAGGAGGCAGTAGACCTCATCTTGTCTTCATGAAGTTTATAGTCTACTGGGAGACAGATATTATACAAATAATTATAGAAATAAATATCTGTTTATACATTGTCTTAACTGCTGTGAAAGAGAAGTAAATGGTACAAAGAGGAAGGTCAATAGTGTTGAAAGATCATATGCAGTGAGACATTTATATGGAGACCTTATTGATGGTTTTTGTTTTTATCATTTTTGGTGGCATAGGGTGGGGGTAAGGAGTTGTTGGGAGTTTGGGACACTTCAAAGGGAGATGTCGAGGGAGAAGTTGGTTTGGGGTGAGCAACACAATGGCAGACTCTAGCTCTCAGGAGAGGGCCTGGATGAGATCATTTAGGGGTGATGTGTGAAAAAAGAACAAAGGCCTGAGCCTTGCACCCTGGGCTGCACACTGGCAGAGGAGGAGGAGCTCCCAGAGAGGAGACAGTCCTGGAAGCCATTGGAAGAGTGTGTTTAGGAGTGTCCATATATGCAAGTACAAAAATCAGAAAGGCAATTCAGGGTCCCCGGCACACATCTGACCCCCAGCTCCTCTTTTCCCATGAGCCAGGGAGGCTCTCTGTGGGCCAGTGAGTCAAGTAAACTGGAGCTCTCAGAATTTGGACTGGCTTTGTCCCAGGCAGTGCCTCATGACATTAAATTATTACTATCTCTTCCCCTTCCTTGGTCCCAACCTCCTTAACCCCCAAGCTGCTGAATGTATAGGTATTAGAAAGAAAGCAAATAAACCAGTTTACGCTGATGTGTGAATGCTGTTTAACCAGCTAGTTCTCACTGAGATATGTTATTGAAAAAAGGCAGAACTAAATCTCTAATCTGTGGAATTTCAGGCTACCTAGTATGCTTAAGGCAATGCCCTTGGGAGGGAAGACACTTTGAGGTAGGAGCTGTCACTCTCCTCCTCTTCCACCTTCCTTCTATTCTTCCTGTCCCAGCTTCTCTTCCTCTACTTCTGAATCTCTAGAGTCTTGAAAACCTCCACCATTTTCAGAGTGGACCCTTGGCCCTCATGGCCATGCTATTATTGGGCACTTATATGTATAGATGCAATACTCAGCATTTGACACAGGTTGACCTCACTTAGATGTCACAACAACCCTTTGAGGTTGGCCAGTCACTATTCTTGTTCTGTAGGTGAGGCCATGGAGGATTAGGAATGTGAATCAGCTGCCTATAGACACATAGCTAGAAGGCTGAAGTGTAAAATAGTGTCTTGCTTCCCAGCCCACACTTAGGATGGTGGGGTGGGCTATAAGCTGGAGACTGACCCTGTTTATGTTTGCTGTCCTCAGAATACAGAAGTGAAACCTGATCTGGTTCTCTGAGATGGCTCTTACTTTGCCTGACTCCGTTTGCCCTGTTCTGTGGTTTCACAGGGGGACAGCTCAGGGCAAACTCACAATTTGATGAAAGTTATGTGGGGTGTCAGCTTCTGTCTCTTGAAAGAGAGAACCAAAAAAAAAAAATTCCTCCTGATCGTGGAAAAGATGAGGTCAAGGATGCAATCTTTTTAGGCCAAACCTTTTGGGCAGAGCAAAAAGGAATCACAGAAGAATATGGACGACTCCCTCACCATTTCTGAGATGTCCGAGTTTTTCTTTCTTTGGATCAGAGCCTTTGGAAGGTTCCATAATACTTCCTCTCCTGGATCAGAGGCCCAGCTACACTTTATAAAACAACCCAGAGCCATCTGATTTGAAGCATGTACCGGCTCGTGTGTGCAAGACAGTAATTACCTCCAATTCCAGTTAGGAAAGCTGAAACCTGCCTTTTTCATGCCTCAATCAATTATGGAAACGCCTTTTGAAGCTCTGGATAGAATAGAAAAGCAAAACAAACCAGAGCCAATTAGAGCCTGGGATTTGAGCATGGCTTAGTTTTGTGCAGCGGGACTCACGAGGAACTGTGGGAGAGGGTCAGGGGTCACTCCAAACCCCCAGCTGCCGACCAATTTTGCCTGTGCCAAAAGAACCATCATTTTGTATTTAAAATCAAGGCCTCTCTCCTGGCTCAGAAACAGCCTCTACATCAGCTGTGAAGAAGACTCCCTGATTAGATAAGACCTGGAATGCATTTGATGTTGAGCAAAACAGTTCTCTGACAGCTTTCCTTACATGCCATTAGAATGTTTTTCCCTCAGCTGAAACTTAGTGAGATAAACTGAATCCCTGGAGAGTCTTGTTTTGGGGTGCATATTTGAGGAATTTATGTGGCCTGTGTCCTATTTGGAGTTAAGGTTCTCCAGCCCTGAAACTCTTCTGGGTCTAGTGGTGGCATCTGGCCATTTGGAGACAGGCTGGTTAACCACTGCTATGAAAGTGGAAAGCAGAATACCAGGCAAGACGTCAGAGGTCAGCAAGCAGCCCTGGAGTGGGGTGGAAGCCTTAGGGCTCGTGCTTCTTTACAGAACCCATGGACAGTTTTGTGACATTCGGCATTGTGCCCTAAAGTACAGAGCTGGAAGTGGAGCTGGGGTATGGAGGTGTAATGCCATGGTAGAATTGTCTTGGCCGAGATCTGTTCATGGCAAGAATTGTCTATGTGGCCTTTTGCATTAATATGCCTGGGATGACTGTTAGGGCAACATGACATTAACCTAGGAGGCTCCCTTTTGAGTTTGGATGAAAGTAAAATGTGGCACCAAAGAGCCCCAGGAGAATTCACTCTGCCAGATTCATACCCCCCTCCATGCTGAGAAGAGGAGCTTTCTCTTGGCCATGACATAAGTCCTCTCAGCTCTCTACCTGCCTGTCTCCACTGCCTTGACAATGGGCTTTGGTATCTCCCCTTAACTATAAGCAACAGCCTTTATGGGAATACTATTCCTACAGAGCAAAACAAAAAGACACTTTGCCAGGAATGTGTCTGCTGCCCTCAAGATGGGGTGAATATCAATATCTGGAGACAACAAAATGGCAAGTTCTGTGACTATAAGAGAAAAGGTTCATGTGTTATTAGATCTCTTAATAATTATAAGAGACAAGAAGTATCACAGCTTTACCAAGTACCGTGCAATGTTCTAAAGGCTTTGCATGGTTCACTCATTTACTCCTGACTCCAGCCCTATAAGTTGCATATGAGGTAACTGGGGTAAGGGGCACCCAAGTAAGCTGCCCAAACACACATACAGAATCAGTACTGCTTATAATGGGCCAACAGAGAAACCTATTGTCATGATCCCAGAGTTTGAAATCTATATAATAAGATGCTTAAAATTTAAAACCCCAACCTTTTCAGGCTGGATGGACTAAAAGTGTATGGATATGGATAGTGTATAGATTCCCTGAGTGTGTGACTCACTGGAGTGTTGGAAGTAGAGGTCTCACTCCTGCATACTCGTGAAAGAGGTGTTTCAAGACCAAGAAATACAAGCAGATTACAAGTACTACACTTAACTTCCCTGGTAGATAGATAGGCTAAGTATGCCTATAAAACCAAGCTCGTTTTCTATTAAGTGTGCTTAACAAATCTAGAACACATGATTTTAAAATGTTCTGAATACGGGGACATCTGGGTGGTTCAGTCCACTGAGTGTCCGATGTCAGATCAGGTCATGATCTCATGGTTCATGAGTTTGAGCCCCATATCGGGCTTGCTGCTGTCACTGTGGAGCTGGTTTTGGATCCTCTGTCCCCCCTTTTTCTCTGCTCCTCACTTACTCATGCTCTCTCTTTCTCTCAAAAATAAATAAACTTTTAAAAAATGTTCTGGATACATACTTTTGGGATTTTAGGGCTGAAATAACTGTGGGAGAATGCTCACAGTCTCCTATAAACTGTCCCTGTGGTCATTATGAAGGAGGATTCCCAGCTTCCTGTGTTATTGACTTGATCCCATGGGACAAGTTCTTTATCTAGGTTCTGATGGGCAGCAGAAGCATTGCAACTCTAGGCTTTTAGTATTTGGGGTCTTCTCAAGAAGGTAGGTGCATCTGTAGCTCTTTGAACACCATGTATGGCTTTCCCAAACTTTTCTCTGTAGCAAGTGCCCAGTGTTTCTTCTCCAGCATGCAGCAGAGACTGCCTGCTACTGAGCAAGCTCTCAATGGGGCTGTGAGTGTCCGTGATAGAGGTTTTCTTTGTGGGGCCTGGGACTGGCAGAATAATGGCCTCCCAGAGATGTCCATGTCCTAATCTTTGGAACCTATGAATATGTTATATTTAACACAAAAGGACCATTAAGGTAATAGATGGAATTAAGGTTGCTAATGAGTTGACTTTAAAATAGGAATATATCAGGGTGCCTGGGTGGCTTAGTCGGTTGAGATTCCGACTTCAGCTCAGGTCATGACCTCATGGTTTGTGAGTTTAAGCCCCACATTGGGCTCTCTGCTGTCAGTTCAGAGCTCACTTCAGATCCTCTGTCCCCCTCTCTTTCTGCTCCTCATCCATGACCACACTCTCTCTCTCAAAAATAAATAGACATTTAAATACATACATACATACATACATAAGTAAAAACAAATAGGAATATTATCCCGGATTGCACAGGTAGAACCAATAAAATCACAGGGTCTTTAGATGTGGAAGAGGGAGGCAGCAGGGTCAGTGCCAGAATGATGCAATGGGGGAAAGGCTTGATGATCCACTGCTGGCTTTGAAGATGGAAGGAGGCCATGAGCCAAGAAACGTGGGCAGACTCTAGAAGCTGGAGAAGCAAGAAAATGTGCTTTCCCCTAGAGTCTCTAGGAAGGAATGAAGCCCTTTCAACACTTCAATTTTAGCACAAGAAGACCTGTGCCATGCTTTTGACCTCTGAGACTAAATCATATGACCTCTGAGATCATAAATCTGTATTGCCTTAAGCCACTACGTTTATAGTAATTTGTTATGGCAGCAATAGAAAACTGATTCAGACCCTGGTAGATACCTGCAATGCAAAAGACAACAATGTCCCCAGGTCCCATGCTCTGGGCATTGAGGATCACAGTGGTCACCTCCACATTTTCCCAATGCCCATCTGAAAACTCTCACCACTTCTCTGGCCAAGCACCATCTACATGTGCACACTCCAGCCATCAGAGTTCTCCCTGGAAGGGGCCTCTTCTCAGCCAAGGATGTTCTGCCTCTGGGCACCATTGCCAGGGCCTCTCCCCAGTGTGGTCCAGACTCCTATGGCCTTACAGTGAGCTGCTTTTCTCACCAATAGAAAAGGCCAAATACTTCTGGCCAGCACAAGGTTTGGAGGATTTTTCTCCTCTTCCAGACAGCCAGCCACAACTTGTATGATCTCTGAATATGGAATTAGCATGACAGAACCATGTTGGGATGGGAGGAGGTAACCTGAGCCACCCTTGGGTTTCAGAAACTGTCTGTTGGAAAATTTGTGATTTTCTCCAATCTTGTGCCATGCCTCTCCCATCCAAGTCAAATGTCAGAACTGGGTTAAGAAACTAGAATTGCTAGGGTTCAAGTTCAGCCTCTTACTAGCTGTGCGACACTCGGCAGCTTATTTAAATTCATTGTGTTTCAGTTTTCTTATCTGTAAAATGGGGGAAATACATGAGGTAATATATGTAAAGGACTCAGAGAACTGCTTGACACATGTTCAGGGCTGTGTAAGTGCCACTTGTTGTTAGTATTGCTGTTGTTGTTCTGATGTTATTATGATTCACTTGGTCCCAAACGTCAGGGGCAAGTCGCTTGGCAAAGCAGGAGAACCAGCTTCTTCATGGTTTACATGTGTTATACTTCCAGCAACTGAGATGAATTGCCGCCGCAGGCAGTGTTGAAGCTCAGGTGTGTAACTAACAGCCTCTTTTAAAGTGTACTCCTCTCAGACTCTCCTTGAGGAAACAGGCCCTGGTGCGATTGTAGGGAAACACAAAGCCCCACCCTTACAGCCATGCAAATGTAGTGGAGAGGGGGCATCTCAGCTACTGACTCACACCCGTTGGCAACCCAGCCTTGTTCAGAACTCTGTTCTCAGTTATCTCAGCTCACTGTGTAGACAACCAGGAGCTCTGAAATTTAGGCCTCTTGGTTCTTCAAGACTTAGCTCATAGGTCCCCAGATGTGGTGACAGAGAGGGGAAAGACTGGCCAGTTTTCAGGCAAGAGGCACCCACTAGAGCCGAGGCCACTGCTTGTGTTGGCCGAAAGCCACTCACAATAGGCTGCCATTCTGGGTGTGGCAGCCAGCCTACCCTGGCAACCATGTGGCCTGAGAGTTCCAGGTGGCCCCGGCCTGTGCTGAGGGACCAGGCTCTTCCTGGCTATTGGCAGCTGCTGCAGGACACTTCAGTCTCTGACCCGCTCATGAAAGAAGTTTCTGGGCAGATACGGGGGCTCAGGAGAGAAGAAAGTTACAACTGGAAAAGGCTTCAATTGCAAACCATGGTAATAACAATGACAAACAAAAATTCTCCATGCTCTTCCGTATCATTGGGACTGAAAACAACAGAAATGGGATTCTCAACTTTCTCTTAACTTTATTTCCATAAAAGAGGTTCGAATTGCAAAATTTTATCAAAGCCCAAACTATCACAACAGCTGCCTGAGCTAACCTTGGGCACCTAAACAATTTAGCGTCTTGACCTCCAGCATGTAGGGGAAAGGGAGGAAAGAGGAAAGAGAGTAGGGGAAAGAATGAGCTCTTTCTGCTTTTTGCGTTGACCTCTTGATGCCATGAGTCAGCCAAGACCGTGTGAGACCCAGGCGCCCCCACTCCGAGGCGTGCCAGGAGAGCAGCAGGAGCAAGGATGGTGCCTGTGTCTCAGAGAAGCAGCACCTGATAAAAGAAAGAGACTATGCTGCGTGGTCAGATACACCTGAATTTGTGTTTCTGCTCTCCTTTCACTGTGTTTGATTTAGACAAGCTACAGAACTTCTTTGCAGATAGGAAAACCTACCTTGTACCCGTTGGTATCAGAAGGACTGGAAATACCAATACAGTGCCTGGAGCACGTTAGGCATTTAATCGGTAAGCAGTAACTATTTTTATTATTAAATATAACAACCACTTGGGTCAAACGCCACTTAATTTATAAAGTCGTCTAACTTGAAGGAAACTACACGTAGTCAGCTAATAGAAGTACACATAGAAAAAGTTTGGAAGGCAGTACGTAAGTTTTACTAATGAGTGTTTCTAAGTGATGGGATTATGAAGGTACTTTTGTTTCTTTATACTATTTTGTATTTTTAAAACTTTGATAATAAATCTGTATTTGTTATTATCTGAAATTTTACTTTTAAAAAGTCATTAATTTCAGTTTCCTGGCTCCAGTCAGATTTGCATTAAGCCATCCAAAGCCAGAGTTGTCCAATCTGTTCCTAAAGGCACTGGGGATAGACTCTACCATCCACTATAAAGAATATCTTCTTCCACATTGTGTGGCCTCAATGGAGCTAAACCACCAAATGGTTTCTTCCCCACCATAGCCTTGCTAAACTACTTAAGAGAAAATCTTTAGCCATTGAGAATCATGTCACCCATCACATTTCCTCTTTTCTGCCTTTAGCTGCCAAGAAGCCTTGAACAAATTTAATGCTCAATTACAGTAATGGTTAGCTCAGGTTTTCGGCATAATTATATTCTCTTCCTCCTCCATGGTTTAAATTTCTCTTTCTCTTATTCATCCAACTTATTGTACAAATGTCTTTTCTTGTAAACTATCTTAAGAATACTTTGAGAGTGGGATATATATCATAAAGCATAAAAAAATAAATGAAATTATACCTATTCTCTTGTAAGAACCCATGATCAGCCTGTTAAAATTCATATTTCTAAACATCTTGACCAGTAAGTTCCAGGAAGGAGGAATGAAGAGCATGAAAGAGAAAGTCTCTGAGTCAAGGTCCCATACGTAGTGAGAAAAAAAAATTCTGACTGCAAGTATGGATTTGCTTGAAACAAAATATTTACCTTTTAAAATGACTATTTAATAATCATTCTAATATGTGCTGTGAGCACTTGATGCTGTTTTAAACTTTATCCCATCAATCTTGTGACATAGGTTATATCATTTCTAATTGACTAAGAGAAAACTGAGGCTCAAACAAGTTATACAAATATCTCCCAACCTCCCAGCTAGTAACTGATGAGCCTGTGGTTGACGCCCTGGTATGTCCAACTCTAAATAAGTCCCACCACTATTCTGCTTCAGGTAATGCAGCTGATTATCTTTTTCTAGGTGGATTAATGTTGAAACAGTGAAGAAGGATCAAATCACAGCTGACCTCCAAATCCAGAAGCTGGATAAGAGGGTTCCATGAGTAACAGGGACTAAATTGCTCTCAGCATGGTAGTTGACTGGAGTGAGGCTCACTGCTGGAAATAAAACACAGAGATGGAACTTTCTCACTAGAGAAAGCAGGTTGGAAAAAAAAAAAAAGAGAGAGATGCTAATAACACTACATAGGACTGCTTCTATGAAACTATAGGTGTCTGGAGGCAGGAGGAAGTAGTCAGTAGCCCAGCAACAGAAACCAGGATGCTTCAACTACTGGGGAAGACATCACTAATACCATGGTTATGCAGGATCTTAAACTATCACTTGGTTATAAACCAGAGACCTCTATAAAATCTCTAGGATAGAATAGATAAAGAGGAAGGAAGGAAGGAAGGCCCCCACATACACTCCAATTAGCATCCAAAGATAGCCAAGCAATACTAAGAGAAACATAATTAATATTTGTTAGGTGAAGTTTATTCAAAAGAAATTACAAGAACAATCTGGCAAAGACTTTAAATGTAGTTAAATAAAGAGGAATAATGCCTATTTTTAAAAGGAAATAGTGAAATAAAGCAGGCATAAATTCTTAATTTACCAATTCTTAATTGGTAAATATGAAAAAGAACTAATTAGAAAGGTAAAATCTATAGGATATACTCTAGATAAGGCATAGATGAAGAAGGATCAGTGAATGGGAAGGTATTATAGAAGAAGTCACTCAAAATGCAACCCAGAGTCAATGTTAAGAGTGTGGAAAGAGATTGGAAAGCTCCAATTTATGTCTATTAGGAGTTCTGGAAGAAAGCATTGAAGGAATAGTAAAGAAACCACATTTGAAAAGATTTTAATGAGAAAAAGTACTTTGAACACTGAGCAGCATAAATAAACGTAAATCCACATTCAAAACTTTACAGTGAAGCTATAGAAACTCAAGGGGAAAAAAAGACAATATTGGAAATTACCAGAAAGGAGAGAGAGGTTACTTACACAGAAGTAACACTTGTATTGATAATAGACATCTCAATGGCAACAAAATATTCCAGAAGACAGTGGACTGGTATCTTCAAAGATCTGAGGGGGGAAAAAAAGAATTGCTATCTAAAGCTTTATATTTAGTTAAGCTAGCACTTAAAAGAGTGTTTAAAATAAAGGAATTTTTAGAAATAAAAAGAAGTGAAATTTGTCAGTCTTGAATCTTCACTAAAATACCATTAAAGGATATACTATAACAAGGGAAAAAACTGAGTCTTGAGTAAACTATCTGAATCATGAAGCTACAGTGGGCACAGAAATAAATTAATTAAAATGCACTTCAACTGATTATAAAAATAACTAAATCTGGAGTTTAAAATAAAGGGTAAGTCAAAATATTGAGATAATCTGATGGGAGAGGAAATGTTAGTTAGATAGTTAAAATGTGCTAACACTCCTTCCTGGTCAAGAGGATAAGATACTAAAAATCTTTATTCCTTGAAATATCTACAATTAAATGAGTATGATGAAACTTTAGGGTGATCATGAGCTGAAAAGAACTTCAATCTTTAGCTTCTAAATCAACAAAGTGAAAAATATAGAGCACAGAACACTTTATCAATTTAATGGTAGGCAGAAAAAGTAAAGAAATGAAGAAACAAAGAAAATAAATAGAAAAGTCTAAGTAAAAATGGAAGAAGTAAGTAAAAAAAAAAATAACAGTAACTATAATAAGTGGATTAAATGTACCTACTAAAAACCAGAGATTATCAGATTAGAATTTTATCCTGCTTTGGCTGTTTTCAGAATACATACCTAAACCAATCCACACAAAACCTAAGGAATAAAGAGATGGCAAAAGCCATACTAGGAAATACCCAAAGAAACATGGTGTCAGAGTATAAATAGCAGACAAATAGAATTTAGAGCAATATATATTAATACAGATAAAGAGAAACACATTATTATTAAAGGTACTCTCCATCAAGAAGACATGACAATCATGAATCTGTATACCTGTAAAAAACACAATCTTGAAACCTTGAAATATATAAAATAAAAACTAAGAGAATTTCAAATGTACAAGCATGGTAGGAGATTTAAACTCATTTTAACAAAGATGCTTATTAAGAACGTAAAACATATAACTACAAACTATTCTATGCTTTACTCAAAATTCAACAATAAAGGACACATATTCTTTCCTAAGGACACATTGAACATTTACATAAATTGACATTACAGGCCACAAAAGGGGTCTCAACAAATTTTCAAGAATTGATACCATCCAGACAGCTTCTCTGACCACAGTGAAACTAAATAAGAAAAACTAATCTCATAAGTAATTTGTATTAGAAAAAGAAAAAAAATGTAGTTATGTATCAAAGCTTGAAGACATAGCCAAAGTACTTAAGAGAGAACTCATAATCTTAAAATTCATTAATTAAAGAAAATTAAGTGAGGGTGCCTGGGTGGCTCAGTTGGTTGAGTGTCCCACTTCGGCTCAGGTCATGATCTCACAGTTGGTGAGTTTGGGCCCCACATTGGGCTCTATGCTGATAGCTCAGAGCCTGGAGCCTGCTTCAGATTCTGTGTCTTTTTCTCTCTGCCCCTCCCTTACTTGTGCTCTCCCTCTCTCTCTCTCCCTCTCTCTCTCTCAAAAATAAATAAATAAACACTTAATTAAAAATTTTTTAAAAAAGAAAATTAAGTGAATATGAAGAGTTAAGTGTTTGAATCTAGAAGCAAGGAAGACAACAGATTAAGCCCAAAAAAAGCAGATAACAGAATAATAAAGCTCAGAACATAATGGACAAAAAATGAAGAAACAACATTAACCAAACTTGGAATCAATAAATCCAGAAGTTATTATTGAAATGACTGGTAAAATACAAAAAACTCTTTAAGACTCCTCAAGAGGGGCACCTGGGTGGCCCAGTTGGTTGAGCCTCCATCTTCAGCTCAGGTCATCTCATGGTTCATGAGTTCAAGCCCCAGGCTCAAGTTCAGCATCAGGCTCATTGCTGTCAGCCTGTCAGCGCAAAGCCTGCTTCAGATCCTTTGTCCCCCTCTGGCTGCCTCTCCCCAGCTTGTGCTCTCCCCAAAATAAATAAATATTTTTTAAAAAAAGACTGCTCAAGAAACAAGGGTGAAAAAAACAATAAGTAATATTAAGAATAAAAAAGAGACCATGACTCATAACTACAAATACAGCTGGGATGAAAAAAATCATCATAAACTAGAATAAGCAACTTTATGAACAACTCTATGAATAACTTAATGTCAATGGATGAAATTGATAATTTTTCAAAATTGAATCAAGAGTAATTAATTGGAAACTTTAAATCAACCAATAGCCCATGAAGGAACCAAATCACTATCCAAAATCTTCCATTCAAATGATGTTGGGCCCTGGTGATCATACAGGAATGTTTTACCAACCCATCAATGAACAGCTAACCTCTGTGTTATACAAACTGCCTTCAAGTGTAGAAAAAGAAGGAAGATTTCTCAGTTTATGATGATGGTATAAACTTGATATGAAACCCAAGACTATACAACTGTAAACCAGTTGTTACAGATATAAAATTGGTATGACAGATGAAAAATTTCTAAATAAAATATTACCAGAGATGATGATGGTGTGTGTGCATGTATTTTTAAAAAATCTTTTGGTGGAATTTATCTAAGAAATGCAAGGATGACCCAACATCAAATGTTGCTAATATAATATACCACTTATAAAAGATTAAAATAGAAAAGGCTTATGAGCCTCTTATAGATGCAGAAAACTCATTTGATAGAATCCAAAGTTCCTTCATTATATAAACTCAGCAAACTAAGAATAGGAGTGAACTTCTTTAATTTGGTAAAGAATGTACAAAATAACAAATACCTTTGTAAACATCACACACATCTTATTAAAATCGAGGGGGTGGGAGGATGATAATACCTATTATCAGCCCATCAGTGCAATGAGGAAAAACAGTGAAATAAGATATAAGAATTGGAAAGAGAAAAGACAAGCTATCTTCTTTTAAAGACAGTAAGATTGTTTCAAGAAAATCCATACTGTAGGAAAATTGTTCAAAATAAAAAGGGAGTTCAGCAAGTTTGCTGAATATCACTCTAGAAATTGCCAGAGAATGGGTGGAAATAAAGATGACTAGGCAGAGCACAGAGGATTTTCAGGGCAGTAAAACTATTCTGTATGATACTATAATGATGCATATATGTCATTATATGTTTGTCCAAACCCATAGAATGCACAACCCCAAGAGCGAAGTGTAGTGCAAACTATGGACTGGGGTATTGTATCCATGTGGCCTCCTAAGTTGTATGTCACAAGGAACAGCGCTGGTTGGGGGGTGTTGATAATGGAAGAGGCTCTGCATGTGTGGAGGCAGGGGACTCTCTCTGTACCTTCTGATCAATTTTGCTGTGAACTTAAAATTGCTCTAAAAAATAGTCTATTTTTTAAAATGGCCAACACCATTCCCTACATGCTACATAAAACTAATTTGAAGGGAGACAGAGAATAGGATGGTAGCTGGAGGAAAATGTGGTATCAAGGGAGGATTTTTTAAAGTTTATTTATTTATTTTGAGAGAGAGACAGAGAGAACAAGCAGGGGAGGGGCAGAGAGAGAGGGAGAGAGAGAATCCTAAGCATGCTCCACTCTGTCAGGGCAGAGCCCGATATGGGGCTCAAACTCATGAATGATGAGATCATGACCTGAGCCGAAATCAAGAGTGAGACACGTAGCCCACTAAGCCCCCCAGGGGGCCTTCAAGAGAGGATTTTTAAAGATGAGAGCTAGCTGGGTATTTTATTGCTGATTCTGATAGAGTGATTCAGTAGAGTAGAAGCTGATTGTGCAGAAGAGGGATAGGGCTGACCTCAGAAACAAAGTACCTGAGACATCCAGAGAAGATGGGATCCAAAACACAAGTAGAGGAATTTGGCTTTAATAGAAAGAAGGACACTACTGTTGTAATGGGAGGGAAAACAGACACCACACCAGTACTTTTGCAGATGTTGTGATGGGGAAATGAGAGTGTTTTGGTCTGATTATTTCTGTTTCTCAGTGAGACATGATTTGAGATCATCAGTTGAAAGGGGGTGATGGTTAAAGGCTTGAAGGGGAGAAGAGACACAAATAGTGATCTTGTGAAAACTAGAATGAACTTGCTAGAGATATAATGCAGGACTTCTGGACAATATTGAGTACTCATTTAAGAACAGCAGTAGTTATGGATTTAAAGTGTGATCAGTCAACTCGATGTGTTATTTTCTCCATTCATTTTAAACTGCCTCAGAGTCATTGCAGCCGAAGCCAATAGTTGAGTTTAACCAGCTTGGGGTTGTACTAGGCAAGTTTGGCCTAGATAAAAACCGACCAAAACAAAATAAATAAACAAGCAGGTGAGCTTACTCGGTTGGAGGAAGAACATGAGAGAAAGTTGGCTGGAAAGATGAAACTGGTAGTTGGATCATGTGACAATTAAAATCTAGACTTGAAAGGGGAGATGACAAAGTCTAGGCTATGGACATTTAAAAGGATCTGAGGAAGGTTGAAGGACAGACCATTGGAAGTGAGGAGGTCAAGGAACTCAGAAACAATGTTAAAGTCACCAAGGATGATGACAGAAACAGAGGTGATTGGGAGGAGGGAGAGCTAGGTTCTCCAGTGCGGCATTAATAAATGAATAATGGAGAGGTTATTTATGACAGCAAAAAAAAAAAAAATGGACAAAGATTATATGGTGTGAAGAAATGAGTACCCCCCTAGAGCTGTGGTTTTTATAGGATAATGAGGAGAAAAAGCATGGAAGTAGCAATGGGAAGTAAGGAAGCCAACTTCCCTATTGTCAGTCTCTGGAATATGTGGACAATGAGAAAAAAAGCAGACCCCACTTTTGAGTGCAATGGAGGAAATCATATACTAGGGCCAACCAGGTATCAGTGAAGGCACCTAGATGAACAGAGTATTTAAAGAAGAGGATAAGAATTTAAAGGAGTTCCAGAAAGTTTGGGGGAGAAGGTGGATAGTGAGTCCAATAATAATAATTGGGTCAGATATTAATAACAGCACCAACATTGTTTGTCTCTCCCCCACCTCCACCCCACTAGCATGTAAACTCCATGAGGGTAGGCGTCTTTGTCTATTTTGTTCACAGATATATCTCAAGGACTAGAAAAGTGCCTGGAAATCCTAGGTGCTCAGTAAATATGTGGTTTTCTTAAGTTTATTATTTATTTTTGAGAGAGCGAGAGTGAGCACAAGCAGGGAAGAGGCAGAGAGAGACAGAATCCAAAGCAGGCACCAGGCTTGGAGCTGTCAGCACAGAGCCAGATACGGGGCTCAAACTCAAGAACTTTAAGATCATGTCCTGACCTGAAGCTGGAGGCTTAACCAACTGAGCCACTCAGGTGCCCCATTGTTGAATAAATAACAACAGATAATATTTACTGAACACTAATGTGCCAGGATACTTCTAAATGTTTTATATATAGGTATTATTATTATCATCCCATTTTATAGATAGGAGCATTGAGGCACGGAGAGGCTAAATAATTTGCCTTAGGTCATGGAACTAGCAAGTGGTAAAGCTGAAGTTCAAACACAGTGGAGTTGTACTTTGGCTCTGGAGCCCCTATATTCTGCGCCTCCAAATTACCCCATATCCCTATGGTTGGTGAACACACAGAGAAATATCAAGCTAAGAATCCAGGTGATGGTAAATGACCAAAGAGCAATGAGGTTAAAAAGTAAACAATAACTATTATCACTGGTTTCAAAAGCTAGTCTCAAAACTAGTATAGGGCATTTGCTGCCCCTAATGTCATATACTCTTGATCATCTCTCACTGTGAACCAGCCACTTTCTGCTGTCAGTTTCCACTTCTCTCCTCCATATCTTTACCCACCGTGTATCTCCCTTCTTTGTTATTTTTAGCTTCCCCTGGCAAATGCTCAGCCTTTTCCACTAACTTTTTTCAAGGACAGTCAGGCATATTGGAACCTAGTCTCTGAGCATGTGATATTGACACATCGATCTTACAGCAGGCCTTCGGATCACCAGGCTGACTCACTGTCATGCTGATCCCAGCTACATACTCATTCTGGAAGCGCCCTTTGAAGTGCTGAGATTCTTCTGGCCATTTTATGAACGGCGGCACGCTATAAAGTGAAAAACAAAATGAACATTCCAACACTTCAGGAAAACCAAGAAAGGAAATGAGTATGTGTAACTGGGTAACTGGGTAGAAGAAACTCAGGATAGTGCCACTGTTTGTGCATCATATACCGCAGTGAGACATATGCTCCCTGGGGTCAGGGCACATGGAAGGTTTTCCACTTGGTAAATTAGACTGAAGGTCAGTACCCACAGTGCATTGGTGCTATTTTATCCATTAAAGTTCTTTGGTTGCATGGAACAGAAGCTCCTGTGGTTTACATAAACCAAAGAGAGTTTAGAAGAAGGAGAGAGGGGGCCTACAGCATTAAGGAAAGAGAAGAAGCAGCCTCAGAAATGGGCAAGAAGCAATCAAGCTCCAGAAGGTAGGAAGTAGGAACCTCAGCAAAGGTCCCCAAATTCTGGTCAGGATACTTGAGTTGGATGCGATGACTTTCCTAATGTTTCCATTCTCTTTGTCTCTCTGTTCAAAACCCACATTCCATGGGGGAACATCTAATTGGCCAACGAGGGTCACAAGCTTGCCATCCAGCTCTATCTACAGACCCATCCTAAGGGGAAGAGATTATCCCCTAAAAGGAAAACAGGGTGGTGGTGTTTATAAGAGGAAATGGGTGCTAGGCATTCTAACACAACAAATGCTCACAATTCCCAGCTCCTCCATGGATATTTAGGAAGAAACATTAGCTTAGCTCCTCTCTGCTCTGTTTTCAGAGTCCATCTTGACTTGGTCTGAAGAGAAAGATATCTTTTAACACCAAACCAGGCATGCTTTAACATGATTATCAGTATCAAACTATTTCTTTAGAAAGAACTCTTCAATTTACTGTCACATGAATATTTCCGGGTATACCAAGTTACCTTTTGTACAATTTGTCTCCCTCTGTGGTTTGAAGTTCTTTTTTCTTGTCTTTAAAAATAAAATTCTTGTGGCTCAGTTGGTTAAGTCTCCGACTTCAGCTCAGGTCATGATCTCACAGTTAGTGGGTTCGAGCCCCACATCGGGCTTGGTGCTGACAGCTAGCTCAGAGCCTGGAACCTATTTCAGATTCTGTATCTCCCTCTCTCTCTCTGACCCTTCCCTGGTCACGCTGTCTCTCTCTCTCTCTCTCTCTCTCTCTCAGAAATAAATAAAACATTAAAAAATTTTTTAATAAAATTCTTGACTTGTTATTGATTTAAATTGTTATGGAAATTTTTAGCATTTTCTTCTCCCACTTTTCCCATTGGTTTTCTTTCATTAGAAACTGGGGCTCTGGGGCACCTGGGTGGCTCAGTCAGTTGGGCGTCCAACTTTGTCTCAGGTCATGTTCTCGAAGCTCATGAGTTCAAGCCCCGTGTCGGGCTCTGTGCTTACACCTCAGATCCTGAAGCCTGCTTCAGATTTTGTCTCTCCCTCTCTCTCTGCCCTTCCTCCACCTCTCTCTGCCCTTCCTCCACTCATGCTCTGTCTGTCTGTCTCTCTCTCTCTCTCTCAAAAACGAATAAACATTAAAAAAGTTTTTTTAAACCGGGACCCAACATTTCTGGAATGATTATCACAATAACAACACATGTGTCCCTAAAGAGAGATCTTGCTCTAATGTGGATTAAAGGGGGTTGCTATGTTTTTGGAAAGGAGTAATAAATTACTGCAAATCTATTTTGTTTTTATTTTGTTTATCTCTGCAATATCCTTTAAAATCAGCATGATAGGACATCCATCCTGAGAGATGTTGGAAAAGAGAAAAGACTCTCAATGAAAAGTGTTATCATTTCGGTTCTTCTAGACTTAGCCCACATCTTGGGATAAAATATATTTTTAATGAGATCGTTTGTGTGAGACCTTCAGATACTTTCTGTTTGATAAAATTTGTGTCTGTGGCAGCAACTATTTTCTTAATCTGTAAAAAAAAATTCTATTTAATTATTACTTGTCTTTTCACTGAAGAATCTCATTTTATTTCCCAAGTGAGTTGGTTACAAGAATTATTTTGTTCCCATCTGATTCATGTAGAAAGTGATTCATCAAAAGATTGTGATCTACTTAAGGTCACATAGCTAGTTAATCATAAAATCAGGCCAAGAATCAGGATGTCTTCACTTCTGGGCATATGATTATTTAAGTCAGGGATCTAGAATTGATGCCAAAGATGCCTGGGTGGCTCAGTCAGTTAAGCTTCCAGCTCCTGATTGCGGATCAGGTCATGATCTCACAGTTTCGTGAGTTCGAGCCCCGCATTGTGCTCATCACTGACTGTGAGGAGCCTCCTTGGGATTCTCTCTCTACTTTCTCCTTTCTCTGCCCATTTCCCCCTGCCCCACCCCCACCACCACATACACACACACTCTCTCTTTCTCAAAATAAATAAACTTTTTAAAAAATTAAAATTGATGCCAGTACTTCACTCGGAGCCTTAGACCTTAGCATTAGCCTTCACTCTTTAAAGGGCCTCACTCTGCCCAAAGATATGTGTCTACTCAGATGCTCATCCTCCTAGACCACACACTGGATCCCAGAACCCTGGAGTTCACTGTCACATGTCCCCAAGCTCATTTGGGTCTGCCTTCCCAAGGGCAGACCATGTCCTTGATGGAGACACCACTAAGCCAGAGCAGCAGCCAAGGGGCAGCCATTTGGGGTGTAAAGGGATAGCCAGAGCTTGGGCTGATGGACTGGAGTGTCATGTGAGTATACAAGACCCTAGTAATGCAGGATAGAGCCGGGGGTGGGAAAGAAAGACTGGGAGCCAGAAGCCAGCTCTCCCGTGTCGCCTGATTTCTGTGAGGGAGTCCACGGTGTCCCTGAATTCTGAATTCACACCTGGCTACCAGGTCCTTAGGAAAGCATCCTTTTTCACTGTAGGCAGACAGAGCATATTTTGTTTCACAGTTAGTGAGCTTGATTTATACCTTTTCAATATTTAGACATATGATACGCGGCCTCCATCTGTACTCTCTTGCCCCAGGCCCTGCAAATGTGAGCAGTGGGCTTATAGTATGCCAACATATTTTGTTTGGCTAGAATGCTGGCTTTTTTTTTTTTTACATCTTGAATTAGTTTCCAACATTAACATTTGGGAGATTTCATGTAAGAATAGAGATCTTAGATTTCTCTTTTGAACAAAACACAGAAAATCACGTCATTCCAGGCCCACCTACCTATATGGCAGAAGGGGGCCAGGGCCTGTGTAGCAACTGCCTGCTCTAGGGCCGAACTCTTCTCCTTGCGACAGTTCCCACCTGCCTCCCTTCCATCAGCCTGGTGACCTCTCTGGCCCCTGGAGGCATTTGAGTTTGTCGCCTTTGATTTAAATCCTTCATTAGGTGTATGTCTTTTCTATGGAAAGCCACCATGCTGACACATTTAATGCATTTTTGGCCTCTTCTCTCCAACGTCCCTCAGAGGAAACAGTTTTTCTTTTTCATGAGCTAAGTGTAACTCCCTAAATTTCCATATGGATAAATGCATATAATTTTGGCATCCTATTCTCTGACTTCTGAATCTTAGGGAATCATTAAAACAACAACTAGGAATGTTAAGAGAGCAGTCTCTCGGCAGGGATCCCCCCCTCAGCAAGCCCTGCGAGCTGGAAACCAAATGGAATGGATTTTCTCACTTGGACCTTGGAGAGGGAGGGAGATTTTTGATAACTGACAAAGAGCTTTTGTTCAGGTTTGCATCAGATAAAGCAGCTTGCCCCGTTGCGTGGCCCCTTACTTCTTCCAGGTTCGTCTTCCCTTTCTGCCCCAGAAGGGCCCCTGCCCTTCCTGTCCTGTGCACCAGGGCCACGGGCCTCGGTGCCTTCGAGCCCCCAGCACGCTGCCTCTCCTCCACCCCGCCTCTCAGTCTGGAAAACAGCTTTGCAAGTTAACCTCCAGGGGCATCCACTGGTTTTCCAGCGAGGTCCCCAGCCCCACAGCCTGCCAAAATAGGCTCTTACACTCCATAGATGGGAGAGAAAAATCTGCTTGTTCGGTTGCAACTGTCAAGCAAAGGACGTGCTGAGCTCAGATAGAAATAGCAGCAGGGTCAGGGCAGGGCAAGGCCCCAGCATTTCATTAGCTCAGCCCTGCTCGGGGGTGATTAAATGCACACAGTGGCCCATGAATGGGGCCATGGAGGGCAGCCACACAGCGCAGCACAGAAAAATCATTCTTTGGCTGCTGTCAGCTGTCTGAATGGGACTTAATTATTGGGATAATGAGAACTGATTTTCATTGTTTTAATTTTGGGGAAGGGGTGAGAAAAGAAGGGACTTTTTCCCTCATCTGGGTGAAAGGATGCTAAACTGTGGCCTCCAACAAGGCCCCACATCCTCCAGGCTGCTGTTGGCGAAGCCTCCTGCGTTTGCTGTTTTCTGCGGATGCAGTGAGAAGGGGTGTTGGCCTTGTGTTCTGTGTCCGTGTTTCCTTTAGACCCTGTAATCCTGGCAGGATGTGACTTCCTAGGAGCATGTCTGTGTTGGCATCCGTCCCCAGCAGCTGTCTCGAATGAACAGGACAGAGAGAATCCCCCGGACAGATCTGTCCGTTCTCGGCCCCTTCCAAGTGCTTCCAGGTCATGAGTGAGTCTCATCTTGTTCCTTCTTTTGTTTTGTTTTAAATACAAGACCTCGCAACTTAAAACAATCTGCTCAGGTCAAATACAGACAAAGAATTCTGAATTCTAGCACTGATTTTAAGGTTCAAGATCTAGGTGCTATGGAAATACATAAGGACACATCCCCCCAAGAAAGTCAGGTGGGAAGACCCAAAACAATTAGAGAAACACACAAGGGGGCCCTAACTGAAGGCAAAAACTGGCCGAGAAAGAAAAAAGAGAGTTTTGGAGTTTGGGTTTTAGAGCAGTGAGGAAAGATAGATGAAGCCAATGGAAGTTTGCGAGGGCTCCAAGTCTGAGTAGAATTTCAACCAAGAGCAGAGTGGAACTGGACGGTGTGTCGAGAGGAGGAAACAGACGTTACTGGAATGAAGAATCCACGTGAGGAGTAAGGCCATTTGGTGTAAAGCTGCGAAAGCCAGAGCGTGCGTTGTTTTTCTTCCTCAGTCCATCTTTGTTCATAAAACGTGGTTGTTGTCGCTTTCATTTTGTTTTTATTTTTATCCCTGCTCCCTGCTGCCACCTGCCCAGCACTTTAAAGAGAAAAGACAGAAGGCAGAGGGCTCGTTCATGGAGCGCAGAGAAGGAAACTCCCTTTGGTTTTTGTTTTTTTTTTTCCAGGGCTTTTAGGTTTAGGTTTAAGACCTGTATGGACTCCTTCTCAAGGACTGCCCAGGCCACATCCTCTGGGAGGTGCCACAGACCCTTACCTTGCCCAGTTCAGTGTAGCCTCTTCTTTTCTCTTGGACTTCGAAAGGACATAAGTTCTTGAAATCTGGCAACTAGGTTAAGGGGAACTGGCTGTGATAGGTTAATGGCCTACCTGGCCCCTTTCCCAGGAGAAATGTCGTAGTCCTTCCCAGAAGCCACATCCTATATGCACAGTTTTGATAGAACATATCTTCCCGTCAGAATCAATTAATCATGCCTGTCAGGACCAGGAATGGCCTCTCTGGCTGAAGCAGTGACTCTGTCCCTCATGCTTGAAGAATCCTTTGCCTTGGAAACCCATGTCGGTCGCAGGGGACAGTGGAGTCTGGGTGGCACGCAGTATTTGTAGGATATGTTTGCACATCTCTGGAATCTATTCTTGTGCCTTTATGTCACCCAACTAACCCTGCTCACACAAAGCTATATTGTCAGCGCAAACCTTTGTGGCCTTGTTTGGGCCTAATACCACTCATTTCAGAAAGAAGAGAGAGCTGGCAGAGTGGAGTTTATAATAAAAGCTCTTAGTATTTACACCTTTTGTCTGAGATCTTCAGGCACTTAAAAATGATTGGAAGTGGCCACTCTCCAACATGTCCTTTCCTCTCCTATCTGTTTCCCTCTTGGCAGCCTGCAGCATCTTTCTCAAAAACACACCAAATCCTGACTCTTCTTTTACTGAGACCTCCATTGGTTCTCTATTGTCTACAGAAATAGTCCTCAAAATAATTGATTGAACCCTCTAAAATTAAACGATTTTGGGGGCACCTGGGTGGCCCAGTCAGTTAAGCATCCGACTTCGGCTCAGGTCACCATCTCACGGTTCGTGGGTTCAAGCCACACGTCAGGCTCTGTGCTGACAGCCAGCTCAGAGCCTGGAGCCTGTTTCAGATTCTGTGTCTCCCTCTCTCTCTCACCCTCCCCTGCTCATGCTGTCTCTCTCTCAGAAATAAATAAAACATTAAAAAAAATTTAAATAAATAAAATTAAACGGTTTTTGAATATGGACTCCCAATGTATATTTATTTATTTTTACATTATACACTTGTATTTCTTTACTAATACATTCTGTACATTATAACACACACAAAAAAATCCATTTTAGAAGGCTGAAATAAAGTTAAAGTAAGCAATAGCTTAAAGTATCTGGCTAATCATGATGGCTTCACTGTACTGTCATTAGCTAATACCACAAAACACAATCAATGTGTCAGGCAGAGTTCATCATAAGGGACAGAGGATGTAAATCCATATGTTTGATAGTTCTCTTGGAATTTTCTAATTGTGGTTGGCTCTCTTTCTTGTTGCATCTGAACATTTTCAGCTAGAATATGACTGAAGGCAACTCGTTCTAAGGGAAGTAGAAATGCTACTCTTATTATTTACCTATGCTTATACTATCTTTGATCTGTTGTTTCTATGCAGGAATATTTTTAGTCCCCTTGTCCATTTTGTATATATTAGGTTGAACTAGATAATATCCATAGTTCATAACATGTAAACTGTACTGGCTTATTTTTTGTTAAAAGCCTGGAGAAGAGTGAGGACTGAGGACACCATTATTGAGCCGTCTGTACTATGCAATGCCTAATCTCGCCATATGATACTTTATCTCATGAACCATTTATGACCTGGGGCCATAGCCATGGATGGAGTGTCAATGTGTATATTAAATATTATAAAGCCAAATTTCTTATTTCTTACATAAAAATAAAGTTAAAATTCTAATAATTTCTGCCTGAATCCTAATGGATCATCATGTATAGCTCTGGGGTATGCATCCTATTTGGAAACCAAAGGTCTACAGGATTAATTTCAGACATATTAGCATTGATGTAAAGGGCCCTTCTCTGTCTAACCTCAGTCCATCTTCCCCACCTCATCTCCCATTGTTCTCTGTCACGTACTATTGAGACTTTCATTGCTTCTCAAACATGAAATACACTTTCATAACTCCGCTCCTTTGTACTTACTGTTATAGCCAACCAGAATGCCTTTCTCCTGTTCTCCACTTGGCTAACTCCTCCTCAACTTTGACAACCCAAGTTAAATCTTTAACAGACCTGATACCCTCAGGCCAGAGGTCAGCAAACCTTTTTCTATAAAAGACCAGATAGAAAACATTTTAAGTTTTTCAGGCCATACTGTTTCTGTCACTACTCAATTCTGCTATTGTAGTGCAAAAGTAGCCGTAGACAGTATGTATGGAAACAAATGAATGTGGCTATGTTCCAACAAAACTTTCTTTTTTTCCCTTTTTATTTTTATTTTTTTTAATTTTGAGATGACTTTTATTTTTTTAATTTTTTTTATTTACAAATAGTTTATTGTCAAGTTGGTTTCCATATAATACCCAGTGCTCATCCCCACAAGTGCCCTCCTCCATGCCCATCTCCCCCCTCCCCCCCACACCCATGAGTCCTCAGTTTGTTCTCAGCATTCAAGAGTCTCTCATGGTTTGCCCCTCTCCCTTTCCCCCACCATTTTCCCCCTCTTCTCCCCAATGGTCCTCTGTTAGCTTCCTCCTAATCCACCTATACGTGCAAACATATGATATTTGTCCTTCTCTGCCTGACTTATTTCCCTCAGCATAACACCCTCAAGGTCCATCCATGTTGCTACACATGGCCAGATTTCATTGTTTCTCATTGCCATGTAGTATTCCATTGTATAGATAAACCACATCTTCTTGATCCATTCGTCCGTGGATGGACACTTAGGCTCTTTCCATGTTTTAGCTATTGTTGAGAGTGCTGCTATGAACATTGGGGTACAGGTGCTCCTATGCCTCAGCACTTCTGTGCCAACAAAACGTTTTTGATAAAAATAGGTGGTAGACTGAATTTCACCCTAGGCCTGAAGTTTGCCAACCCCTGCCCTCAAAAGCTTATAGCTTTTTGTCCATGATTGTTTTACAAAGTACATCTTCCTCAAAGGACTAAATCCCCTGCAAGTCAAAGACTTATTCCTATTCCCTAGAAGCTAGAAGTCTGAGACCTAGAAACCATCAGTAAAGGCATATTATTGATTATCAAGAATTATCATGATATTCTTTGTGGACAAATGGAGAAAAATTCTTCCATTGGATACAAGATTGAATGACTTACTTCTAAGACTTATCTTAAGTAAAAGATAATATAAAAGTCCTAATTAATGAGATTATAGGATTTGGCTTGCATTAAAACTGGACTTTCTATCCGGGCAGTCAGTGTCCTGCCCACCTGACCACCCACATTCATGTTCTTATCACATTGTTTTGGTCTACAGCTTCAGTAGAACCTGAATCACTACATTTTCAACCACATGGCCTGTGGTAAGGCAAAAACCTCCCTATATGTATAAGTTGTTTTATGGTTTACAAAACAAGTGGCACAATTCCCATTTTGGAGATGAGGAAACTGGGGCATGTTCAATAACTGGCCAAAAGAATGATATAGCTGGGACTTTGACCCTGGTGTTCTGCAACCTAGGCTCTTCCATTGTACCAGGTAGATCCTCAAGTAGTTAGAGCAAAATGGCACAATGCAAAATTAGTTCAAAGAAGAAATTGATCCCATCTGAAATCCCAAAAAGAACTTGGGACAATGTATGTGAAATTTTCAATGGTAGTTTGTAGAGTTGGCCCAATAGAAATATAGACATCTTGCCAACTTTGCACAAGATACATAAATCTCACAATCAATTTAACTACCTTCATTTATCTTGGAAACACAAAAATTTAGACTAGAACTTGGCTTGAATGAAGAGATTCACACCAAGCCTGCAATCCTGCTGCTCTTGTAAAGTGTTTCATGAACCCCAGTGTGAAGATCTTACTATTTTGTTTGACTGTGAGGGTAGCCTATACATACTTGCCACTAGTGGAAGGTTAATACTGACTCAGAAGCAAGAGGATCGCTGACTGAATCACCACCACTTACTACAGTCCTCTGCTCTGTATTCCTTGGAAACTTCTTGCCTCAGTTTGGGCTTGACCCAACCCACTTAGAGGGAGAGAGAGCAATTTTACAGCCCTGCATGGAATGACTCCAAGCCAATCGTATCTGTTTCCAAATGATCTGACGCAGCAAGTAGATCATATTTCTTTTGGAGGCTTGGCTGAGGACAGTTGGGTTGGTGACATTGAGCCAGAATGAATAAAACAAGGCTGTGAAGAAAAATCTGAAATGGTCTCTAAGGAGATAGGACTAATGAAATGCTCAGGTCAGGAGTGAGGTGCTTTCTGAGGAGACTGAAAAAAAGAAAGGAGGACAAGGTGACCATGTGTGAAATTCAAACGAATCAACAGTGATTTGAGAAAGCCAGGCAGATTGGCCCATGCCCAGTACCATCTGAGAGCAGGCACTAAGCCTGAAATAATTCACAAAATCTGCCTCTCATTTTTATTCTTACCTTTATTCAGATATTTTTTATTGAAAATTTTTATGGCTGGTTCCCGGTCCACTTTCCCGTTATCCTATCAAATGTATTTGCTAAAGACCAACAGACCCCTGTGTTCAATGATTCTGGCCTTAGGGAATAATGTTTAAGGAGTTCTAAGAATGGGATGTGGCAACAGCAGAGAAGTTAGGTTTCATTTAAGGTCCTTGGAAAGAAGCTAGTACCTTAGGTTGCTAAGATAGAAATGGAGCTGATTCTTCAGAGATCCTGTGAAAGGATAAGCTGAGCCCTAGAACCAACTCTCAACCCAGGGGAATTTCTGTTCTCATGGATACAGGCAGATCTTTGGAGTGCCATGGGCACGCATTTGCTTCATTGTTCCCTGCTTTGGTTGTGCAAAAATATTTTCAAAGCAAAGGCATAGTGACAAAGTTGGGCTCTTTGAGGCTATTCCTTGAACAAGAGGAGGTGTGTACCTCTGGCTGTCCACTTGGCAATGATGTCTTTGTACTGCTTCTTTCCACCCAACTATTTTGGCCACTAAAGTTGTTTTAGCAGAAAACAGTCTAAAAAGAACACCAATCACTTCCCTTTGCTTCATGTTCTTCACATCAACTCAATTGGCATGTTTCAGGCACCTGCTGTGTGCCAGGCCTTTTTTTCAGAATGGAACAAGACTGTCCTTGCCCTCTATGCCTTAGCAGTCTACCCAGAGAGACCATCAAGTATTCTAGGTACCTGGGGCAGAGATAGTGTTAGAAACGCTATGGAGACTCAGGGGAAGGATCCCTTGTAAAGCAGCTTCACCAAAGAGCAGAGGTGAGAAAGGGGAGAGACTCAGGGAAAGGAGCCCTTATAAAGCAGCTTCACCTAAGAGCAGACATTAGTACCCCAAACATTTATTACCTGCTTGTTATCTGTCAGGAACAAGGGGCTGGGAATTCAAAGAGGAATAGGACATGAAGCATGGGGGGGGAGGGGGGGGAGAAAGAGAAGCTGAAAAACAGATTGACCCAGATTGGCAAGGGCCTTGCATGCCAAGCTGAGTCTGAACCTTGTTCTGTGTGTAATGAGGAGCCTTTGAAGGTCTTTGTGTGGGTGGTGGCACAGATTTCCACCCCACCCCATTATTTCCAACCTCAGCTCCTGATTTGTTTGTCTCATAGCACTTACTACAGCTTAGAAGTATTTTATTCACTTGTCTGGTCTCTGCTTGTTCCTGTCTGGCTGCCCAACTAGGATGTGTGTCCTATGAGGACAGGGATCCTACTGGTCATACTTACTGTTGTATGCCCAGTCCCAGGCACAAGTTACCAAATATCAGCAATATTTACCAAATCAGATCTGTGTTCAGAGAATTGTCTCCGGCTTGTAGCGTGGAGGGCATCTGAGACTGGGTGATCCTGTAAGAAGGACTGTAGTGACAAAGAGATGCTGGAAGCCTAGTCTGTGACATCGGTGGTACAGATGGAAGGGGAAAAGATTCAAAGGACTCATCAGAGTTAACACAGACCTGGATGAGGGAGAGGGAAGGGTCAGAGGGGACTCTAAAGTTTCTATTGGGATCTCTGAGTGGCTGGTGATACCGTTGAGAGAGAAAGGAGGAGGGGCTTGTCATGGGAAGCAGGAAGGCGTAGATAATGAGATCAGTTTTGGACATGTGTGATTTGAGACAACTGTAGAATGTCCAACTGGAGATGTTCAGCAGATAGTCAGAAATATATGTGAGCAATTCAAGAGATGGCTGGGGCTGAGGTCACAGGTTTTTGGTGATAAATGAAGCCAGCAGAGAGCAAGGTCACTCAAGGAGAACAGAGTTTGAAGAGACAGCAGATGCCCAAAGCTGGAAGAAACACAACTTAACGGGAGAGTAGGAAAAAGAAGCCATAGAAAAGACAGAAGGGGATGTCCAAGAAGTAGGAGAAGAGACGGGGACTCCGGGTCACTATTGAGAAATACAAGCCCCATCTAGGTCAGAGTGGTGAAAATGGTAGCTGCCATCTTGGGTGACTAATATTGCCCATTTCTTACCATGTCAGTGGTAAAGGGAAGCTCTTAGAAATTCTGGGTTACCGAGAACAGAAACACATCTGTGTAGTTTATCAGGACTTTCACCTTCTAAGAGACCCTAAGGGTGGGGCCAGATTTAGTCATGTGCTGAGTGGTGTGCCTATTTGAGAATGTTCTCAGCTTGGAAACATAGTTTGAGTGGGCAGCCACAACTCAAACACCGGCAAACCTTGCCTCTTACCACCTCCTACCAAAAATAGCTCATGAGGACCGGAGAGTTGCTTAACAAATGGTCCTCGCTGTGGGTCTGGGTTCAGGTTCCAGCAGGGTTATTGCAAATGGCAGCCGGTTGTCGTTCTCTCAAGGAGGAGGCTTTCCTCGGGAACGGGTTCACATGTTAGTCCTGATCTTAACCTTCCCTCAATCATAACCTCTTTTTCTCAGCATTCCCTGACATATCCAGGCCTGTTTCTACAGACACCTCATTCTGCCTTCCCTCATGCCACCCATGTGCTACCTTCTACTTCCTGCCCTCTAGCAGCACAAGTCAGTGATTTCCACACTTATTTTAGGCACTGAAAATGGTTGCAGAAATAAAATGAGAACATGAAGAGAAGCCCAGAACACAAAACAGCCCAGAGAGGAGATGCTCTAGCTAAAGAGAGGAATATAGGGGTCTAGCAGTCCTGTCGCTCAGAGCCCCAGCACTCCAGGGGATCTGTGGGGAGGCTTTGATGCAGGAGAATCAGCACTGGTCTGAGAGTCTGTGGGGCCTCAGCCCCATGTCTTCCCAGGTCTCTGTTGTATTTGGGTCCAGAGAAAGCGTCTGCAGGTCATGAGTCTCTCTCTTTTCCTGGGCATTTTCCCTTCTGGGAAAAGAACAGAGCAGGCTGGTGCAGTGTTGGAACACCACGACGCAGAACATGCTAACACCATTTCCACCTAGGTCTCTACTAGAGCTGCATGGCCCAGGTTCTTGGGCCTTCTCTATGAATGGAGTCATTTAGTCTATGTGGGTTAACCACAGATTCCCTGGAAAAAGCTGCTTGGGAAGAGGACTCACAGACATGGGTGTCCCACTATAAGCAAGACCCCAGCCATCCTGTCTTAGAGGCAGAGGGAGGAAAAGGAGAAGCTTTGTAGAGTGAGCATGATGTCCTCAAATTCTCTCTCTCTCTGTGTCCATTGCTCGTTCTCCCACCTCCCTTTGGGTTCAGTGCCCAGTGAATCCTGTCAGTTCAACACCCTCCACCCCCGGCCCCGCCGGGAACTGCTTGCTCTCCCCTCTGGGACACGCACCCTGCTGCCCAGCCCAGCCCAGTCTTGCTGCATACTTCCACCCAGATAGTGAGGCACGGCTATTCATCTGGTTTAGTGCTGGGCTTGGCTGCAGATGCTGTAAATATGGTAATTTTAGACTCCTTGATTGGAAAGGGTTGTGGGGCTGGGAGGAGAGCGATTTGGCTTATTCTTTTTTTTTTTTTTTTTTTTTGAGAGGGAGATAGAGACAGCATGAGCAGGGGAGGGTCAGAGAGAGAGGGAGACACAGAAGCTGAAGCAGGCTCCAGGCTGTGAGCTAGCTGTCAGCACAGAGCCTGATGCGGGGCTCAAACCCACGAACTGTGAGATCATGACCTGAGCTGAAGCCGGACGCTTAACTGACTGAGCTACCCAGGCGCCCCCGATTTGGTTTACTCTTTTGGGGAGCTGGTTCCAAGCTGGCTCTGCCACCCTCTGTCTGCCCCTCTTCACCAAGCTGTGGCCCCATCAGGGCCCCACTCTCTTTGTGTTCAGTCCTGACTTCTCAGAGCCTGAAGATGGAAAGATCAGACGTATCTGGGCCCTTGGCCTGGAGCATTGTGGGTTAGCACTGAGAGCACGGAGGCTGAGAGGCCAGAGTGTGGCCAATGACGCACGGGGTGGGGGTCCTGACCCTGGCAAGACAATGCCGAGGGCTGGCTGCCTGGGGATTAGACCCCCACCCAGGGCTGTGTTCGGGGGCACACTGAGGATGAAGTGGGGGCTGCAAGAGGCCTCTGACCCCTCCTGAGCTCTCTCCCTTTTCCGTTCTTTCCCTCCTGACCTCCCCCTGTGGGGGGCTGTCACTCCCAAGGGCCTTAGGCAGTAGCTCCCAGGGTTGTCAGCTAATCCCTCCTCCCATCCCTTCGGGGCTTAAAGGCATAATTTGCATTTGATTACAGGACCCCTGAACTGGGTTGGAGATTCAAATCTCCAGGACAAGACTTGAGGCTGACATTTTCAGGCACCAGGAATCAGTGCCTGAGAGTCTTGAGCCCAGGGCCTTGTCAGGTCCTACAAAAGCCACCAGATACCTTCCAACTGTCTCTCCACCCTCCTCAGTAGGACAATCCTAATTCCAGCATTCCGAGTTGAACTTGGAAAGGTCTTAGTATTTGAGCCTCTGTCTATAAGGCATAGAATATTTGAGCCCGGGAGCCTGCTCAGATTTCTTTGAGTCTAACCTGATGAGAAGTGCGTTGCGCCAAATCACAGTGCCAGGTAACCACAGGATCATTAGCTCACATCTGGTGCTTAGGCCAGGCCCTGGATACATGTTTATTGAAGGCTCTAGCAGAAAGAAAAAAAGGTCCTGATAGGTATTTCTTTGTTACTGATTCCCAGGGAACACCCTAGCACAGTCCCCGGGCTAGCACATGATGTTTGGTCACCTCCAGCGACAGGACACTTGCGCTCTATAAGGCAGTCTATGAAAAACGAAAACACTGGTCCGCTCAGACTGCTGGGTCATAGTTCTTTATTGCTGCAAGCTGTTCATGTTAAAGATGCCTTGTAGCCAAATAGCACTGATTTGGACTAATTTCAGTTATGGTGTAAAGAAGCTCTGGCATCAAACATCCCCAGCCAAATGGGCTTATTACTCCCCATCGTATAAAATAAATAAAATAAAAGATAGTCTTCCCTAGGAGAGGTATGGCTTGGTCTACTCTGAAAA
This sequence comes from Proteles cristata cristata, assembly GCA_017311185.1. Lineage (NCBI taxonomy): Eukaryota > Metazoa > Chordata > Mammalia > Carnivora > Hyaenidae > Proteles > Proteles cristata. The sequence continues at coordinate 227,965 of JAESUZ010003149.1, read as the reverse complement.
AAAGATGGGCCTCATGTTTAAACACCATTTTGCCTGTTGAAATGCAAATGGCTGGCACACTTGGAAACTGTTTTAGTGTTTATTCTTTTAGTGAATTAACCATTTCCCCCTAAAAAACAAAAAAAAAAATCTGTTCTACAGAATTTACTAAGCACCCACTTCCTTCACATGCAGCACGGGATTTTATATCAGCCAGCCCTGGTGGGTCAGAAGTCTGAAAGCTTTGCAGTACCCAATCCATCAACCCCAGCAGTGATCTGTGTCCTAAAGAGGCGGGGGTTGGAGGGTAGGGGTGGGCACTGGCTTCCTGGGGAGATTTGAAAATAACAGCACAGTGGTGAGAGAAGGGGTTGTTTCCAAATTTTTCAAAAATAGTTAAGTAGAAAGTATTTATAATCATGAGGACTGGTCAGTAGAGAACACCGACATGCTGGTGGGGGCTGAGGAAAGAGAGGCAGGAGAGCATGGAGGTGGTTCAAGACAGGAGTTTAAATTTCTTTTTACTCTATAAAATTCCCATGATCTCCCAGGCAATCAGTTGTGACAGCATGCCCCACCACCCCCCAAACTGGGTCTGTCTAAAAACCTGGTAAGGAAAACCTTCATAGGGCTCTCTGCCCACCCCCTGGGTTCATGCATGGCCTCTGCACAAGTCCACTGTCCCCATCTCCAATTTCCACTCCATCCTGTGCTCCCCCCAGGTTACTGGTCCTGTATGTCACATCTTTGCTTCCATTCCCCTGTCAACAAATTAAATGCACTGCTAAGCCAGAGCCTGGCACCCCCATGCCCTGCCTCCAGGAGACCTCCCTGGAGGTCCTTATGCCTTATCCTTTATATGTATGAGGCCAAAGGAGCACATTTACCACCTCGTGGAGTCCTTAGAAAGTGCCTAGCATGTGGTAAGCACTCAGTTCTTACTATGATTTTATAATCTGTCTTTTGCTTAGGACACTCCTTTCCTCCCTCTCATTCTGGCTGGACTCCAACACCCCCACTATCTGCCATCTTCATAAGAGATACCTGCCTCTGGTCTCCTGTAACAGTCTAATGTCAGTCACAGTCATATATCTGACATGCTTACAATATTTATGTCCCAGGCTTATCTCTTTTTCCAGAATGAAAACACGTCCAGGTCAAGGGCTTTTTCTCACACTTATTTATAAGCCCTCAGCACCTAGTACAGTGTACTGTACACAGTAAATACTTATTCTAGACTGTGATAGCCTTAATAATAATAGCTCTACTTTATTAAGCATTTCCCATGTACAGGTTATTGGGGACTTCTCCTACCTGGATTCATCTTTGTAACAAACCAGTGAGTGTTCCTATTAGTTCCATTTCATGGAGGACAGTAAGGTTCAGAGGATGTTCACTTGCCTGAAATCATAGCCTATGTAGTGAATGTAGGTTGGTCCATTCTACAACTTGAACTTGAACTCCTATAGGCTCTTTTCATGGAGACAGGGACTGTGTCTTTCCCTAAGACAAGGTTGCAAACTGGCAACCAGAGGACCAAATCTGGCCCACAGATGTGTTTTGTTAGGCACACACAGTGTTTTTTAAAAAAATCTGGAGATTTTACATCATCATCTACATTTCTGGCTCCAACGAAAAGCCTAGGAGATCTGGTCACCCTAAATACTAGCATGACAAGGCTGAGAATCAGCCTGCTCTCCTTTCTCTCCAGCGCTTCCAGGCATTGCCTGCATCAGCTTTCCAGTTCAGTGTTTCTCCCCCAGGGTTGGAGGCATGAGAAAAGGTCAATTCTCAGTTACATAGGACTGTCCTAGATAGTGTAGAATGTTTAGCAATCCTGGCCCTCACCCACTAAATCAGTAGCACTTTCCTCTGATCATTTGGATGATCAAAATCACCCCCAAACATTTCCAAAGCCCCTGGTGGAAGGCACTTTGCAGATCACCCCTTGTATTACAAGTGCCGGCACACAGTAGGGCTTCAGGTAAAGAGATTAAACACTCTTAAAATGAAATATCCACACCAAATGCTTCCCCATATCAAAGGTTCTCACAAAAACAGAGGCAGAAAAAAGGGATAACCATAGCATTTAAAAAATAAATTATCTGAAGATAATTTAGCACATTCCTCTAAACACCTGTCCAACAGTGGAAAAAAATTAGCAATAACACGTCCCCATTGAGGCATTTGCATTCTGCATGCTTCAGCTCCCGCTGTAATGTTAATTGGCTATGGTTTTCTACTAAGCCTTACATGTAACGAGAGTTACTGTACAGCTGTCAACCCGATCCCACCCGGGAAAGGCTCCATTTAAAGGGACAAGAACTGAATCGCCCACAGCTTTTACAGAGAAGTGTTAATAATATTTTGCTTTTTGTTCTAATTATAAAAATACTGCATGCTTACAGTAGACATTTCAGAATGTAGTCAAATATTAAAAGTAAAAATCACTCATAATTTCATTGCCCGAAGATAATCATTGTTTATATTTTTGTTTATTTCCTTCCAGTCTTTCTTTTTTTTTCCTGTATGCACATGTAATTTGTGTTTATTGTTGCCAATTTTATTTGGCTTCTAGCAAAATTGGGACATACCATCTATTGTTTTCCTTGCCATTTCGTGGCTGTCCCCATCATCAGTTTAATCAGTACCCATTTGTTGGACGTAGAATTGCTTCTCAGTTTTTATAATAAACAACATAGCAATCAGCTTCCTTGTTCCTAAGTTCTGATTATTTCTATAGACGGTGTGATATAGCCATCAGCACAAGAAGAAACCATCTCCTCCACAGGGAGATGGTGTTGGCTCTGGATCTAGAGAAGATGGGTGGAGTAGAGGGGAGACTGAGGTCTGGTAAGGAATGTCCAGGAAGGGAGGAGCCCGTGTTGTTGAACTTGCACCTCTTGGTGCAGCTGCAGGCCGGCCAACTGCCCAGAGTGATGGGAGGGGCCATGGGGTTGGGGACTAGGATTCTAAGCTCTCACCGCAGGAAGCAAACAAGGACTTAACCAAAGGATGAAAATGGTTTGGCACCACTGACAGCCCAGTCGTGGTCACACTGTGGGATTTAGTGATAGAGACCATGGGCACAGACACATAAGTCTCCACAAAGCTGGGAGACAGAAGCCAAAGTGGTGAGAGGGCAAGGGTGGGCAAAGTAGGATTAACTTAGGTTTGGGAAATGGTCTAACAGATCCAGCCCAAGAACAGAGGAGCTGGTGAGAGCCTCAATAACTCTTTTCCCACCCCCAAATAGAAAGATTACTGTAACGCCGAAGCAAAAATAATTTTGCAACCTAGAAAATAGAACTAAGAAGTTATCTGTGCCTATGAAAATGGCTTGACAGACCCAACCCGAGTTGGGCATAGACCTTGAGTTGCTTTTATGGCATAACAGTAACAACAATGAACAATTTCTACAACACGTCACAGTCACAAAATGCTTTATACAACATATTAACCCAATCTCTTGGAGTGGGTGTTATTAAATATTATCCCCTATTTTGCAGAAGAGAAAATTGAGGCTTAGGTAGTGTGATTTGTCTAAGTGCAAACAGTGGCACCGGACTCCAGACCAGCGTGAAGGACAGACTTGTGATAATTAGTACATTCTCTTCTGACCTACTCTTCTGTCTTCACAAGATGACTTTTGTTAGGAAACAAATATATCCCGGGCTTGTGACCTTGGCCCCCTCCACAAGATGAATTAACCTGGTGGGCCACCAAGAAGAACCAGTTCTCTCCATGTTTAGAGAGTGGGCCCAGTCTTTTATCCAAAAGACCGATCTGGCTGTGCCTGGAACAGATCACGCACACTCCTGCCGCAGGACCACCCCCTGTGCAGGTGGTTCCTGCACTTGGAATGTTCCCCTCTAGAGGCGGACACAGCTCATTCCCTACCCTCTTCAAGTCTGTGCTTAAATGTCGCCTTATCAGTAGTGCCTTCCCCGACCACCTTATTTTTAAATCGCAACCTTCCCACCACCCCACCCATCGCTGACAATTCCTGTCTTCCTTCCCTGCTTTATTTTTCTCCATAGCATCAATCACCTTCTAATATACTACGCATTCTTTTCATTTTCTCCTTTCTCTACTAGCATGTGTGATGAGGACAAGATTTTTGTCTGTTTAATATTCCCTATTGTTTTTTTCCCATGCCTAGAACATGCTTGGAACATAGTAGGTGCTCAAGAAGTAATTGTTGAATGAATAGCAGTAGAGAGATTAGAATAAATTTAACAATATTCTTAAGAACATTAGCACAGTGACTAGCTCACGATAGGGAATCAATGCGTGTTTCTTCCCTTTCTTTCCTTCCCTTCTCCTGTGTTAAATGTTATCCACTTAGCAGGGTCATCTTTTACAATTAAGATATTTCTGGAAGGGATAACACATTAAGCCTTGACATCTAGGGGCGCCTGGGTGGCTTAGTCGGTTAAGCGTCTGACTTTCACTTAGGTCATGATCTCGCGGTTCGTGGGTTCGAGACCCGCGTCGGGCTCTGTGCTGACTGCTAGCTTGGAGCCTGGAGCCTGTTTCAGAGTCTGTTCACTCCCTCTCTCTCTGACCCTTTCTTGCTCACACTGTCTCTCTCTCTCTCCTAGAAATAAATAAAACATTAAAAAAAAAAAAAAAAAGCCTTGACATCTAGACCATGGAGCAGATGCTGCAGGGAAAACTCCCACACTGGGCCTCTAGGGAAATGAGTGAGTCACACCCTGAACCAACCAGAGTCTCCTGGTTCATATACTGGGAGGGGGACTCAAGGTCTCCTGAGGGCATTTCCCACACTGTCTGTGATTCCACCCAGGTGTGAACCAGTGCAGGGCAGATGGGAGACAGGCATGGGGGACCTCGGTGGAGTGAGACTCCCTCCCTTTCCCCTGCTAGAATTGCCACCTTCACAGACAGCTGTGCAGGTGAATCCTGGAACACCTTTCCATTGACCTGTGTATGGAAGGAGAAAGTCTTCCTCAGCCCTCTGGGGGTCCCTGGCTGGATCTAAAAATTAAACTGATAAAGACAGTTTAGTATGAGAAGAGCATACATATTTGTTTAATGTAAGTTGTATGGGATACGGGAACCTTCCCAAGGAAATGGAGGCCTGAAGAAAGAGTTGGGTCTGAGTATTTGCATGTTTTTGTTGATTAGGAGTCGGAGTCGCGGAGGAATGTGATAGCTTAAGGAACATGAGGCAAGTTGTAGTAAACTGGGGCGAGCTTTGCAAAGCCTGTTCATTAAGATTCCTCTTGTCCCTTTGTCTTTGAAGATAAGATACCTCTGGGTATAGGAAGGGCCCCCCCTCACGTGAGGGTCTTACAATCTATTTCCGGGGAGCGGTGTTGGTGAGGGACAAAAGGGCACAGTGACCTTCCCGCTTCTGACTTCTCAGACTCCTTCAGCTTAAAGTCTTCGATATGCCAAGGTGCCATATTTGGGGGTAGTGGATTCTGGACCCCATCACCCGCCGTGGTGTTGCAGAGGGTCCTGGGTCTTTGGCTGGGGTACTGCTGGGTTCCTCACTCACGCACTCATCCCTTCATTTCCACATTCATTTATGCAGGAGGCACTTACTGAGTATCAGCACCTGTTTGGCGCCATGCTGGGGCCTAGAGAAGCTGCATAAACAGAAGAGACTCAGGCTTATGGCTCCCAGTCCATAAAAGGGATAGACCTCATACTTGAAAGTCTGTCCAGACGCTGCACCACCTTTTGGTCTGACTTTCCTGTCTTCCTTTGGCGTTTTTTCGTCCCAGAGCCTTGCTCAGGCCGCTCCAGGAACCAATGGCCTCCTACCTCTGTACCCTCCCTCCTTGCAGAGCAGGACTTCACTCCCCGCCCCCCACCCCAGATTGTTTCAGAAGCAAGAGCCAGATGGAGGATTGTAGTCCCAAGCTAGCCAAGGGCTAGTCATGGGGAGAAAAGTGCCTCTAATTCCCTAAGGAGAGGCTCACCTGTCCTGCATGGTAGGTGCCCGCTATTTGGAGGAGCAGGGCAGGTCAGAAGAGGAGGAGCTCTGGGTGGCTTAGTCGGTTAAGCGTCCGACTTTCTCCTGGGTCATGATCTCGCGGTTCGTGGGTTCGAGCCCCGCGTCGGGCTCTGTGCTGACTGCCAGCTCAGAGCCTGGAGCCTGTTTCAGAGTCTGTGACTCCCTCTCTCTCTGACCCTCCCCTGCTCATGCTGTCTCTCTCTCTCCTAGAAATAAATAAAACACTAAAAAAAAGTTGTAAAAAAAAAGAAAGAGAACGAGAGAAAAGGAGAGATCAAGGGGGTAATTCTGGTGTGTGAAACAAGAGGGGAACCAGAGGGGTAATTTTAGTGTGTGAAAAAAGAGGGAACCATCACAAGAGGCTTGGGGAAAGTTTGCTGTGAAATGCACAGTGGGCACCCCCTGCTCGGCCTCTGGAGAAAACCCGCTGCGGAGATCACATTAGCCCCGAAAGCTTTAGGAGCTGCTGTGTTTCTCTGACAGGGAGTCCAAGTGGAGGCTGTGAGGCAGGGAGACCGTCCCGTTCCCTTGACCGTCTCCGCACACCAGCGTGGGTTTCCACTGTTTCCTGAATGAGCCACATGATTTCTGGCCTCTCTCAGCCACCATTGCAGGCCGTTCTCAGGAGTCCCCCGCATCTCCAGCGGTGCCACCCTTTCTTCCTATGATCCTTCCAAGAAGTCTTTGCTGGCCATCAGGAAGCATCTTTGTTCCTCTCCCCACACCTTCTACGTCTCCTTGGACATTCTCCATAAACTCGCTTGTACTTGGTCATTATCTTCCTGAACATGATTTAACTGTTGTACCGTCTAGATTGCAAACTCCTTGAACCAACTTCTCAAGGCAAGTCCTGGAAAGATTGCTCTTGAAAAGGGCTGGTAGTGAAGGCAATCGACACCCCAAATGTGCCTGCCCCCTTGGGTCTAGTCCCTGGAAATAACTCCAGTGGCCTCGAAGAATTAATATTGCTGTCAGAGCAGCTGCTCTTCTAAGGGTCCTGATAGCTCTTGTTATATGCAAAGTGGAAAAGGTAAGGGACCGTTCTCTGCATTTCCTGCCTTTCAATTGAGTGAGGACAGACAGATGATTTATTGGGCATTTCCTAGCCTCTCCTTCACCATAGGAAACCAGCCTGGAAAAAAAAAGGTGCAAATTTTAAAAAGATGTGTGGCTGTTTTGAGGAGGCGTGGGGAGAATTCCTGTGTACCATTAAAGTGAACAAAGAAAACCTCTCACAGCAGGAACTCTGGTCCAGAGGCGGACTACCCATAAATTCCCACCAGCCTTTGAGGGCGCAAAGCCACGTGTGCTGGTGGCAGGAGAGTAAGGCCGCAAAGTGTCCTCCCATCTCTGCTCCCCATTTCCGGATAATCCAGCCTGGGCTTAGGGTGGTAGACGTGTGGCCTTAGCCATCAGCTATCACCACAGAGGAGCAAGGCATCCGGGGGCCTTCATATCCTTTCAAGTGTTGGTTTCAGTTGGAAACAGTTAAGTAGCTGCACCCCACCCCTTCTCCGAGAGACAGAGAGAGAGAGAGCAGGGAAAGCAGCCAAGAACTGGGGGCTCAGCAGATGCAAAAGCCTAACTGAGGCTTCCCTAGCACTCTGCAGTGGGAGTCGTGTTAGTTTCCTAGAGCTCCCCTAACAAGGTACGTGGGTACCATACACTGGTACTTAACTGGGTGGCTTAAAACGACAGCAGCGTAGCCCATTTCTGGAGGCTAGAAGTTTGAATCAAGGTGTCAGCAGGGCTCTGCAACCAGAAGGCTCTTGGGGAGTGTCCTTTGCCTCTTCTAGCTTCTGGTGGTTGCGGCAATCCACGTTGATCCTTGACTTGTAGATGCATCACGCCAATCGCTGCCTCCATCTTCTGCCTCCATCCAGCTGGCTTTCCTGTGTGTCTGTATCTTCTCCCTGCATACATCTGAGACTGTGTCTCTTCTCTTCTTATAAGGGCATCAGTCATACTGGAATAAGGGGCCCATCTTACTCTGGTATGACCTCCTCTTAACTTACATCTTAAGTTACATCTGCAAAGACCCTTTTTCCAAATAAGGTCATATTCACAGATAAGGACTTCAATATATCTTCTCGGGAAGCAATTCAGCCCACAATAGGAGTCAAATGTTTATTGTCTCTGACCTCACTGGGAAGCCTTAGGTTCCTCAACCAATGACTGCGTGTGCATGAGCATGTGTGTGTGTCTATCTGTGATTAGTATTTATATAGTGTCATATATAGACACACAAAAATACCTATGCACACGTATGTGTGTATACATGTATATACAAATACCTATAATGTGTATTTACCTGTATACCTATAATAGAATAGATTATTTATTATATATGATATCATATATGTAATACTATATAAATATATATGACACTGCATATATGACATTACATAAATACGAGTGGCAGGTACATATGATTTGTATATGTGATGTCTGACATAATATAAATATATATGGCACTAATAAATACATGTATGACACTATATAAATACTAATCATAGGAGCAATTCTGAGTAATGCCCTAATTTTATGAACTTAAAGACTGCAGAACTGCTATTAATCTATTTCCTGTGGTTTTCCCCCAAAGAGATGATGGGAAAGGCCTGTCTTGCCCCAGGCTGGACTCTGACAAGGACGTGAGCATGTAAGACAGGCAGAGGCACTGTGTGTCTGCCCAGGTGTCCTGGTGCCACAGGCTAGTCAGTGGCTGTGTGGGCCATGTGGCATTCTCCCTACCTTGTTTTGGAGAAGACCCAGCCCTGGAAACATGATGTGGCTCGTCCAAGTCCAGATGGGCACAAACAATTCTACAAGCAGAAGTCATGACTGCACACACCCAAAGGCTCCCCCACTCACCCCACTTCCTTTTCCAGCTCCTCTGCTCCTCACGTTCCCGACTAAGAGATTTTTCACTTGAGTTACTTCCTTTCGTGGCATGCCCAGATGTTATAGGTGGTCGCAAAAACGGCACTACTTTCACTTCAGATGAGCTGGGAAATTATTTTCGTGGAGGTCTTACTACATGCCAAGTTTAAAGTCCTTTGTGTTCAGTTGTCCTGGGTTGTTGGTGACATGGGGGGAAAACCCCTCCTTTTTCAATTTTATTAAAGACTTTTAAAGATTTTTTCCCCCAAACTCCAAACTGACTGACTGGAAGCTTAATCTCATTTTCTGGACTCAGTGGCCTGCTTGGGATGTCTTTAATGAGCTTGGGACTCAGGGTCTCTCAGGGGCTCCCTCTCCCCAGCCTCTTTGAGGGTGACCTTCAGAAGTCTTGAAAGGCTCTTACCCTCACATACCTGTCCTCCCCACGTGGCCTACCTGGGGCTCTCCCTTGCATTCTCCACCTTGCAAGGAGGCCTGACTTCCCTTCTGAAAGTCCGAAGGCCCGATTCATTCTCCATCCTGCTTGCTGGGATCATCCAGCAGGAAATGGGCCAGGTTCAGGGATGCCTTTTTAAGCGGGGTTTGGGAGGTGCTCCACTTGGCATCTTTGCTGGAGACTTTTTGCCAGGACCTTTGCCCATCTAGAATTTCCAAATGGGCTGGCAGAGATAGCGCACAGCCTCCTACACCTTCCTCTGCCACTCCACACTTCCTTTCACCCCAGCCTCCCCATTTACATCTGTACCCAAATAAACCCTTAGCTCGTTACACAGTTCGCTGCCCCCATAGCCTCTGACAGACAGAAGGAAGAGGGCAGCGTGACTCTGCCTGGGTTCTGCTTGGCCACATCTGGCTTATGTTCAATAATCCTAATTCAGAGAAAGCCTCTGTTGTGGGCCTTGAACTTCGGGGAGCATCAGAATCCCTTGGAGGAGCTTGTTAAGAATGCAGATTTCCAGGGGCACCTGGATGGCTCAGTTGGTTAAGCGTCCACCTTCAGCTCAGGTCATGATCTCGTGGTTCGTGGGTTTGAAGCCTGCATCGGGCTCTGTGCTGGCAGCTAGCTCAGAGCCTGGAGCCTGCTTCAGAGTCTGTGTCTCCCTCCCTCTCTCTGACCCTTCCCTGCTCACGCTGTCTCTCTCTCAGAAATAAATAAAACATTTAAAAATTTTTTAAAAAATTAAAAAGAATGCAGATTTCCAGTTCCAGTGCCAAAAATCTTAATGAGGCCTCTGACAGAGACAGAGAATCTGCCTTCTTGAAGCACCCTGGAAGATTCTGGTGCTGGTAGCCTAAGGGCCACCCTGGAAGAAATGTAGCTTCATCCTTGGTCAGGCCTGCTCACATGGGCCTCAACTCTGCCAAGCTTGCCCGGGGCAGTTAGCGAAGGGGACTAGGAGGAAGTAAAGGCAGAAGTGCGAGGGTCCAGACTGAGGCACCGATGTAAACCAGGCAGGCGTGGGGTTGCACGTGGGGAGTCGTCTAGTTCCACGCGTGATTGCTCAGGGACCGGCACTGTGTGGTTCCGCGTGGAAACACCGCTGGAGCAGTGGCTGGAGAGACACCACCAGTGCTGGTGCCCATAGAGCCTTCTCCCAGATCTGGCCGTCAAGCCAGAGGGAGGAGCTGCTCCCGGATGCCGTAATTCTGAGGAGACGGCTCCTTCAGCTTCTCCTCAGAGACAGCACAGCGCCGTGAGTAAAAATGCTGGCTTTGAAACCGGCCTGCCTCAGTGACTGTCACCTGCCTGACCTCTCAGGGTGAACGTGAGCACGTTACCTACTCTCCCTGTGCCTCATCGGGAAGAGGAAGACAATAGTACCCACCTCAGGGTCACTGGGGGACCAGATAAGGGAACACGTGCGAAGTGCCCAGCGGTCCTGGGAGCAGCCAGGGCTCAAGGAACGTGAGCTGTCGTCTGGTTCTCATTGCCGCTCCCTCCCATCTGCCTGGCAGCACATCCCTGAAGCTGCCTGGTGTAGAATTAGACCACACGAATAATTTGGATAGCCCGGGAGTGTCCTCGTCTCTCTGTTCCCAGGAAGCTCTGGGGTTTCCCTTTCCCCCCTCTGAAAGCCCTTGACGCCCTTCGAGTGCCATTTTGGAACAGGCAAGAGCAGCATATCCGTCATCTTCAAGTGACCTCACCTTGTGGGACATTGACGGCTCCTTCCAGTCGTGCTGAAGGAACCACTCAACAGATGGGGGTCAGACCTCTGCAACCAAAAACTCCGGTTTTGAATTCCAAACCTCTGCCTGGCGAAGGCTTATATGATCTACAAAGTGAGATAAGGGAGTTCAAGGTTGGAACCAAAGGTCCCCAGAGCAGATGGAGAAAGGAAATGCACATATGCCGAAGCCCGGACAGCACCCAGTTAATCCCCCTGTGCCTTTGCCAAGTCAGCTGTGGGGGCTTTTGTGCTGGTCTCGGCCTCTGAGCACTCTTTGCCTCGGTTTCCCTTGTAGGAAAGAGCCAGCACCCACAGGTGTGTTGTGGCACATGGTAAACTAACTCATTTTATGTGCTGTGCAATATAAGGAGCTCTCTTCTAATGACTTGCTGTGAGGACCTACGTGAATATGTGTTGCTGCAGCTTTATGAAGAAAAGACCCTAATTTAGCAGAGTAACTCATTATTCTTCACCAGCTTGTCTTTCCCTGGTGCCTTCATCAACAGCGCGTATCTAAAAGGTATCCTGCTAGTGAAACTGGCATGGTTTTGTACTCATCTGGTATACAGCACAGACACCCCAAGGTGAACATTCCTAGTCCAGAGAAGTGAGGAAGGATGGGGCAATATGTCTGTGAGACAGAGACTCAAAAACCTTCGGGCATTTTCTAGATGGAGACTGTTGCCAACACATGCAAACATTGACCATGCATCCGCACAAAGAAGCACCCGACTCCTATGTTCTACTGGAGGACCTGGGTCCTGCCAGGGTTCACAATGGGGCCCGGGGGGCCCGCTTTCCCCCTCCTCACCCTGGAAGCTCCCTGGCCAGTGGGAAGGCAGAGGCTGGGAACAGAGCCATAGTATGCCTTGTTGACTCTATCGAGTTCAGAGAGGGCTTTCCATTTGACTTGGCGAAGGAGAAAAGTTCTTTATTTCCCCCAGCCACGGGCCCTGCCAGCCCCAAGACTGAGAGAGCAGGTTTACCCTTCCTTCTCGGACTCCCACACCATGACTTGCAGAGGTCAGTGAACAGGTCCATCCACGTCGGACCAGGCTGGGCTTGCAATGTGCCTGTTTCATGCCCAGAGCGTGCTCGTTCTTCCCTTCCAGCCCGGCCAGGCAAGCCTTCCCAGTGATACTCCCAAGCTGGCTTTTTTTTCCTTTCTTTTTTTTTCCCCCTCAGTCCAGAGCCCAGCTATTTACCCAAAGAAAACAGGGAAGTGACAAGGTAACAGAGTACACATGTTGTGAAAATATGCAGGCCGAGGCTGAAGGAAAGAAAACATTCTTCCATAAGTAGCTGCCTTGTTAATTCATTTTCTTCTCCAGATTAGAACCAGCCATTTCTTGTGCTCCTGCAGGCACCTTCTGTGGTTTCCTGACAGCTGCCTGCAAAGGGGTGAGATTTGGCTTGAAAAATGGGCCATCGGTCATGCTTCAGGCGGAGGGCAGAAACCAAAATTCCCAGATTGCTCAAATTCACTGCTCCCTTTCTAGATGGGAGCAAAAGAAGGAGAGGTGGTGGGGAGAGGATTGTATAAACTCTGAGGCGTCACCTGATTTTCCATAAGAAATGACAGCTCAGTAATGAACAGTTCTTGGGACGTGCTTTCTTACCTCCTCTGAAATGAGTTTCCGATCCCTGGCAAGCCTGCATGCTGTAGCCTTGAGCAACAGCCACAGGCCGATTGTCGGCAATTAAAAATATTATTGGCCCTGATAGAGAACTCTTGGGTACCCCCCCACACACACACACACATACACACCCTTTTCTTTGTGTGCCAAAGATCCCTTTCCCAAACCTGTTTCAGAACAGCTGCCTGCGATCGAGAAGCAGGCTTCAGCCCTGCATACCCTGAATGGACTGGGGAGGAACTGGGGTTATTAATAGCATCTTGCTCTGCCCCGTGTCTGGGGAATAAAAGGGGTGATCTATGACTTATGGGGGTGGGGGAGTTGGGCCATAATCAGTTTGGGGCTCAATTTTTATTTACTGGGTCCTTAAAACCTCAAGGTGGGCAGAGGATGGTGGAAAAAGCCTGCAGAGAGGCTTGCTGTGGCCAGGATCCTTCTGGTACAAATCTTCATGTTTCTCATTTTTTCCCTCCTTCATGTTCTTGGTCTCCTTCAGCCCCTGGGTGTTGGCGCATGGATTGTCCAGGCTCCTTTCAGAAGAGGTCATACCACAGAGGCCCGGACAGCCCCTGTTAGCATTGCTGTTGCACTTTCTGATACCGGGAAGCTTCTCTCTGGAGCTTGGCGGTCTTTCTCAGCATGGGACAGACCTGTGAGAAAGAAGGTGACGTGGTTCTTTCCCAGAGAGGAGGCCTCTGCAGGCCTGAGTGGGGAAGTTCTGGTTGAAGGAGGCTCCCCACCCCTTACTTACAGCCACAGGGTTCATTAGGTTCCCACCACCAGCACCCACCAGCCTTAACCTCAGGATGGGTGAAAATCCGACTGTCTCCCCACGTAGCTTGCCACCACCACATGGCACCTTCCCAAGAACCCAGGAGAGGGCTGAACTTCAGGCCTGGAATGGTCTTGACTATCTAGTTGGGATGAAAGGCAAGTGGAAAACTTTGAGAATGAGCTGGATTGTGGGTCTTAGGATAAGGTCTGGCCTCCAGGTGAACGTGTCCTGTTGAGAGAGCCAGTGAGCAGATGGCACTTGCCCGTGGCCTAGTTGGAAGGGACTCTCAGAGCACCAGTGTTCAGGACAAGGGCTGGGAAAGCCCAGCCATGCCCCCTAGTGAGTGTCCTTAACAAGGGCCACCAGGTTCCCACTGGACGAACACACTGTCTCCCCACACTGGGCCAGGCTCCAGCCTCTGGCCATAGGTGAAAGACTATTTCCGATTATTGTTTTCGCATATTCTACATCCAGTGCATGAAAACACAATAGCGACAGGAAAAATCCACTCCCCCTCTCAACACATGCAGCACAAAGGTGGTCCTATCCTTCACTATGGAAAGGTCAGAGGACCCTTTCCTCATTCCAGTCCTTGATGTGGGTCCAAGGGAAGCAGTGCCTTTGAACTCTGTGGCATCCACAGCAGGCCCAGCTGGGAAGGTGTGGATGGGGAGCCAGACAGGACACGCTGCCTTATCCAGGGCCAATCTCAGGCCCTCCTGTTAGAACCAGGCTTCCTCCAGCAAAAGGTGATTTAGAGCCGTTTGTTCAACCGTCCAGAGACTGAGAAGTGGACACTTCTCAGTCAGAGCCAGGTCTTTCTGCTTGGAAGTTTCTGCACAACCCCTTGAGAGAAAACCTCACTGTGTCTAGTCCTAGGCAGGTCTTCCTCTTGAACTAGATCCTTCACTTCTCACTTCTCCATTTTGGCCATCTCTGAAATGCCTCTAAGCATCAAACAATGTCACAGAGGAGTGACTGTCAAGCCCTTGACGATGAAAAATTGGCATGGAATGGATTCTGTTCCCATTCATCTTTAAGAACCAGTCTCTGGGCTCTTGTGATTGTTGCTGGAAGGATTCTGGGTAAGACTAGTCCTCAGACTCCTCCTATTCTTCAGACCTCTACCTTCCATGACCAGAATCTGAGATTTGGAACATTAGAGGCTATGGTTGGTCATCCCAATACAGGATGCTCTGATAGATGACCATCAGGGGTTTGAATTCTTCGAGGATGGGATACACGCTACTTTGTGAAGATATCTAAGCCATTGTTGGTAAGTTTGCATCGTCAGGAAGCTCTTTCTTATACTGAGATAGAATGCCACTCTATGACTTTGATCCATTGACCCAGTTTTATAATACTTCTCAAGGGCTGAGCAGCAATTTCCCCAGGTTCCAATATCCAGACACATAAAGAAGGCTGACCTCTTTGCCCCCTGCCCCTGCTTCTCTCTACATCCCATGCCCCACCATTAATATTTTGACTATAAACTGGACAGACTGACTCTTGCTTTCTCCCTAGTGTATCTTCGTGATGGACTTAGCATCTTCATACCAATATTATCTTATAAGATATTGCTAAAAAGATGCCTTTTTTTTTTTTTTTTTTTTTAGGAGAATGTGCTCAGAGGAAGCAATGGCTCCCCTGTGTGCCTCACTCCATCAGGTTATCCCAGTGCAGCTGAGGAGAGTGACCCAGATCTCTCCTTTCTCGGGGTGCTTTGCTACTCCCATCCCCCCTAGTACCACTGTGGCCACAAGCCACTCTTGCTGAGGGTGGTATATCCACTTGTATCCCTTGGATATGCTGGGTGGAAAATTGGGGGACTACTCCTGTAGAGCAAGGTAAGCTTGCTCCCTCTTCTTGGTGCCAACCCCCCACATTTTCCTGGGTTTTGTCACACTTCTCTCCTGGCTTCTTCAAGCTGTACCGTCAGGACTCACCTTTCCCTACTACTGATGAGAAACTAATTTAAATGGCTTCTTACTAGAATAATAGCCCTGAGAAGGCAGGGATTTTGTTTCAAAGAGTCAATAACTCTTTGTTGAATGACTGGTTCCCAAGACACAGAAAAGCCCATTTTCATCTGTACTAAATTCATTATACTCTGTACTAAAAATCCAGAGAATAAACAAGGTGAACAATAAACAAGAAAGCCCATTGTCCACATTTATCATCCTTGTTAGATATAAAGGCCAGCCCCTTAAGCTTGAGCACTTCTTGCCTCACATGCTATTATGCCAGCTTCACTCATCATGTGACCTTGACCCACTTGTAGAAAGCTCATACTCATGGGGCACTGCAAGATCTTGCCCAGTGCTGCCAGACCAACCCCACTCTTCTACAGCTCTGTCCATAGATAGTCATGAGATCATAGCATATGCTTACTGAGCTTGGAGAAATCCCTGGTGCCTCAATCACTAGGAGAATGTTCTAGTTGCTCTTCTCTAGAAATACCCATCAAACTCTACTTCTGCATCTACTGCTTTCACTGCATCATTTCTCAGCTCTACTACCTATAAGGCCCTCTTGTGTTCTCCAAAATCAAGTCTGAACTTCTCTGCTTAGCTTTCAAGATTCTTCATCATCTGCCCCACCTTGCTTCTCCAACCTAATTTCGCATTACTCTTCAATGTGTACTCCCTCCCACCATCTATAGTCAGGCCACATTGTTTATTGTATTACTGTGTGCTTTGCTTGTTTCTTTGTCAATATACTTGTTCTTGTTAATATCCTAAATAGACTCATATTTTCTTTTTTATTATTTAATAGACTTCATTTTTTAGAGAAGTTTTATGTTCACAGCAAAATTGACAGAAGTAAAGAGATTTCCTATACACTCCCTGACCCTACCCATGCACAATCTCCTCCACTATCTGCATCCCCTGCCACAGTGGTACATTTCTTATAATCGATAAACCTATAATGACACATCATTATTGCCCAAAGTCTATAGTTTACATTAGGGTTCGCTCTTGATGTTGTACATTCTATGAATTTGGACGGATGTATGATGACATGTATCTACCATTATAATAATATCATACCGAATAGCTTTACTGCCCTAAAAATTCTCTGTGGTCTGCATACTTTCTTTTTATTATTCTATTTTCTCCCCTAGTTGTCCCGGATGGTGCAATTTCTTCACAAAACCTTTCCCCAGTGACTATAGTCCATACCAATTTCTCCTTTCCCAGGACTCCTGCTGCATCCACAGACAGGGCCACTTTGACTATGTCTTTACTGCATCTTTCCATATTAGCTCTGGCTCTGTAACTGGAGTGTAAGCACCTAGTACTTAGATTCCCCATTAGCCTGGTCTATGTCAGGAGTTCCATAAGCATGGCCATGACTTAGGGGCCCCATTCACATTATATTCCTGGAGTTATGCAATGCCATCGCCCTGTTCACAAGTCCTTGGTGACTGAATAAAGCCCAATCTAGGACCTGAAAAAGAAACAACGATCCTTATCATGATTTAGTTCAGTTCCTTAGGTGATTATTGAGTAGCTACTATGCGCTAACCACCAATACCGAAATGAAAAAAGAAAAAAACAGCGATCCTGCACTCAAAGGAATTATAGTCTTGTGACAGAAAAGTAAATAGATCACCATAATGCAATGTGAACACGGCTAAGATATGAATGTGTATAAAGAACATAGCACTTGATATGTTTGAAGAATTGGCAGGAATTTGCCAAGTAGGTGAGTGCAGGCAGGGCACTCAGCATGAAGGGAAAGCATTGGAGAAATGAAAGCACAGAACATATTTAGTGATTTGTAAGTGGTACAGTTTATTTCTGGATGATAAACTCAGAAGTCCAGTGGTTAAATGATTGCCTGTGATCCCCTAGTAAACCTATATAGATCACTGGCACCACACGGCTGTGTGCTCACTTTCAGTTAACACTTCTGGAATCAGGAATAAATGAACAAAGCCCTATCCTGCTTGGCCATCTCTTGCTCTTCTGAGGACTAGATAGGATAAACCCCAGGATTCCAGTGTATTTTTTCATTTATACTATCTTGTGTTGCTTTGTGTACAACAGAGTTTACCATCCAAGCGGTGGAGTTAGGTCTTCCAGAACCCTCACTGGATGGCCTCAAGAACGGGCAGCAGTTCTGCACAGGTTTTCTTTGAAAGCTTGCACCATTTAGACTTACCTCATAAATTACTTCTTCATTCTTCTTCCTCCTTCTCCTCCTCGTCCTCTTCATCGTCCTTCTCCTTCTTCTTCTTCTTCTTCCTTCTTCTTTCTCTGCCTCTTCTTCTTCTTCTTCCCCGTCTTCTGATATTTTGCATATTAGAAGTCTCGTTAATCAGCCAAAAGCCAGTGTGGGCAGGAATAGAGCAGTTTCCACCCCATACCTGGCTTCTCTCCCCAACACAGTTACTATGTGGTTGTCACTAGCTGCCATGTTGGAGCTTGGACATGACCAGGCTTCCACAATGCATGGCCTAGTCCCAGAGTGTGCAAAGGGTGTTGAGGTCTGGCTGGATGAAAGGGCTGAGGCCCAGTGTTGTGATTCTGGGCACCTCTAATTTCCCCTTGCTCTGTTTCTGCTCTGCGTCATCAGCGGGAGTTTGTTTAAGGCTTCTAGAGCTTGTCTTTGTTTCACCTGGGAAAGTCCCCGCAGGGAGAGCTAAGATCTCCCCGAGGAATGGGCTGGAGCCCTGACCTCTGTCACCTGAATTGTTTGGACAAAGAAGTCCCCATAGGGGTTAGGAGGATGATCAATTGGCAACTTAAGGAGTAAAGACCTCTCTCTCCCTCTCCTCCCTCTGCTTATTGTGCTCAGAAGGGCAGTGGGGTCAGCGGCAGCAAACTGAAGGGCCGACTAGCTGTGCCTTGAAAGGGGCTCGTTTTGTGTTTCAGTAATGAGCACTCTCTTTCTCCCCTTGGATGCACTCAGATTTCACGAGTTACAGGGAACCTGTCAACTGCTGTTTTCATTGTATGGGGTTCACAGGGAACTTGGGTATAGGGCAAGCTTGTTTCAAAGAAAGCAGGGAAAGAAAGTCCTGAATAGATGCAATGTGCTGTCATATGCAGATCACAGCTCCAGTTGCTAGGGGACACCCCTGCCCGCCCAGAGGGCAAGACGCTGGACGTCCTGTATTGACGTGGCTGCCTCCTTGGAGATGGAAATGCCACTATTGAAAGGGCACAGCCAGCAGCCAACACTGCACTGTGACACTGCCATGGACTCCCGGGTTTGCCACAGAGCTGGGCCTGACAGCAGCCTGAATGCCAGCAGCCTCTGCCCCCCACGGGCTGCTCAGTTGGGAACCCCTCACCCAGGAGCTGAGGCAGCCAGCCAAGAAAGCCTGGAAAAGTAAAGAGAGGCAGGTAGACTCTCTTTAAGTGGCCCCAGACCTCGGCTTACAGAAGGGCCCCCAGGGGCCATGGTCAGGAACTGGAGCCTGATGTTAAAGACAGGTTTTCACCTTCTTTGTTTGTCATGCCCTCTGAGATCACTTGGCAATAACATTCCTTTCCTGACGGGTTCATTTTGTAGCTGACGGACATTGTTTTGTTCTCATTTACCTAAAGTGGCCCAGAGTAACAGGACAGGCTGTGCCAATAAGCAGGAAGAGCGAGCCTGCCCTGGTGGCCCCTGGACCCCTCTACCCAGGTCCCTCTGTCCTGTTGACTCCTTGTTTTGCATCCATTCCTCCAACCTGTGGAAACAAGGAGTAGCCAGAGGGCTATCCGGCCTTGAGCAAGGCCCAAGGCAGGACCCATGGGGGATCCTGAGATTAAGAAAGGGCCCAGAATCAAGAGTCTCTTCACCGGGCCCTTTGACTATAGGAAAGATGATCTGGGGAGTACCTGGGTGGCTCAGCCGGTTAAGCCTCCGACTTCAGCTCAGGTCATGATCTCATGGTCAGTGAGTTCGAGCCCCGCGTCGGGTTCTGTGCTGACAGCTCAGATTCTGTGTCTTCTCTCTCTGTTCTTCTGCCACTTGCACTCTGTCTCTCAAAAGTGAATAAACGTTAAAAAAAATATTTTTAATTAAAAAAAGAAGATCTGGGATCAGACAAAGGCCAGAAGTGTCTGGAGGAATTCATGGTAGGACCTAAAAGAAACCAGGGCAGTGTACTGAGGGAAATGTTTCCAGCAACTGTTTACCAAACACCCTGCTCTAAAGGGGCAAAACCCTGGCCCTGTCATCAGGGTGTCTGAGTCTGGGTGCTGTAGCTAAGCAGAGAGGTGGGGCCCAGGCCCTTGGCAACCTATTGTGGCCTCCTGACTCTTTCTTTCACCCCTATGCCTACTTGCACCACGGCTAAGCTTCTCCCTAGGAGGGTTGTCAAGAGCAATATGTAAGTCCAGAGCCCTGCCTTCAAAGAGGCTTCCAATAGAGGGTAACTATTGGGTATATGGAACTATTATTTCATACACTGTGGCCAGTGCCCTAAGGGGAGAAGCGCTGTGGCTGCTCAAAGGCCTTGGGGTGGACGCCTGGAGAGTCACACACACACAATCTCTCACTACTTCATGTTTGTGTTAGCTTTCCAGTTTGCAAAGCACTCACATGTATGTCATTTCTTCTCAACTTCACACCAACCACTGAAGGTACTTTGTAAGCCTAAAAGCTCCATGCAAATATAAGACATAAGGACCCTTTCAGGAGGAGTCTTAAACACTGGCAGAGGTGAGAGAGGCAGGGACGGCCCAGCAATGTCGTGAATGAAGGCTAGAGAACCAGGTTGAGCCCACACATGCTGCGGCACTGGGCTTGATTGAGTGAGATAGAGAGTTTGGGTGGCTGCCGGAACATATTGCCACAGACTTAGTGGCTCAAACAGTACAAATTCATTATCTGACACTGCCAGAGGTCAGAACCCTGACATGGTGTCACTGGGCTGAGATCCGGGCATTGGCAGTGTGGCATTCCTCTCTAGAGCCTCCAGGGGAGAACCCACCTCCCTTGCCTTTTCCTGCTTCTGGAGGCTACCCACATTCCTTGTCTCATGGCCCCTTCTTCCATCTGCAAAGCCAGCAGTGGTAGATTGAGTCCTTCTCACATCTCCTCACCCTGACCTCCTTCTCTGCCTCTCTCTATTTTTAAGGACCCTTGTGATTACACTGGGCCCTCACAGATAATCCAGGACAATATGACCATTTTATTTTTTTATTTTATTTTATTATTTTTTTTAATATGACCATTTTAAAGCCAGCCAATTGGCAACCTAATACCTCTTTGCCTTGTAAGGTAACATACTTCCAGGTTCCAGGAATTAGGACAGGGCATCCTTAAGAGGCGATTGTTCTGCTTACCAGATTTGGTTATTAGGTTCGTCAGTGGTGGTCAGTTATTAGTGGTTTGGTTGGGTGGTTGTTGGTTTGCTGTTTTTGAGAGACACCCCCCTCCTCCCCCCAGATCAGGTCTTCACTCAAGAGTCAGATAATCAATACTGTTAAAATAAGAGAAAAATAAAGTGAACAGTGTCTAAGGGGTAGAAGGGGCTGCTGGAAGTGGACACGGGAAGTGAACACTGATTTTCTTTCACGGCCTAGCAGAATAAACCTATAAAGCACAATCCCAAGAACTAGAAAACTGCTGTTCTTGGGTAGCTTGTTGGCTCACATACCCCCTCAGACCCCAGTTCACAGTTCATACTCCATATAGAAACTTGGCTTCAAGACCTTGGTTTTTGTCCCATGTCCCATGTCTAAGCTTCTGGCTTCAAAGCAGGAATGTTTGTAATCCATTTTTCAATGTCTGGTGAACCTTTTGAGATATTATTTCTAACCCAAATACACCAGTGGGTTCTGTAAGTATCTAGCAGGCGCCTAGAGTCTCTCAACCCTATGGTGGGTTTAATTCTCTCTCCCACTCCTCAGCCCTAACTCTGCCTCTTGGATCCTGCCCAACTACCCAGATTTCCCATCTTTGCAACCTGGACTGTCAGCAGCTGCCTTGCTTTCTACCTGTTGGCAGCTAAAGCTTGCTCTTCAGGGATTCCATCTAGACTTTCAAAATAAAATGTAGGCATTGGTCACTTGTGCTGGAGCTGTCCCTGTAGCTGGGCAGTTCTTTGGTTGGATATCTTGGAGAGCCCCTTCTTTATGCCCTGCCTGGGACCCAGCTCCTTGTTTTCTGGTTTGTTTGAGCGGTGCTTCTGATTCCAGTTAGTCACCCAGATAACTCGTGGGGTGCCTACCTGCAGACTGTCACCTGGCCTCTGGAGCTGGGCTGTCCACTCCTTCTTGACAGCTGCTTATCCTGGCCTCCCAGTGAGTCCTGGCTCCCATGACTGAACTTCCTGTTGGTGACTTTGATCTCAGTACCCCTTTGTCCTATAGAACTTGCCTTCTTATATCCAGGCTGCCTGTGTTCCACCAATAGCACCATCAGCAGTATAATAAAGCCTAATGTTTGAACTCTTAACTGCATGCTACATACTGTGCGTGTTACCTCATTTTACCCTCCCAACAACCCTTGGAAGGACCCTGTGATGATGAGTACAAGTCCATTCTACAAGTGGAGAGACAGAAGCACAGAGACATTAAATAGCTCATGCAAGGTGCTATAGGTCATATGTGGAGTTAGGATTCAAACCTAAGCCATGGAGCACCAGCAGCCAGGGTGATCTGTGTATATCAGATCATGTCCCTCCTCTGCTCAGAGGCCTCCAGTGCCTCCCGTCTTACCAGAGGCTCACAGTGGCCTAGAGCCCCAGGTGATCTAGACTTGCCCCTTCTCAGCCCTCACTTCCTGCTTTCTTCCCATCTTTCTCTCCTCCTCTCCAGCCACAATGGACTCCTTGCTGTTCCTCAAGAAAGCCAGGCTCCTGCCTGCCTCAGTGTCTGTGTACTTGATGGTCCTTCTCCCTGATCGCCCTCCCCCAGCCCTGTATCTTAGCTTGTCCCTTCTCAAGGAGGTCTCTGCTGACATTCTACATAAAGAAACAAAACACCCTACCTTTACTGCCACTCTTACCTAAAGATCCCCTCTCCTCCTTTCCTGGCTGATTTTTTTCCACAGAATTATCACCAAATAACGCATGAGATAGGTCCCTATTGTTTATTATCTGTCATTCCCACTGGGAACAAAGCTGTAGCATGTACCTGTTGAATGAATATATGAATCCCCAAAACTCCCTTCAGAAACCTGATGTTCTGAGGAACCTCCACACAGTGTCCAGATCCCAGGTCCCAACCTTTGCTTGTTGCCAGGCCACCAGGTGGAAGATCTTCCATTCAACTCAGAGTTAAAGATTTAGCTTCACCTAGGTGCTCAGTTCCTTCCACGTAGCCTGGCAAACAACATCATGGAGCACAGATTCCTGGGCTAAGATCAATCTTCCATTCTCATTGACTGCTCTATCTATCTGTTTATTTATTTATGCTCACTCACCTGTTGAAGGGAATCTGCAGCTTTTCCTCTACCCTCACCCTCTCTAGCAATCCAGGGATGATAAGCAACTACCAATGATACTACTGGCCACACAGGTCAAATGCTCAGCCCTCAAAACTGTGTCCCACCCACTGGACATTTAAAATAATAGAACTGAGACATCATTGTTAATTTTTCCCAAAAGATAGCTTCTGTCCTTCCATCCAGTACTTTAGTAGCCTGTGCAGGTAGCACTCAGAGGGGTGCTGGAGTGCACACAGGGCACCTAGACCTCTATGTTAAGTACATCAGGCTGCCTAATGGTCAGTGGATTGGGCTAGTGAAACAGGAATGTGTTATTTAAATAGCCCTGTGGTTTGAGACCCCCACAGTACCAGGTTCTGGACATGTTTCCCATATCACCATTGTCCAACAGAGAATAGTTTTGTGGTTGTTGGTTTTTTTTTTTTTTTTCATGACTAATAGCAAAATAGCACCTATAGTGACATCATTAGTCAATTCCAGATGTCTTTGAAGAGGGGTGAAAGCATGCCAATTTAGTCAAGGATTTTTGTCTCAAGCTGCTGACTGTGCGGGGTCTGTGGAAATAGGCCAAGAGATAAAAAGGACAGGAGGGTGAGGAAAGTCTTTTCATTCAAACCCATTCTGAGGTTAGAGAAAAGGAAAATGTGTCTTTGAGTGGTTTTCTAATTGCCTTAAAGTCTTCAACTAAAAAGACCTTAACTTACAAGAAGTTTCTCAAGAATGACTATTTCCTTAATGGGAAGCCATGAGGATGGGCTTAGATAACAAGAGATAACCATTTATTGAGCCTCTTGCCCTGTGCCAAGCATGTGGCAAGGCCTTTAGATGTTTTCCTTACTGGGAGCTGCTCAGCCAGGGGCATTCTGTCAAAATTACTGAATCAGGAACTTTATGAGGATGTCTTTTTTGTCTCCAGTTGGAAAATGAGGAATTGAGTCTCTGAGAAGTTACAAGACTTGCCCAAGTTCATGTAGCTTCTAAATAGTGTGGCCAGAATCTGAACTTGGGTCTATTTGACTCCAAGACTTAGACAAGTCTCCTCCGATGTCTCTCTGGAGGTCCCTGGACCTCATTTTCCCCCCAGACTGAGAACCTCCAAAGGTTTGGGGTCTAGCTAATTTGGAGTAAAATGAGCTCAATGGGTGCTTCTTTGGGTTTGGGACCCCACTTGGTAAGTTGAAATTGATCGCCAAACCTCAAAACCCCGCCTGCTAGATTCCAGAACACATTATGTCTCTTATCCTATTACTTCCCCACCACACACACACACCCACTTGCTGAGCTGGGATTATCCCAAAGAAGATGGCTAGTCAACCGCCAAAACCTTCTGCCTTGCTCATTCTAGAAACCAGCAGCTGCCCCTACAACTGGGCTGTTTGCCCACCAGGCAGCCAATGGTATCCTCTGTGTATCTCCAGGCTTCGATGAATAAAATATCAAGACCTTCACAGGAATGTTGAGGATGTGTGAATGTTGAAGATGTGTGAAGCTTAAAACCCTTGTTCTAAAGCAAGTCTCCTGGCATCATTTCCATGGCACCTAGTGATGAGGAACAAGTCTTACTTTTTAGGTAGAGACACTAAAGCAGTGGGCATAAGTAGCCCGGAGAGATCCAGGGAGACCTTCTTGGGGAAGCATCTGGGCCTCAGTACTTTAGAGCTTCTGGGGAGGAGACATCCTTGCCACTTAACAATTAGATCAGTATTACTCTTCTGAACTCTATTGTTGGGTTGCCTGTGTTGGAAGCAAGATCTGTTTTGGACCTTGATTTGGGGCAGGGGCACAATGTAGGGCCAGCAAGGGGTCATAGATGAGCCTGGGCTGGGTGAGCTCTCTCTTGGCTCAGAATACATGCTTTTTTGCCAAGCTCACCACTGCCTTGGCACAACAGATCTCAGCATGTGTATATTTCAAGAACAAGAGAAAGGATTTAATTTTCTTTTATTTAGAAGAAATTTCTGGATAAAGGAGGAATAAACAGGACATTCTGTTTGTGGTTTGCCGAGATTCACTGAAAAGAAAGCTTGAGAGGCCAGTGGCTATGTCAGAACACAAGAGACCAATGTCCTCTCCAAGACTTGCATAAACAAAAAGAACTTAAAAGCTGATGGGGAGTTCTGGAGAGGGAAGCAGATTTTCCAGTTTGGCTCCAAGTTTTTTCAGACCTTGACCCTTAGCCTAAAAGCCAGACAGCCAGACTGATCTCCATGATGACTGTAACTCAAGAAAAGGCACCATGGGGCAAGGAGAGAAGGAAACAATGCCAGATTTGCATGGTCCAGGCTCATGGGAAGAGAAGAAACTGGCTGTCCCTCCAAAGCCACTGGGCCTTTCTTGTCCTGTGACCCTGTCTATGATATTAATCATTTTACTTATTTTTGTCTTTTTCAAGTTTTTACTTAAATTCCAGTTAATTAACATACAGAGTAATTTTAGTTTCAGGTGATTTTAGTGATTCATCACTTACATACAATGCCCAGTGTGCATGACAAGTGCCGTCCTTAATCTCAATCACCTGTGATTTTAATCATTTTTAAAAATGAAGACCCAGCCTCAAAAACAAATAACCAAGGACGAATCCTCACTCCTTCGGTCTAGAGGCTTCTACAGTGAAATGTAGAAGTATTATTCTTGTGACTTTACTCATTGTTCCTCTGAATTTTAGAATAACAAATTAAAAGAATAAAAAATCTAATCCTTGGCTGGTCATTGCCATGGGGTCCTAAATCCCAGGCCATAAGCCAGAGTCCCTACCTGTTACCCTTCATACCTTCTTCACACCTCACCTGGATCCTGCTCTGCAGCTTCTTGCCCTGGTCTTAGCCCTCTGCCCACTAGCCATTAGACCTGCTCTGATCCTTTCCCTGCTCTAGGCCTCTGTTTCCTCTCAAAATGAAAGGGTGAGGCTGGTCCCAGGATGCACTTCCAATCCTCCCTCTAAAAAGAATGTGTTGTATGGTACCTCCCTAGTGTCTTGCAGCTGATATCAGCCTCTTTGCTAATACAGTGACCAACTCAGTCCATCTGCCCCACCTTTCCAGTTCTGTGCTTTGGACTGTCTCGCTTTGCTTTCTTCCCTTCCTTGTCACACTTGGAGACAAGAAAGTGTTCTTACTGAGAGTCAGGTTCTTCCAAGGCCTGTCTGTCAGTAAGGGAGCTGCTCCTAGCTTCATAAAAATAAATCTCCTCCTTGCATGGAAGGTAAAAAACTTCAATACAGCTCTTTCTAAAAACTGGACTCATGTCTTAGAGGGATGGTGTGTTGTCTTTGCTTTTTTTGAAATCTAAAAAAGCAATCTTCCAATCTCTGTCTGAATAGGCCCAGATATAGATACAGTGTCCTAAAATCGTGAGTGATTGTTACAGTACTGACAGTTATCATTTATGGATCACTGGTCATTTGCAGGCATGATGCTAGGCTCCTTATTGATTGCATGGCTTAGTAGCTAGCCCAAGCTGAGGCCATGTCAGCCTGACTGCAGAGCCCACTCTCTGATGCACTGCACTAGAAGGTTCTCTCTGCCATCTCTGATTTCATCTACCTAGACTCTTCCCTATAGCACTCACCTGCATAGCCAGCCTCTTGGGACACACTTCATGAGACATTGTCTGGCCCCACCTTTGGTTCACAGAGCCCCAGCAACTACCGTCTCCACTCAAGATCTCCTACCTACATAGCCCGGCTTCCATGCCTTCAGAGGGGCTCCCACTATACACACCTTAGGTCTCCTGGCCTGCTTCACTAGGTGGAAACTTGGATATACGGACACCAATCTCTACCCATCTTCCTAAATACCTCCTCCAGGTCCAAGAGAACAGGTATGCAATCTACCTTATAGCCATCACTCACTCCAAAGCCTATTCTTGACTCAGAAAACCTGCATCCAAAAAGAACCAGTCCTTGCTCGGGATGACCTGACTGGTCACTGAATGCTGAATGTAGCTCTTCAGGCTTGCTGGTGAATGGCAGAGA
This sequence comes from Proteles cristata cristata, assembly GCA_017311185.1. Classification (NCBI taxonomy): domain Eukaryota; kingdom Metazoa; phylum Chordata; class Mammalia; order Carnivora; family Hyaenidae; genus Proteles; species Proteles cristata. The sequence goes on along the minus strand of JAESUZ010003149.1, from coordinate 201,144 downwards.
AGGACCTCAGGGCTCTACCTTCAGACCTCCTCTCCTCTCTACCTTCATTCTCTCTCCATGATTTCATGCCATTTCACAGACATGAGAAAGGAGAGGCGAGTGCACTCGAAAGTGCACAGCTTTCTATGACATCTATCTGCTAGCAGCTTCCAAATGGACTCTCTGGCCTGGATCTCTCCCCTAAATTCCAGAACTGCACAGCTAAGTGTCCACTTGACCCCTCCACTGGGCTCTCTACTGGGCATGTGCAGATTAACATATCCAGATTCAAACCCTTGATTCTCCACCCCCAGCATGCACCTCTCTCCATCCCCGCATATCTAGAAAGGGTAATTCCATCCTTCCACCTGCTCAGGCCAGAAGTCTTGAAGTCATCCTCACTTCCTCTGGGGATTTCACTCCCCACATCTAACCCATTAGCAAATCCTGTTGGCAATTTCTTCAAAATGAATCCAGAATCCAACAACCTCTTACCACCTTGATTGCCACTTCACTGGTCAAAGTTACCATTATCTCTTGCCTAGATTATTGCAACTCAGAGGGAATGTTGGGTGTGCCTGCTGCTTTGTAGGACTTCAAGCTGGCTCATTTCCATTAGGCAAACTCGTGAAAAACACACTGACCTTCCTGATTCTGTGATGTGTGTTTGGCATCAAACATATTGCTGCCCACACAGCAGAATGTGGCTATCACTGTTAGAACCCATTGTTAAACACAGTGAAAACAAAGAAAGCAAAAATGAATAATTTCCCTCCATGGATAGTGTGACATGTCAGCCTTCACAGAGATTTGCAGAATCTACAAGCTCACCCTCATTCACGACTTGCTACACAATTAGTTAAAACAAACAAACAAAGCTTTATATCTGAGCCCCAGTTCCTGAATCTCTTTTGATAATCTCTTTCCTAAATTGAGGAAAGCGTGACTACTTGAAGTGACTCCTTCCAAGACCGAGTTGGAATGAGTGGGTCACAGCATCACAAGGACCAAAATTCAGAAAGGAGGTTAGGGAAGATGGTCTGGACTTACACATCGTGCCCCAACCCATGTGCCTTCCAACACATGGCAGATCCAGGGGAGACATGAGAAAGGAGAGGCGAGTGCACCTGAGGGACATCTAATAGGTTTGTGTTCTCTCCTACCTAGCTCTTGGAAGTAATGAGGTATTCAGTGATCTGGGTGGTAAGCTTGCTTCCCTCCAGCAAGACTACCACCATTTCCCTTTGCACACATGGCCTTCCTCAACCTTGAAAGTTCAAGGGTCTGAAAACAAGTCACTTCAGCACCTCTCATGTGAAGAACTAGCCCCTTGTCTTTGTCCAGCTACTTCCAAATTGCCAAGCTCCCCCATTGCCCTTCTCTGTTTACCACCCACGGGGATGTAGGCTCCCACCAGAAGAGGCTGGAGGAGGGATCTCTTAACTTGCCTCTTGAGCTTCTCAGACAATGAATCAAGGCAGCTCAGAGATGTCTTTAATTCCTGGAGCACAAAGACTTAAGTAGGTCCACTAGATCAAAGACATACACCAGCCTGGCCTTCATTTTGATAGAGTTCTGGGAGCCACACTGCAGCTTTGTGTTTGAAGGTAACATTGCCAGATTTTGCAAATAAAAATAGAGAGCACAATTTACGTTTGAATTTCAGAAAAACAGTGAATAATTTTTTTTAGTATAAGTACATTCCATAAAATATTTGGGACACACTTACGCTGAGAAATTATTCCTTGTTTATCTGAAATCCCAATTGCATTGGGTTTTCTGTATTTTATCTGGCAATTCTGTTTGCATGATTTCTAAACCCATCAGCAACTCCCAAATCACCCTAGATAGAACTGGGCTTGCTGTGTGGGGCACAAATTCCTTTTCCCCTCAGGCATCCTTTCCATATGGGCTGGCTGACCCCACTGCCAGAGCACCCCAGAAAAGAAAACGCAAGGGAGCAAATGCTCTTGGCTGCTACAGGTAGCACATGCCTCCACAGTCAAGGGCACAGAGATCTGCAAAGAGCCCTTTCAAGGCCATCAGCCCAGGAAAAGCAGGCAGAAGAGGTCTGGGAGTGGTAGCGACAGGGATTGGAGACTGGGGAGAAGGAAAGAGCCCAGCAGGGCAAGCACACAGCTTTATTATTTTTTTAATTTTTAAAAAAGGTTGATTTATTTTTGAGGAGAAGGGTAGAAGCAGACTGAGGAGGAGACAGAGGATCCAAAGTGGGCTCTGCACTGACAGCAGAGAGCCTGAGGTAGGGCTCAAACTCACAAACCATGAGATCATGACCTGAGCCGAAGTCAGACACTTAATCAACTGAGCCTCTCAGGCACCTCATAGCATGGAGCTTTAAAGGGGGCTTTTGAAAGGTACCATCCCAGGAGACACTGATTTCCTGCAGAGCAGCCACTTAAGCTACCGTTCCGAGTTCTCTGTTGGCTCCCACTGTCCAGGATCCTCTCATTCCCCCCTTTTGATGTATCTCCTCTTCTTCCTCAGTCTCAGTCTTCTGGAAGACGGTGGACATGGACACCTTATGGGCAACTCTGGACATGATGGAAGCCATGTCAGGGAGGCCTCACAACTTGGCACCATATCTTAACCTCCTACTCAAAGACCAGCTATGATTCAGCTGGAGTGTACTTATTAGCACACATTGGTCTCATAGGGTTCAATCCCCATCCCTGCCTTGTTTTAGCTGTGAGACTTTGAAATACTTAGCACTCTGCCCCTCAGTTTCCTCATCTGCAAATTGGGACTCCTGTCAGGATGAAATGAGTTACTATGTGGGAAGCACTTAGAACAGTGACCAGCGTGAAGACACTGCTGTACATGTGGGTTGTTTTCTGCCCCTGCAACTCCATTGAACAGCCCCCTCAACTACCTCAGTGGCTTTTTTCTTATCCTCTTGATCCCTCTGCCATCCCAGATAAACACCTTCCACTGTCTTCCCTCATGGCATCCATGAGGCCATGTTTTCTCATGGTTTCCATGATGCTAGGCTCTTCCACTTTTCTTCTCCCTTCTTTGACATCTCTGCTTCTTTCTCACGATCATTTGTGTCTCTTGGTCCCTTCCAACAAGGCCCATTTCCTTAAGGTTCTTTCTAGGTGTGGCTCTGTTCTCAACTCTGTATCCTTTTCCCTTGAAGAGCTCAGGTAACAGACAGAAAGGCCAAGAGGGCCTAGCCTTGGATATGCTCAGACTGTGTCTACAATGGACACAAGTGACTATGTCTCAGAGGTCACCTCTGGAAAAGGGCAGCTGGGGCTCAGAACCTTCTGCTTTTCATTTTCTACCCTTCTGTAGGGTATGTGATCTTTCCCATGAACATTTTTTATTTCTATACTAGTAATTGCAATGACAATGTGGTTTTGAAGGACAAGGGATGTGTCACTTCTCACCAGGTCCTCAGGCCCTTCTTTGTCAAGCAGTCTACCTTTAAGATGGGTGGGGAAGACATTCTGAGTATAACCATCAGCCTGACAGCAGCACAGAGTAGAGACCCAGAAGTGACTGAGAGGCTTTGGTACCTGTAAAGAAATTTCAGGCTTCACTGGCAGTGGCAGAGGATGTGGGTGGGGAGTAGGTATTTTGGCAGGCCAAGGAGATCTTGTGGGTTCCCTCAAAATCACATGGGGGCCCACTCTGCTTTCCTGTGAGGTAGGCCCTGCCCACTCACACAGGATCCCTAGCCTCATAGAGTGATCAAGACCAGAGAAACATGCTTGGGAGAGTGTAGGGCTCTCTGCAGGTCTGGACTTTGTGTCACTGTGCTCCTGGAACTGGCTGCATGGCAGGGGGTGATTTGCCAAGGTCTTGGTTCCACTGAGTTTGCCCATCAGGTTTGCCGAGGGCACCTGGAGGCTTGCTAGGAGGACATGAGCTCTTCAGGGACCAAGTGACCCTTAGTGTCATATAATTCAGAGGACAGGCTATAAAACAGGTTAGGAAATATAGATCCACCCCCCCCAATAGCATTTGGGGGTCCAGGTAAGAGTACAGTGGAGGACAGCCTCTATATGTCTAAATATTGGAAAGTTGCAAATTAAGCTAACAAACTATTAAATATAATATGTTGCCTTCTCTTAATTTGGTAAATAGACCTTCAGGACATCCTGAAGGTGAAATTTGAATTTTTAAAACATTTTTTAAAGTTTTTATTTATTATTGAGAGACAGAGAGACAGAGCATGAGCATGGGAGGGGTAGCGGGAGGGGGAGACACAGAATCTGAAGGAAGCTCCAGGCTCTAAACTGTCAGCACAGAGCCCAACGCAGAGCTCGAACTCACAAACCATGAGATCATGACCTGAGCCAAAGTCGGACACTTAACTGATTGAGCCACCCAGGCACCCCCTGAAATTTGAATTTAGAATTGGTGGACTCCTTGGAGTCTCACACTGGAATGTGGTGGCCTGTGGAGAGCCGGCTCGGGGCTGGCTTTACACCCGGCTCCATCTGGCACTAGGAAGCACCTTGAGCACACAAGTGTGACCCCAGCCCACATATCCGAGCTCCACATCACATATCTCCCAAAAGCCACCCCTTGGTCACCCCCGACGTCCACAGGTGTGCACAGCAGTGGCACAGTCCACCCTGGCTGGCAGGACAGACTTAGGTTCAAGCCCTGCACTGACACTGGGGTAAATGTCAGGGAACTGGGGAGGGGACTCCAGGAGCCCAGTGCCTGAAGCAGGGTTCAGCAACAGGACTTGTGTGGCTCTTGGGGAAATGGCCCTCTAACCTGTGAACACCTGGCCCATAGTTGCTAGGCGGTAGCTAGAGGAGAGCCAGAGCAGAACCTTAATGTGTTAGCTGCTCTCGTCACCAGACTAAGGCCAGTGCTTAGTGGGAGTGAGGGAGGCCAGTAAAAACTATAAGGAGGAGAACCAGAGGTTTCCTAGAAGAGCCCTCAGGATGCCCAGGCACCTCCCTGTCCCAGGCTGGGCCCCTGCCTGACACCTCGTGCCTTGGGGTCATTCAGGTATCACTGTCTCACACTCCTGACACAGTGGGAGCTTGTGTTCCTCCTCTCACACTCCCCGACTCTAATCCCCACCAGCCTGTGCCACTTGGCTGGCATCCTTGGCATAAAGGTGACAAAAGGACTGTCTCTGGGGAGTAGAGCCCTCGGTCAGACCCTGAAGCTTCCTTGAGACCATATGAGCTGGTGGCCTAGGGTCCTGACCTCCAGTTAACCGACCTGGTTTCCTCCCACCTCTCACTGCTGGGTGTTGGTGGAAGTCACTCAAAGAGGGTCCACCGATCTCCAGAGAAGCAGGAGCCATCCCACTGCCTACAGCAAGCCTGTCTCCCTCCACTCAGCTCCTCCTCCATGGTCTGGACCAGCCTTCTCTGCTGACCCTTACCTTCCAGTGTTTCCCAACATCTACCTTGACTCCACCCCGCTCCACCTCCTCCCCTGGGCTCCTCTCAGGCTCCCAACATCTGCTCATCTACCACTGCCCCCCGCCTCCGCCATTCAACTTTCTGCTTATTTCTGTCCAAAGCCTTTTCATCCTCAAGATACACTTGAGGCTCCACCCCTTGAAAGTTTCCCAATACCTTCTGTTACTCCTTCTCTTGCTTTCTTACTTGTAGTATTTACCACCTGGACCCCACATTTGGTCAAATGAATTAAATTCATGGTAGTACTTATATCATATGACATTATTATTCTTTCCTTGTTTTATAAAGATTATAGGACTAGAAAATGTCTTAAGGACCACCTAGTCCAAACTTTTGTTTTGTGTTTTGTTTTTTAAGTTAAAACCAAGGTTTTATAACATAGCCAGATTGAATCTGCTGGAATTACACTCGACCCTCTTGAGCCAATCTGGGACTTGCCCACAAGTCCCTGCTGCCTCTCTACAGGGAAGTCTGTGTCACCTGAAAGACAGGACAGGCATGAAAGACAATCACGTGATATACTCATCCACTGACAAATGGTATCTGCCTGTTGACTGGCAGGACAGAGTCAAGAGCTCCAACCCACCTCTGTATACCTTGTGTTTTTCAAGTTCTTTGCTATCCACTTTACTAATCACCTGGAAAAGAGTGATTATCAGAGGTCACCCAGATTCTCCCAGGCCAGCCCAATTCCCTGCTGTCTCCCCTTTTCTCCACACAGAACAAGCCTAATTCTTGCGACACCATGGCAGGGGGCCAGCTCCTCCTGCTTCCAATCCCCATAATCCCTTGCATTTTCATTTTTGGAAGCCCAGATTCACATCTTCTGACTTTCCCAGGGGCTGAGTAAGCAGCCAGGCAGTAACTGAGTGGAGGGTCTAGGTTGGAGTCTCACTTTCACAGAGGGTGGGAGCGAGCAGAAAACAGACTGAGGACAGAAGAGAGCAGGGAGTGGCGAGGGACAGGGTGACCTGCCCAAAATAAGGCCCCTAAACTCCAAGTAAATTCCTCGACTCAAAATCTGCCAGAATAGGGCAGAGTAAACATTTTTCTTTTCACCTCCCGCTCTGGTTGCCCTGCACCCTGCAAGGAAGAAAACTAGAATAATGAGCCACGTTGGAGACTGTCACCCGAGCAGCTCCGGAAGGACGTGGGCAGACGCCTGGCTGGGCGGCTGACTTTCTCTGTTTCTGGTTGAGATTTTATAAATATTCAGGGAGTTTGATCTGAGGCTGGTGGTGGGGAGGCGAGGGGAGCAGCAGAGGGGGTAGATAACTCAGCCCATGGGGGTTCTTGGACCTCTCCCAGGCCTGCTTTTCATTAGCGTCGCCAAGGCAACTGCTCGTCTGCTGCAGACCCCATCACGCCTTGCAAGGCATCCGCGGCACATTAGGCGTTTCCTTTAATGGTGAATCTGCTGCCATCAGTCCTCCTCCAAACCCCCATCCCTCAGCCTCATCACCTCCTAGCCTGGGGAAGAGAAGATAATTAAGAGGGAGGAAAGCTATGATCCCCACTCTCTAAGGCTGGTGTGGAGGGACAGAGCCACAAAGGCCCCATTCCAAGGGCTGTCATTCGCCTAGAAGCGTTGGAGTTTGGGTGGTAACAGCCCCCGGTTGTTACCAGACTGCAGCAGCAGCCCCTCCCAGCCCTTCCTCTGCTTGCCCCCCCTGACCCGACCTTTCCCCTCCATACACACCTTTATTCTCAACCAAGGCAAACATTTACAGAGTTCTCAAGGAACGACCTCACCAGTCATCATGCTGAAAAGTTCCAGATGCCCGCTGATGCACAAGCCCGTATATGTCTTTGGTTTTCACCAAGGTGTCCAGTGGATTCTAAAAGGGTGGTGTCAGGGGAGGTGGAAGCTGGCCAGAGAAAACAAGAAGACCCGTGTTTGCAAGGCAGTGAGGGTGGGCAAGCGGACCGGGAGAGGTGATGGTTTTCCCTTGGAGAAAGGAAAGCCGGGTGGCGGGACTGTGCAACCAGGTAGAGAACAGGCACCCAGAGCCTGTGGCCCCAGTGCTGCAGACACTCCTCTCCTCCTCGCTGACTACATAGAACTCCAGGGATCTGTTTAAAAAGCGGCTCCCTCTGGCTGTGAGCTCCATGGGGCCACAGCTAGGGAATCTGGGTCTCTGTTCCATGTAGTTTCAGCCGGGCACCTGCCCTAGGAGGCCCTCAGTAACGTCTGTCGAAAGACCAGAAAGAAGGAGTGTTGTCAGGGGGCCGAAGGGGCTGGGTTTCCTGGGTTATCTTTCCAGACCGTCTTTGTGCTCCTGAGCAAACCTGAGCCAGAGCCTCTCCCAGCCCCTCCTTTCTGTGGAATGCAGGTCACCCCAGCCTTCCTGAAAGATCCATACTCATAGCCCTGGAGCCAGCCCCAAAGTAGCTGCAAGGAAAAAGTGAGAGAAGACCCCTCCCCGCAGCTACAAATGGAGCAGAACCGGGACCCCCGGCCGTCTGGGCTCACACAAAAGCAGCTCCTACCTTCTTGTGTTTTTTGCCTTTTCCCACCAAGATGGGCCCTGGAGGAGCAAACCTGAGTTCCTCTGTTTGGTTTGAACAGGAAATTCCTGTCAGCTCGTGGGAGAGGCCAAGGAGAGGAGATTTCATCACATAGATCCCCTACCCCTGGCCCCGAGATACAGAATCGTATCCAAGTCTTATCCCAGCCCCGGGGGAGCGCCGTCCCTGACCTCCTCTTCTGTGCCGGCACCCAGAGGAGGCGGCGCGGGGCAGCCCTCCTTCCCTGAAGCTGGGGTGGGGTTCTTCAGCTCCGCCGGGTAATGCGGACGAGGGAAAGGATTAACAGTTGTTAGGAGCATAGCTTTAGCTGACTGGGTTGCACGGTGGTTTTTCCGTCTGCTCTGGCTGAGAAGCTCCGTTGAGGTAGAGAAGAGCCCGCCCCGATGGCACACAGTGTGGGTTGAGAAAGGCCACGGGGTGTAGATCCTTGCTCCTCAAAGCGCGGTCCTGGGGCCTGCGCAGGGCCAGCACCGACCTGAGGCGGATCTCAGACCTCTTCTGTAGTGGGGAATACCTTTGACCAAGACAGCCGGGTAACTGGAGGCACACTGGAGGGTGAGAGGCACTGGAGCACAGGAAAGAACATTGCCATGGGGCTGGGCACCTGGGGCTCTGACCTCACAGATTTTAATATCAGCTCTGTCACTCAGTAACAGTGTGACGTTGGGCACACTAAGCACCGTCTCTGAACTTCAGTTTCCTCACCTATAAAGCAGAGATGATGTTACCTATCATAATGGGTTGACATGAGGCAAGGTCCTGGCACCAGGAGGCTCCGTCCTAAGAAATGTTAACAGCACAGGTTGATGGCTCAGGGGACATTAATATCATTTGCTTCCCTAAATCAGCTACCCAGGAGATGAGGCTTCAGCCAGCGGTCTTGCTACTACACTTGTGTATTTTACGGGAGGATTAATGGTCCCCTGACCGTGAACCCCCAAACCAACAGCTGTAGCCTTTCATCTCCAGTTCCCCCTCCCCCCCCCCATGAAAGGAGGATGGTGAGCACCCTCCGCAGTGGGTGGGATGAGGGGGGTGAAGGAATTGAGTGAATGCAGACAGTCAGGGCCAGGTCGTCAGGAGGGACTTGGAGGAAGAGGAGACACACACAGCCTGTGACTTCAGGAATGGAGCCTTATCCATGGCCCCTTGACTGTTTCCCACAAGCAAGTAGAAGAGAGTCTGGATTTCATTTCTTTTACCATCTATGCATTTCCTTGAGAGACCATGGGGCTCTGTCCTTGTGGGGGAGGAGCACTGACCGACTTCCCAATGTTCTGAGTCGGTGAGTTCTCCGGCCACAGCTCCCTGTGCTTCACTGGGCTAAGGTCCCAGAGCGCTGGGATGCACATGCCACAGGGGCCTGCTGGGGCTGTGAGGTGTCCACAAAGGCTGGGCTCATTTGCACAGCTGCTTCCCCAGCCGTACTTGGCTGATGCTACTTTTCAAATTCGTTTTGGAAGACACACACAGAGAGAGAGGGTGTTGCTCCCTGGTTACCTGGTCAGCTAGGCGACGCATCTAACCTCACTAAGCCTCAGTTTTCTCCTAGGATGGCAATTCTGAAGATGCCAGTGCAAGTCTGTACCCATCACAGGGACCCAGGGATGACAGGATGGCTAGAAGATTAAATGAGGCAATTCCTATAAGGAACGTGGTGCAGGGAGAGCTACAGGGTCACTACATGTTAGCTGTTGTTCTTGTAGTTGCTAGAAGAGGTGAGCCTTAGACAGCTGGCCCAGGCGGAAAATCACAAATAAGAAAGGGGCCTTCTCATTTGCAAACAGCAAGAGCAGCCTCCCCGCTCCTATGCAGGTCAGCAACTGACCCTCTCCTCCCCCACCGTCATTTTTTCTTTCTTTTAGCTGCAGCAGTTGATGCATGTGGCTCACCAGGCTACCCCAGTGAGTTTAAAGCTTTAAATAAATACACACTCAAAACTGCTCCTGACCTGGGGACGCCTCTCCCTCCCTTCCCTCTTTCTTCCTCTCCTGGTGGAAGCCAGGCCCAGATACCCCCGGAGAAGGTATCTCCTCCCTGTATGCTGGTCCCAGGGGCCCTGCCTGGGGCGGACGAGGAGCGCCCTGAGCCAGCACAGACTCTCCTCTTCCTGGGTTTGTTAGAAGCCTGACCAGGCCCGAGTCTTATGACTTCAACAGATGTTTCTGCTTAAGCGGCCCTGGCATCTTTATGGCCTGTTTTTTCCATTCTTGCTTCTCTTCCTCTGTCCCAGCAGCCCTGAATGCAATTTGGACTTCATTTTCTTTCTAATAGTTACAGGGATAGAAAAGACTTTTTTCCCCCTTTTTCTTTAGCTCTTCAAATCATACATGCACACGCACACGCACACACGCACACACACTCCTGATGCATTCAGATCTGTGCTTACGGTGTGTATTTGTTAATGGCACTGACATTTATTTCACTTAAGATTTAGTCCCATTTCAAAATCTCCTTCCCTGCTTCTACCCTCACCTCACTTTCATCCTCTGCCTGTCCCCACACAGGTCACCCAAGGACAACTGATTGGTGTGTCCTCCCAGATGCTGATTCTGAAAGCTCACACCGGCCTCTGTCTCTAGCCCGTTTCTCCAGTGAGACATGAAGGCCCTCACTGTGGGTCAGACTCTGTGGGCCGGGGAAGGTTTGGGCTAGGTAATGGAGTGAGAGTTGAGGCTCCCGTGGGTATGTATCTCTTCAAACTGCCCCGGGGTAGCCAGTCCACAAAGGCTCAGTGGGGCCAAGTTGACAGTTGTTACAAAATGAAACCAGTCTTCAACAGATAGGTCACAAGCTTTAAACCAGTGTGGCCACTCCTCACATCAACACCTCTAATCCCGCCCAGCTGGCCTGAATATGGGGTATTCACATTCACCTGCCTGCAGGGTTTGGGGTCACCTGTCTCCAGTCTGGTTCCCACTGCAAAGAAAGTCTGGAGACCTCAGGTCCTCATTTCAGGGCCTGTCAATGTCAAAGACACCTGGGGTTCAGGTCCCTTTATTGCCTCCCAAGACTGAGAAGTGGACCTGGATTTCTCCTCTGGGATCCCACTGGGGATATAGACAGACCCACTTGGAGTCCTAAATGTGAGCACCTTACCTGCTCACAGCCTTTGAGGGGGCTGCCTTACCTGCCATCAGCCTTTGAGGGGGCCATCCAATCTTAATTTCTCCACGTTTCTTCAATATTTCTACCTAAGAGGTTAGTGATACACTCATACACTCACCTCTCAGGGTGTGGTCATAACTGAGCTAACCATCCACTACCACAGACTACCGTGAGCCATTCTGACACTGACCATGGGGGAAGGTGGAGACTTCAGAATGTCCCATCTCCAACATCCTCTATACAGAAGGGTTTTTCCAGAGAGGCAGTAGGGGGATGGCTGAGCTAAACCCCATCAAGTCCTCACTAGGTGACTGCCCCCACCTGAGAAGGGCCGGACAGCCGCTATCTCCACCTCTACCCATCATGGTAGTGTTGCCATATACATCTCATCTCTGACCTTTCTTCCTCCTTCCTATTAAGACAAGTTAAAACCCTGGTTCTTGTTTCTGTTTAGAAGTTGAGTCACGGCACTCTCCCTGCAGTGGGTTGGGGGGGTGGGGAGGTGCTGCCTGGAGAGTCAGCAACAGTGGAATGATCATGGGCTTCAATAGCAGGGTGACACGTGAGAGGGCAGTGGGGAATGGAGGTCAGAAGAAGACCTGAAAGTAGGAGGGGGACAATGGCAGTCCTGCATGCCAAGCTCTGCTGGGGAAGCCGTGTGTACTGAACAGCAGCCACACCCCTCCAGCTGAGTCTCAAGAATGCCCCTTTCTGTTTGCTCTACTTATCTCACATTCATAGTACAGAGAAGAGGGGAGCTGTCGCCTTGGCTGTTCCATCCATAATCTCCCCTGTATATAGACACTTCTCTGGAAGTAACTAGATGGTGGTACTATACCAACACTATAATCAAATCAACAAATGAGCTCCATTTTCTGACAGTCTCCTTCCCTGGGCATTTGCCCCTTGCAGTACCAAGTCCTCTGTGAGTGGGTGCACGTGCGCACATGCATATAGGGGCATGAATGCGGGAGGCAGAGTGGTTGCTGGTTTCATTTTTGCTGCCTCCCAGGATTCTGTATCCTTGTTGCTGGGGAGCACTGGGTTCCTGCTACCACGTGAGGCTCGGGATCTGCCTGGAGAGATCTTTAGGGATCCTGAATGGCCATTGGACTTTCAACCCTGACCCTGGGAATGTGGAAGTAATTGGCCAGCCACTCATTTGCCCAACACAGTTCTCTTGTCACTCCCCTTTTCTCCTGTCACTAGTGGATCCCCCTGGAGGAATAGTGTCCTGGGAAACTGCCTGCCACCTAGGACTGACTGTGTAGAGCTGGGCACAGATACAGGAAGCAAGTGACTTGTAGACGGTCTTAGGGAAGCTCACTCTCCCTGTCTTATGAAAGTCATTTCCTGAGAGACCTGACCAAGCCCTTCCTTCCAAATGGCTGAGATGTTGTTTCCCCTCAGTGCCAGGAGTGAGGAAACAGATGCTTTCCAGGACTCCAACCAATCAAGAACAAATGAGATAAGATACTTTCATCGTCCTAGGGCACACTTTTAAAAAGGAGTCATGACTTGGAGGGATTTACCAGAAGTTTGGATGATTTGTTTATAGCTTTTTGTGTTTGCTTAATTTGTATTTAACATGAAGACTAAGTTTATATGACTAAATATCCATCATGCAAGAACATTGAAACACAATAAAGATGTAGTCCTGCTTTCCTGGGCTGACAGGGGAATGGCAGAATCGCAGGGGCCTTAATGGCACCATAATTGTGAGGGCAAGGTGTAGTGGGGGCGGTGTGAGTGCATGCGTGAGTGTGTGTGTGTGTGTGTGTGTGTGTGTGTGTGTGTGTGGTGCATGTTCAGAGAAAAAGAGAGAAAAGTGAAGAGGTGTTTCTTGAATATCAAACGGAGGAGTCTATTTAACCAAGGAAGTGAAAGACATACTCCCAAAACTATAAACCATTGATGAAAGACATTGAAGACAACACAAATAAATAGAAAGATATTCTGTGCTCATGGAACAGAAGAACAAATATTGTTGAAGTGTCTATACTATCCAAAGCAATCCACAGATTTAATGCAAACCCTGTCAAAATACCAACAGCATTTTTCACAGAACTAAAACGAACAACCCTAAACTTTGTATGAAACCACAAAGACTCCAAATAGCCAAAACAATCTTGAGAAAGATGAACAGAAATGGAAGTATCACAGTGCCCTAATTTTAAATATACTATAAAACTGTAGTAATCAAAACAGAATGGTACAGGTGCAAAAATAGACTATAAATCAATGGAATAGAATAGAGCCCAGAAATAAACTCATGATTATATTTCAATTAATCTTCCACAAAGGAGGCAAAAATATGCAATGGGGAAAAGTCTGTCTCTTCAACAAATAGTACTTGGAAAACTGGACAGTTACACGTAAAAGAATGAAAATGGACCACTTTCTCACATCATACACAAAAATATATTCAAAATACATTAAGACCTAAATGTGAGCACTGAAACCAAACAACAGCAACAAAACAAAATAAAACAAAAAACATCCTAGAAGAGAGCACAGCAACTTCTTTTTAGATATGTCTCCTGAGTCAAGGGGGAAAAGCAAAAATAAACTTTTGGGACTACAAAAACTTCTGCACAGCAAAATAAATAATCAACAAAATTACATGGCAACATAACTGAATGGAAGAAGATATTTAAAAATGACATGTCTGATAAAGGGTTAGTATCCAAAATATATAAAGAATCTATACAACCTACCCAAAAACCCACAAATAATCCAATTAAAAATGGGCAGAAGATATGAATAGATATTTCTCCAAAGAAGACATACAGATGGTCAACAGATATATGAATAGATGCCCAACATTATTCACCATCAAGGAAATGCAAATCAAAACTATAATCTGATATCATTTCACACTTGTCAGAAGGGCTAAAAATTAAAAATACAAAAAACAACAAGTGTTGGCAAGTGGAGAAATAGGAACCCTCATGCACTGTTGGTGAGAATGCAAACTGGTGCAGACACTCTAGAAAACAGTAAAGAGTTTCCTCAAAAAATTAAAAATAGAGGGGCGCCTGGGTGGCTTAGTAGGTTGGGCGTCCGACTTTCGCTTAGGTCATGATCTCGCGGTTCGCGGGTTCGAGCCCCGTGTCAGGCTCTGTGCTGACTGACAGCTTAGAGCCTGGAGCCTATTTCAGAGTCTGTATCTCCCTCTCTCTCTGACCCTCCCCTGCTCACGCTCTCTCTCTCTCTCTCTTCTAGAAATAAATAAAAATATTTTTAAAAAAAATTAAAAATAGAATTATCATATAATCTTATAATCCCACTACTGGGTATTTACCCAAAGAATACAAAAACACTAATTTGAAAAGACACATGCACCTCTATGTTTATTGTAGTATTATTTACAATAGCCAAATTATGGAAACGGCCCACATGTCCATCAACAGATGAATAGATTTAAAAAAGTGTGATATATACACACAATAGAATATTACTCAGCCATAAAAAAGAATGAAGTCTTGCCAATTGTAGCAACATGAGTGGAGACAGAGGGTATAATGCTAAGTGAAATAAGTCAAAGACAAATACCATATGATTTCACTCATGTGTGGAATTTAAGAAACAAAGCAAATGAATAAAGGGAAAAAGAGACAAACCAAGAAACAGACTCAACAAACTGGTGGTTACCAGAGGGGAGGAGGATGGGGTATCAGTGAAATGAGTGAAGAGAATTAAGAATATCCTTATCTTTTTTTTTTAATAGTTTATTGTCAAGTTGGTTTCCATATAACACCCAGTGCTCGTCCCCACAAGTGCCCTCCTCCATGCCCCCCACCCCCCTCCTTCTCCCCCCCACCCCCATCAGTCCTCAGTTTGTTCTCAGTATTCAAGAGTCTCTCATGGTTTGCCTCCCTCCCTCTCCCCAACTATTTCCAGCCCTTCTTCTTTCTCCCCCGCGGTCCTCTGTTAACCTCCTCCTAATCCTCCTATACGTGCAAACATATGGTATCTGACCTCTGCCTGACTTACTTTGCTCACCATAACACCCTCAGGTTCCATCCATGTTACTACACATGTCCAGATTTCATTCTTTCTCATTGCCATGTAGTATTCCATTGTATAGATAAACCACATCTTCTTGATCCATTCGTCCGTGGATGGACACGTAGGCTCTTTCCATGTTTTGGCTATTGTTGAGAGTGCTGCTATGAACATTGGGGTACATGTGCCCCTATGCATCAGCACTCCTATATCCCTTGGGTAAATTCCTAGCTGTGCTATTGCTGGGTCATAGGGGGTTCTATTGTTAGTTTTTTGAAGAACCTCCACACTGTTTTCCAGAGGGGCTACACCAGTTTACATTCCCACCAACAGTGTAGGAGGGTGCCCATTTCTCCACATCCTCACCAGCATCTAGAGTCCTCTGATTTGCTCATTTTAGCCACTCTGACTGGCGTGAGGTGGTACCTCAGTTGGTTTTGTATTTCCCTGATGAGGAGGGATGCTGAGCATTGTTTCATGTGTCTGTTGGCCATCTGAAGACTATACTTATCTTGATGAGCATTGAGTGAATTGTGGAATCATGATTTTTTTTAAAAAAGGGGAGAAATCTGTCATAAGAAGACTGAGTGACCCAAAATGCTTTAAGCATATGCATCTCAGTTGCAAAATATCACAATAGGATAATTCATCATTTTTTGATTACCATTTAGTGATATCTTTTCTGTGCCAAGCATTTAGCATATTCATTTAATTCTCAAAAAAAAAAAATCCTGTGAGGTACAAGTATTGTCATGTAATTTTTATGTGGGAAAACAAGCATAGAAAAGTTAGGTCAAATGCCAAAGATCATAGATCTCAGAAGTGGCAAATATAGGATTTGAATTCCAGCTTCTGACCCAGAGCCCAAAGTCTTCACCAGAATGGTCTCCACCTAGATACAGGAATGACAATAATGACTGCCTACACTTAAGGTGCACTTGCCATGTGCCAGACACTCTTCTAAGTGTTAAAATTCACTTAATTCATTCTCACAAAACTCTGTTTATGATGCTGTCATTGTGCAGTTGTGGAAACGGAGGCACAGAGCATTTTACATTGATTTCCCTTAGCAAATGTAAATGGAACACCTCTTGTGTGTTAGGCACTGTGCTAGGAGCTCTGTCTGGGACTCAGAGATGAGAAAAACATCAATCTCATTGTCTGGCAATGACCATCAGCATGGGCTTAGGGTGGGATTCGAGACCTTGACATGAGGCATGGTAAAAGTAGGGTATCTTAAGGTATCTTAGAGAAATGAGCATACCAAGAGGCCTCTACAGCAAGACTCCAAGCACAGGAGCAAGATAGAATCTTGTCAGACTGAGGCCCAAGCTCAGATCTGGGACCGCAGCAGGATGGATAGAAACAGAGCTATTTAGTTTCCATCTGCAATGTGGCCTTAAAAGCAGGGTTCCAAAGCCAAGCTGCCAGGTTCTCATCCTCACTCTGCCCCTCTTGATCTATATAACTTTGGGCAAGTTAATGAACCGTTCTGGGCTCAGTATCCTCATCTAGAAAATGGGGATAACAGTGCCCATCCCACAGAGCTGTTATTAGAACTGCTCATAACTACTCATCATAACTACTGTTATGAATAACTATATGAGATGTCCTTACTGGAGGACATCCCACAGTTGGCTCTCTGGGTTGGCTCTCAAGCTCTCATCAGTCTAGGATCACATGGGATCCTTGAGGCTGAAGTGGACAGAGGTTGCAGGTAGGGGCCACGTTGTCCAATTGGTAGGGAGAGGAAAACTCTAGAAGGAAGCAGTGAGGGCCTGTCCCTATATAGGCTTCTAAGAGAGGGAGAGATGAAATTTGATGGGACAGAGAGGGAATTCACATCTTTGGTATAAAAATTTGGCAAATGATCATGGGGCTCTTTCTTCTTAATTACCAAAGGCCAAGATGCAGGTGTCAGGTACCTGGGCTGGTTGAAGGTGGAGAATATTCTGGGCTGGCATTTATATGGCACCATGGTGTCCAGTCATCAGCATGAAGACAGGCTTCTGCTGCCTCTGCCTGGCCTCTCAATGACCCTGGCCAGTAATATTGGTCTATTCCCAGCATCCCCTCTATAAACTTCCCCCAGGTCAGTGTCCAGCCTAGAAGAAAGACTGGGGTGGCTCAGGGAGGTGGTAGAAGGCAGCCATGTTCTGTTGCAAGAAATCTTTCCTAGAAGCTCAGCCTGCTTTCCTAGAAGAGGAGATGGCTGAGCTCATCAGCCAGCACTGGAGCAGCTCAGAAAGAATCCTTTCCAACCTCCAGAAGAGCCCTGAGCTTGGGAAAGGAATGGCTCACTGGGGTGCTATTTGTGGCCATGGACTCTCAGACTGGACAGGAGTGTCTGGTGAGGTATTAGAGCAGCTGAGAAGGGAGGTAAGACAAACATGTTCACCTGATGGCAATCTTGTGATTGCCCTAGCTCCCCACCCCCACTCTCTTTTTGAAAGCTCACTCCAAGACTTCTTACAGACATTGAAGACCAGTTTCCTGTCCCAGAAAACCCATTAAACTGAGTGAGTGTGTGAGTGAGTGCATGAGTAAGTGTGAGCACGTGTGCCACAATTCCGTCCCTACCAATTTTTAATTTCTCACACTTTGCACATTTCACCCATCATGTGTGTTCCCATGCCACTCAGCTCCTTCTCTCCTTCTACCAGCCTCTCCTGGAAGCCTCAGTCCTCAGAGATGGCAAGAGGGTCTAGACTTTACCTTAAGATGAGAATTTCTTCCTTAGCGATCTCATCATCCAACAACTATTGAAGATATGTGTGCAGGGTCACTGCGATGAGAAGGGGCAATGGCATAGGAGGTGACTCTGCTGATCTGCCTCACCCAGACCAATCTCCTAGGCATGAAGGACCCGTCTCTTCCACCTTGCAGCCTATTTCCTCTGGGGCTTCCTGCAGGGCTGAAGTGCCTGTGATATGGAAACAGGAGGCATGGAAGACACACACCCCAGGTAGCAGCTTGAGTTTCTTGAACTAAGAACCAGTGGCCTAGATTTTGCCCCAAATGCTCAACTGGGAGTTCGCTATAGTGGCCAAGTCTTTCCCCCTCTGCCCAAGCCAACCATAGTGTTTCAGTTAACCCCTCGGCTTGGGGGAGCCCTGTGCCTTTATGCTATTCCCTTCACGACTACCTGCTCTAATGAAGCAGAAAAGTGACACCAGAAATAACTAAACATGGAATGTGATTCAGAATGATGTGTAATTCACCCCAGAATGCATGCTCCCGGCCGCCTCTACTGATTTACCTTGCTCATTACAAGCATCCTCTGCAATTACAAGAAGCTTGCCTTCCTTGTTGAAAGATAACCAGAGTCAAAGGGGAGCCAAGCAAGGGACCATGTTTTGTCTGGACTAATGCATTTATGAATAAATGAGTTGAACACAACTGTCTTTTTACATTGGTGGGTGTTTTTGTGGGATTAAGAGAACTTTCAGGGCTTAATCTGTTTGAGTAAATCAAGTTTGTCCATGTGTTCTGGTCAAGGGTTATAAAATCATCTGTGATGTAGTTTCTCTGGCCCAAAAAATGACCAATGGCTTTGGGGAAAGACTACATGACTTATGACCAGGACAGTGGAGCAGCCTAAGTTAGTGTCCCAGCAAGTACATTATGTTACCTAAAAATAGCAAAAAATAGATGTAACCTAAATGTTCACCCATAGGGTATTAGTTACACAAACATCTCTATAATGGAACAGTAGGCAGTCATTAGAATTATGTCCTAGAAGAAGGCTTAATCTCATGGGAGAATATTCACAACATATCATTAAAGGGGAAAAGCAAATTACAAAGCAGTATGAACAGAACATAGCAGTCTTGTAAGAAAAAAGAACTGTGTATGTTTTTTTGACTGGAAGAATATGTATAAAAATGTTAACTGTGGGGCACCTGGGTGGCTCAGTCAATTAAATATCAACTTCTGCTCAGGTCATGATCTCAAGGTTCGTGTGTTCAAGCCCCACAGAGCCCTCTTCAGATCCTCTGTCCCCCTCTCTCTCTACCCCTCCCCTTCACCCACTCACTCTCTCGGTCTCAAAAACAAACATTTTTTTTAAACATTAACTCTGCTATTTCTGAATAATAAGATTTGGCTTGACTTTTTTTTTATTTTGGTCTCTATTTTTTTCAAATTTTCTTCCATGAACATATATTATTCCAAAATTTAAGAAAAAATATTTTATAACAATAGAACTCCCCTATGACCCAGCAATAGCACTGCTAGGAATTTACCCAAGGAATGCAGAAATGCTGATGCATAGGAGCACATGTACCCCAGTGTTCATAGCAGCACTCTCCACAATAGCTAAAACCTGGAAAGAGCCTAAGTGTCCATCAACAGATGAATGGATCAAGAAGATATGGTTTATCTATACCATGGAATACTACATGGCAATGAGAAACAATGAAATCTGGCCATGTGTAGCAACATGGATGGACCTTGAGGGTGTTATGCTTAGCGAAATAAGTCAGGCAGAGAAGGACAAATATCATATGTTTGCACGTATAGGAGGATTAGGAGGAACTTAACTGAGGACCATGGGGGAGAAGAAGGGGGAAATGGTGGGGGAAAGGGAGAGAGGCAAACCATGAGAGACTCTTGAATGCTAATAACAAACTGAGGACTGATGGATGTTGGGGGGGAGGGGGAAGATGGGCATGGAAGAGGGCACTTGTGGGGATGAGCACTGGGTGTTATATGGAAACCAATTTGACAATAAACTATTTGTAAAAAAAAAAAAAGAAAAGAAAAGAAAAGAAAAAATATTTTAGAAAAAGATTATCTGAGAGGCCAGAAAATGAGTTTCCAGTTTTTTATCCCATATCTACTCTCCACTTTATTTTGGAGATTCAAATTTCTCAGCCCTTCCCACAAGAGATACTTCTGAAGCAAGACGCACACAGTAGCTGGTGTCCTAAGCAACATCACCAAGGTGAATTACTCACTGACCATAACAGCTTTAGAAAGGTCTTGTTTCCACCCAACACTGGGAATTAATGGGGGCTCACAGAGGACAATTACAAACCTTAGCAGCTACTCTGTGGGTTTTTAAACATGAGGGTTATTCGTCCCTTCTCTTGGGCCTTTTTACAGCACCTTATCACGTAGAGTTTTGAAAATCTGCTGCAGTGAGAAGGGAAGGCCCAGGGAGAACCGTGGCCCTTGTCCTTCTATGGAAGGATGGGGAAGGGAGCTGGAGAGAACAAAACTATGGAACTGAGACAGTTTGGTGTTGTTTGCCTGGTTCACAGGACAGCATCACGCATAGAGGGGTGACTGAGGTGGACAAAGGGAGCAATAACTGATGTCACAGAAGGAAACAGACAACTGTAAAATCTGCTGCTGAATAGAGACAGGCCTTGGTGCACACCATGTCTGCCACAGATTTTTAAAAACCTATGTAGTTTTAGCAGTTCCTTATCACCACCTCCTTCCCAAGCAGAATGGTCAAGATTGTCCCCTTCCCCTCACAGGAAGTGGCACTATGAAGTGTGCCAGCTGTCCCGAGGTCACCATTCCTGTCAGTGGCAGATCTTGGCTACACACCTAGAAGGTAGCAGGGAGCACTGCTGTGCTCCTAGACCACAATTCCAGCTGGTCATCTCTGCACCTCGGCGGTAGGGGGTGGAGGGGGCACTTTACCTTATTCTGGTGTATGCTCAGATGGTGGCTTTTCTCAGTCAGCCTGTCCTTGGAAAATTCATTCCTCTCTTGTATTGGAAAATTCCTCTTGTGCCTGTCATTGCACATATCAGAAGACCAAGGTTTCCATTTTCTCAGAAGTAATTAACTAGCTACGGTCTGAGACCAAGCCTGTTCCTGGAATTTTTTTACTCATCCTTTTAAAGCCATAATCCAGTCCCAGGAGAGGAGGTCTGAAGCAGGGCCCTGAGTTCTTCCAAAGCAGAGAAACAAGCAGAGGCTGGGCTAAACTGTGCACTGAGTGTAAGGTGCACATCTAGTATCTATGATCACCTCATCCCCACCTTGATTTCATTTTGTGTCCTTTACTCTTGATTGCCCGGGGACATCTTAGGGTGGCAGAATAAAGAGTGGGCAAGGAAGGGCCAGCTGAGGAGCACTTGCCCTGTGAAATAAGGCTCTCACCGCTCCAGCCCTTGACAAGACTCTGAACAAGAAAAAGAGAAAGGAGGAGGAGGAGAAGGAGAAGGAAAAGAAGAAGAAGCACCAGCATGAGAAAGAGGAAGAGAAGGATGAGGAGGAGGAGGAAGAGAGAGAGAGAGAGAGAGAAGGAAGGAAGGAAGGAAGGAAGGAAGGAAGGAAGGAAGGAAAGAAGGAAAGAAGGAAGGAAGGAAGGAAAGGAAGGAAGGAAGGAAGGAAGGAAGGAAGGAAGGAAGGAAGGAAGGAAGGAAGACAGAAAGAAAGACAGAAAGAAAGAAAGAAAGACAGAAAGAAAGAAAGAAAAGCAAGCCTGACCCTCCTGGAAGAAGAGCTATGCTACTCTATACTTGCCAGATCACAAGATGGGGAGATGTTCACTTTTCACATGATTGATGTAGAATGTAAAGAATTCTATTTCAGGGGATTAAAACTCAACTGACTAAACTAAAGATCCTTCTGTGTCAGTTCCCAGGATTGGCTAAAGCAGGGAAGCTTGAAAAAATAGACTAGGGTTCCCTTTGCCCTAAAACCCATCGTGGGCTCCATCTGATTCTAAATCTAAGTCCTCAAGTGAAAGTAGCTTCAGGGATGAGAAATCTACTAATGCACAAAGTGATGCTTTCAGTAGGAAATCCTTAGGCCCTACCATTTTATTATCAAAAATGATGGGGTGCCTGGATGCCGCAGTTAAATGTCTGACCCTTGATCTCAGCTCAGGTCTTGATTTCAAGGGCATGAGCTTAAGCCCCCACATTGGACTCCATGAAAAAATGGTAAAGGTGAAGGTGTCTGTTGATATCATAGTCAGACTATGCAAAACACACCAATTCAACCCTCATTCATTCATTCACATGTCCATTTAACATATATCTATTGAATACCTTGTATATATACATGAACCAAATACTGTGCATTATCTACCATTCCCTCCAGGAGTTCACAACCGTGGAGTAGGGCACTCAGGGAAACTGAGAAATTATAATAGATTATAATTAAAGCCTAAAGCAAGGTAAGAAAAATGAACTATGGGTGCACAAAGAAAAGTGTTGTAAGTTCTACCCACAGCTTCTGGAAGCTCTTCACAATATAGACAAAATGTAAGTTGAGGGGTGCCTGAGTGGCTCAGTCAGTTAAGTATCCAACCTTTGGTTTTGGCTCAGGTCATGATCTCACAGTTCACGGGATCAAGCCCAACAGGCTCTGCGCTGACAGCATGAAGCCTGCCTGGGATTCTCTCTCTCTTCCTCCCTTTATGCCCTTTTCTCTCCCTCAAAATAAATAAATAAACATTTTTTTTAAAAAGAAGAAAAAGATTTGTAAGTTGGGATTAACAATGAATAGGAGCTTTCCCGGCTATTAGACTGATGTTTTCATTGCGGACATGAATATACTTCACTACGCATCTGACCTCCAGAAAGTCAGGACACAGTGGGTGACAATCTTCTCTAGAACATGTACCACATTGCCCAGCAGGCGCCATAGCTGTGCTTTCTTCAGCAATGAGCCTGGGGTGTAGTGGCCTAACATAGATCTTAACATTTGATACAACCAGAAGACATCTCAGAGGAGAGTCCATCCAGAGATGGCTCTTTATTAGGAAACTGAGTGTCCAGCTATACTTAAGCATGTAGGCAAAAATGCCTGGACAAAGAATGGAGAGGGTTTGCACTTGGTGGGGTCAAACTTGTCATGGGTTTCAGTCCTTCGGTTATGCCCCTTGCTCCCTCTCCCTGCCATATCGGCCTCCATCTTCCCAGAGTGTCTGATGAAAATCTACTTATGGTTCAAGACTCAGCTCAAATGCCATCTTCTCTAAGAAGACTTTCCCAAAATTTCTGGATTGAATGAATTGCCTTTCTTACCCCACCTTGGCACATGTTAGCATCTTGCCTATATCGGAGTCACTGTAATCATTTATTTACATGTCTATTTACCTGAGGGCAGGAAGTGGGTCTTTCTCATCTCTGAAACCCCAGTTCCCAAGTTCCTGGTGAACTTGTATTGAATGGATGTAGGCTTTACTTATATGCTTAGCATGCCCTGGAGTCTTATAACAGAGCACAAGATATTCTATTGCAAAGTCCTTCTTGATAAAATCACAAAGTCTCTAATAACCCTGTTTCACATATAAAGAAACTAATGTGTAAAGGGAGGTAAGTCCAGAATGTACTTGAATCCAGGGGTGTAAATCCCAACCAAGACTGTGCTGAGACCAAAATTCCTCAGAGCCCCCAGGCCACCCCAAATTGGATGCAATTCTAAACAAGCCGTAGCCTCACTGAACAGTTCCACAGTGCTGGGCTCCACTGTGTTCTGGAAGGTTCTTCCGAATTGTGCTTCCAGAAGGTCGGGACAGGGAGAAGCCGCAAAGGCCCAGTGCAATATCAAGTTCCCCCTTTTCTGTCAGCAGGCATGGAAGAACCTTTAAGAAAATGGAGTATTATTATTTGTTTGTTTTTACAGTGACTCATCTGTCGTAACTGGGTTAAAGTCCACTTAAAGAAAGGAGAACAAAAGACCTCCTGTTAGTGCTGGAAGTTTGCCTCTTAAGATATCACTGAGAGGAACTGGGAAGGGAAAAAAAAAAAAACCCCAGCAGGGCAGAGGAAGCTGAAGGCCTTCAGGAACACAGCAGCACTTTGGAAAGGCAAACACGGTGGCTTTCATCTCCAGCGCCCTATCTGAGCTGGCTGCTCCCTTTGCTGTTGCTTT
This sequence comes from Proteles cristata cristata, assembly GCA_017311185.1. NCBI lineage: Eukaryota > Metazoa > Chordata > Mammalia > Carnivora > Hyaenidae > Proteles > Proteles cristata. The sequence goes on along the minus strand of JAESUZ010003149.1, from coordinate 177,256 downwards.
GTGACCCACTGTAGTGCTCGCCATTAGACAGGCCAGTGCCCTGTTCCCACACTCTTCCGACACAAGGAGGCTGCCAGGAGCGACGGCAACATGGGCAAATCTCCATATTCAACCAACTCGAGGCTGGGGAGGAAGATGGTGGTGTCAGTGGTGATACCAACATAAAAAACTTACTAAGCGCCAGACGCCATCCTAACATTATGTGTCACAAAAGCACCCAGAGGCTAGCACGCTACTTCCCCTACTGCAGCAGGAGATGCCAAAAGACAGAAATCTGGTCCTGTCCTCTTTGGGAAACCCATTGGCGTCAGTGCACCCACTATGGGTGGGCTCCCAGACGAGGTGGGACCAGGTTTCCAAGTGGCATCTTCCAGAGTGCAAACTCAGACCATCTAAACCCAAGAGGCAAGGACTTACCCCCTTTCACTCTTTAAATTTAAAGAAGAAGCAGCAGCAGCAGCAGCAGCTGGAAAAAGACATGACTCTACACTTCTCTGCCCACAATCTTCCATCTGATAAGCTGCACCTGCAGTCACACTTGCAACCATGTCTGTTATCTGTTAGTTCTCTGAAAATATTATTGTCACCTCTGGCCACCCAGACATGAGTGTACCATGACCGCCCGTTCTAGTTTTGGTCCTCTTCCCCTTAATTGTAAAAAGCTGGAATTCCTCAGCTCCAAGAGTGTGAAAGACAGATGGGGACATGAAGGAGAAGATAAAAATTCCCTGAAAGTTCCAGGTCCCTCCTCCATCATAAGCATTTCATATCACTCTCCTTCTTCCCAGGAGCCTTCTTGTCCCCCAGAGACTAGGGTCCCAGACCTCTTCCCTGCAGGGTGATAGGACCTTCTAGGCCTTCCAATTCAAATAGTCAACCTGAATCATTCCATTTCCTGAACAAGACTTATTTTGGGTAATTTATGTTCAAACGCCAAGAATTCCTCAACAGAAACCCCCAGATGAAAGTGTAATTGTGCTAATCTGTCCTCTCTTTGCTCATGGATAACCACATTCCACCAAATGCCGCAGACGGGTGTGGGAAGCCACTTACTTGCTTTGACAGAGGTGCCATAATTAAGCTGCTCCAGTGCAGGGCTGGTCCTCTGCTTTTCTGTATGCTGCTCTGTGACTTTGAGGGGATTATTTGCACTAACAAGCAAGGCCTCCACAAACAATGGGTTGAGAGGAAGACTCAAAAGAAGCCGACCCAGTGCTCTCTGGGATGTTTCTCCCTTTGGCTGGCCTCATGAGGATCAGGCCCCTGGTGGAATCACTAGAGATTTAGGGCTTAATTAAACCCTGGCTTTGGGCCAACATGCTGGTGGCCCCTTGATTTTCCCAGGTCCGCCCAAGTGGCATAAACACCGGAGTAGGACTATGAACCACTTAGCTGATCCCGCAAGAGCCAGTGCTCATTAGCTAGGAATCTTAGTATCACCAGCTCACAGGGTTTAACAGGCATCAGCATGCCCGATCCTAGAAGGACAGCATGACTTTAGGTTTATTGTTCCTACATCTGCACCCTCTGGGTCTACAACTAGGGGGCTTTGTAGACCAACTTCACCATTGGGATCCTTGGGATTCCCTTCCCTTCTTGGCCCAGTAAAGCCCAAGCTCTCCACCAGAGGCAACTGAATCATCTTAGTGGGCTATCCCTGATTACGATTGGCATTTGGAGATCATTTTGCTTCTGAGCAAATGGTTGGATCTTGCATAGCCCAAAGCATAAAGATTGGCCATATTTCCTTACTGGAGGGCACTGGAGAATTTCTCATGTGAGGGTACTCATGAAACACAAACAGAACCATCACTTGTTTTCCTGAGCTTCGTGATTTTGTTGTTGCTTAGACTCTGCATTTGCTTGTGACCCTTAAGGACTCAGAAGACAGAGTAAGCTGCTTACGTACCCATATGGCCCAGCAAACAATAGCTTCATTCCCCGAGCCCCATAGCTGTTAGCCCCAGGACCCCCCAGGATTATCCTGAGGTTACCCCTAAAGCATGAGCTCTCCTGTTGATCTATTTCATAGCCAAGTCTCACCAGTAACCTGGGTGTCCTGGCCAGATGTGGGTGACTTAGGAATGGCCTAGCAGCAGAAGGGGGAGAGCCAGGTATGACACCTCCCACCCTGACCAGCTGTGTGACCTTGGTTCTCATCTCTGCCATAATATCCAGGACTCTAAATATAATGATGATACCTGCCACCAACTTTTCCCTATAGGAGGCTGCAAGAGTGAACTAATTAATGTTTATTGAGCACCTGGAGTTCTTTGGAGAGAGGCCTTTATAAATAAAAGGCATGATTAAAGGATGTCAGTTTGCTAACTCTCAGAGGAAGCACTTAATGGGATCAGGGCTAAATATCTTGATGATTGAGTTTCATTCCTTATTCAAATATGCACAGGGCTCCCATCACTCAACTCTGCTGTCCACTCGTGTTATTATCCTGTTTTATTTTCTTTTTTTCCATATATCATAGTATAACAGCTGTTCCCCTCTTACCATGCTTACCTACTGCCTCCTTCCCTCATACCAGCTTCTGACGCCTCCCCTGAGATTACCAAGGCCACCTGGTTGTCAAGCCCATTGGCTTTTTCTCACTCCTCATTCTTTTTGTCCTTTCTGGAGCATGACACTGTCACTACCCGCTCCTCACCCTTGAAAGTCTTATTCTATGGTTTCCTCAACCCAAGCAAGTCCAAACTGAAGTCACCATTGTCCTCAAATCAACTCCCTGCCCTGCCCTCCAAACCTCCCTCTCCATGGACAGCCCCTCAGTGCAGGCCCTTTCTGTCCCAGCCCACTCGGTTCTTGCAAAAACTCACCCCGCCCTCTAGACTCAAGGCAGGTGTGACACATGTATGTCTCTGAACTGTCCCACAAGCCTCTCTGTACTACCTAGGCCTCTGGCTGTCCTTTTCCCAAACCCACCTGAGTCCCCTGCTCCCTTCGGTGAGGGGGGGGGGGGGCTGCTCCAGATCCACACACCACAGGACCTGCCCTCCTGCTCGCCCACCTTCCTGCCTCTTCCCAGACCAGCTGGCAGTCTTGCTCCCAGCAGGCCATCTGCACGGACTGAAAATCTAGCCACCTCTCTTCTAGGGGCACCATGACAGACTCATCCCCGCCAACAGCCCCCGGTGGATCCAGTCAAATAGACACATGTCAACACTTCCATAAACACACAAACACTGATATACACAGATGTGCAAAGAGATGCAGGTACACACACAGGCACACCCAGATACACACAGACACAGACATACATAGGTATACACACAGACGCATGTATATAGTACACGCAGACATACAGGCTCATATATACAGATATACTCATGTAGACACACACACTCAGAAAAAGACACAGAAACAAATACATAGACATACAAACATATACCAACACACCCAGAAGTGCACACACAGATGTATACATAGATGCACATACACAGGCATACACATCAACACACACAAAGTCACAAGCAGACACACACACACACACACACACACACACACACACACACACACACGGATTTTTGCTGCCCTCCCAGCATCCCGACAAGCTGAACTGGTCTCCCTCACCCCTGCTGAGTAGCCAATTCTCATTCCTGCCTTTCTTCATTCTCATCTGTATTAGTCAGGGTTCTCCAGAGAAACAGAACCAGAAGAATATATATATCGCTGTCTGTCTGCTGTCTGGCTGGCTGGCTGGCTCACTCATGCAATTGGCCGGCAAGTCTGAACTCTGCAGCTTGAGTCCGAAGGCAGCCTGGAGGCAGAATTCCCTTTTCCTCGGGGGACTCCAGTCTTTTCTCTCAAGGCCTTCAGCGGATTGGATGAGGGCGATCACATTATGGAGGGTCATCTACTCAATGAAAAGTTTACTGACTTAAATGTTAATCTTTCTCAAAAATGAAAATAAAACCTTCAGAGCGACACCTAGACTGATACCTCATCAGGTATCTGGGTACCATGGCCTAGCCGAGTGGACACACAAAGTTAGCCACCACCTCACCATCTGGCAAGCCAGTGCTCATGTAAATCTCCCAGGACGTCACCCTTATCACAATGGTTCCCTGCTCCAAAACCTAAACATCTTCACCCCTGACTCAGAGGAGGCACACAGTAAATATTTGTTCGGTAAATAAATAACGAATAGCCTTTGCGACAGGCACCACACAGCTCAACACAGGAAACTGTTTTGAGAGTCCAATAGTGAGCTCTGCTAGGAGCTGAGGATGCAAATACCAAAAGCCACTCTATGTGTTCCTTGTCTTTTCTGTCTGCCTTCTTGAGGACAGGAGCCATGCCGCTGATGTCTCTAATCAATCCCGTCACAGAACGCAAGGGAGTCCTTTATACAAACCAGGCCCTCCATTACTTGTGGATAAGTTAATTTGATTCTTTTCACTGATCCCTGTATCAAATTTACCCAAAATAGAACACATTTTAGAGCCCCATTTTAAAAAGTTTGAATTGTAGCACTCAAGTCTGTTTCTACCTTTGTTTTTAAGGTGCAGATGTGAAGAGATATTTTCATACTCAGGAAGGATATATGTACCAAAGAACATTGACAGTGGTCTCCAGGGGTGGGATTGTCAGTGGCTTCTATTTGATTTTTCATACTCTTCTGTGTCTTCCAAATTGTCCTCTGTGACCACGTGTTACTTTTATAACCATAAAAAAAAAACAGTCCATGGTATTTTTTCTTTCATCTTTTCATTTGTGAGTATGAAGAGATTCAGGGTTCCTCTCCGTGCGCCTTCTTGAAGCCCTTGGCATACCCCTCGGCTTTCCTTTGAAAAGAAGGCGTTCTAGGACATCCTTGTAAAAATCTGTGAGGTCATAAAGGTAAAGCTAACGGCAAATGGTTGTTCTGTTTTAATTATGTCCAAGTGTCGGGTAACATGGCACTTTTACGGAAAGCGTTCAGGGAGTTAATGATTACGGCCGTTGTTAAACTGTTGTTAAGAGAGAGCCGTTGCAGGGAAGCTGGGCACAGCGGCTTGCTTGCCTCCAGACACTCCTCCGGTCCCTGGCCCTGCGGCCGCCTGTCGCCTGTCAGCCTGCTGCCAGGCTGCATCCCAGCCAGACCAACAACGCCCAGCCATGATGGAAGCGACTGTTCCTTGAACTTTGCTTCAGTCCCACCCGCCGGGGTCTCCGGGGGGAAGCGTTCACCTCTAGCCCAAATGAAATGGAGCTGCAGAAAAGCCGCCGCAGAGGCCGCAGCCCCCGCAGGCCCCGAACTTGGCGTTTGTCAGCCCGCCGGAGCCGCCAGCTGCTGAGCGCCGTGGGACTCCGAGGAATGCAAACGCCGTAAGGCCTGGAGGGTCTGTCCCAGGGGTGCCCTGGACTTGCGGGCCGGAGGCCGGGGAGGGACAGGAGCCTCTTGCAGGCCGATGGGAGAACCAGACAAGGAGGCCAGGCCCACTCGGACGCTGAAATTCCCAGAAACTCACTCTGCACAAGGCCCCATCTGTGAAATCCCCGTCGTTCTGGAAAGGATCCCACACACGTTTCTGGGGTTTCCAGTGTGATATTTGATAAGTGCCAATGGGCTGAAAATGTTCTCGAGATTTTTTGGTTTTGTAGAGTTAGTGGTGGTGGCCCCCAAGGCCTGTCTCACTGCCTGCAGTGTCCCACAGTGGCTGAGGCGACCTGCAAGAGCGAGCATTTGTGACGGCTTGGGCCCTCCAGTGGGGCGCGCGTCTCCATCTGCGCCTGCCGCGAAAGCAGGCCTCCGGCTCCACGTCCTCACAGACATGCGTCCCTGCAGGCAAAGAGATAGCAGTCGCCCCCAAAGTGCCCTGGCGGCAGTCCCTTTCGGCCACCAAACGTCAGAGCTGGAGGAAATCTGTGCACATTTACCCAACGTCCTCACTGATGAGCAGTAGACCCCTCAGACGCAAGCTCCCTGAGGGCAGAGCGGGGCTGGCTCTGGCCTCTGTATCTTTGTGTTCCCAGAGCCTGGCGCTTAGTAGGGCTCCCCAAGTAGGAGGTGAATGAGTGGGCGAATGAATGAACTGACTCCTTTCTTATTGTCTTACCTGCACAGGTTGCCACTTTGGGCAGGTCCCATTTTACTCCGTCGCTTTAGCCTTTGGGTAGAATGAGCCCACTGCTGTTGGGCCCCTGCCAGCTCCCAGAAGCCCCAGCGCCAAGTCCGCCTCGGTCCTCTGGTGAGTGTCTCAGAGCAGCACCCCCAGTAAGGAGGAGCCCCCACAGAAAGGATTACCAACCTGAGCCTCCGTACCCCTTTCCGGGGGCTGCTGAAACAGAGGACCACAAACTTGGTGAAGCTCAGCTTTCGACAGGAGCGTATTCCCCCACAGGTGTGGAGGCTGGAAGTCTGAGGTCCAGGTGTCGGCAAGGTTGTCTCCTGCCGAGGGCTCTGAGGGGACTTCTGTTCCAGGCCTCCCTCCTTCGCACTCCCTGATCACCCCAATCCCTGCCTGCATCTTCACGCGGCGCTCTCCCTGTGTGTCTCTCCTCTTCTTGTAAGAAACTGTGTCTTGAGATCCAAACTTTACACTGCACTGACCTAGGCTGCCAGTTTGCTGTGTGACCTTGGATAGATGTCTTTACCTCTCTGTGTCAGTTTTCCTGCTTAAACATTGGAAGGAATGAAGGCCTTACCCTACTGCAGTATGACCTCATCTTCACGAATTGCATCTGCAGTGACCTTACTTTAATAGGACACGTTCTGAGATGCCAGGAAGGACATGGATTTCAGGGGGATGCTATCCAACCCAGAACGGCCTTCCTGCTCCCACCCTGACAAAGTTCTATCTTATTCTCCACCTCCATCACTGCATATTAGAATCATCCGGGAAGCTCTTCAAACACACAGAGCACTCCCAGGATGCCAGTTCACTTGGTCAGAGTGGGACCTGACCTGCCCAGGTTTCAAAAGCTCATCAGGTGATTCTAACGTGAAGCCTGGATAAGAACTATGTCAGCTGCTGTGACAATAGTTCTCTTTAGGAAAGGGAGTGCAGCACACACACACACACACACACACACACACACACACACACACACACACACTCACTCACCAGGAATATGAGTTTCTGCAATTTACTGCCTGGTGGACCCTGAGTACCCATTTCAAAACTCCCCCACCTACATCGCAGCCCACATAAGAGAACAAATATGTACTTGGGGGGGCGCCTGGGTAGCTCAGTTGGTTAAGCGTCTGACTTCAGCTCAGGTCATGATCTCACGGTTCATGGGTTCGAGTCCTATGTCAGGCTCTGTGCCGAGCGCTAGCTCAGAGCCTGGAGCCTGTTTCAGATTCTCTGTCTCCCTCCCTCTCTGACCCTCCCCTGCTCATGCTGTCTCCCTCTCTCAGAAATAAATTTTAAAAAACATTTAAAATTTTTTAGAAAACAAATATGTACTTGGAGGACCCAAAACAGACAGCAGCGAGTACAAAATGTCCTTATGATTCCTGTTTTACTTTGAAAGCTTGAATTTTGCATTCCCTTCTATAGGATAGCTATCTTCTTTTACAATTAAAAAAAAAATAGATTTTTCTTTTCTCCAGAAATATCCAAGCGTTGAAATGAGGCTCTGGAAAGATGTGCCATGTTTAAACTGTGGCTTTGTATACTCTTTGACACACTGCTAGGTCCCCCTGAGGTTCCCGACTTTGATAAGCCCAGACAGAGTGTTAGAGGGAGCGGTCAAACTGCTTAAACTTTGGAACAAATTGCATCTTGCAGAGGAAAGCCTGTGCCCAGCGAGATTAGGTAACTCACCCAAGATCACACAGTTCGTTATCAGCTGAGTGGGAACTGTATCTCAAGATCCACCTTTTCCACTGCAGGTTGACTTAGGTCAACTGCTAATTTGCTGTGTGACCTTGGATAGGTGTTTTTACCTCTCTGTGTCAGTTTTCCAGCCTATAAAAGGCTGATGATATTCGTTCCAACTCAGAGGATGTGTGCAGGAGCACTTAAAAATTGCATGGAAAGGCAAGGTGCTGTAATCGTGATGGTTACAGTCTAACACTCCTAGGGGAGGCACGGTGATTCCCCCAGGAGAGGCCCCTCCAGGGTCCTGGTGACAGGCCGTTGTCTGAGGCAAGAGTGGTGCAGTGTACTCTGCCCGGTTGAGCCAGCTGACAGGTCCAGGTAGGTGCCCTAATGCTCCAGCCCAGGGCAGGCTGAGGCCTTGGGAGCTCACGCCCCTCACTTCCGTTTGCTCTCCCCGCTCCAAGCTTTTATCTGCCCGGCCCCAGCCAGGGTAATGGGCCGAGGAGGCATTTCCCCCCAAACAACCTTCTTGTCCCAATCCTGAGAGTGTCATTTTGAAAGGGTAAGTCATGGAAAAATAAGTGGCAAACTACAGCACCGCCAGCCTCTTCTTTCTCCTCTAACGAGGCCGCAGAGACCTTTCCCCACAGCCCGTCTCCTCGGGGAGGAAGTGGGCGGCCAGCCTGCTCCGGACCCCTCCCTGGCTGTCCCAGGCCTGAGCGAGGCTCCTCGGCCCACGTCCGCCCTTTTCTGTTTACACTGGGAGATGAGCTTCTGCTGAGCTTAAGTGCAGTTCTGGCCCTTTTGTTTGTTTTTAAGTCAAGTTACAACTTTGCTCCTGGATTTATTGCAAATTCCATGTATCTTCTTCTGTCCAGGGTCTCTTCTGCACAAATCCTTCAGAGCTTCCCTCCTCCTCCTGCAGACAAATAACCAGGGGCCCGGGGAGGGGGCAAGGAACGCGGGGATGGGTGGATAGAATGACTGACAGACGTGGAGGAGACACACACCAGGAAGGGCTGGAGGCTGTCCCTCTGTGTGTCAGGGGGACGGAGTGGGTCTGGCAACCCAGGAGCAGCCATAGATCACCCCAGGGAGGACAGGGCCATAGGAAGGCCAGCCGCCCAGCCTCCCCCTGCCCCCTTGCTGCAAAGACCTCCATAGGGAGGAAGAGCCAGGCTGAAAGGCAAAGAAACCCCAGGCCTCCGCCAAGGGAATAAAGAAAGGAAGTTCGGATTTGGAGGGAAGGAGCCCACGCGGTTCCCCGCAGGCATTGGCCCGAGTCCCAAGGGGCCTAAAAAAAGGGATACCACGAGGAACTATGTGACAAGGGCTGCGGGTCTGGGGGGTTAGGCCCGCCGAGGCCGTCCCCACGCAAGGCAGGGCTGGCAGGGAAGGCCCAGGACCCGGCCGGGCACCAGCACAGCATCGCAGGGTTCCCGTCCCTCGTCTCTCCTCCCCTAACAGCACGGTCCCCATAACCCACTGGTGAGGAGCAGACAGCTACAAGCAGAAGCTCACCAGGGAGAGAAGGAGAATCAAACCGAGTCCAATAAACTAATGGCAGGGCGGCCAGCCGTGCTGTTGGCTGGTCCTCCTTCCCTGGCGGAGCCCTGCCCCCACCCCAGCCGCTCCAGCTCGGGCCAGGAGCACTCACTGGCTTCGAGACCCATCTCGCAGTGCGGGAGAGGGGAGGGGGTGGTCCCAGGGGAACTGCTGGGGGTCTCGGCACCCAGTGGCTTGACCTCAGAGTTGGGTTTTGACCTCCCCTGACCCAGGGCAGCAGCGGTAGGTAGCTGGGGTGACTGCAGGGTGCCCTTGAGTCCTCACCGAAGGACTCACTGTTCCCGTCCTCCCTCCACGTCGTGGTCCAAAGGCATGAGGCTCAGCCCTCAGCAGCCCAGCCCAGGGCCGCACTCGAGGAGCCTCAGGAAGTGGGGGTTGAGTGAACAAGAACAGGCCAGGCCCCCTCTGCCTTGAGGAGCCACTCTGGCTTCCTGAAACAGGTGCTGTTGCTAACCAGTAGAACACATGGAAGGACTTTTCACAGCCAGGCCTGGGTCCACCCTCTTGGAGCTGTTGGGCCCTGGTTCTTTGTGCCACTCAACACTCTGCCACGAAAGCAGCCTCCCTCTTCTCAGGTCTCTGCCCCTTGCATGCACGCCCTCACCTCTCCGGCCTCTGGCCTGTTCCGTCTCAGTCTCTCACCCGCTCACCCCTTAGCCACCTCCCACGCTCACCTCCCTGACCGCACCACCAATGGTTCTGGAACATCAGCTTCCCCTCTCACCTCTTCCTTTGTGCTGCTCTCCTCTCCTACCCTTTCTTGTGCCTGCCCCTGCCCGTGTCCCTTTGAGAGCTTCCTTTTCCACCAAGCTTTCGTCTGCACCCCCAAGCAGAGGGGACACCACGGGGTCCACCACCCACTCAGTGCATGGACTCCGGGCCCTTCAGTGGGGCCACAGCTGCCACACTAGCTGCACAACTTACCCAAGGCCCACTCTCCTCTCCGGCCAGTAAGTCAGCCAAACCACTGTCCCGAGGCTTCCACCATCCTTGAACTCCCCAGACCCCACCCCCACCTTCCACCCACAGCATCTCTCACTGCTCACTAGACCAAGAAGGTCCAGCATCTCTTCAGGGTCTTCCTCTTTCCCCCACCTCGCGGTTCCTTCATATCACCCTCTCATCTTCCCTTCCCTCGGTCTGTGTGCAGTGGACACCCCATCTTCCTCTGTGAAACTAACTTACTTGCCAGGCCCACGGTGGCCTCGTCGGCTCCTCTGTCTTCCATGCCATGCCGTCCTCTGTCCTCATTCAGATGCTGCATTTAATAGGATTCCCTGTGATGCAAATGCACATTCACATTTGGGAATCATGGCGCCAAAGCATGGCCACGTCTTCCTTATCCGAACATGGCTTCCCCTTGGCCCACTGTCTCTAAGTTCACCATCATTTTGCTCTTGTTCCATGTATTACAAACTTCTTTACAGGGTCCCTTACACCTTCTGCTTCTATTTCCTCTCCTTGGGTTTTGGCAACTGGCTGCTGCTTGGGGCCATTTTCACAAGCCTTCCTCCTAACGGTGGCCCGGGAACCATCTCCATGACCCCCCCCCCTCACATGGCTCAGCCCCCACTGACTACTCAGATTCTCTCCTTGGGCTCTCCTGGAAACCTTCCACCAGGCTTCCATTTTCCTCCCATCCAGGTTCTCCTTACCTGCCCCTCCACCTGGCCTCTCCTCCCCACACACCTCCCCCATCTTATTCACATCACATTACTGCCATGAGCCCGAGTAGCCCTGGAAACGTCCACATTTTGGCCTTCCTGCTGGCAGTCTCTGCACAGACCTCCTATAGACATCCTAGAATCTTGGCCATTACACTGATCTCTTCCTCTCTTGACCCATCTCTCCTCCTAAGCTTGCCCATCTCTGTTCATGAATCTCCACCCTCCCCATCACCCACGTCCAAAACCCTCAGAACTGTTTTCATCTTCCCTTCCTCTCCTTGCACATCTGATCAGCCTCCAGAAACCTGCAGAATCTTCTTTTGCACTATTTTTTACATCCCTCCCCATCCCAATGTTGCTATCTAAATTCTAACCCTTGTCATCTCTCCCCTGGGCCTTGCCCCTCTGCCCTTGGGCCTCCCCTCCTGTGTCTACCTGCCCGTGGACACAGAGCCCATCAGAGTGGCCTGTCTCCTTCTCAAGAGCCCATGTGGACTTGATGCTCCTCCTGGCCCTCCAGCCAGGGAGATTCCCTGCTGTTCTAGCCCAGCCCTTGCTACTGTCATCACCAGTCACAGATACTGGCTGAGTGCCTACTGTGTGATATGTCCCTGTGCCCAGATCATAGCCCCTTATTTTCTACCCCCAGAACTTGCCACCTGCACTCACCTAGCTTTCCTCTTTTTGTTCACTTGTTTTATCTGCTCCCGTACCCACCTGTCAGCACCTCATCTAACCATACTCAAGGCCTAGTCCAAGAAACCTGTAAGATTCCAAAGGTAGAATCTTTCCTGTTCACCCTTAGAGTAGTATTTGTTTCCTATTACAACTGCATCCCAGTGTGTGTGTGTGTGTGTGTATGTGTGTGTGTGTGTGTGTGTGTGTGTGGTCTCTCTGGTTGTGTGGTCCTGCAGGCCAAGAACAGCCCTTATGCAACTTGAAACTACACATTTGAATTTCATAGATGATAAAACTGTGGCCAGAGTGGTCCCGGGTCTCTGAGGCCGGCTGGCGGCAGCATCACGTCCCAGCCCTGGCCTCCTGGTTCCTGGTGCAGTTCTAGGGAAATAAGGAATGTCAGCCTCAGTCCCCATCATCTGACAGCACATGCCTTCCATGGATGTACTCAACTGTCCTCAAGTCTTCTCTTCCTCCCAGACTGGGTGGAATAAAATCAGAACAGAGAGACCTTAGATGAGCAGCCAGGGGTCACCCAGCCTGCTTTTCCACCACCATCCCCAGGCCCTCATTGAATAGCCAGCAGTGAATCCAGTCCTATTTTCTGAACCTCCAGGGAAATTGCTTCCTTGCCCTTTTTAGCAAAAGATGTCATCATTCCCAACGTCTCCAGTGAAAAATATCTCTCTTTGCTCTTCTCTAAATGTTCCTCCCACCCCTCCAACCCTCAACACCCACAGTAAATCTCCTTTTCCTCAGCTGGATCTTCTGCAGAAGAGAGAAGAGCTTCTCCTGCATTGCCTGGTGCACCATTGTTACTGCAGGAAGATTTCGGAAGTCTGCTAAGGCTTGTGGCTCCTATAAGGAAATGCACCATATAAAAATAAACAAATCAGGGGCGCCTGGCTGGCTTAGTTGTTTGGCATCCAACTTTGGCTCAGGTCATGATCTCACTGTCCGTGAGTTCAAGCCCTGCGTGGGGCTCTGTACTAACAGCTCAGAGCCTGGAGCCTGCTTTCGATTCTGTGTCTCCCTCTCTCTCTGCCCTTCCCCTGCTCGTGCTGTCTCTCTGTCACTCAAAGTAAATAAACATTAAAAAATTTTTAAATAAACAAGTCAGTGTGTTTTGCCAAAGTCAAATAGGTCACCACCCCTCTGTATGACTATCCCCACTGGGTGGTCACATAGGTCATTCTGTGAGAATTTGGAGAAAGAAAATCTTTTTCCTTGGCAAAGGTTTATGTAGGTCTTAGTGCTTGGGCACTCACAGCGCAGAATTGGCTCAGCCCCTACCACCAGATTTGTCTTGGGACAGCCCAGCACCTGTCAGATTCATTTTCAGTTCTCCTTGCTTCCAATCTACCTATGGACTTACCTCAAATCCAGTGAAGGATTCTCTTTTTCAGTTTCAGAAGGAATTGGTTCACTTACCTTTGCAAAAGCCAGTGGAAGGATCATGTGTAAGACTCAGATCTTTTTGGCAAATTTCAAAGAACTGGCTGAGCAAATACAATTGCCATGCCAACCCATGGTGGCATGGATTGTGCCGTTGCTGCTGATAGCAGCAAGGGACATTTTGAAAGTCCTGTACGCCACGTTCTATACAACCTGGAGCAGAAACATGGTCATTCCTTGGGAGAAACTTATGTTCTCTTTCATGGATAAGCCAGAGCAAGCTGACCCAGGCAAGGACTCTCACAGTTGAATGCTTTTGCTTGCGTGGGAAGTACAGCTGCCTCGCTGGGGCCCAGGAGACAGACTGACGAGGGGAGAATTCCTGTGTTTGGGATTGGGTTTGAAAAGTCTCCCGTTTGTAACACCCAGTTTGCAGGAGAGCAGAAAGAATTTCCAGCTGTCATCGGGGTGAGAGCGTCCCCCCCCCATTCTGATCAGGGCTGTTTCTGTGCTCTGAGCTCTCCTGTCACTCCTCCTAAGCTGGTCACCACATCAACACCCAGTCCCATGAGCCAGCTCTGGAATCAGATGACCTATTACCATCAAGAAGATGGCAAAAGGTCAAATGCTGTATGATTCCGCTTATATGAAGAACCTCGCGTAATCAAATTCAAAGACACAGAAAGTAAAGTAGTGGTTGTCAGAGATGGCGGCGGAGGGGGGATCTTGGGGGGAGGAGAGAGAAACAGGGAGTTCATGTTTAATGCATATGGAATTTCAGTTTGGGAAGATGAAAAAGTTCTGGAGACAAATGGTGAGCAATGTGAATGTATTTAATGTCACTGTACACTCCAGACTGGTTAAAATAATACATTTTGTGTTATATATATTTTACCACAATAAAAAAAGGGGGGGAAAAACCAGAAGTGGAGACTCAGCCCAGATCATAACACTGCTGGGAGAAGGCAGCCTAGTGACTCAGTTCTCAGCCCTAATGAGAAGGGTGTGTGTGTGCGTGTGCGTGTGCGTGTGTGTGTGTGTGTGTGTGTGTGTGTGTGAGTGCAGGCACATGTGCATGCACACGCGCATGTGCACATGCTGTGGGTGTCTGTGACCCTACAGGAGTGAAAATGGGTCCACAAACAGCACAGTGAGGGAGGTAAGTATACTGGACCAAGCCATTTCATCTCTGGGTGCTCCTTGTGGGTCGTTCTGCATAATGCAGACCAATCAAAGCTTCTCAGTGGAAACTGTTGTTTAAATGCCAAAGGGCCTGTGTAATATCCTTGGAGGCCTTTTCTTCATGACTTGTTCAAAAACGCATCTGGCTTTTTCTAAGAAAAACTAGATTTTTTGGAGTCCGAGAAACTAGGGTTAGAGCTCAGGGCCTGCCACTGTGTGGCCAGCCATAACGCACGTTTAAATTTAAATGCCTGAGATCCAGAGTGGGGAATGGGAAAATGCTCTCTGTAAACTGTCAAGGACCTCACGGTCATCTTTTATGCTTCCAGTTAAGGCTGGCTATGGACACAAGATAACAATGGATTTTTAAAGAATTCATGAGGCAGGAAAGTTAGCATGGATCCTAAAATAACAAAGTCAACCTGCATGACCTGTTATAGGATTCTTCAGGCTTTGGAGGCAGCCCAGTAGCAATCACAGCTGCGAATAAAATCAAAAGTCCTAGGAGCCAGACTTTCTGAGAAAATAAATTCTCCTGTAGCCTTTGGCAAGAGGGGCTGGCCCAAGTTAAACCAAATATTGCTGTGAGAAATAGCATATTAAGCTTTTATCAGTTACCAATACCAAGGCATAAAGTCATTTCCAACAGATCCTTATTTTTTTAATTCACATACCATAAAATACACCATTTTTTTAATGTTTTATTTATTTCTGAGAGAGAGAGAGAGAGAGCGAGAGCATGAGCAGGGGAGGGTCAGAGAAAGAGGGAGACACAGAATCTGAAGTAGGCTCAAGGCTCTGAGCTGGCAGTCAGCACAGAGCCCCACGAGGGGCTCAAACCCACAAAACGTGAGATCGTGACCTGAGCCGAAGTCGGACGTTTAACTGACTGAGCCACCCAGGAGCCTCTAAAATACACCATTTAAAGTGCCTAATTCAGTGGGGATTTTTTAGTATGTTCACAAGGTCATGTAACCATTAATTACTATCTCATTCAGAATATTTTCATCACCCCAGTAAGAAATCCCATTATCAGTCACTCCTTGTTTCTCCCTCCTTCCAACCCCAAACAACCACTAATCTATTGTCTGTCTCTATGGATTTGCCTTCTTTGGAAAAGTATAATTTCATTTCATATAAGTGGAATTATACAATATGTGACCTTTTGTGCCTGGCTTCTTTCAGTTAGCATCATGTTTCCAATGCTTATCCATGTAGCATGTATCAGAATTCCCTTCTTTTTTATGACTGAATAATGTTCCATTGCACAGAGATACTGGTTTGTTTATCCATTCATTGGTTGTACGTTTGGATTGTTTCTCCTTTTTGGTTAATGTGATCAATGCTCATATGAACATTCATGTATGTGTGGTGAACATGTATTTTCAATTCTCTTGGGTCCGTGTCCAAGAGTGGGATTGCTGGGTCATGTGGTAACTCTATATTTAACTTTCTGAGGAACTGTCTAATTGTTTTCCAAAGCAGTTGTATCATCTTAACTTCCCACTGCTAATATGCAAGAGTTCCAATGTCTTCACGTTCTTGCAACACTTGTTATTGTCTGTCTTTTTTATTATAGCCTTTCTAGTAGGTGTGGAGTGGTACCTCATTGTGATTTTTATTTGCATTTTCCTACTGACTAAAAATGTTGTTCATCTCTTCATGTGCCTTTTGGCTTTTCACATATCTTCTTTGGAGATGTGTCTATTCAAGTCCTTTGCCTATTTTTACTTTTATTATTTTTTTAAAGTTTATTTATTTATTTGGGAGAAAGAGAGCATATGCATGAGCTGCCAAAGGGCAAAAAGGGAGGGAGAGAGAATGTTAAGCAGGCGCTATGCTGGCCCCAACTCAGGGCTTGAACCCACAAATGGTGAGATCATGACCTGAGCCAAAATCAAGAGTTCCACTCCTAACTGACCAAGCCACTCAGGTGCCCTATCCTTTCCTTATTTTTAAAATTTAGAATGTTTGCCTTTTTATTATTACATTGTAGGAGTTCTGTATATATTCTGCATATAAATCTCTCACCATATATGTAATGTGTACATTTTCTTCCCATTTCATAGGTTGTCTTTTCACTTTCTTGATAGCATTTCTTGGCACATTTGTGTTTAATTTTTATGAAGTCCAATTTATTTTTAATTTTGTTGCTTGTGTTTTTGGTATCATAGCCAAGACACCATTGCCTAGTCCAAGGTCACAAAGATTTATAACTGATTTTTCTTCTAAGAATTTTATATATTTAGCTCTTTGATCCATTTTAATTTTTGTACATGGTGTGAGGTAGAGA
The DNA here is from genome assembly GCA_017311185.1 of Proteles cristata cristata. Classification (NCBI taxonomy): domain Eukaryota; kingdom Metazoa; phylum Chordata; class Mammalia; order Carnivora; family Hyaenidae; genus Proteles; species Proteles cristata. The sequence goes on along the minus strand of JAESUZ010003149.1, from coordinate 160,715 downwards.
TCCAACTTTTTGTTGCATACAAATAGCCATTCGTCTCAGAACTATAAGTTGAAAAGACTATTCTATTGAATTGTCTGGATAGCTATGTCAAAAACAGATCTTTCTTCTTTTCTAATATAAGCATTTAATGCTTTAAAATTCCATCCAAATGCTAAGTGAAAGCAATCAGACACAAAAGGCCACATGGTGTAGAATTACTTGTACAAAATTTCCAGAATAGGCAAATCCATAGAAACAGAATGTAGATTAATGATTTCTAGGGGTTGGGGGAGGAGGGAGTTAGGACTGACTGCTAATAGGTATGGGTTGCTTTTGGGGGTGATAGGAATGTTCTGAAATTAGATAGTAGTGATTGTTATTGTGTTACATAGTATAAAACAGTAAATTGCACACTTTAAAATGATGAACTATATGTTATCTGAATTATATCTCAATTTTTAAAATGTTAAGCAGGCTGCATGGGTAAGAAGCAAAGTTAACAACTATTACTTTATTGCAATTGCAATTTAACAGTAGTTTCTGAGGGACCATAAGAAGATAATCCAAACTGTGGTAATGGTTGCATGACCCTATAAATTTTCTTACAATCATTGAATTGTACACTTAAAATAGGTGAATTTTATAATATGGAAATTACACCTCAATAAGTATGTTTTTAATAAAAAAATTTTTAAACCTCATTCAAATTCTGCTTTAGCTAAATCCCATAAATTTTGATATGTTATGCCTTCATTTTTATTCAATAGAAAATCTTTTTTTTTTTTTTTTTTTTTTAATGTTTTATTTCTAGGAGAGAGAGAGAGAGACAGCGTGAGCAGGGGAGGGTCAGAGAGAGAGGGAGTCACAGACTGAAACAGGCTCCAGACTCTGAGCTGGCAGTCAGCACAGAGTCCGACGCGGGGCTCGAACCCACGAACCGCGAGATCAGGACCTAAGCGAAAGTCGGACACTTAATCAACTAAGCCACCCAGGCGCCCCAATATAAAATCTTTTTAAGTTATCTTTCCATTGTCTTCTTTGGCCCACGGACTATTTGAAATGTGATATTTAACTTCTAAATATGTGGGCATTTACTAAACATCTCTGATTTTTATTCTAATTTAATTATTTTGTAATAAAATGTTATATTTTAAAAATTGGTTTAGTCATGTTTGTGTGTGTGTGTGTGTGTGTGCATGTATGTATCCAAACTGTAGTCTATTTTGATGAATATTCCATGGGACTTGAAAAGAAATATGTATTTTGCTATTGTGGAGTGAAGTGTTCTAAAAATGTCAGTTCATGTAGTTCATGTTGGTGAATGGTAATATTCATGTCTTTTTTTTTTTTTTTGCCTATTTGTTCCATCAGTTCCTGAAAGAGGAGTGATAAAGTATCAAAGAATAATTGTGGATTTGTCTATTTCTTCTGTCAATGTGGTCAGTTTTTGCTTCTTGTATTATTAAGCTCTGTGGATGAACACACATTTAAGATTGTTATGTCTTCTTAAAAAACTTTTTATCATTATGAAATTATCCCTCTTTATCTCTGATAGCATTTCTTGTCCTCAAGTCTTCTTTCTCTACTAATATAACCTAGCTTTCTCATGTATTGCATGGTATGTCTTTTCTTATTCTTTTTCCTTTAAACTATTTATGTTTTCACATTTAAAATAAGTTTCATTTAAAATACTTTCTTATCCAGTTTCATGATCTCTGTCTTTTAATTCGGGGTATTTGGGCCATTTGCATATAATGGCAAGTGCATGCAATGTACTTACAATATGTTTGACTTACATATAGGATTTTACTATTTGTTTTCTATTTATTCCATCTGTTCTTTGTTCTCTTTTTTATCTTTCACTGCCTTCTTTTGGATTGAGGGTTCTTATTTATGATTTTGTTTTATCTACATTATCTTATTAGCTACAATCTCATGTCCTATGTGCTATTGTCGTTATACATTTTATTTCTACGTATGGCATATACTCCACAGTACTTTGTTATCATTTTTCCTCTAATATTTTAAAGAGATGTTTATAATGGAAAATAAGTGTTTTTATTTACCCTCTTGTTTACCATCTCTAGCATTCTTCATTCTTTTATGTAGATCCAAGTATTATTTTTCTCCTGCCCAAAGAACTTCAACATTTCTCTAAGATTTTATGTGTCTCAAAAAGTATTTTGCCTTTATTTTGAAAGGATATTTTCACTGAATACCAAATTCCAAGTTGGTCGGTTTTTCTTTCAGCACATTAAAGATATCATTCCATTGTCTTCTAGCTTGCATAGTTTGGATCAGAAGTCTGCAAAGTTTTTTTTTAATCTTTGTTCCTCCATAAAATATATCTACTTCAGCCTGCTTTTAAGATTTTCTCATTATCGGGGCGCCTGGGTGGCTTAGTCAGTTAAGCGTCCGACTTTCGCTTAGGTCATGATCTCGCAGTTCGTGGGTTCGGGCCCAGCGTCGGGCTCTATGCTGACTGCCAGCTCAGAGCCTGGAGCCTATTTCAGTCTGTGACTCCCTCTCTCTCTGACCCTCCCCTGCTCACGCTGTCTCTCTCTCTCTCTCCCCTAGAAATAAATTAAAAAAAAAAAAAGATTTTCTCGTTATCACTAATTTTTAGTAATATGATTTTCTTTGTTGTTATTCTTTGCTTATCCTGCTTGGAATCATTGTGATTCTTGGGTACATAAGTGCTTATAATTTTTATCAAACTTGAAAATTTTTTGGCCATCGTTTTATCAAAAATGTGTTCTCTCCTTTTTCTCCCTTTGAATTATACATGGGTTAGACTACTTAATATTGCCCCAAAGGTTACTGAGATTCTTGTCACATTTTTCTGTTTTGTTTTGTCTTTTTCCTCTCTGTGCTTCATTTGGGCTAATTTCTATTGCTGTTTTCAATTTCATTTATTTTTCTCCTGTAATGTCCAGTTTGCTTTAAATTCCATCCACTGACTTTTCATTTCAGATATTGTATTTTTTCACTGCTGGAAGTTCCATTTGGTTCTTTATATATATACATATGAAGAATGAAATATATCTTTCATTCTTTCTTTATTGCATTCATGATTTTCTTTAAATCCTTAAGCATATTTTACATATTTAGAAAAGCTCTTTGAATGTGATTGTCTGCCCAGTCTATCAATTCTGTCATTTTAAAGTCTGTTTATATTGACTGATTTTTTACTAAATTATGGGTCACATTTTCCTGCTGCCTGGTGAGTCTAGTGATTTTTGGTTGAATGTTGGGTATTTTAAAAGTTACATTATTGGTTTTCTTGTTGTGTTATCTTTCTATAAAGAATGTTGGGCTTTAATCTGGAAAGCATTTAGACCGTTTATGGATAAGATCAACCCTTTAGAGGCATATATTAAATATTTTAGGGTGGGTCCAAAGTTTATTTTTCTATAGGGACAGTTTAGACTTACCAGTTGTCATGATCCTTACAGGGTGTCTATTAAGTGCTCTGGCTGGTCAAACTGGTTGATATTTGAATATGTATTAGTCCCATGTGAACTCTGAATTATTCAGCTGCTATCTCCTGATCATTCTTTGACCAGTATTATGGAGTTTCCCTCTGTGTGTACATCTTAGTATTAAGCAAATATTTAAGAGGACCCTTATGCAGATATCTGGGGCTTTTTCCACATAGGCCCCTCTTTTCTAGAACTCTACCCCACATCTTCTATCCAAGGTCTCACTGACCTTCAAATTCTGTCTTTTAATGCAGCAAGACCACCGTACTCTGCTTGGGATTCCTTCTCCTGCTCTATAGTCCAGAATGTGTTTCCAATCAGAAACTAAAGTGATCACTAGACTCATCTCATTTATTTCCTTTATCTCAGGGATCACAGCCTTAGACTGCCTGCTGTGCAGTATCTAAAGTCATCAGTGTATCTATTTTGTTTAGTTTACTAGTTGTTTATGGTGGGAAAGTAAGTCTGGATCCTGTTGCACTGTCATAGCCAAAAGCAGAAATCCTAAGAACCAATTTTGATAAAGAAATAGTGGTGGGAGAGGACAGTCCCATAAGCTAGACACTGTTGAATTGGCTGGGTATCCCAGGGAATAAGGAGGCAGCAGGAAGACCCTAGCATCTACAAGGCATACAGGAACAATTATGACAATAAACAAAGGGAAAAAATGTGGAGGCTTAAAAAAAAAAAAAACAACTCACTTGTGTTCCCAGGTGGCTGGATAGCTTCCATTTGCTCCTCCAGATCTACTCTCCGCCATTTTCACTGCCCTGTACCTTGGAGGATTAACCTGTCTGTATTGCATCAATGGGGCTCCTTTGATCTCTGGTTTCTAGTTGTGCTCAGACAAAGAGAGTTACCAGCAGGAAACTGGAGGGCAGGAAGAGTATTTATTTCCCAAGTTCCTTCCCTGCCAAATCACTGTGGATTAGTTTTGTCACTCCACCAGAGGTCATAGGTTCTCTCAGGCAGCCCTCTTATAAGTTCTAGTAACTATCCATTTCTCTTGACCCTTCAGACTTAGAGATGATAAGGCCTCCTCAATGTTATTCAGCCTTGAGTATCACACCCATCTTTGCTAGCTCCTTTAAACCCTGACCAAACTTTGCTAAATAATCTTTTCATTAAATTCTTCCCTGTGTTTTTCCCACCAGGACCCTGATACTATAGAATTGTTGATGCTGTCCCTAACCGAACAACGTACTGCCCACTAATTGTATGACTGTAGGCAGACCACTTTCTGACTCTAACCTCAGTTTGTCCTTGGCATAGCCTTGATGATTTGCGGCCTTAAAAAATAGAAATTCAAATTCAGCAGGACCGTAGCCGCGGTCCTAGGGTGACACGTCCCCCCCCACCCCCCCATGCCTTGCCTTTTTCGTTGTTGTCTGCCACTCCCACACTGGAATTCCTGGTTTAGCTGCTCAGCTTCATAAGGTGATCCGGGTCCCTCCTTCCAGATTATAGCAACAGGTGCAACGTGCTGAGAACTAAGAAAGCAGTAGACCAAATGAAGACAACTTACATGGGGACAACCAGCATTTTGGGATCAAGACCGAGTTCATACAAACTATTCAGCATTTGGCCCCAGCCAGTAGGGCTCAAGACACAAGAAAAAAAATTCCCTCTCCTGATATGTGCTCCCTGGAGAGGGCATTTTTATTTTTTTAACTAGCAAGACAGACACATAGCACAAGTAAAGAACATGTGTTTTAAAATCAGGAATTAAAATAATAAAGAGGGAAAAGTCATGAGTTTTAAAAAGTTATTATTATATAAAGGTATCCCTGAGGTCAAGAAAGTAAGTTAGAGAGAGCTGGCCACTCCAACCTCCCCCAGGCTGAAGATGATTTAGAAATGGAAGCCAAAGGGATGGTGGAAAGAACCCACAAGCAACAAGAACCAAAGAGTTAGCGGCTCTCTATCCTGATAGACGTCAGGCCACAGTGAGGACCATAAAAGTGAACATGTAACCTTTGGGTCCAGCATCTCTGTCTCCCTGTCCTGAGAGAGGGAAGAAGAGATTGTCTTCCACCCCTCTATGGAAACCCATTAAAGCTTCTTGCCTTCCTGGGGAGGTTATTTCTGCACAGTCCCCATTTTGTGTCTTCCCCTTGATCAAAGGAGCACTTAAGTTCCCTTTGAGGCTTCTAACATGACAAGCCTATTCACTCTCCATGGTTGATGCTTTTCCTAGAGTTTCACTTGATCCTCGCCTTAAATATAATGTACCCTTCCTCTGCCCACGTTGAAACTCAGTACCAAAGCCTCCAGGGCCACTACTCCTGGGTCAGCTCTCTTCTTTTTCTCTCTCTCTCTAGGGCTCCTTCCAAGATTTTGGGTAAGGTTTACACTCTCTGGGAACCAGATCTCCTCACTCTTAAGCTCTTACAAGGGCTTGAACATAGCATTGCATCTTCTTTAGAGAAAAGGCCAGTGTTTTCCTGTTATTTTGTTGACATTAAAGGCAACCCAGATTTACCTGAGAATGCACCCAGGCAGGTTGTTGGACTGGATATACCCAGGAGTTCTGGGATTCCCAAGTGAGTCAGCAGGCTCCTACAATAGCAGAACCTTAAGAATGAAACCCTTACCCTACAGCCTTTACCTGATGCCCTTCTGACCTGCCCCCACCACTGCTAGCTGTGATAACCTGACTCGTGGTATCCCTTTGTGCAGCTCCAGTTTCTGAGAAGGACCTTCCACGGAAGAAGTTTGCTCACCCCTATTCCACCCACCCACACCATTGGCTCAAGGCTTGGAGGGTGTAACCCTTTGACCCCTAACCCTTGACCCTGACTCTAATTTCCCCTGGACCTTCTCTGGGAGTGGGCCCATACTTAACATTTTTACTGAAGGGAAAGAAGAAACGATCTACTTGATGATTTACTATTGTTAAAGTAATACACCAAAGCTCTGGGTATGAGTGACTAAAAAGTTTGAGCCTTTTTAACTCTTCCTATCCTCAAATTAATCTGAAGTTTATTTTCCCCACTTTTGGCCTTTGCCTGTCCACCCACAGCCAAATTCACTTGGTCTTGGAAGGGATTTAATGAAAGTAGACACGATGCCTTGCAGTTGACCAGTGGCAGCTCTGGAGTTTCCATAAAGTTGGACCCAGAGATGGAACACTGGGTGATACAGAGACTATTTGCATAGTAAACGTTACCTTCCTCTTAGGTCATATGTTGATTTAAGACAGAGATGGAGCAGAGAGAAGGCCCTCCTCTACAACCACTTGGCACCAATATCATACTTGATGGTCCCTGTATAAAATGGTCCATCCAACTCTGGATTTTTCTCACTTCCTATCCTATTTCTTTCCCTTTCACTCACTCAATCCCTGGCAAATCCTATCTCCCTGGTCTTTGTCCTAGCCATCCATCTGTCTGTCCACCCATCCATGATGGAAGCTCCTTCCCAATGGGGAGCAAAAGCCCCTTCCAGACACTAGCCCTATTTTTTTCATCAAGGCCTTTGGGGTCATCCCACTTTGATTTCATCTCCCAAGTGACGCTAGAGGCTGCCGATGGGGTCACTGCACTTCTCCACCGACACCTTTCTCCTCTTCTCATTCCCTCCTGCTTAAATTCCTTTTCTGTTTTCTCTCCTTTTTTCCTCTCCTTTTTTGTCCTCCACTCCCTATGCTTTAAGCATACCCAGTGCAGTCACCATGGATATTTTGTAGCCATTAAAACTATAGAGGGGCAGCTGAGCCCAATTTTAGAAGCGCTAGTAAGTCCCCACTTACAGGTCCCCCTTCATCCAGCCACCCCAGTGTGCCTGGGCAGAGCTAAGATGATCTTTTCCTCCCCAGCCATCAGGGTGAGGATTTTAAGGCCTTGGTGTGGAGCCCAGGGCACCCAGCCTTCATGCAAAGGGGCCTGAGCTGATAATAGCCCATCCTAAGGGAGGAAAAATAAGCTCCCAACATGGAGAAAACTGCCTTGCCTCCTGTTGCTATTGGCTACAGAACAACAGAGCCAGGATTTAATGGCCAGGCAAGACTAAAACAGCGCTGCCAGCAACCAGAGCCCAGCCAATCTCCTTCCAGTGGTGACCTTTGAGTGTAACCAGACACAGAGCTCTCAGGTGTAGGAGACAGGCCAACAGCCAGAGCACCACTCCCCTCTCCCCTGTCTCCTCTTGCCTCTGGCAGACCCACTTGGGGATCAGTCTGCCCCATCTGGAGCACCTGTGCTAGGAGTGGAGGATGGTCAGCATCAGGCCCACAGGGGCCCCTCTTCAGAGCTGCATTCTCAGTTCCCATCAGTATTTCTTTCCTGAAGAAGGATCAGGTCTGGACCCTGGGCACCTGCAATGTTTCTGCAAGCATACCTCGAATCTGGCCCATACCTCATGCTCTGGTTACCTGTTTACAGAGCCCCATCTGCCCTAGAACTGCTGGCTTGAAGCTGGAGGGACCTTGGTAACCATCTGATCCTGACCCTCTCAGGAGCAGATGAATTCCTTCTTGGGATTCAGCCCCCCACAGGAGCTGGACTTCCTAAACACAAGACTATCACAGGAGAGGGAGACACTCTGATCTAGTACACAAGGTGGAGAACAAATAGATTCAGTCAGCCCATATTTTGGGGGACCAAATTGGGCCAGAATTTGGTACAGATGTGTTTTGATGAATGTAGATATGGTCCCTTTGCTCCTGAAGCTGTCTAGTCTAGAAATGGATCAAGTAATTAAAGTACAGTGCTCTTTACCAAAAAGGAGTATACACAGAGGTCCCAAGCCGAAGGAGAGTGCAGCCAGGGAAGCCTTCCCGAGGAAATGGCATTTAAAGAGAAAGCAAGAGAGTATTTTTTCTCACTTACCTCTCCCCCAAGAAGTGCACAGAGCTGGCACCTGGTAGATATGCAGTAAATGTTTGTTGGGTGAATAAACTAGGAAATGAACAAGCATCTCCACATTTCCTGAGAGCCCTAGATTACTAACAGGATTGGGTGCTGGGTCTATTAATGTATCCATTTATAAAAAATGGAACTAAAAGTCATGAGTCCTCATGAGTCTATTCGTGTTATGGATGTGCCGCGTGCTCTTCATTCCACTTTAGAGGTGAGTTTGCTGGGTCACAACTAGGGAAGATGATACCCCTGAGATCCCACAGGGAGTCTTCCGGACTCACCCCCTCCCCTGCAGATCACACCATGGAGAACTCCATAAATGGACTCATTAAAGCAAGGAAGGCCAGCCTCTTGACAGGTGATTGGATTTAGATATGAAAGCAGAGATGGGCCAGCCTCCTGTGCCCAGATGTCCTAACCACAGGCCAAAGCTCAAGAAAAGCAGGGGGAGACTAGCGCCATGACCCCATTCACTCTTTCTCAGAAGAGGGTAAAGGGTTCTTGGAAATTACCATAAAGCATCCAAATGAGCAAATCCAAGGCGGTCTGCTGTCGGGTTTCCCAGCAGGCTTATGGGCAGACTGACCAGCTGTTCCATCTCCCAGAACTGTCTCAACTTCAAAGACTGGGTTCTCTGCCCCTGGCAAAGTGCCCCTGCTACAAATGCCCTGAAAGTCTCCCAGACCTCAAAACATGCGCACGTTCAGGTGTTGCTCCTGGGCCTCCAGGAACCTGTCTCTAACATACAGCAATGCATACCCCCATCCCATACCCCTCCAGCAAACACCTCTTCACAAAGAGAAACTGGAGCTAGTAACCCTGCTCATATGGGTGGATGCAGGGCCATCATGTGCAGCCACATAGGCTGTTCACTGCACAAGATGGTGAATGAGGGAAGGCTGAGGTCCAGCCCTCACTCTGCTTTCCACCCTGTGCCCCCTGACATGGCTGCATCCACACAGAGGACGGGGTGCCTTTTTCTTATTTGCACATCCATGCCAAGTGAGCTAGCAGTGACCCTGGGTGGAGAGCCCAAAGAATTACATCTGGAAGAGAAAACATTCAAGCCTTCCCTTGCCATCACCTAAGTAGTCCAGCCAGGTGTTCCTCAAGTGATCAGATATGCTAATTGGACAGGCTTCTTAGAAGGTAATAGAATATGATGGAGAAACCAGTAGGCCCGGTAAAGCTTTATGTTTTATTTTTCTATGTCCTGAGTTCAGATGACAGTGAAAATTGAACTATTGAGATGTACTAAGGAAGGATCAAATGCCTTATTTTCTGTTAAACTACTTTAAGGAGAGTAAAGATTTACAGTAAGTATATCCCCTCTGTGTTGGAAACACCAAGGGTTTTGGAATCTTTCCCAGACACTGGGCTCTAGCTTCACTTACTGTGAGCCTGTTGCTCAGGAAGTAGGCCTCAAAAGATGAGGTAAAGTGGGCATTTTTCAGAAAAACGACTCTCCCCCAGGAGGGCTCGGCTTCTCATCAGAGAACATACTCCTTACTCAGAATGATTAGCTGACAGCGTCATCTGAATGGGGCATAACATGGGTGTGCTGCTTGGGAAAAGGACTGGGGTTCGAGCAAATGCTTGGTGGGTGCAGAAGAATGGGCCATGGTCCCTCATGGATTTCTTTCCATCTCAGGGACATGTGTCAAAGGTAACTCATACCTGTGGGCAGGGACAGCTTTCCCTGCACGATACCCTGTGGTATCTGCCCATCTGTCCAGTCTTCCTGGAGGTCAGAAAACAAGCTATGGGCATGGAGCTAAGTGCTCACCCTGTCAGCAGGGTCTCATCAAATCTCCATACAACCCTGAGATGAAGCACTGTTACTACTCTTTTGCTTTTTAAAGTTTATTTATTTATTTTGAGAGAGACAGAGATAGCATGAGAGGGGAGGGGCAGAGAGAGAGGGAGAGACAGAGAATCCCAAGCAGGCTCCATGTTGTCAGCACAGAGCCCCATGAGGGGCTTGAACCCATGAAACCACGAGATCATGACCTGAGCTGAAACAAGAGTAGGATGCTTAACAATTGGAGTCACCCAGGGACCCCATCACTGTGACTATTATTTTTACTGATGGAGAAGGGGTTCAAAGAGGGTAAGCAACTTGCCCAAGATCACACAGCCAATAAATCCTGGTGAAGTCAGGACTTGAGCCCAGATCATGTGGCTTTAGCACCCACACCCATTACCACCTTGTAGCACAGAGATTTCTGGGTCTTCTTTTTTTCCTTAATGTTTTTATTTATTTTTGAGAGCATGGGCACAAGTCGGGAAGTGACAGAGGATCTGAAGAAGGTTCTGCACTGACTGCAACAAGCCTGATGTGGGGCTCAAACTCACGAACTGTGAGATCATGACCTGAGCTGAAGCTGGACACCCAACTGACTGAGCCACCCAGGTGCCCCAATTTCCGGGTCTTTAAATGAAGTCAGAAGGCTAAGCTAGAACGAGGAAGGAAGACCACAGCTCCCCTGATTCTCCCTGCCAGCCAAGCTCTACACACACAGGTGGCATGTATCTGAGATACAACTCCCCCAGAAGATGTTTTACCTGGAAAGACTGCCTCCTACTGCATGCCTGGTGCCAGGAGCCAAGCTTGGCTCACAGGTGAATGTTTACTGAAGGGATGAAGGGACTCCTTTTGAGCTGCCCTTGCCGTGCCTTTCTCCTCACTCCCTCACAAACTCTGAGTGGGCACTGGGTTTAGCAGGACCCTAGAGCAGGTGCTAGGTTCTACACAAGCTGACCTACAACTCCACCCCTGACCTCGGCATGGCTTCAACACACATGTCTAATGACAGACAGTTGGGGGAGGCCTTGAACAGGTGGAAGCGTCCTTCATACAATGGGCTCTCAGCTGCTCTGGGGTCCTGATGAGTCCTGGGGCCTTGCACTCTTGTGGGGTCTTCTCCCACCCACATAGTTACAAAACCCCTCGGGTTCCCGGAGCTGTCATGTGTGTCCTCTCCCTGGTTCTAAAGCCCCCAGAGGCACAAAGCCAATCAGGAGATTTGCAACGTCCCCCTTGGCCTTCCTTGATCTCTTCCCCTTGGGTGGTCACAGTATTGGTGGGGTTCAGACTCCCCCATGGTGTGGCTGGCTCCTAGGTGAGACCAGGCAGCAGGGACATAAGACATCAGGTATTAGGGGTGCCTGGGTGGCTTAGTCGGTTAAGCGTCTGACTTTCGCTTAGGTCATGATCTCGCGGTTCGTGGGTTCCAGCCCCTCGTCGGGCTCTGTGCTGACAGCCAGCTCAGAGCCTGGAGCCTATTTCAGAGTCTGTGTCTCCCTCTCTCTCTGACCCCCTGCTCATGCTGTCTCTCTCTCTCTCTCTCTCTCTCTCTCTCTCCTAGAAATAAATAAAAATATTTAAAAAAAAAAAAAAAGACATCAGGTATTAAATGTCAAAGATCAGAAGCCAAGCCACTGAAGCACCTTGAGATACTATTCCAGCAGTTGTTCACCGTGTGGATCTACTAGAGCAGCTTGATGAATCTGTCAGTACCAGGAAGGGTAGGAAACTAATAAGACAGCCCCTACCCTCAGGGTATCCACCATCACATGGAGAAGCCAAGTACACAGGCACCGATTGGCAGCAGCACACGTTTTGTGTGCTGTGTGCCTGGCATGGCTCAGAAAGAACAGGTGGTGTTGGGGACATTTAGGGGGACAGAAAGAGAAATAGACCCCTTCAAAGTGACTGCACTATCAGGAGTTGCTCTCCACTCTTTTCACTCCCCACCCAGCATCTCATTCCTGTTCAATTACCTATCGGAAGACCTTGAAACATAGTGCCTTAAAACAATTTACTATGATCTCTTTCACCTGTGCTGACTAGGCTCCACCAGCTGGTTCTCACTCAGGATCTCTTGCAGCTGCAGTCAAATGGTAGGTAGGGCTGGAGTCATCCCAAGGTTCTACTGGGCTCCACAGCCAAGTGGATATCACTCATTCACAAGGCTGGCAGGAATATGAATCTTGGCAGAGAGCTCAGCCTGGGTTATGGATGAGAGCACCTATTTGTAGCTTCTCTGTGTGCCTTGGACTTCTTGCTGGATGGTAGCTGGTTTTTAGAGCAAGTGTCCTGGGACTAAAACTTCTAAAAGACCCAGGCAGATATCACAAAACGTCTTATAACCAAGTCTTGGAAATTGCAGGATGTCACCCACCATATTCTGTTGGTCAGGCAAGTCACTATGGCTATCCCAGATTCAAGAGGTGAGAAGCAGCACACAGATATCATGAGGGAAAGACTGGGGGTTGCCGATTTGGAGAGTGTCTACCACAGCTTCCTTTATTCGAGCTTGGAGAGGCAGAGGAAATGAGCTATGGACTGGGGAAGCCAAAAGGAAAGCTACTTTGTCTTTGTGTCTAGAAGAAGGGACTTGTTTCTCCAAGTCCCTCCTCACACTATTCTCTTTCCAATTCACATCCCAAAGTACATTCTTAGACTGTGTCCTAGGCCCAGAATTCTGGGCCAGAATGTGGAAGAGACTGGGAAAAAAAAAAACACATACATCCTCCTCACTTGAGAATGAGTTTGCTACATGACAGTTGCTGAAAAATTGCTTATCTGCCCTTGCTGCAGTATGGACATTAAGGGATAGTGTCCATCACCCCAGCAGGTGCCATAGGCACCAGATCTTATCCCTCCAGGTGCCCCGGACACCCAGAAGTCAAGGATGGTAAGGGAGTTTCTTGCCAAGATGACCTCACATAGAAATCTCTTTGCTTTCTTGTGACCACCCGGTAATGGCGCTATGAAGGAAAGAGAAAGAGCCGTAAATTCCTCAGATGTGGGTACACAGGCAGAGCGGAGTAAGCTAATGCAGAGTCCTAGCACACGAGTTGTGAGATGTCCCTTTGATCCCTTCCACTCCCCTGAACTTGCTTTGTTGGGGGCTGTCCATCTAACCTTGCTGGACTTGGGTCCAGAAGCTTTGTTTGGAAGGCTATAGAATCACCTGGTGGTTTGAGACTGCCCTTCCCATTCATCTGGATAATTCAAGCATAATAACTGACTTCTAGGTCTGCAGTTAACTTCCCCCAGCTCTGCCTGTCACTCCTCATTACATACCAGGGGGAGGTGATCATTACAGTATAAAGCGGGATGGAGTACTTTGCACATCCTATCCCCAAGTCACTTCTAGTCTACGCTACTGGAGAGACCTCTTCAATCTTCTCCCCAGCACAACAAAATGTGTTCAATAACTCCTTCCTTCTTCCTTCCTTCTTCCTTCTTCCTTCCTTCTTCCTTCCTTCCATTCTTCCTTCCTTCCTTCCTTCTTTTCTTCCTTCCTTCCTTCCTTCCTTCCTTCCTTCCTTCCTTCTTCCTTCCTCTCTCCCTCCCTCACTGCTTCCTTTCTTCCTCTCCCTCTTTCTAGTGCCTAGATTAGATTAATTATATTCTTTCATGACCCAATCTCATCTTTGTACATGCACACTCTATTTATTTAAAAAAATAAATAAATAAACACCGTCCAGCCCACCACCCCAAACAAAAGTCAGAACCTTGACAATAACCAACGTTATCTTCCACATCCCCAGTGACCGTATACAGGAAAACGAAGCAGCCCGTCGCCCAGCAAACACAAGACAGAAGAAGTTAGTTCTTTAAAAAGGTTTCGCTGGCGTCCAAAGGCGTCTTTTGAAAGTGCCTCGATTTTTACATGGCCCAAGTGTCCCATTCAATCCCGCTCATTTAAAATCTGGGTTCCCAATTGGTATATCATTTTATTTTAATGATCTGTGCTTCCTATAGAAACATGGAAAATGACTATTTCTTTTTTCAATTAAACTTGTAGCGGCCAGTAGATGAAAGACAGCGTCTCCGTCCCCTTGTCCCGGGTAGCGGGCCGGCAAGGGGTTAACGCAGGCGGGCGGACCGGGGTGGAAAACTCTCGGTAACCCGAGCGCCGCCGGCCCGCCACGCGCATGCGCCGAGCGGCCCTAGCGCTGCAGCCGCCGGCTCCCTGCCCTCTGCTGCCTCGGTGCACAAAGGCCTGCTTTGTTCCCTCGGCTCTGTTTTAAATATCTGACGACTGTTCCCCCCACCCCATCCCTGCGCCAAATCCCTCGGCCTGGCTGCAGGCGCGGCACAAGGGCGCATTGTGGGGCTGAACGAGGGGCGAAGGGGGCTGGGGGCGGCCGGCCTGGCCCGTTGGGGACGCTCTTGTTTCGCCAAGTTGACTCAGCCATTTGGGTCACCGGAGCTGAGGCTTGGGGGCGAGTGCAGAGGATAGGGCGTGAGGGGAGAGGTCTCAGCAGTAAAAATCGGAACATGGGGACCCTGGGAGTGAACAGAAGCGTTTCCAAAGCTGAGGCTTCAGCGGAGCACCAGCCCCCCTGGCCGCCAGCGGGCCGCGAACCTGCGAGGTCAGATGCTTGGTTTCAGCCCCTCTTGGTGCTTTCAGAAAGTGCCTGTCACTCAGACACTCTGAAAAGCGTGGCGTTCCCCTGCAAACCAACCGGAACAAGGGGGAAGGGGAAGGGATGTGGAATCCTTCCGAAAGTTTGGGGCCCCAGGGGCCACAGCAGAAAGGCCGCCAACCCGGGCTTTCTGTACCCACAGTTTTCTGGGTGCCAGGTTTTAGGAACGGGCCCTCGGGGAAATCAGACCTTCCCTGATTTGGCCCCTCCCTCTCAAGGGTAGGTAGGTGAGGACTGGGACGAGGTTCCAACAAAAGTAGGCTTTCGGCTCGCCGGAGAGCTGGCCCTGCCCCCGCGCACTCCCCCCCTCCCCCCCACCCCTTGTCCTGCCTGCTGGTGTCCCGTCCCCTGCAGACTACCAGGTAGTTTTCCTTCCCAGCTCAGGTGTTTGTTTCCCGGCGCTGCAGAGCGGGAGGTCCTGCCCTGGGAAGATTTGCAAAGACAAAATCACAACCCCCACCTCTCTTTCCCGTGTTCTTTAAGGGTAGGGGACGCTGCCTCTCAGGCTAGGTCTTGGAAGCGTCAGGCAAAACACAGTGTGGGCCTTAGCGGCTCTGGAAAGTGTGCTTGGACTTCAGCTTCATCAAAAGGAGATTTTCTTATTTGAACTTGTGACCAAAGCCCCCATCCCCCTCAGAATCTTGAAGGGAGATGGCGAGTGACCCCTCCACCCAGGGCACATGAAAGAGGAGGAACTGGCTTGGGAGGATTTGATTCAGAAGCAAAGGACTTTGCAGTCTTGCGGCTTTTGTGGGCCTGCCCGGGAGCCCCCGAATCTGACCTCATGATTAACTACACACCTCGGGGTTGACTTACATTGCTTTGGTCACATATCTAGCTGTGAAGGCCATAAGTAGTTCCTGAGATGTAATTCTTTAAATCATGCTTTGATTCACATTTCATGTGTTGCCTCAGTTCACCAGTACTGTGAGTGTTCCAGCTGAGGGCTCATATAGACCCATCTTCTTGTCCAGCAAATGAAGGACCCTGTCCAGAACGGCTCAGGAAGGCAGGGCTGAGGTGGGCCTGGAGGCCAGGTCTCCGGTGCCCTTGGCTGGATTCTGTCCCTTCTAGCAGTGCTCGATGGGCATGGAATAAAGGCCAGGTCTTCACCTACCACTTCCTCACAAGTCCTTGCTACATAAAGGATTCTGATTCAAGAGCCAGAAGCTTTGAGGAAAGGTTCTTGGTATTCCCACAGCTCTGAGGAGAGACGCAGAGTCCAAGCTGCTGAGTGTGCTGGGGCCCCACGAGCTGCAAGCTTAGAGGCACAAGTCACGTCCGGCCGCCAGGGTTGCTAAGCGGCAGCGAAATCCTGGGTGTCTGTTTCCAGGCACTCCTCGGGCTTCTTAGGAATTTCTTCAAGCAACACTAAGTGTCCTTTCACCACTCTGTTGGCCGGTAAGCCCCCTATCTCTGGAGACGATAACAGCCCCCAGGCCCCTGGCCTGCAGATCGGGCTGCAGCCCAGTTGTTTGGGAAAGTGTTACCCAGAATGGACGTCCTTCTGTGATGAGTGTGCAGATTAGGAAAATAGGATGGTGGTCCCTAAACCCGTCTTCCCTTCACACACACACACACACACACACACATGCACTCCCGCAGAGTCAGAGATGTTGGAAGGTGGACAGGCGCGTGTCTGTGAGACAACAACAGCCTGCCTGGAGAAAAGCCGTCACCAACAGACCCACTGCAGGGCGGCGCCTGGGCCTCTGGGCAGGAGGTGGCAGGATTTCTCCCCACTGAGCTTCAGAGGGGGACCTTCACCTTGTAGCTTTCACTTTGGCGCACCCTTTTTTATAACACTCTACATTGGCCTATGCCACCACCACCACCACCCCGACCCCTTGCTCCATCTGTGGGCTTTGAGCTCCCCAGGTTGGCAAGTAAACTGACATTTGAAGCCATCACACGGGAATGCTGCCTGGCGGCCCAGAGTTTGGTCTTAGCAGCGTCCCCTTGTAGTTGTTCAGCAGTGGCTGCACAAGTATTTGAATGTTTTATTGCATTTTGACCTTGTTATTTTCTAAGAATGAGTGGAAACTGGGAAAACGAAGCGCCGATGCTGGCGATAAGAGCAGGTCTCATAAACTTAATATAATTGAGACAAAGATGGAAATCATTAGGCGTGCCGAAAGTGGGGGAGTGTGTAGCCTCAATCAAACGCTCCCTGGATTTGAGCCAGTCGCCTGTGCGTTCAATTGTGAAGGAAAAGAATAAATTAGGGAGCATATATGAAATTCTGGACCTAACGTGGTCAAAGACCGTGTCTAAAGGTGAGGTGTGATTAGGAATTTACCACGTTCCTTCCTTAAGTTTTTCAGAGCAAGGGTGAGGGTGATGCTTTGAGACTAGAAATCAAGAAAATCACAGTGATAATATTGGTCAGCCTCCTGGGAACAGAACCCTCTCTAATAGCTTTCAAGTCGGCTCTTTGCCTCTTGCGTGTCAGACCAGCAGATTTTCAGGAAAGCGTTAAGTAGGAAAGGAGAGGGTGTCCTATAGACACGTATCCACGGGGGTCACCCCAGCACCAAAACCAGGGACGAGGCTTCTAATCAAGGTGCCAAAAGGGACGGAACTTAACTCAACAAGGCCCTCGTGCCAGGAGGTTTTTACGGTCTGCGTGTGCCCAGCTGTCAGAAAACCATGAGAGTCAAAGCAAGGAATGTGGGGCCTTTTCTTCTTTGGGCACCAGCTCCCTTCGTAGCCATCATTCCAGCTGTCTCTGGGGGACTGGAGGAGGGCACGCTTCCCCTCTCAGCCTTTGCAGAGGCCGCGCTCTCTGTTTGGATTCGCTGTTCTTCCTCTCAGACCGACCAACTTCCGGCTCCTCCCTTTTCACACCGTGTGACCACCATCGGCTCGCCTGCAAGAGCTTTGAGGGCAAGGAGGTTTCTCATGTGTTTTCCCATCCTGGGCGTGCATGCTGGGCGGCCCTCCGTGTCTGCTAGTGACTAAGGGACACGGGGAGTGGGACACCCTCAGGAAGAACTCTGGCAGCATAAGACTGTCTATCAGAGTTTGCGGGCATGACCGAGCACGGCCATTTTGAACTTCCTAGACACACACAAAAAAACTTTCTTGATTCTCCAGAAGCCAAAGCATTTGTCTCTAGAATCTTCCTCATCTGCTCCCAAGGTGCCCTCATCTGGAGGCCTTCTCGCCCGCATTAGTGTCTTCGGTCCTGGGCCTGCAGCGCCACCCTGCTCACCTCCTGGACTGTTCTCCACGAGTACTTTTACTAAATAAATCCACTGACTTTTCCTTCAACCATGGGATTCTTGTTGAATTCTTACCACTTTCCTCAGGCAAAAACAACCCAGAAGTGCTGTCTGATCCAAAGCATTTCCCAGGGAGGGCAGCCAAGTGAGTGCAAGAACCTCTCGGCCGTCTGGGTCTGTGATGTGATGTCTGAACAGCCTCTGTAGAAACACTCCAGCCTTTTCCAGGGATGCCATCCAGGCGGGGACACTCCACATCAGCCCCTCTCGGTTGTCTGGGGGTCCTGAGGGCAGATGCGGGAGCTCTCAGTTGGCGGGTTTAGCCTGATTGGGCCTTGGCGGGCATCACTGGATCAGCTGTGAATGAGAAGGAAAAGAAGCTCCAGTTTGCACCTCTCCGCCCACTGACTTTTTCTTGGCCTAACACGCCCTGCCCTGCTGCCCTTGTCTGTGACAATGGGAAGCCTTGATCTGAACAGCCTGAGGGGACCCAACTCAGAGAAGCCCACTGCTGGCCCGCCTCCCGCCCCCACCCAGCACGATGCCCATAGGCCCCTCTCTTTAAGGCGGCCCCGCCGCCACTGCCCGCTGGCCGCACTGCTCTCAGCACCAGCGAGTCCCACTTACTCTCCCGGTCCTTTGGAGCTTCGGCTCTCTGGGGCGGTGCCCAGAGTCCACTTGATAGAAAGCTGATTCTTTTCCTGTGGGGCAAACAGCTCTGATCAGAACACGTCTGTCAGGGGATGACTTGGCAGAGCTACAATGCCAGGCTCGGATGCATCTTTTCTGTGTGATTTCCCAAAATTCAGGCGGCGAAACATGCCTTCCCCCTGCGCACCCGTCCGCCCCACCAGCATTTGCATCCCCGACGATACATAAAAGGAGCCAGTAGCCGGCCCCCAAGGAGGACAAGGCTGTGATTCAACGGGCCTCCAGTGACATCCCCACCGTGAGAGTGCAGCTGGGGCGGCTTATGAACAGTGCTGAGTCCCGGGGGGAAGTGGGCCCATTCCTCTAACCCACAAGCGTCTATTGTTCGCTTTCTTGTTTTCCTCCAAATGTTTAGATGTGCTCAGAGCACAGAAAAGCCCAAAACCAGGCCATCGGCCAGGGCCAGCCCGAAGCAGGAAAACCTATGGCTGGAACTCTGTGGGACCCCTGCTGCCCGCGTTGTTCCCACCTCTCCCTAAGATGCAGGGGGTAGGAGGTGACAGGGTGACCTCTTCCTGGCCAGCACTATTTGGACAACAGTGGGCTTGGGATGTACCTCCAAGCAAGGGGTGACAACTCAGGCTCCTTTGGTTGGCAGCCAGGCACAATTGCCCAGGCTCGTTGCCGTGGGGCTGTCCAAAATCTGGGCAAGAGGCTCTCCCCTAATACTAGTCACTGAGCATGGCTCACGGGGTCTGATGGGAATAATCACGTACCTGGCCTCTGTCTGCATCAAGGACTTGGGCCCTAAGGTTCAGCCTCTTGCATTTGACTGCTGGCTCCAGCTCCGAATAGCTGTGCAACCTTGGGCAAGTGACTCAGCCTCTCTGAGCCCCAGTTTCCTTCTTGGCAACGTGACGCGTACCTTGAAGAGCTATTGTGAACTTAACAAGGTAATCAACATAGGCACTGGCACAAAATGAGCCCTCCAGCAAGTGTGGGTTATTTTTTGCATTATTCTCATTCCTCGGTGATCTCTGTCACACCATTCTGAAGCCACCCTCTCTCCTTTGAGCACCCACGTTTGCACCTAAGCCGAATACCTGACAGTCTCCAGTTGTGGGGCTGAGAACAGCTGTGCAAGACAGGCAGTGCCAGAGGAATGAAGGATGAAGTGCCTTGTGACATAGGGGAGGAGAGAACGTGCTCAAAAGCCCGTAGCCTCCCCCTCCTCCTCCCCTCAGCCCCAGATCCCTTTCTCTAGGGCTCATGTTACCCGCCCTCCCCCACAGCTGGCAGTTCTCTGCCCCACCATGTGGCCCTGAGTCCTAGCACCCCCCAGCGCTGCCAGGAAAGCCCCTCTCCCCTAGGGACCCAACTTGGCTCCACCAATGGCCAGTGGGGGGTGGCAGGAGGTGGGGAGGAACAGAGGGAGAACCTCTTGAAATTCTGTTAGACTAGAGGGTGAGGGATTCAGATCCCGAACCCAACCTCTGCAGGCCTGAGTGCTACGTGCAGTTTAGAAAGGCTTTACTGTGCCGGGGGCTGACCGAGTGTGGAGGGGCAGAGAAGCCAGGAAAGGGAAAAGAGGGGCCTGAGTTCCAGTCTTCCTCTTCCAGACAGTCTACATCCTTATTTGGAGCTTTGGGGCTTCTGCCTCCTCAAAAACCAGAGAAATGACCACCTCCCCTCCCCCTTTTGGATTCATTAATCCTTTCAAGAATAAGGCCCCAGGAGCCTCCTGACAGGGCCATATGGTTTCCTTATCGTCCTAATCTCCCAGCGCTCACCTTCCATTTGGAATGTTTATCCCAAGATAAGGATCAGATTCCACTTAGGGTGATTGAATGGGGGCCTCCTTCGAGTTTTTAAATGAATGGATGACCCAATCCAATAATAAATGTTCCAGACCAGGTTCTGAGGACAGATAGGGCTCCTCCCACACTCTCAGCCAGGTCTGGGCAACCCCAACGTCCTTTGCCTACAAACACCCCCTCTTCCTCCTGAGCAGCTACTTGGCTACCTGCTTTATGCAGCAGAGTTCTGTGTGTAGTTCCTGTTTGAACAAAGTGTTACTGCCATAAACAGTGTTCTAAAAAGCAGAGATCTGATACTAGACCAGCGCTTTTCAGTACAAAGGTAATGTAGGCCACAAAGGCGAGCCCATATGCAATTTTATATTTTGTCATAGCCACATTAAAAAGGTAAAAATGGGGACACCTAACTGGCTCAGTCAGTGGACCATGCGACTCTTGACCTCGGGATTGTAAATTTGAGCCCCACGTTGGGTGTAGAGACGATGTAACAATAAAATCCTTTTGTAAAAAAAAGGTGTAAAAATAAACAGGTGAAATTAATTTTAAAAATACATTTCATTTATAAGTATTCTTACTTATGCAATATTTAGCTGTTATAACATAATGATATATTTTATTTAGCCCCAAAATATCATTTCAACACATAATCAATATAAAAATTATTTGTGAAGGGGGTGCCTGGGCGGCTCAGTCGGTTAAGCGTCAGGCTTCGGCTCAGGTCATGAGTTCGCAGTTTGTGGGTTCAAGACCTGCATAGGGCTCCGTGCTGACAGCGCAGAACCTGGAGCTTGCTTAAGATCCTGTATCTCCCTCTCTCTCTTTGGCCCTCTCCTCTTCACACTCTCTCTCCCTCTCTCCCTCTCTCTTTCTCTCTTTCTCAAAAACCAAAGTAAACATTAAAAATTTAAAAGAAAAATTATTTGTGAGTTTTCTCACGTTTGGTTTTTTGTATGTAGTCTTTAAAATCTGGCGTGTGCATTAAATGCGCAGAGTGCATCAGTTCAGACTACATCCAGGCGTGTGTAACCTGCTGAGGCCAACATACTGCACCGGGAGGCTCTAGCTAGACCATTCTAGGGAACCTGGGGCTGGACAGTTGTTACAGGCAGCATGACTGTCCCTAGTGAGTTGGCTGCCCCAAGAGCCTCCGTGAAAAGATGAGCCATCCCTAACTTCGTTCCCAGTCTCAACAGAGACCCAGACTTCATCTTCCTACCCCTCCTAGCCTTCCCTCTCCTGGGAAGGAAAACACACATATAGACAACAATTTTGTTAAAAATATGATTGATGCCAATTGAACGTGAGTCATTTCACTTGTTAATAAAACCGTTCATTGAAGCCTCCCTTTGCTGGGTGCTTTTCCTATAGGCTGTTTCAGAATGAAGATGGCGCCGATTGGCTCTGCCACCCTTTGAAGTGGGAGAGGCCTGGCAGGAGTAGCCAGAGCCAGATTTGGGTCACCAATACACAGTGGGTACTCCCTGGTTGCAGAAGAGGGGAGGCACATTTCGGACATTGATGGGACACTCGAGCAGAGTGCCCACTGCTCATTCAGACACCATATTTAGATGACCATTTGTGTTCTGGACAGAGCAACGGAAGAGGACTGGGCCTGTGTTTAGTGATCTGTGTGTGTGTGCTTGGCTCCCACTGCCCATAGCGAGTCTGCCGTGAGTCAGTAATGAGGCAGGTGGTCCTACTGCAGTGGAGTTATGCCCAGTGCCTCCTCTGCTCTTAAGATCAAGATAAGCATGATCCAAACGAAGAGAAGGATGGAACGGGAGGCCTCTGGCCCCGCAGGAGGATGTTAGAGAGGCCAGCCCTGAGCCCCAAGTGGAAGAAAGGTGGGGAGCAGGTTCCAGGCCTCCTCAAGGAGACCTTCCCAACCACCCTGTGTCGGATTGGCTCTGGCCCCGTCTCCGCTTTATTTTTCTTCCTAGCACTTACAGTTCTTGACATGCTGCTCTATTTTTCTTTGCCGACCGCTGTCCTCAGTTGTGTTTCTTGCTTCACTCCAGCGCCTAGAAGAGTACCTGTCACTCTTAATAAACATTTGCTGACTGAATGCACAGTACAGGGAGCTTGTGCCAGGAAAACTGGGCAGGCCCGAAAAAGCCGTGATCTCAGGAATAGCAAGAGGATGGGAATGAGCCTGTAGGGAAGGCAGAGAGAAATGGGGGTGGGGGCCGAGGGGGAGACGAAGAAGTGGAGAGAGGTGGTGGTCTGTGTGTGCGATCCCCCCGGTAATGGGAGACAGAGAAAAATTTGGAAAAGTGGAGGAATGTGATTGCAGCACAAAGGCAGCGAGATTATTTTGTCAGCAACATTTGGATCCCATTGGTGATGAGAGACATGTGGGCCCGGCAAGGAGACAATTGCGGTAGTCAAGACAGGATGTGAATAAGACATAAAGAAGTGTTTCATCAGTGGGGATGGAAAAGAACCAGGGCTGTGGCAGCCAAGTCAAAGAGTAGGAAGGGTTGACCCCAGTGGTCCATGTGCTGCCTCCTAGGCACCCTCAGTGGGCTATGCACACGTGCGCACACTCACGCACGCGCAGAGGCTGCCCACTAGGAGCATCCGTTGGGAGACCCCTCTCATGCGTTCTACTAACTGCGAACCCCACTTTCTGCTTCAGTCTCCGGTCTTTGTCTTCTGTTTGCTTCCTCCTATGGCCATGAGGGCAACAGCCCTGTCGGCAAGGAGAAGGCAAGACCGTGAAACTCAGGAGGAGGCGGTACTTCTCCATTAACAAGGTTTGCTTCTGGCTAATTTGGAAGACAAGAAGGCTTGAAGAAGGTCAAGAGATCCCCAGGACAGAAAGGAAAGAAAAGGCCCAGCAAAGGAAGGCCTGGAAGAGAAGAGAAATCCTCCTTCGAACATGGGCAGGGAGGGCAACCGTTCACTGACATCCACCACACGTTCACACATGTGTGGGCCACGTGAAGGGTCTGAAATTGAGACTGGGGCCCAGAGGGGGTAACGGCTTCTCGTTAGGCGTGGGTGGGGACGTGCTCGGGGATCCAGCTGAAACAGGGCTTTATTTTTAAAGAGCCTTAGATTGATGTCTCTGCTAGCCTAAATATAACTGAGCTGACGACTTCTTCCCAGCCGGGCCAGGCCTCCGAGTGAGCTACAAGCCCCTGTGTTTAAAAAAATAAAAAGAGAGAGAGTACGTGAGGGGAATCCACAGATGCCAAAGGTCACACAGCTAGTCTGTGAGTGTGTTGGGAAGAGGAAGATGGATGAGCTGGTTGTGTACATTCTGCAATCCCCCAGCCTCACCCCTGCAGAAGAAAGATGGAGGCGTGTTGGAGGAGGGGGAGGGGGCTCTAGCTGGCCAACCCAGACTTGTGCTCAGGTTGGGAGTGGGCACACAGGCTTGTAGTGCAATGTAGCGACAGAAGGCCCTGGGTGACACCCAAGCAGAGGGTAGTGGGTGTTTCTCATTCTGTTTGACTGGACAACCCATCTTGGAGAAAGAAGAATTCTAAATGAGGAATTTTGACAAAGATGGAGAGAAAACGTGAGAGTGGGCAGGATATATTTGGGCAGCTCTGGGCATTCAGATTTCACAAGAATGTGAGAATATGACAGGGAGCAAGTGGCCCGAGGTCTTCATGCTTCTTCTAGAAGTTCATTCTTGAGTCTGTAGATACGAGGGAGCCATTGAAGAGCTGGGGACAACGTAGGGACATGACCCAGATGGACTGAAGGAAGATTGGGTTAACAATGGGGTATAGAGTGGAATGAGAAGGCTTTTGGGGTGGGGAGAGCCCAAGAACATGTAGGTCAGTTAGAGATCTTAGTTGAGGTGTGCCAGCAGATACACAGATCACATAACGCTAACTTGTAAGGTTCTGCTGCTACAGTAATTCAGGGGTCCTGACTGAAGGAGGCTCTAGGGCTTACCCTTCAGTAGACATCCATCTGGCATGGGAGAACATAGAGCATCTCATAGGTGGTTTTTTTTTTGTTACTTTTTTAATTTTCAAGTTTATTTATTTTTGAAAGAGAGAGTATGCACACAAGTGGGAGAGGGGCAGAGAGAAGGGGAGAGAGGGAATCCTAAATAGGTTTCATGTTATCGGCACAGAACCTGATATGGGGCTCCATCCTGTGAGATCATGACCTAAGCCCAAGTCAAGAGTCAGACATTCAACTCACTGAGCCACCCAGGCACCCCTCATAAGGGGTTTTTATAAGCCAGGCATCCCATTGGCCAGACCTCAGCCATTTGGTCCCACCCACATGCAATCTCTGGCTGGCCATGCATCTCTGGGGGCGTAACCATCCAGTGACCACCTCTGCCAAAGGACAGGAAGAGGGACTGAGATCTGAAGGAGTATGTTGGCAACAGAAATGCAAATGGGGGAAGTAGGGAGATAGTCCACATTTAGGAGTTAAGAGGAGAAGCCAAAGAAGGAAAGCAAAAGGAGGCAGCTTGGGACAGAGAGAGAATTGGTCAGTACTACCGAGACCTCAAAGGAGGGGAACTGAGAAAGAGCCCTTCAATTTGAGTCCCACATAAGGCCTGTGGAGAAGCAGGGCAGAGCCAGGTTTCAAGGCTTTGGGAAGCTGCCAGCAATGATTCCCTAGCACCTTCCATAAGCACGTCCCATGATCTCCTGGTAAGACAATTAACTTCACTTAAAAACTCACTGAAGTGCAGCAGCAGAAATATGGGTTTGGAGTCAGAAGATCTGGGTTTGGATCCAGACATAGCCACCTTAACCTTGAGCAAATGTAACCTCTCTGAGCTTCGGTTTCCACATCTGTGAAATGGATCTACTAGTACCTACTTTTCAAGCTTGTTGTGAGGATTAGTAGTAATCTGCTTTGTAAAGCCCTTCACTTGGTGTCAATACTTTGCTAAGTATTTCATGCAGCAAACATTTATTGTGCACCCACTAAGGGCCAGGCACCTTATTAGTTGTTGGATATTCAAAGGACCCAGAAAGAATTCCTGCTCCCAAGAAGCTTATACTCTAATAGGGCCAGCAGGCATGGCAGCAGATCCTAAAATGCAGTGTGGTTAAATGCAGTGACAGAGTTATTCATAGAAGCAAAGAAGCAGTGAGGAACAGCAACACCATGTGTGTGTTGAAGCAGGTGCTGAGAGGCAGGTGACATGGGAATCTTAGAGTTTTGTATCTCTGGCCATAAAATGGAGGCAGAACAGGTGGGCAATATGATGGGAAATGTTAGCAGGACCCCGAGTGTGGGGACTAGCCAGTGTGTTAACAGACTACAAAGAGCCTTAAGCAGGAGACTGCTAACGATCTTATGCATATGCTGAAGAGTTCATCCTTGTTGCTGCTTGGAGGGGAGACTTCAGAAGAAGAGGCTAGAGGCAAGGAAGCCCAAGACAAAGTTTAGATACAAGAAGATGAAAGTCTGCAGAGGGCAGTGGTAATAATAATGACAACGGTCTGTTATCATGCCGGCCACGAGAAATAAGCCCAACAACACAATCGAAGTTGGGACTCACAGCGAATCAAGGCTTTAATCAACGTTCTTGCAAGAGCGGGTGTCTGACAGATGGGCACACCGGGCAGTTACAGCAGACAATTTATCCCCGAGCATGCAAGTCCCTCCCCTGGTTCCTCATTGGCTGAGTGCTAGAGAGGTTACAGCCTTACCCAGAAGTTGCCTATGCCCATGTAAGGCCAAAAAGTAGGGAACAAATGTGCATTCCCTGAGATGACACAAAGACTTTCAGTCCCTCCTCCCTTTGCTCTTTGTTCTTTGGTGCATGCTCATTGCAAAGCCCACAAAAATAAGCATGTGAAACAGAAAGGAGAAGAAGAACCAGGAAGTGAAGTGTCTAAAGATTTTGGACTCCACTGGGCCTGGGGGGTGGGGGCTGGGGGTGGGGGTAATGGAAGGTAGGGGGAGGGGACGGTCATACATTTTTCCAATACGTTGTAAACCTACTGTTAACTAGATAGCACAAATATGGTATTTCTGAAAATGAATCATCTCCCTTACTTCTCACACCAACCATGTACTGCATGAGTGCTAAAGGCTTTACATGCATTGTCTTTATCATTTATACCCATTTAATAAATGGAATTAAGACTAAGAGTAATTAGCCAAAGGTCACACACCTGTAGGGGTTAGAGCCAGGATTCTAACACAAAGCTGGAGGCCTTTAAACATTTCACCAATTGAGAAATACTGGGGGGATGATGATTCCTGCCTTCCTCCCCTGGGATGGCGATGCCTCCATGGGCCACTGAGGCCAGAGGAGTGCAGTTCTGGGGGGAAGACAAGGAGTTCAGTTTGGGAAATGGTGAGTCTGAGGCTCCTCAGAGGGCACCAAACAGAAGCACCCAGCCCCCATGGATGTCTATGGCCCCCACGGCTACGAAAGACAGCCACTATCTTGTCAACTCTGCATTGGGTGCTACAGAAAAGAGTCCAGAGAAGGATGAAAGCAGCAAGAGAATAAAGATTAAGCCGGATCCCCGTAAAATAAGTAAGTACTTTAGTCGAGCCATTCTATTTCCTCATTTGAAGAGGGAAGAAAAGAAATGGTCACAGACGGACAGTAGAATCACTCTCCGTCCCTGCCCTTCAGAGGCACACCTCAGAGATTCTGCCAGTTCAGTCCCAGACCATTACAATAAAGCAAGTATCTTAATAATGCAAGTCAATTTTTTTTGGTTTCCCAGTGCATATAAAAGTTATGCTTACACTATACTGTAAGATGTGCAATAGCATTATGTCTTTTAAAAAGTATATACTTTAATTAAAAAATACTTAATTGCTGGGGCACCTGGGTGGTTCAGTCGGCTAAGCATCTAACTTCATCTCAGGTCATGATCTCATGGTTCTTGGGTTCAAGCCCCATGTTGGGCTCTGAGCTGACAGTGTGGAGCCTGTTTGGGATTCTCTCCCTCTCTCTCTGCCCCTCCCTTGTTTGTGTTCTCGCTCTCTCTCAAAAATAAATAAATATTTTCTTTAAAATACTTTATTGCTAAAAAATGCTAACCATCATCTGAGCTTCCAGTGAGTCATAATCCCTTTGCTGGTGGAGAGTCTTGCCTTTATATTGATGGCTGCTGACCGTTGGGGTGACTGGGCAGTTTCTTAAAATAACGATGAAGTTCACCACATCATTGACTCTTCCTCTCATGAACAATTTCTCTGTGGCATGTGATGCTGTCTGGTGGCATTTCACTCCTTCCAGAATTGGAGGCAATCCTCTCAAAGCCTGTAACTGCTGTATCAACTAAATTCATGTCATATTCTTAAATCCTCTGTGGTCAGTTCAACAAGCGTCACAACGTCTTTACCAGGAGTAGATCCCACATCAAAAAACCTCTTTCCTTGTTCATCTGTTGGAAGCAACTCCCCATCTGTTCAAATTTTATCCTGAGATCGCAGCAATTCAGTCCCGTCTTCAGGCTCCACTTCTAATTCTCATTCTCCTGCTATTCCCACCACATCTGCTGTGACTTCCTCCACTGAGGTCTTGAAACTTCAGTTTGTAAAAAACACAGTACCTGCAAAGTACAATAAAGTGAAGTGCAATAAAATGAGGTATGCCCGTGTCACTTCCTTTCATCCGACCCTTCTGAGGCTTCAGGCAGGCGTGTTCTGAACACATGACTCACGTAAAATACTATTAACACTAAACACATGCTGGGAAAGAAACCAGACTAGCCCTGGTGTCTTCCTCTTTTCTGGAAGGTCTGGGAGGGTCACCACCCCTCCTCGAAGGCCCTGCCTCCGACACTACAGCATCAGGTCCCAGCCCCCACCCCTGACCCCTCCCAGAGGAGACACAGTTCCCAGAGGAGAGGAACTGAGATGGAGAGTGGGCAGGCAAGGCCTCTCTGGATGGGAGAAGGTACTGGAATCTGTAAGCCAGCATCTCTCAGCTTCCGTCTTGGACTTTGCCTCTCCCAGAGTTGGTCCCCAGCCTTTCCCCGGGACTGCCCACTCTTTGTTATGGGGACACTCTGCCACCTGTCTGCCTCCTGGTCCCACCGTACTGCCCCCATCTGTTCCCTCCTCTGTCCCACGGTCCTCGTTCTCCCTTCTTCTTCCTCGGTCTTGCTGTGGGCTTGTCCTGGGCATCGTGGCATCCCAGTCCACGCAGCAGCATTTACCTGCTCATGGTAATTTATGCAATGAGCACTTACTGGATGCTCGGACACAAAGGTTGCCCCTAAGGTCTTTGAGACCAGAGAGGGTTGTGCAGGGCCATGTGTCTGCCCCGCTTCTTGTGCCAGGCTGTGGCCCAGCACTCTTGCCGGAAGGGGCCTGCTCCTGGTCACGTGGCTGGCTACAGGACCTGCCTCTTTCTGCCACTTCTCTGCCACCGGAGGGATGTCTGGAATCCTTCTCTGTGAGACTGCCTTCGGGCCATCTGCAGACCCCCTCCTGAGAGCCTGCCTGGAACCAGAGCCCAGGTTTCCCTACTACCTTTTGAAGCCTACTGATCGCTCTGAAAGTTGTCCTCCTTCCAAAATCACTGTCTGTAGAGGAGGAATAGGTTAGAAGTATTGCCTCCAGGACATTTCCCACCTCACCTCAGGGATCATTTCTTCAGACCCTCCTACGTGTGACATCAAACGTCAGTAGTGTAAGTTTTGATCAGACCCTGTGTTGTTTTTGTTTTCTTTTTTTTTAATTTTTTTTAATGTTTTATTTATTTATGAGAGAGAGAGACAGAGTGAGCAGGGGAGGGTCAGAGAGAGAGGGAGACACAGAATCTGAAACAGGCTCCAGGCTCTGAGCCAGCTGTCAGCACAGAGCGAGATGTGGGGCTCGAACCCATGAACCGTGAGAGCATGACCTGAGCCAAAGTCAGATACTTAACCGACTGAGCCACCCAGGCACCCCTTATTTTATTTTCTTAATGAAAGAAAAATAAGGTTTTATGTTCTCATGCTGGGGAATTTAGGGAAAACAGAACTATACAGAGAAGAAAATAAAAATAGCCTGTAATGTCAGTGCTCAGGGAGAGCCACTGTTGACATTTTGTGTTACTCTTCTGAGCATATTGTTTTATGTACTTGAGATCATGGGCTTTGGCCTTATTTGTTTTGTTCTTAAGGTTTTTTATTGTGGTAAAATACACTAAAATTTACCATCTCAACCATTTTTTTTAATGTTTATTTATTTTTGAGAGAGAAAGAGAGAGAGACAGAGTACAAGCAGGAGAGGGGCAAAGAGAGGGGGAGACACAGAAACTGAAACAGGCTCCGGTCTCTGAGGTATCAGCACAGAGCCAGACACGGGGCTCGAACCCATGAACCATGAGATGGTAAACTGAGCTGAAGTCCGATACTTAACGGACTGAGGCACCCAGGAGCCCCACCATCTAAACCATTTATACACGTGCAGGTCAGTGACATGAAGCGCATCCCCACTGTTGTGCAGCCATCCACCGCCCATCTTCCGAACTCTTGTCATCTGGCCAAACTGAAACTCTGTACCCTTTAAACACTAACTGCCCAGCCCCCCAGCCCCCACCAGCCCCTGGCAGCCTCCATTCTGCTTTCTGTCTCTCTGGCTTTATCTACCCTCAGTATCTCATATAAGTGGTCTCGTATCATATTTGTCTTATTGTGACTGACTTGTTTCTTTTTTTTATATATATATATTTTTATTTATTTCTAGGAGAGAGAGAGAGAGGCAGCGTGAGCAGGGGAGGGTCAGAGAGAGAGGGAGACACAGACTCTGAAATAGGCTCCAGGCTCTGAGCTGGCAGTCAGCACAGAGCCCGACGTGGGGCTCGAACCCACGAATCGCGAGATCATGACCTAAGCAAAAGTTGGACGCTTAACCGACTAAGCCACCCAGGCGCCCCGACTGGCTTGTTTCATTCAGCGTAATGCCCTCACGGTTCATTCCTATTGTAGCATGTGTCAGAATTTCCTCCCTGCTTAAGCCTGAATAATATTCCACTGTAGGTAGACACCACATTTTGCTTATCCATTCATTCGTCAATAGTCACTTGGGTTGCTTTCATGTTTTAGCTATTGTGAAAAATGCTGCTGTAATCATGAGTGTACAAATATCTCTTTGAGACCCTGCTTCCAGTTCTTTGGGGTACATACCCAGAAGTAAAATTGCTAGATCACATGGTAATTCTATTTTTACTTTTTTGAGGTGCTGCTATACTGTTGCCTACATTGGCTGTACTGATTCACATTCCCTCTGACAACACTTGTTGGTTTCTGGGGTTTTCTAATAATATATTCTATGGTTTTTATTTATCACAAATAGATGAATTTTGTATTTTATTTTATTATTATTTTTTTAATATTTTTATTTATTTCTAGGAGAGAGAGAGACAGCATGAGCAGGGGAGGGTCAGAGAGAGAGGGAGTCACAGACTGAAACAGGCTCCAGGCTCCGAGCTGGCAGTCAGCACAGAGCCCGACGCGGCTCGAACCCACGAACCGCGAGATCATGACCTAAGCGAAAGTCGGACGCTTAACCGACTAAGCCACCCAGGCGCCCTGAATTTTGTATTTTAGAGAGAGCAAGTGAGTGAGCAAGGAGGGAGAGAGAGAATCTACGCAGGCTCTACACTTAATATGGAGCCTGATACGGGGCTCAATCACACAACCCTGAGATCATGACCTGACCAAAACCAAGAGTTGGATGCTCAACCAACTGAGCTACTCAGATGCCCCCGAGGTTTTTTGATAGTTACATCCTAATGAGTGTGAGGCACCTGCTTGTTTTTTAAGCTTACCTTCTGTCGTAAGTATCATCACTAAAAACTTCAGACACAGACCCCTCTCTCATTCTCCTACTGTTAGAAATTTGGGATTGTTTTTCTTTCATTATTTTTGCTGTTATAAATGAAATTGCAACAAAGGTTTGTGCATAAATCTTTGCTGCGCTCTAGATTATTTCCATAAGCGAGGATTGACAGGTACAGGATGCCCAGTGAAATTTGAATTTCAGATTAAACAATGATAATTTTATAGTACAAGTTGCCCAAAATTTTGCCAGAAACAAAATTTCCTTAAAAAATATTTGCTGTATGCCTGAAATTCACATTTAACTGGGTGTCCTATGTATTTTTTTTTTTTGCTAAATCTAGCAAGCTTACCATAGGAAGAATTCCCAGGGACTAGATTAATAGATCAAAGTTGATGAACATTTTCAAGATTCTGGATTCCTATGGCCAAAAGTCTTTTCAGAAAAATGCTGCCAATTTTCCTCTCCCCCCAGAGCAAATGAAAATGCCAGTTTCCTTACAAAAGTGGCAACATTGAGTTCTTTCACTAAAAGATAAATAATACTTCACCTCTTTGGTAGGTAGAAAATAACCATTCAAAAAGTTTCGATTGTCAGTGAAACTGACCTTTCGTTTCCAAGGGCTGGTCTTTAACACTTCCCTTTATGTTAACCACGTGCTTCTGACTTTGCTTATCTTTTTGTTTCTCTTGTCAAACTACATGAACTCTTCAAAGGATAATAACTTCTGTGTTCCCCATTTCACTGCAAATATTTCTCCTACCTTGTTTGCCTTTTAATTAAGCTCCTATTATTTTCGTTAGGTGTATCCCCTATATTTCCTTCTAGAAATCTGTGTAAGTTCTTTTTATTGGCTTTTACATTTAACTCTTTAAACCATCTGGAGTTTATTTGGAAACGATGTTCAATGAGCTTCTAAATTAATTTTTCTCTCAAATCTTTAATTTGTCTCAGCTCTGTTTACCGAATAAAGTCCTTTCTTTCCTGGTGATTTGTGGTACCTCTTAGCTTCATACACAAAGCAAATTCCATTTGTATTAAAAGAGACCTTATGTCACTTAAACGTTCATGCATTCAACAAATATTTATTAAGCATCTTCTGTAGGTCAGATGTATTTTTAAGATTTCTTCTGACTTTAAGATTCTAAATATAAAGGAACTTCTATTTATTCTCAGATCATTGGAGGATTATAAGTAAAGCAAGTTATTGACATATTACTATATGTCAATAATGTATTATATGTCATATTATATGTCATAATATGTCAATAGCTTGCTTTACTTAATATGTCAATAACTTGCTTTGTTTATAGATATTTACTTATGTATCTTACAGTCGTCTATTTTACTGTAGCTTAATTCTATTCATCTCTTTTTCCAAGGGTTTTACCTCTTATTGCCATATCGTGTGTCACTGCATCAAAAGCAACTTCAAAATGATTGTTATAGAATAAAACCATGTAGTAAAAATTATAGCTGACATCCTTATCTTATCTCTACATTTAATGAGAAAGTATCTGATGTGCATTATGAATAACTTTGGCTTTTTATTTAAGATAAAAAAGTATTTTCATGTTAACAAAGGAATTGTCTCTTCTCATTTTTCTAAGGCATTTTTAAAAAAGGAAAAATCAGGAATGATTAATTAATTTTATTTTTTTTAATGTTTTATTTTTTATTTTTTATTTATTTCTAGGAGAGAGAGAGAGACAGCGTGAGCAGGGGAGGGTCAGAGAGAGAGGGAGTCACAGACTGGAACAGGCTCCAGGCTCTGAGCTGGCAGTCAGCACAGAGCCCGACGCGCGGCTCGAACCCACAAACCGTGAGATCATGACCTAAGCGAAAGTCGGACGCTTAACCGACTAAGCCACCCAGGCGCCCCTAATTAATTTTATTAAATGTATTTTGTAGGGGAACCTGGCTGGCTCAATCGGTAGAACGTGTGGCTCTTGATCTCAGGGTTATAAGTTCGAGCCCCGTGTTGAGTGTAGAGATTACTTAATAAATAAATAAATAAATAAAATCTTTAGAATAAATAAATGTATTTTGTAGAACCAATAAGGTTATTGTACCATTTTTTTCTTTATGAGTTTTCCGTTTTGAGGTACAAGTACTCCTCACCCAGTGGGATTGCATAAAACAGAATTAGGGTGAATTTACACAATCCCTATCACCTTATATTATATGGTGTTTTGTGAACAGCAACTCTGAACTTGACCTGTGTATTAAAGTCTGACTGCACATGCCTATTAACAAAAAAAATTTGTGGACCCTCGAGTATATATGTATGTGTTGTGTTTTACAATGTACGTGTTACAGTAAAAAAAAATATTTTTTAATAAACATTCTAATCTTTTTCACTTACCCCAATAAATTAGCTTGCACATACCCTGCTCTGGAGACCAGTCATATAAAAGATGAGTATTAGTGAGATATTTGTGGGTTTGTTCTAGCTGGGCATATACAGAGCTCTGGATAACATCTGCGCATTCATTACTATCAGTCACCAAGTCTTACAAATAACGTACATCAGTTAGAATATGCACACTTCAAAATGCCCTCTGAAGCTGAAAGAATTTTTAAACTATTGGGATCAAGCTCAAAAATGGCAAAAACACACATGTGCACGCACACACACACACACACACACACACAAAATGAGAGAAAAGCAAGTTATTCAACTTTGTCTGACCTTGGGCAAATTACGTTGCCTCTTTGGGACTCAGTTTCCTCATTACTAAAATGACAGGGTTGATCTAGATGACCGCCAAGTCCCTTCCTGCCCTGACGTTTTGCAAGAGCGATGACCCTGAGGGAATACTGGGTTAGGGAGCAGAAGATCTGCATGTCAGCCAGCAGGACAGCTCTGTCCTTAGGAAATCAAGCAGACTGCAGTCCCAGGATGGATGGCCAGGAGCACAGTGTGCACGAAAATCGATTCTGGCCATCCCCAGGAACAACCATGATACCAGTCAAAGCAGTGGAACACAAAGGATTTGGAAATCTTTAGGAGGGATGAGAGAAAGACAACGTAAGGATTAAAATGGGTCCTTTGCGGAAAAGTTAGAGGTGAAATTCTTCAGGTTTGAGAAGCAGGTGCGTTAGATGGCTCTAGCATCAAGCTCCTGGCGTTCAAGTAGGTATTTTCAAGAGATTGCAATAGTCTTAGATGAAGCTCTTTTTGCTGCAGAGACCGCCTCAAGCTAGATCATAGAACTCCACAGCCAGAAACACAAGTATAACCCGATTCGTGGGAACAGACAGGCTGTGAGGAGCTCACGCATCTCTCTCTTAGTGGCTCTGTGTTCTGTGTGTTCTCAGAAACTGCGCTCTCCATTCTTACACCCACTTTCGACTCCACCATAGTAAGGTCAGCTTCCAGACGAACATCATGGACCCCACTCCACAGCTACATTTTCAGCCCCAGTGTCCATTGCCCACTGGCCCAGCCTTTCCATTTTAATCTAGATGCCCCTGAAAGGACTTATTTACCCCAGCTCATCTTTTTGAACCAGCCCACCCCAATCATTGGTCATCATTGCTGAGTCACCAATAAATGGTGATGCCTGGGTCAGGTGCCCTCCCCTGGTCTAATCGCGCCAGGAGCCATGTGCTCCAAAACAGAGCTGTTTAGGGCAGATTTCCTCAGATCTGCATGTGGGTAGACTAGCCATGATGAACATCTTTAGCAAAAAGACCAACTGCCTTTTAATCTACTACAGATATGTGAGCAAAATAAGGCTGACCCTGAACTCCTAAGTAGGAGTCAGCTATCGCACTTCTCAGGACACTCGCTGAAAGAATGTAAGACTCTCCTTCCTTGAGGCCCGCTGACAGTGCTGCCTGGAGGCGCTGGCCTGGCTGCAGGACCTCTGACAGTCACCTCTTGGCCTGGTGGCCTTTGAGAATATAGTCACTTTCCCTGCTGGAGCCTAATGTCTCTCAGGAATGTCCCATCTTCACTGATGGGAAATTAGCTATTTGAGGACTTTACAAAGCACCGAATCTAAGTAACCACAGGAAGAGTTTCACTGCTTAACCAGAAGATGCCAAAAACAACCCAAGGATCTTTAGGCCCTCCCAGGCTGGCTTGGCCTGTCTTCATCCATTTTGAATATGCAGTTTCTCCTTGCTTCCCTGAAGCAACACACAGCCCAATAGCTTTGAGTCACTATCCCATTCTTTGGTGCTGTGTGTGGCTCTTCTGCTCAGCACCCTGCTCAGAAATCCCCATCATCTTCCAGGACATAGAAAATGAGATAGTGTCCAGGATCATTGTTTATGGTCTCTTTCTTGCACTGGATTTAACCACTCACTCTACCCACCTCAAATAGAGGCAGGCAAAAACCCCACTTGCCTCAAACGCAAGGGCCTTGAGAACATAGACTGAAAATCAGAGTAAGATTTCATCTACCCACAATACAACTCCCCAAACACCTCTCTGTCTAAAATCAACCCAGAACCTGGAGATAAGCCAAGTGACGTCTAAGCAGCCAAAATTATCTTCATAGCCTCATATCGGTTTATTTAAAGTAGCATATAATTCAAAGCAACTGTCCCCAGAGAGCTAGATGAACTATTAGCCCCTAAGAAAGACTGGATGAATCCAACTCAAAGAGAAAAGTCTAGCTCCTCACTCGTAATATATTTACCTTTTTCTTTATACAGAATTTTAACAAGTTTGCATATCTGGTTTCTCAACCCAGAACAGACTAAAAGAGGTTGGGTCATGAGGTCACTAAAGGTAAAGTGGCCTGCTCCCTGATTAAAAAGGAGACTGAGGAACCCCAAAAGCCCAGCAATATAAACCCACTTAGAATAGAAACAAATGGCCACTGACCACACGTATCTCAAAAGTTCTGGCATTGCTGGAATAACACTGCAGTGACCAAAGTTTATAAAAATGACCCTCGGCAGAACAAAAATGTTAAGTTAAAATCGGCATATTCTATCTTAAAGACGGGAAAGTATGTAACTTGTTTTTAAAGAAAGATTTCCACCCAAAATGATTAATTTTTTAATGTTTATTTATTTTTGAGAGAGAGATAGAGAGCGAGTGAAGGAGGAACAGAGAGAGACACAGAACCTGAAACAGGCTCCAGGCTCCGAACTGTCAGCACAGAGCCCAACTCAGGGCTTGAACCCACTAACCGAGAGATCATGACCTGAGCCAAAGTCGGATGCCTAACCGACTGAGCCACACAGCGCCCCCAAAATGATTAAATTTTTAAATGTCATGTTTCAAAGGGGATGCTATTAGCTAGCTGAAAAGCTCCACTACCCACAGTGACAATTTTCTTTTTGGTTAATTGAGGTCTCACTATAGCTCCATTTGAACCCTCTAGACTTTTCCCTAAAGGACATTAGGGCACCTAAGCAGCTGGGGAAACGCTGTTACTTTGACTTAGATGCTATTTGGTATAAACCAACAGGGGCTTAAGAAGGTTTTACTGTATTTGGTCTGCAGGCTTTGCTTGGCACCATCTCTTTAAAAGGCTGCCTGACTTTGAACTAATCCTCTATTTATAATCCAGCTGGAGAAAGGCCTCAGCAATATATACAAATTCCTAGGATTTACAGAGTGCTGCTCACGTATTCCTGAGCCCCCTTGCAGAGCCCCCGCCTCGGCCCTCGCTTCTCCAGAAAGCACCCTGCATCCTCGTGGACACGTCTTGGCGCTGTGGTAGACAGGCCGCCTGGTATGCCCAGGAATGCACCCAAATTCCTACTAGGGAGCACAAGGCCCAGCTGGGGACAGGGGCATGAGCCGGACGAGGCCCGGCAAACGCCATCGCTCACTCTTGACAGCCTACCCTGTTCAGACGCCCTTTTCTAAGGGCCAAGGGCTGAGGCTCTCCCCTATCAAGCGGTTCTCTTCTTATAACTCATTCCCTCCCCAAAACGACGCCAACTTCACATTTTCCTTTTTTTTCCCCTCACACAAATTATTGCAAGTCATGGCAGTCTAAATATAGCCCCCGGTCTGTTTTCCAGCTGCGGAGACCTCGACATTTTCCTGATGTCCCTCCAGCTGCCTCCTTACTCTTGCTTTCCTTTCTCCCGCTTTCTCACCTTTTTTTCCCCTCCCCGATATTCCTCCCTCTGCCTCCCAGGCTCCTCTTGTCTTTCCCACCTTCCCAATTCAAAGGAAAATTCCAGAAGCAAGACCTGAAGCCTGGACAGCCCTCTCTCTGGCTCTCCATCAGTCCTAGTGGTGGAATAGGGATATTATCTAGGGAAGAGGGTCCTCCCGGATTCTCAGCAATGAGCTTCCATACGTTCTTGTTACCTCTTCATGCACTTGCTTTGTCCAGAAGCCATTTAATCTCGATCCCATCTCCACCCCTCTCCCATTGGTTTCTTCTCCTTGTGTCCTGGAGGCCAAAGATTGGCTGGTCACTCTCTCCATTTAGCAACCTCCTGAGTTATTGGGAAATACCTACCAGAACACATCTCAGACATCACTCCTTTGAGGTTAAATATCAATTCTTTTTGCCTTTCTTCATTAAGACTAGGTGCCCAGAGCTTTAATCGTTTTCGAAGATTATTTCTGTACATCTCCTAGTTGGCCATAACTCATGTAGGATGAGGAGCTGGGCCTTGAATCTTCTGCCTTAATAAGGTTTGACTCTTGATGCGTGAGCATGCTGGAGGGATTCGGCTGACACGTCGCAATCACAGGAGGCTGGCTAATGAAAAATGACGTGCCGGGGTGAAGATGTGCATCCGTGCCTCAAGATCCAATCTGATGGTGGAATGACAGTCCTTTTCCACCGTGGAAGCAAATTTTGATTCAAGTACACATTTTATCCTATTCTTTTCAATATACTTGCTCACTATTAATCAACTTCTTTTTTTTTTTTAATGTTTTATTTATTTCTAGGAGAGAGAGAGAGAGACAGCGTGAGCAGGGGAGGGTCAGAGAGAGAGGGAGTCACAGACTGAAACAGGCTCCAGGCTCTGAGCTGGCAGTCAGCACAGAGGCCGACGTGGGGCCCAAACCCACGAACCGCGAGATCATGACCTAAGCGAAAGTCGGACACTTAACCGACTAAGCCACCCAGGTGCCCCTCTATTAATCAACTTCTTAAGTTCTAAGTTGGTGGTTTCAAAGTGACCCACATGCCACAGATAGAGTATATGAAACCACTAGACTGTCCACTTATGTATTCACAAAACACCTATTAGACACCTCTTTAGGCCAAGTGCTGGAGATAAAAAGATACAAATAAGAAGTCACCTCAAGAGATGCACATTCTAGTGCACAATGTCTCAACCTGTTAACATTTGGGGCAGGAAAGTGTTGGATGTTGGGGCTGTTCTGTACCTGTTTAACAGCTTCCCTGGCCTCTCCCCAGTAGATAGCAGTAGCATTCCTCCCCGAAATTGTGACAATCAAATATGTCTCCAGATGTAGCCAAATGTCCTCTGGAAGCAGAGTCACCCCAGGGTTGAGAACCCCTGGCCTAATGGGTTGGACAAATATATAAATAACGGTTATAGTTCAAAGAAGGCTTGTAATAGAGGTGTGAAGGCAGGGCTGTGCATGGACTTAAAGGGCATTTGAGCTGTGTTCTGAAGGATAGACACAAGTTTTCTGGACAGAGACAATGTTAGAGAAAGAATATTGTAGGCAGATGGAACAGCATGTGGAAAGGCACAGGGGTATCACTGAACAGTTAATGTGCCTGGTGTGGCAGATGCCTGGGGAGGAACAACGGGAGATGAGGACAAATTGGGGTTTGGTTCCAGTTTATAAAGGGCCTTGTGTGACTAAGATGCTTGCACTTGATCCCGAGGAAAAGGGAAAATGATATTTTTAAGCTAGGAAACATGATGAACAGATGCATGATAGGATGGTGGGTGAGGGGAGAGGCTATGACGGTTACTCAGGAGGAGGTGATGTGAGCTTGGGCTAAGGCAGTGGTGATTGGGAAGGGAAGGAAGAGCGGGATTTGAGAACTCGTTTTGAGACAGAATGTGCAGGACTCAGACTCAGTGGACAAGGAACAAAGAGAGGGAATAAAGCTGGAGGTGACCCGGTGCTTCAGAGTGGATGGAATCCTTAGCTATCAGACTTGGAGAGGAGCCTTTTTCTGTCCTGGAAACACTCCCAAGTTTACACTGTGCCCGCCTCTCATGGGGAGCTGGGGCTTTTAGGGGTACATTTACACTGGGGAGTGGTGACATTAATCCTTCTTCCTCACCTGCCTTTACACGAGGCTCATGGAGGCATCTGGTGGCAAGAAGCCCACCATCAGGAATTGGGTCAAAGAACTGAGCATCTAGTTTGGTCACCACCAGGCTTGGCGGTGAGGTGGCTCCGAGCCTCAGCTTGTCCATTTGTGATCGGAGGAGAACACTCCTCCACCCCCACAGGATGTGGTGAGTATGAATAGGGCGGTTTCTGTGGGTGGCTCGGACCCCCGTAGGTACTTGGCACTTAATGCCTGCAGTTGGCCAGGATCATGAGTGGTTGTAATCAGGCCTGATGGAGAGGCCCCCCGACTCCACCGTGGCCTTGAGCTGCTGCCAACTCTGTGACCGGGTTTTGAGACTTGCCTGCAAATTCTTTTTTCCAGGGTGTCTGGTTCCTGCAAACAGGCTTTCCCAAACCTTCTCATGCTCCAGGAAGCCCCTTCAGCTTTGCATCCCACTATCCTTCTTGGTCCCCCAGCTCAGTGGGAGGCCTTGAGATAATACCACTCCATTTGGCTTCATGCAAACCCTCCCCTCCAGCTCCCCGCACAGCCTTCCCAATTACCTAGGAGTAAAAGCAGAGAGCAGGAGGCTGGGCTAGAGGCAGCTTAGACAGAGGCTGGCCCGGCTGGTCAGTCGTGACGGTCGTGGGCCTGCTAGGTAACCCTTCTCCTCAGTGTTTCTCTGGGGGTCAAGGTGGGTGGATGGCGTCTGAAGGCAATTGTGGGTGTATGTGTGCATTTGAGTCAGTAAGTGTGTGTGTGTGTGTGTGTGTGTGTGTGTGTGTGTGTGAGCTCCCAGGAGCCCCGGTGCCGATGGTGATCTCTCTCCACACGGGAACACAGGAACAAGGGGCTGCATTGTTAGCCTGCCTATCTCTTGGTTTCTGATTCACCCCAGGCCACTGCAGCCCAGGCAGGTTTGCAGCTGCTCAGGGATATACTTTCCAGCACATTTAGGACTTGGAATCGCCCCAG
Source organism: Proteles cristata cristata (assembly GCA_017311185.1). NCBI lineage: Eukaryota > Metazoa > Chordata > Mammalia > Carnivora > Hyaenidae > Proteles > Proteles cristata. The sequence continues at coordinate 120,352 of JAESUZ010003149.1, read as the reverse complement.
GTTTCAGGAACACATGGTGAGGGGGGAGCAAGGGGGCTCAAATAGACTCAGAAAGGGGGGAGCGAGCTACTTCATTCTTTCTTCAAGACGAATCTCCATTTTCATCATCTGATAGCAGGAACAGCATCTGAGGATGGCGGATGAATTGCAAACCTGTGCAGGTCGGGGGAGAGGGCAGGCAAGTGGGGGGAGATGGGCAGATTTATTTCATCCTGGCCAAGGCCTTCTTGTGTCTTGTGCAGCCCCGTCCCCTCTGACACGCAGCTCCTGCTCGGTTACACAGTCTCCGCCCAGCCCGGGGGCCTGTCGGGAAGCCCACGACAATAGCACACACTGCAAGTCAGCCTTGGGGGAGCCTCGGGCTTCCAGCAGCCAGGGCCAAGGGGGAGAGAAAGGCCAGAGGCTGCCCGGGGGCCTAGGGGAGCACCAAATGTTCCAAAAGGCCTGGCTTTACAAATTCCTGGCATCTCTTCTCTCTGTCCCTTTGCTTGGGAGGCAACAGACTTTGCTGGGCTCTGGCTTCAACTTTTTCTCCCAGGCAGATAGCTGCCTCCCAGCAGACACAGAGGACCCTGCTCTCCCAAGTACTCAACCCCAGCCGTTTGTCCATTCATCTGGTGTCTGTTCAGGGCCTTCTGAGTGTCAGACGTGGTCCAGGTGCTGACTCTTAGCAAGGACCACAACAAGGTCCCTGCCTTCTGGGAGCCCCCAACAAATGGAGAAGCCAAACTAATTGACCTACATTTATAGCACAGGTGAAAGGGGCTCGGGCAGGGCAAATTCAGTTCTAAATATTCCCCTTCCTCCAAGAGGCCCGGTGACCACCTTGCCTGGCTTCAGGCAGCCTCCTCATCTGCCACCATCTAGCTAGGGCACCAGGGGCAAGTTTCTCTGTGTGCCTCAGTCATCTCTGTCTGCCAGAGGGGAGGATGGTAGGGCAGCTGGGGCCTCCAGTAAGACTGTGCACAGACCCTTCGGCAGGAAACAGAACCTTTGTCTGGTTCTAACATTCTTCACCTGCCCCTTTTCCCCCATAGGGTAACTGAGGATTTGGGTCCATCACACGCAAGCCAGTGTGGGAACAACCAGGCCGTGTATGACATTGGAGGTCACTGCCCCTCCCCGGCCTGACCTCCCTGCTACACAGGGCTGGCCTCTGTGCGGGGCTCAGAGCAGCTCCCAGACTCCCAAACAGAGCCCCTTTCTCCTGCGCTCGCACAAAGCCTGCTCACAGGGTCCCATTCAGAGGGCTGGGTGATTGAAAGGGTGACTGCAGGCCGGCAATGTGACCTTTGGGCTGCCTCAGTGGGTGAGGGACTTGGGCCCCCTGACCCCCAGCCCTGAGAGGACCCGCCAGGCCCTAGTTCTACACAGACACAGCAAGGAAGGTTCAGCGTAGCAGAGAGGCCAGGGCCGAAGTGCTGGCCCTCGCCATCATGGAGCCCCTCTGCTCGGCAGTGCTCCCATTTATCCCCAGAGAGGCTGAAGAATTACCCTCTCCTTGGGGACAGACTGAGCAGGGGAGGGGGTATAGGTATTAGAAGAAGAGATGAATTTGTAACTCAATACAATGGTTTAAATAGCATGGCTTAAAAAGGATAGAAAGTCAGTTCCGTCTGGTCACCATGCTAATAGAACTTTGCTCAAGATGGAAGTTTCCACATCAGCACGGTCCACATGATAGCCACTAGCCACATGTGGCTGTGAGCACTGAAATGTAGCTGGCATGACTGAGAAACTGGACTTTTCTTAATTAAATTGCCTGTAGCTGCTACCTGGGGCTATGGCTATTCCTACTGGACGGTGCTGGTCTACTGGAGAGGGACATTGAGACTTTGAAGCCACATAGATCCAAGTTCACATCCTGGCTATACTTTACACTTATCATGGTGTGACTGGGGTGTGTTGCTTGACTTTTCAGAACTCAGTTTCCCCATTTTGAAGTCCACGGTTGAATAATACTACTAAGTGAGCATGCTGGGAGCTGGCTTCTGTATACACTAGCACCAAGGGTCCAGCTGCATCCTGGCCAAGGTGGCCAATGTGTGTCTCCTTCCCTTCCCCCAACGGAGACCAATCTGGGGGGCTTCATGCTTCTGACTTTGGAGAGAGGAGACAGACTCAGCCTTTCCCTTCCTAGGAAAGTGCACTTCTCCACTGAGGGAGACCTGTGCACAGGAAAATGTTACCTCTCCATGGAGATAAGAGACAGGGCAGGTTTGGGAGCCTTGGGACAGGTCATCAGGTTTGGGCCTGCTGCCCTGTGCCCACTGGCTTCATCATCCGTGAACAAATGTCTCTGGATTCCATTGGGGAGCCTGGTAGACCCAGGCTGGACCATGCTGTAGCCAAGGGAAGTTTTCCCACCCTTGTCCTCAAATACCAGCTGCTTTCATCCTAAGCCATGCCCTTGTGCCAAATGTTCTTTCTCCTATACCTGAGTCCAAACTTACCAGCCCACATCCCATCCAGGCTAGAACCTGCTCATGATTTTCCCAAATGACAACTGTCTGGCCATGTCGATGTCCTCTGAAGATCTAGCCCTGTCTTCTCATGAAAGCCACTGCAGGACTCTAAGAGGAGCAATGCAGGAAAGAAGGGAGGTTCTGGACCAGGTGGGCAGGCGACAAGGGGCAGGGAGAGGCCCCCACCCAGCAGCTCTGGAAGGGCCACCACATCCTCTGTCTTTTCCTGTGGGACCCTCTGAGGCTGCGTCCTGGAGACCCTGGTGGCTACCTTGCCAGGTCAGTGGGGGCTCCCCGGCCGGCAGAAGCACGGAGAATCTGGGAGCCCAGGACACTCAGTCCCAGCCAGCACTGACGGGTCTGTCCTCAGGTACATGCACCAAGGGTTCATCTAACAACAAAGGCCACTGACCTCCTTCCTCTAGTGATAATGGCTAGGCCGGAGAGCTGATGGAGTCACTGAGGGTCAGAGAAGTTACTAACTTATCTAAAACCTCCTTTGGGAAGAGAGATGGGTGATGCCCCGGCCTGTCACTCTGTAAAATTGCACAAGCACTCAGGACAGAAGAGCAAGGGAGAGGGGAGCCAGGGCGCTGGTCTCTTCTCCGTGACATGGCAAGTGACCCAGAACAAGGAGGTGGCTGCAGGCGGAGGTGGGCGGCTCTGCCGCCTGGAGTATGGGCAGAGCGGAGAGCCGGCAGGGCAAACACTGCGTCTTCTTTCCATCCACCCTCCGTGTAGCCTTTTTCCTCCGGGCCAGCCTGTTCCACTGGAAAAACAATCTCCCCTGCCTGGGGACTTGGGGCCGGCTGGGCCGCCTTCTGGTCTGTCTTCATTCAGATCCCATTTCTCTCCTCTCCGGGAGGTGGGGGAGGGAGTGACGCTGGGGAAGGCGAGGGTGAGGCTGAAGTCTTCATCTGTCCCCTTTAAGCCAAGCAAAGAAAAATAGCCCTTTGCCAAGATCTTTCATCTCAGTCATTTACTCTCACAGATGTTTTCTGCAATATAAACAAGAAGCAAAGAATGTTGGGGAGGAGAAGAGGGTGGGAGGAGAAGGAAGAGTAAATGGACAGCTTTGAAATCCGGGCCTGCAGAGGGCAGGAAGCGGGACCTCAGCAGGGTCCCTTCTGCCCTGAGAGCGTGGGCAACCTCAGGTCACTGCACCAGGCCAGGCGGAGGGTCACTTCCCGGGGTGTCTTTAAAAGGAAGTTCTAGAGAAGTGGCCCAGCCTTTGAGTGGGTGGTCTCCCCCAAACAGCCTTCCTCTGCCTGGGAGCTGACACATAGAGAGCAGCTGCAGAGTCCCTCTGTGCTCAACCTGGAGCCGTGCCCTGGGCACTGGGGCACACACCTGCCCACCTAGCGCTCCCCAAAAGCTGGGTGGGGGCCCAGGCCTGCAGAGCCAGCAGCAAGACGGAAGGGAGATAGACGCAACCACAAAGGGATTAGGATTCAGTTGCACCAAGGGGGAAATCTTGCACTGGATTCGGTTGGAGAAACACATCCTATGGTGGGTCAGGAAACAAACCCAGGAAGTCAGATATCACTAAGCTCAAAATTTCATAGGATTCTTGTTGATGTCAGTAGCTCTCAAACTAAAGTCAGATGCCCAAGGGAGCTGGCAGTCAGTACCCAATGGAGTGAAGCTGGGTGATGATTGCCATGACCCAGAGAAAGCCTATCTAAAGGAACAGCCACAACTCACTTTAAGCTAAATATTTAAGAGAGCCTAGAAACTCAGAGTTCTGCATAAAAATCTCTAGGGTGGTTGTTGTTGTTGTTGTTGTTGTTTAACTTCTGCAATAATTAAAAAAATAATAATAATAATGTCAGCCTCATGAGGCGTGCCCGTAGACAGGTTTTAGTTGTGAATCAGGGGTTTGAGACATTTGTAAAATGTTGGCTGGATGAGTGGATGCTAACTTACTGTTTATGCTTTCTGCTCTTGACTTAACGATGGGATTTGTGAGAAGAAGGCTGAAAAAGAATCAAACAGCAAGATCTATTGGGAGCCTACTATGTCTTCAAAATGGCACTACATGTTATTATGGGTTCAGAAAATCAGAACATCTGGTCCTAACCCTTGAGGGTTTACACTGTGGTTGGGGAGACAGAGTGACCCAGGAAAGGTAACTAGCCCTTGACAGGGCCTGGTTACGTGGCACAGAATGTTTGGGGATGGGGCAAAACCAGGTAATGCTTCCCAGAGGAGGCAGTGTTTGGGCTGAATCTTGAAAAATGGGTAGAACCCCCACTTGTTGAACTGAGTGAGAATCCCGAAGCTAGAAGGCGTCTCACCCAGCCCAGGACATGGAGAGCTCTACAGCCAGGACCCACGACCACCGAAACAGGCGGCCCCCACCTGCTAAGAAAGGGTGACCACTCTAAAAAACTACCAACCTCCCCACTCCACCTGTCTACCCCCAATACCGCCAAACCATGGGTAGAATACCCAAGGACATGTTGGAGGGTGGGGGGGCACGGACTGAGTGCAGGCTGTGGAGGAAGGACCACTGTAGAGGGGGGGGCCTTGGGCAGGCCTGACGCTCAGCAACCTTTGGAAGGAAAGAGGGAGGCAGATTTCACACAAGCGCTCACGAGCATTTCTGGGCGCCCGTGATTTCCTGCCAATGTTCAAAGCTTTGAGCTACTTGCAGAGGAGGGAATGAAAGTTGGTTGACCCCAGGCTCCCCATGTATTAGTCCCCAGTTTCACACAGTACACTGTAGAGCAGCGGTAATTTCTCCCATTTTACAGAGGAGGCAACAGACACAGAGCAACAAGCTCCCCAGGCCAGGAACGTCGTCAGCTCACTACTCACCATGTTAGCCTTGCTCCCCCACTTTGGGGCTGAGTGAAGCTGCCTGCCAAGGGACTTGTCCGAGGTATCATTGCCGGAAGTGGTCAAACCGAGGTCTACCTGACACCAAAGCCCAGGTTTTTTCCACTACGCTGGGGAAGCCTACGTTCACGAATGTTCTCAGATAGTTAAGGGGTGTGTTTATCATCAGTCACCACAGCTGATGGATTGTCAGTGTGAAGGAAGTACAGTGTGCAAACATTACTCATGTGGCCAGGCATTCAGAGTCAACAGAGATCCTTTGAAACAATATGACTGTCCTTTTCGTCCAACGCTTCAAAAGCCTCTCCAACAGCCTTTGGCTGAAACACCTCTAGGGAGAGCAGACTCACTACCTCACATCCCATCTAACGGTCAGCATTTTCTTTCTTGAGTCTTTAGAAGCCATCCCTTTGCCTGTATGTGAACCCCAAATTGGAAGCTTCCCGCAGCTCGACTCGTTAACTCATTATGCTGGGCATGTCCATTTTCTCCTCCAGATCCCCTCCCCATCCTTCTCTCCCTGCTCTGTGCCCCAGCAGGCTGACCTTGAGCATTGCGTCACTAGGAGCCCTTGCTCTCTGGCTTCAGTCGGTTTCAGTCAATAGGAGGCATCAAGAAGAGAGAAGTCGGTGGGGCAAGGTCACCCTACTGGCCCCTGCTCCTTTGTGTCTTTCTGTCCCTCTACCTGAGCCCATAGCTCCTGTGGGGTGTCTCTCTCCCCTGAGACCCTTCTCTCACGCCTCTCCCTTTTTGCCCCTCAGATTCCCGCTCCTGCTGGCCCTGGAGGGCTTCACCATGCCTTGTTAGTTTTCTTTAATCTTGCTCATTGACTGGTGAGTAGTCCCATTTCTAAGCCCTCCTCAATTACCACATTGGAGTATGCCATCTTTCTCCTGCCAGTGCTGACCGATGTGCTCCTATTTTGAATCATGTTGCTGGAAGAGCTCTGATAACAGTGCTCAGGTGTGAGAGACAGAGGATCTAGGTGTTGAGGAGAACAGCATCAACATGGTTAAGTCACAGAACCTATGGTCTAACTGACCAAGATTGAACTACAACTGTACCACTTTCTGGTTTTATAGCTATTTAACTTCATTAGCTTCTGCTCTCTCTTCTGTACAATGGGAACAGTAATCCCTCCTAACAAATCCATTGCAAGGACTTGATGCGATTGTGTTTGTAAAACAGAGACAAACTGCGAGCATTTACTAAATGAGAGTTATCACAGATTATTATTAAGAGAAAATCTCACCATTGTGCATGTTGCTTTGGTGCCAAAATAAGCTAGCAATGTGCTGCAAGGTTTTACTCTTTATGGCTACCAGAGAATTTGGACGGCAGTGCCCACACACTACAGGAGAAAGAAAATATAAGCACTGTTGTTGTTGTTGTGTTAGTAGCTAGAGAAGCTTTCAATTCTACTACTTATTTTCTTTTTTTTAAGTGTTTGTTTAGTTTGAGAGAGAGAGAAAGAGAGAATGCGAGTCAGGGAGGGGCAGAGAGAGAATGAGAGAGACAGAGTGAGAATACCAAGCAGGCTCCAAGCTGTTAGCGTTCAATGAGATGCAGGGCTCCATCTGACCAATCCTGAGATCACGACCTGAGCCAAGATCAAGAGTCAGATGCTTAACCGACTGAGTCACCCATTTGCCCCCTCTATTACTGATGTTCAAAAGAAATTTTAAACCAAGACTTATCTACAAGGCTATTTTTTTACATTCTAGCTGATAGCCCCTTCATATCCCTTTTTGGCATGATCTTAAAGTTCCCCAACACAAAGTATGATCCCTACATGTTTAAGCTGAAGAAATGTGGCGCCCTTCGACCTGCCCTTACAGAGCTTCTTCCCAGCCCACCCTCCCCTCAAATGATGTTCTTACTAAAATAAGCCTCCGAAGAGAGTCTCTTAACTCTGTCCAAAAGCTAAACCCAAAAGAGGTCAAGATTCTCTGGTCAGTCACATTTCACCCTACTATTTTTAGCTGGTGTAGGACAAAACAAGGTTCCCCCAAGGTCTGGGCTCTGTGAAAGTTGGAGATTCTGCCAAAATGGAGGCATACAGCTCTCCCAGGGAGAAGAGAGAGAACAGTTCCCAAGATATCTATTCATTGCCACTGAATCTTCCACCTACTGTATCTTCTTTGTACTTGATCACATTGAGTGGGTCTGCTTATTTGCCATTCCAGCAATTTTTAGTACTGAAACTTTCCTAGTGAGCTGTCAACATGCCCATTCATCCTGTGGGCCATCTTGTGCCATGTTATCCTCTGTCTCCTACATTAGAAGCTTCAAGGTTTTCTGGATGTCTATCCTTATGGAAGTGCTTGACTAAGTGTCCTGGACTGTCAGCCTAGACATGCTTCTTTTCTCTGCCAATGCTCCTCATTCCTGATATCTCTCTCCTGAGAGCCCCAAGCCAGGCTGTTATGTGCTCTCAGCCCCTCTATCCTCTTACTCATACAGATGCACCAAGGGCAAGCATCTTTCTGCCCAGAGATATCTGCCCTTCCACATACTCCCATATGACCTTCCACTCTCTGACCTTTGCTGCTGGAATCCCTTGAGTTAGAAAACCAGGGATGTTTCCAGGACTTTTAAGGCTTGTATTGGCAAGGCAGTAGGAGAAGGGAGTGAGGGACCAAGCTGAGAGTTTCTGCCTGACCCTAGATTGCTGCTGAGGGCAATGCCATGGGAAGGTGACCTCCCCACAGGCCTGGGGACTGTCCCAATGGGATGACACCATTAGATACTCAGTCTCAGCTCTTCTATTGCTCCACTCCTCAAGCAGTATCCTGGGCAGATGGAAACTGAGTTTTAAGTTAAGGGATGTGGCTAGAGCTTCATTCAGTGATTTATGGTCTAGACCAGGGTTTCCAAAACTGCAAAAGAGCTATTCCTGGCCAAGTTCCTTATTAGTCATATGTGTGAAATGGAAACATTGCTTTGTCAGAAATATAGTCCCCCCCCCCCTTCCCAACTGTGTCTATATCAGGTTCTGGAAATGGAGCTGGGTGTTGGGAAAAGGACTTAAGGGAAGAACACTTTACTGCTGGAACCTACATCACCCTGGCAGTCACAGTTGTACCAAGCACATAAGGGAAGGGATTCTAGGGCCATCAAAAAAAAAAAAAGAGAAGAGAGACAGAGAGAACGAACTTCACATTAACATTGCCCCCCCCCCCAAAAAAAAACAACAACATTGCCCCCAGAGGTGCTTTTCTATAAATAATCTTTCTCATTTGTTGTTTTAATTGTCAGGCATTCGTCCACTCTCTGGTACCCATGCTCCATTTTCTTCCTGGTGAATCCTACACTGTCTTCTATTTTCCCTCCATGAGATTTCAGCACAGCAGAATACCACCACCAACTCAGGATGAAGCACATGGCCCAGGTCTAAGCCAATCAGTGCAGCCCATTCTCCTGGGCACAGTGATTGGTGTAGGGAGAGGCATCTGCTCAGTCAGAGCCAATAAAGTACCTTGAGGTTTTCCCTAGAACTTCTGGGGAAAAGACTCACTCTTTTCCCTTGAACCTCGAGTTTGAGAGGGCTAGGACCTGGAACTGCTTTTGTTCTCTGGTCACATGAAAACTGAGTCTTAAGCTGACATAGCAGAGACCCACGCTTACAGATGAAAAGTCATCAAGTCCTGATAACATATTATTTCGTCCCTGAATCCAGTTGTGTCTGATGCTGACCCTAATCCTGGATCTTTCAGTTACATGGACCATTAGACTTTTCTGTTGCTAAAGCACGCTGAGACAGATTTTCTCTGTCTGGCAACCAAAGAGCCCTAGTTGGCAGTTGTTGTTTCAAGGTACAAACATAATTGAAATGGAATGAAAAGAAAGGAGGCAGGGCCAGCCATAGGCATGTAATTTGCAAGCACAGGCTGTGGCTCAGGTGCACAGACGGAGGCTTTTCACACTCTAATGTGAGCAGAGCAGTGTGAGGATGTGCCCAGGCAGGAAGAGGAGAGCCCCGGACAGGAAGCTCCCCCAGCAAACATCACCTCTTTATATCTGAAATTACCTAATCAAACCATTTCCATCAGGTTTAGATTTTGTTAGGTTTAATGAAATAGTAAATATTACTGCTATCGTGAAACCTCTTATTGATACCATCATTACTTGTAGTTCCTTATAGTTTATACTCTTGCCCTATGAATTAATCTACTTATAATGGAATGACTTCCAACTTAATCTGCTTTCCCCGTAGTTGTACAGAATTAGAGTTCTCCAGAAAAACGGAATCAGTAAGATTTAAATCTGGATATATATATTGAGTCCAGAGATTGGAGGCTCAGGCAGATTGTCTATGCTGTAGTCCAGAGGCAGAATCCTTAGCCTTTGCTCTTAAGTCCTTCAACTGATTGAATGAGGCCCACCAACATTATGGAAGGTCATTTCCTTTACTTAAAATCAAATAATAGTAAATGTTAATCACACCTAAAAAATACCTTCACAGAAACTAGTGTTTGGTCAGATAACCAGCACCATAGCTTAGCCAAGTTGACACATAACATTTACCATCACACCCAATTTGAACCAATATTCCCACCTGCTCATCCACATATCGGTGAAGGTTCAGTTTTAGAATCTCAAGCCAATGCGAAGATGACACTAGAAAGAACATCCTCTTGACAAAACTCTATTGTCCCCAGCATAGAAGAAAATCCATGATAATCATTTAATTCAGCCTGGATGAAATGCTTTAGTAATTCTGTTGATGTTAAAATATGTGAATCAGCTCGTATTTATTAAACCTCCCTTGGTTTAACTTTTCACTGTTTGCAGAATACCCCTCCTAGCACCATCCCAGAAAAGCACTTGAGCCCTGTCCCATGGGCCTAGTGGCCGAAGACGTATCCCCCATGTCCTAGCCGAAGACAGCTCTTCAGCCACGAGGGTCAGGCACCTGGCAGGAGGGAGCATTCACTCTGTGAGTGCTGCCTGTGGGAGAGCCTCATGGGACGAACACATGAAGACGTTTCACCTGGTCCTTCTTCCAGGAAATCTGTGGCCCTGATAAGGACAAGCTTCTACAAATCCTGTGTTGTCAACCAGCCTTCTGATGGTCTGGAAGACATCTATTTACACTAATAATGCAGGTACTTAATTTTATTCACTCCGGTTGCCTACTATAGGCTTCATCTCTGCATCCAGCCTGAGGCAGCCACATTCCTGTGGGCATCTATGCGAAGAGGAAATGGTGGGTGGGCAGTCGGGAGATGCTGTCTGTCCACAGGACAGCTCTCTGCCAGCAGCTTCATGAGAGGTTTCTCAGAGGGTGTACTTTAGGCTTCCTTACGGCTGATGATGCTGGGTCAAAGCCTCTGATGATGCCTGCTCACCCCAAATCCTCCGTGTCCCAGCAACCCTTGCATGTGACGGGATTCTGGCCAAGAACTATCAGGTATTTATGGGGCTGGACCTTAAAAGTGTCTCAGGAACCATCCAGTCCTGTCTCCTCTGACTACAGCAATCTTGACGTCACAGTCTCAGATGGTATAACCACTGAGATGTGAGGTTCTGTGCTGTGGAAGCACAACTTTCCCCTTCTGACACACATGGGGCACAAAAGGAAGCATCCTCTGACTCACAGCTCTCCTCAGCCCAAAGAGCCAGCTTGCAGAGCAGATCGGGGCCGCTCCTTCCCAGGCCTGCTGAGGATCAATGACACCACTCCCCACCTCGATGAAACAACCTCAGACATTTGCTGTGCTGCTGGTGATGGTCAGGAGCAGCGTCCTCATAGCTAAAGCTGTCCAGGATCCATTCTGTGTCCATATCCCCAAGGAAGGGCCAAAACCGGTTGAATAATTGAACCACAGTGGGTTTTCCTGAAAAGGCTTCCATAGCTTTGAGCTCATTTAGAAGGAAAGAGAGGATTTCAGGCCCTAAACAATGTGGAATCCCTTCCATTTTAGTTGAAAATACCCTTGCTGGGGTCCAAAAACAGAGTCTTATCTGTTGAGAATGCACGCAACTTAAGGCTCCTTCATTAGAGAAAGTCTACCAGGCCTTGCCACGCGGCATGACCCATGAATGTGGGTGGGACCGTTTGGTATTTTCATGCTGTTGGAAACAGTGGCCTTGTTGATCTCAGAGAGTCCCAGATTAAGCTGATTTCGCTATTTTTAATCTCTCCGGAAATAAGCAAAGAAGAGAGGCCTAATTGCAAACAGACTGAACTTTACATAGGAAATACGTAGGTCCCCTGAGGCACCTAGAAAGTGTCTGAAACCCTAACAGTCTGCCCACCTCCCCCACCCCTCACTCCCCTCTCCAGAGCACGTAAGCCTGCACCCAGGGAGGCCTGGGGCGGAGGGAAGGATTGGAGTCAGGAGTTCAGCCTTGACCTTGGACTGGCCAAACCAGCTCATCCAGCCCCTTGGGCCCATCGGCAGGGGCTTTGCATGAGAAACAGGAAGACTATTTGTCCACAGCTTGAACCACGGCTTTGGGAAGGTTCTTTGTTCTCTCATCCCCACTATTTTGGGTTTTCTGGTCCTTCTCTATTCTGTGCTTGTCAAATTCCAGGAACGGGGAAGATTTCAAACACTACCATGAAGCCTGTAAGACACACACACACACACACACACACACACACGCGCGCGCGCGCGCACACAAACCACCCCATTGCAATCCCATTTGCCACTTAGCCCTGGGATTTGTACCAAGTGTGGCCCAGTAAGAGCTTTATAGCAGTTCACATAGCCCCCAGCCTTCCCTACAAGCTCCAGTGTTAACGTCCCAGCCAGAACCCTGGGCCTTGCTGGCAGCTGTGCCTCTGGGTCGCTGTGGGAGACATGACAAGGCCCTGTAGCCTGCTGTGCCTCAGTTTCCCTGCCTGTCAGTTTGGACAACCATGACCGCAGATAATTCTGAATTGTCTGCCTGCTGGTGGGACCAGGCACCGGAGGGGGCTCAGATTTATGGCACGGAAGTCCCAGAATGAGTCAAAGAAGAGAAAGACCAAAATAGATCAGGAGCCACAGGCCCAGAAAGGCAGCCAGAGAAGATTAGACACGCTGCCTAGAGAACCAACCGATGACTTTATTGAGGGCTCTTGCTCATAAACAGCCAGTGTGTTAGTTTAACTTCCATGGACCAGGCCCACCCTTGCCTGCGATGGGAAGTCTGGGCTTGGGGCCGTCTGTGGGCCCTGCTGTTGTCAAGGCCGCTCCAGGAGCTGGGGCTCTTCCAAAGGAAATCAGCATGGGGCTCTGGGGCTTGGCGGAGTGGATGGACAGATGGACAGTTTTTGAGTGAGAAAGCCATGATCATGAGGCAGGGAGGAGTGGCAAGTGCCCCCCAGCCCCCGCTGCAGACCTGCTGGTAACAGAAAGTCTTTGTTTTGGGGGTGCTGCTGCTGAGAAGCCCTTCTTCCCTAACTTTTGCTTCTTGGTCTCATGAATCTATGTAGAAGGCAGTAGGCCAAGGGCACAGATGTGGAAAGGGTCCAAGTACTGCTACCATAGCTCTCATCCCCGGAAGTGCCCCAACCTCACCAATCCCCAGCCGTGGCTTTCCCTCTCTCATCCTGACCCCACATCTTCTGTCATGTTACATGGTCCACTTTGCCTTCCTGGCCATTTTTAAATCTTCCCTTTCACGTGCAGAGCAGCACTGACAGGCCCATTCCACCTCAACTCCCGCTGGAATGCTTCAGGCAACCCTGACGCTTGAGTCATGTTTTCCAGCAATGGTGTCCACAAGGCCAGCACTTGTCTGTTTGTAGACAGGGGCTCGCAAATATCTCATTTCAGCCCTGAAGATCCTTTCCTCCCTCTCACTATCAGCTGTCAACCACCCATCCATTTCCCGCGCTTCTCTGCCGGAAATGATCCCAGCCAAGGCGAGCCGAGCCAAGCAGGTGTCTGTCTGTGGGCTCACAGACCCTCCGAGGATGAGGGTCTCTTCGGTGGCTACCAGATTGCACCCTGATGCCAGCCAGCTCCTGGCGTCTGCTACCGGCCCTCCCAAGAGGGAAGCCTGTGGACACACAGCCCAAACCCATGATCCCGGCTCTTCCCAGTCCAGCTCTGTTGGCAAAATGAAGCTCCCTGCTGAGGGAAAGCTGCCTGGACTGTCCATGAGGCACCCATGATAACTGGGCAAACCACCTCTCCTGGGTTGGTCAGTGCTTGGGGGGCGTTACTAGTGGGTCAGTGTGAGGGAGGAAATAGGAGGAAGAAGTCTGGAGCAAATGTCAGATTTTGGGACAAGTCCTTGCTGGCAATATGTCTTTATCTGGAAAAACACACACAGGAACTTATAGTAAAAAAGCAGCTTTGAAACCCCTCTGTGATGTGGCCCCACGCTACCACTGTTCCAGTCTGCTCTTCCATGCTTCCACCATGAACTCCACCTTGGCCAAACCTACGAACTCGCCATGTATCCTGCTCTATCCCTGCTCTTTGTCATTGCTCCTTCCATTCCCTTTGCTTACAATATCTATCTAGATTCTACCCATCTTCTCAGCTCCAGCTCCAGCCCTACTCTCTCCCCTTCCCCACTCTTTTTTTTTTTTAATGTTTTATTTATTTCTAGGAGAGAGAGAGAGAGAGCGTGAGCAGGGGAGGGTCAGAGAGAGAGGGAGTCACAGACTGAAACAGGCTCCAGGCTCTGAGCCGGCAGTCAGCACAGAGCCCGACACGGGGCTCGAACCCACGAACCGCGAGATCATGACCTAAGCGAAAGTCGGACGCTTAACCAACTAAGCCACCCAGGCGACCCCCCTTCCCCCACTCTTGACCAAAACTCTGGGAAGCCTGGAGCCTCCATGCCCTCTGTTTCTCCACTCATGACTCTCTTGATCCACTCCACACACGAATAGAGTTTACCTCTTTATTGAAGACTATCACATTTGGTCTCCATTTCAGATGTATTGGCCTTTGTCTCCCCGAACCTGAGTGTCCCTCAAACTTATCGTAGAACGTGTGCTCCAAGGATGCCTCCCCAGCGCTCTGAACACTGTAGGGCCTTAGACAACACTTACAGATTTGATTCATTATCCAAAAAGTCAGTTAAGTGATCACAAAGATGTATAACCTGGGAGAACTCTAGAAATGCTCGGTGAGCAGCGAGTGTGGGCCCAGGTGGTCCCTTCTTGGGGGCAGTGGTGGAACGAATTTTCCTTCCGAGGCAGTCCCTGATAGTTCTAGAATCCCACAGAGGCCCACAGGAGGTGCTGGTTGGATGAACAGCATCCTGCAATCAAACAAAACCACAAATGCAAAGCCAGAGAGCTAAACAATGTTAGCTTTACAACCCCAGGTGATGAGAATGGTATTTACAGACTCGGTGACATGTTTGAAGCAGTGAGTTTCAGAGGCTAATATTTTAAGCTAGACATCCTGAGACCGTGATGTTCTGTTTTTATTCTCCTCCCCATCCTTCCCTCCTGGAGCCCCTGGAACTTTCCATGCAAGTTGAACAAGAGCATGAAACCTCTATTGTTTCTCAATCCTTATTAGTGCTAGGGAAGGATTTTAAAAACTGCTTTGTGGAAGGTTGATTGGTGAAGAGTGGAAAACATTCTGAGGCCTCAAAAGCACATTTGCCATTACACCAAACTTCCATCGGAGAATTTCAAAATTCTAGGCAGAGGGAAAGTTCCCTCAGAGAATTCCAAGGGCAATGGGACTAGGAAGCGATACAGTAAGTCCTTGTTGGCAGATGGACCCATCTGGACCCAGAGGTACCAGACAGTCTAGATCTGCCTATTGAAGCCCTTTCTTCCTCTGGAGCCCGTATATATAGTGAGTTAAAGTTCCTGGGGCAAATCCATAAACAGAGGGTGGGAACCTGAAACTTCACTATTTATACACTCCAGAACACAACTGGAGAAATCAGAGCAATCTAGAAAGCAGAGGACAAATTGCAAACAGCGACACAAGCATCAGGGAAGTCTGGGAGATCATAAGGGATGGAAAATCCCCAGGACACCATGGCATTGATCTTCCCAGAGGCCTGCATAGCCAGGATGCAGCCTCACCATCCCTCTCCAGATCGTCTTTCACCTTTCTCTTGCTTTAGCCAGTGCTTCTGATTAATCCTCCGTGCACCCCCTCCAAACAGGCAACACGGACAAAACAGTTTTTCATGCATGGAAATGAAGTCCAGAATGTCCTCTACCGTGTGGGTTTTTTGCTGTTTGTAAACAAGCCTAGATGCTAATCCGCAGTCCACCTGACCATGCTGACCGGTTCTATGGACAAGCCAGATCTGGCCAAACTGAAACATCAAAGCCTGTAATAACTTCAGGATCTGAGCCCACCTTATAGAAGCTATTGAACAGGAAAAAAGTGGTGCCTGTTTTCATGCTAAGAAAAGCAGATAACCTTACCAGGAGAACAAGCATAAATAATGATCTGAAAATAACTTGACAGGTTTTGTTTCCACCGAAGTGAAACACGTACAGACACAGCTTTTTTGTTTCTTCAAATCACGAAAGTAATAAGTGCTCAGGGCAAAAAACATAGGAAATACAGTAAAACACAACTAGTAAACTGTTGATAGTTTTTATTGTAATCCCTTCCAGTACTTCTCTATGAATAATCACCTATATGCTAATGCATTGTATATGTTATATTGTATATTATATGTACTATGTTATATATTGTATACTATTTATATAAATGAAGAGGCATATAGAATTCTTTACATATAAAATGTTCATTCACATATATGGCTACATATTTATTTATGAAATATATATTTATATGTTTCATATAAAATTTCACATAAGGGGCACTTGGGTGGCTCAGTCAGTTAAGCTGAAGTCAGTTATGACTTCAGCTCAGGTCATAATCTCATGGTTTGTGAATTTGAGCCCCACATCAGGCTCTGTGCTAACAGCTCAGAGCCTGGAGCCTGGAGCCTGCTTCAGAGTCTGTGTCTCCATCTCTCTCTGCCCCTCCCCTGCTCATGCTCGCTCTCTCTCTCTCCCCAAAACTACCAAACATTACCAAAGCAATCTTCAAAAATCCTTCACATAAAATATCAGAAATCATCCACTTTGTCTTTTTATTTTTACTGTAAGGTAACATATTAATTGTAGAAAATATGTTTGAGCCAAAATAAAGAGGTGAAAATCATGTCTATTTCCACCATTCAGGAAAGACCACTTTCATTTACTGTATGCCCTTCCTATTTACTTTAAATATGTTCACATAAATATAAGATATTTCAAATTATCCAGAAATAGCATCATGATCCATATTTTATTTCCTCAGTATGCGGGGATAATGCCAATGAACATCCTAAGCCATTGTGAGTCATCTCTTGCTATGGCTTCCTCTTGTAGAGGGGATACCATCTGGGATGAGGGCCACTGCTCAGCCTTGAAGGTCCACACTGACTTTCATGAGCTGCTAGAGGCTTTCTGGAAAGAGGATTCCTAAATTTTAAAATTTTCCTTTTATGTAACAAAAGCAAAGCCAGAAAACCGAAAAATGGAACTTTACTGTAAGTCATAGTGCAGAAGAGACAGCAGGTAGCCTGAGGAAGTTTCCCCCAGATGAGAAGGGACAGTAAAAAGCTCTTCCAGGCCTGGAGGAGAAGCAGAGGAGAGAGAGGAAGAGAGGCAGCATTTAGACAAGGCAGGCCTTTCCTGTCCCTTCCTTAAGAACGTTACTAACATCTAGACCATTGTTAACATCTAGAGGGAGCTTGAGGGGCATCTAAAAACATCTGCGTTGGGACTCTGCTTTTCTGAGATACCATTTGAGGAGATTTACAGTGTTTGGGGTTCGTCTGGTACAGAGTCAGTATGAGGCCATCATGGAGTGGGTTAGAAATGACAGAGGGAAGTGGCCCAGAGTCTAGGCTGATGGGCATGAGACAGCTCTCCTATTCCCCCAGCCTGCTGGGGTGTCTAGGGGACTCCTGATTCTCTCATGGGCCAGCTTGTGACAGAAGTACTCAGAAAAGGCCTAGGGTTGGGATGCACAGACCTGGGTCACAGCACTAACTGGCTAGTGCACTAACTCTTACATGTGGTTCAGTTGAAGTGTCATTTACTAATTCCCCACCTCAGGAGAGAAACACAGAGATGAGGCTTCACTCCCCTAAAACTGAGGTGCAGGGAGGCCCCAGATATGAGAATAATTCCACAGACAGTCTGCTACTGCATTGAGCTATTAGGCCTCTGGGAGTCTAGCCTAGGCATTATTCCTGCTGTCCCATTTTCTAGGCCTTTCTCATCTCCCCGGCCCTCCCTGAGCCCAGCCACATTCTCTTCTCAACCTCCATCCCTCCTGTTTTATGCAGCCTTCCTTCCACCCACTGTTTCCATAAGTCTTAGGGTGTTCATGGTAGTAGCAAGCCTAGGGTAAATAGGGCCAGGCCCTAAGGCTTTGGTGAGTAAGTCAGGAAAATGGGACCAGAACAATAACTGGGGTGAAAAATGAATAATAGTAACTGTTATTATTATGCACCACTTACTTAGTCTTACTGTGTGCGAGGCACAGGGTTGAGCACTTTACATTTACAGTGTGAACTCAGACATTTCTGTTAACTCGTAACTCAAGCATATGAGCCTCTGCTACCTATGCAACAACCTATGAGGTAAATACAACCATGATTCTTTCTTTTAGAGATGAGAAAACAGAGGCACCGAGAGGTTACAGTGACTTGCCCAGGTCACACAGCTAGTAAGTAGAAGCTAGAACCCCATCTTGGCCCGCTGGCTTTAGACCCCCATAGTAGGTAACAGTTGGGGACCCCAAAGGCTCTGAACTAGAAAGAACAAGGGAAGTGGCTGCCTTTGGTACAGGAAAGCCAGCTGCCCCACAGAAGTCCCAGAGAATCTACAGCTTCCACAATAGCTTTGGAAGATTTCCCAGTAGGCAGGAGGTTTAGAGTGTCCGTGGCTCCTACTCTGTAGCTCTGGAAACTGAGACCCCGGGAGATTAGGGAAATGCAGCGTGGCCGCCGTGGCCAAGGTAGCTGCAGAGGAGTGGAGTGTGCACCTGCGTTGCACACCGTCAGGGCAGAGCCAGCGTCCAGAAAAGTGTGCATGTCCACACCTGCACAGGCCCTTCCCGGGCGAGGCAGGGGTGGGACCTGGGGAGGGGGGGCGGAGGGGGGTGTCCTGCTGAGGAATGCAGAGAGGGCAGGCACCAATGGTTCACTCCAAAGGCTTTCAGGCAAAGGGTCCCGAGTGCTTTGCAGGCATGTGTTTACGCACTTAGTGCCTGAGCTGCATCGACTGGGGCCGACAAGCCTCTGCACCCCGCATCCAGGTACTTTGTCTCCACTTTGCCCCGGGTCAGCCGGAGGACAGAGCCAACCAGGGTGCCTCCACTCTTCTCGTGGGGCCCCACGAGTCTGGTGGGCTTGCTAAAGTGAGGGGTTAATAATAGACAGGTCTGTGAGACTGACTACATACTTTCAGTGCTTAATCCCATTCAACCCTGACAGTGAGTACCAGGGGGAGGCGCCAGGCATGGTCCTCCAGGGTCACAGAAGATGACACTGAGGCACAAAGTCGAAGCTAGACGACCACATTTCAGCAACCTCGAACTAAATCTCCTGGCCCCGATTCTAGTTCCATCTTCCCATGTACCAGACAGTCTTGAGCCCCCACAGCTTTTAAAATACCAAGCAGAAGAGGGACTCTTGGGCTAAATCAGGTTGCCCCCAGAGAACCCATTCAGGGGCAGACTGGTCCCCCAGGGATTGGTGTATTAGCGCCTGCACAGAGGCTGCGCGGGGGCTTGTAGGTTCCTTGTGCACCCCCCCGCCCCACAAATTGCCCTGCTTCCTCCTGCCCGGTCCTCTTCACATGGGCTTGACCTTTACTTACATGTCACTTCCTGTCCTTGATGTCTCTTCTCCTCCCCTTTCACCATGCCTGCCGCCCTCAATGCCCCCTGAAGACCCACTTCTCAGAAGGAAAGGATGACTGTCTTGTGCAAGGAAAACAAGCCCCCCCCCATTTGCCCCATCTCTCCTCCCTTCTGTTCTAAGCCCTGCTGCCTTCAACTCTGTGCATTGCATGAATCCCTGTGTCCTTTACCCACGGGTATGGCTTCAGCATGGCATGCTCCCACGTATACGCTCTCCTACGGGCTGAGGTGTATTTGTGCTTCTTTTGCCCAAGGAGATCAACCTGTGGTAGCCGCAGCACGTATGCAAAGTCACTAGAGTCATGGCAGCAGCCCCTGGGTCCAGCGAGGCTGTGACGGTGACAGCTCCAAAGCCGTAGCCAGATCCTCCCGGGTCAGTGTCATTGTTCCAAAGCCCCTTTGCAGTGCCCCATGCCGGGCTGGTTGGGCTTTGGCTACAGAAGCCAAGACTGTGAGAGTGCTTGGCTCCTCCCAGCTCCCCGAGCAGTGCTCCTCTGCCCTGCACAAACCCCGCTCTTCAACCTCCTTTGTGATGTGAGGGGCTCTGGCTCCCTTTCTCCATGCCTGGCTCGGTGCTAAGCGCGCACCGTGTTGTATCTCATTAATCCATGCCAGAGCCTTATGGATATTTTTATCCACATTTTACAGATAAGAAAAATGAGACTCAGAGAAAATAACTTGCCCAAGATTACATAGCTAAAGCGGCAGGGGCCAGATTTTAACCCACGCATTCTTAACCACAGAGCTCTATGGCCTCGTTCAGTCCCTGTGGGTCAGACAGCCGACCATCCTCAGGGACCCCTGACTCTTCATGGAGTTCTCCTTAAATACTTGAGAATACCCCCTACCACCACGGTTTATGCCTGTGAGGCCTGAGCCAAATCTGAGTCTACGAACCTCCATCAAAGAACGGACTCTTACTTGAAACAGAAAAACTGGGAAGTGGATAATAACCCACTTTACTCTTTTCTTCGATAAGTATTTAAGTGAGAGTTTTCCATGTTCCCTGTCCCTGTTTGAGGTCCCAAGTGAAATCAACAAAAAGTCCCGCCCTAATGGAGCATACGGTTTTATGTATTACATAGTACGGCATAGAGAGACAGGTGCTGAGAAGAAAGATAAACCTGGGCAGAAGGAGCAGGTGTCCTCGGTAGGTGTGGAGGCTGCCTCTCTCTGCCCAGATGAGGAATGGCCTGAGGCCTCTACTTCCTGCGGGGTCAGCCTTGTCCCAGGGCAGAGCATGGTGGTGAGGCTGTGAGTGTTTCAGGGGACAGAGGGCTAAGAGGCCGGGCCTCCCCACTTCTGCCAGTGGTGACGCAGAAGCCTAGATCAAGGAAGGGGCAAGCCATCTGGAGCACTAGGTCCTGGTGCACAGAGAGGCCTTGCTGAACATGACAGCGTGTATAGATTCTCTCCCATTACCAGTGAGTCAAGGAGCCCTTTACCAAATCTGGATCCTGGGCTAGCTCTCTTCAGGCTTACCCCCTCCTCCCTGTCCCTGCCCCTACTTCCTCTAATTAGTTTCGCCTAAAACTATGCAGGATAATTCTACTTAACCCTAAACATTATAATTATAAAGATAAACATGTTAGCCCAAAGAGTCATATACAGCATGTCAAAATCAAATACAAATAATTTTAAAACATTGTGGTAGGAGGAAGAAGGAAATGAACATTTATCAACGGCATCCTAAGTACCAGTTCCTCTATACCTATTATCTCATTTAAAACAACCCTCACTGCAAATTTAAACCCATCCTCACTGCAGATTTGTGACCTAGACATTGTTGTCCCCATTCTTTAAGTTAAAAGGAGGGAAAAAGAGATTTTAAAGGGTAAAGTAACTTTACCAAAGTTACATAAATAACAAGGCTGGATTTTTAACCCAGATGTGTCTGACCCCAGAATGCTATTTCTGTTTCTCCATCAAGCACCAGCTTGGCCTTTTATATGGAAAGAGTAATCTTGGGTGAACTACTTAGTCACCTATTGCCTCAGTTTCCCATCTGTAAAATGGGTATGATACTGAGAGCTAACTTACTCATCGACCTCATGGTTCTATGCTGGTGGTCACATGAGCTCATGAATAAACAAGACATTGGGAACTTTAAAGCACTGCAGATATACAGTGTTAATCCTCACCTTGAATATAAATCATTGTGGCTTTTCTGCTGTCTAACCTTGTTGGTATCCAGTGGCACATTTCAACCCAGGCTATCTTACTATATTTTCCACACTGCTGTTCAGATGGGCTCATCTCGGATGGCTGGTTCTACACTGGATCATCTTTGTTGGTCTCTTCGCAGCATTAAGTCCTTCCTCTTCCCCAGCTGCCCCTCAGACATGCTCCTTACTGCTGAGTTGCAGGTAATCTACAGTGGTCTTCCTTCCAGGACCCCAGGAAAACAGCCCATATACACTCCTTTCCAGGAGGCTATGCTAAACGTGTACCAACCGGTTGTCCAAGAGTAGTACTGACACTAATGTTGGTTGACGATTTCATTTACAATAATAAGACAACAGTAAAACAACAAAGACGTATTTCTGAACTTCACTCTTGAGTCAACAATGGGAGCAACTGCTGAAGTGGGTTGTTATTTCTGGATCCTGGAAGAATATTACCTCGATTCCTTGTATTACTCACAATGTCACTGCTACAGATACAACACACTTTTATACGTTACCTACCTTGTTAGTATTTTCCGTATCACTTTCTTAAATCTAGACAATCAACAAAACAATAAAGCAAGCCCTGATTTGTAGAGTTGGCCAATTTCTGTGGCGTAAATTTTCTCACCACGGCCAATTCCAAACTTCCTACCGTGAGGTGACCAAACGTGGAGTTGGGGAGAGATAAACAACAGCAAACCGCTGTATGGTATTCCCACCATATGGATGTAAGACATACATAAACCAAAAGCATAGACAATAGTAAATTGAAGTAAAATAATTAGGATGAGGTCTGTTTCTAGTATTTATTACTTTTGTTTTTAATATAATGTATCCAATTATAAGTTTATATGATTTAATTTTCATAATGGCTCTGTTTAACAACTGGCTCACAAAATTCCTGAAAATTTAACAACCAGCCAATGCCAGCCAGATCCAGCATGCCACTGCCTCTTCCTATTAGCCCCCACAGGCATCATGCCATCTGATGGTCACACCCTTTGTTAAATAGCGCCAGCTAGTCCAGGTCCACCTGAATCAAGAGAACATTATTCAGTATTGAGCTTCTCCAAATAAGCAAGGTCGACGGCTTCAGTCCAGTGGAGTGACTTAATGATCTGTTTCCTTCAATAAACTGTGATTTCTGAATTTAATTCAGATACCTGAGTGTCCTTGTAAGCTGAGAGTGAGGTCCAAAGGCATCCATGATGTAATATACTAGGTTTATTCTTGGCAAGAAAATGACTTTGTGAGAAATGGATTTTCTTAGGCCGATTTTAGGAAGCTTGGGGTGTTTTTTTAAGAGTTAAGCCAAGACAAAAAATAACCCTTGCAACACATCACTGCACAGCTGGTCAGCCTGGGAGAAACTATTCTGGGATATCCAAGCTCAGGTGCCTCTTTAAACTCCAGGAAAACTGGAATCAGGATGTGGGGTTTCTATTCCTGTCTGTGTCAAAGGCTTACTATGTTATCCCTGGCCAGTTGGTTCCCTAGCGGGTGCCTCAGTTTACCCTGCCGCAAAATCCAGTCAACTGCTTTTGCCAAGGACATTAGACTTGAGCTATTTAAGAAAGATAGTTACTAGGGTTTGCTGGGGGGTTTGGAGTGTCCACTTGAGGTGTCTTTAATCAGTGCAGACTCTAGGAAAAGCTAAGTTTTGGGTCACCTTTTCTAGGGAGTGACAAATGGGCAAAGCTTCACAGAGAGCAGGAGGAAGAGGAATAGAAGGAGGGTAAAGGAGGACGGGGCCTCCAAGCAACATCAGGGAAAATGTTGGGTCAAGGGCTAGAGTAAACTGCATTCAGTGTTCACATCTCTGGGGCAGCGTGTGACCAAAGAATGAACTAGTTACAGAAGAAAAGGCAGGCAAGAGGGGGTTAGTGGTGCCTTTGTCTGGTTTTGATGAGCGTTTCCTGATTAGGAAAGGAACGTGATCAAAGTTAGGATTCTGGGACCCATGTGGAAGATGACTAGGGACTTGGCAAACTTGGAGGCAATACTAGCCTCAGAAATATCCCTGGAGACTGCGTCCCGGGCTGCTGTATAAAGGGCCTCTGTCTCCGTCATGGGGAGTTCTCATGGAGCAAGCCTCTCTCTCCTGTTTAAAGCTTACGTGGCCCTTCGAACGAAGAAGCATCACTGTGGATACTTCTTTACACTTCCCTCCCGTGTCTTGGACTCTGTCATCTCACTTTTGCTGTCAGCCACCTATGGGGAGGAGACACTATCCTAATTTTCACAAGAGAGCAACAGCAACTTACAGGTGTTAAATGACTTATCCCAGATCCCAACTGAGGCTCAAGCTCATCATTTGGCTACAAATCATGTACCTCATCTACACCAATCTGTCTCCATCAAACCTGACTAGCTAGTTTGTTTTTCCCATCGACGGGCCAGACACTTTTTGAAATGAAAAGCTGTTTTGATCTCTAGAAAAACTAAAAAGCCAGTTCCAGTTGTTGAACACTACAAGCTGGAGAGAGTCCCTTCCAAAAGTTCCATGGGAAGCCCAAGGATTCTCAATTCCAAAGCCAGCCAATACTTGGATTTCCTCTATAAAGAGACAGTCCCTCCCCGTTTAGAACATACCCTTCCTCATTAGGCTAGTTCTATGTTTTGTAATAACTTTTGCTTACACCACAGAATTGTCATAGACTATGGAAACACACAGGCCTTGGGGGAAAAAAAAGGTCCAGAGGCCCCTGGAAGTCATTATTCCTTCCTTTAGCAATTGCTGAGTTAAGCACCAAAAATATGGTTCCCATCTTGCTCCCCTCTCCAAACACACACAGACACACACACACACAGACACACACACACACACACACACACGATCTGCTGGACATATGTTCAGAAGAAAGCCAGGGACGTGGGGGGTGGGAGAAGAAGATTCACATGTTGTGAGTCAAGAGCTTAAGCATTTGAAAAGAAAAAGTGGGAGAGGGCGGGGAGTTTGCAGCCCCAGAAATGGAATATCCAAAGGATTTATTGCCTTCGAGTATCTCACAAGGCATTTTTTTATTTAAAAATCTGTAGCTTATGGCTTTTGTTGGGGGTGGGGGGTATAGGGCAGTAAACAAGAGCTCTGAAAGGGGAAGGAAACCAGGAGAAAGCCAGCTCCATTAGTCACGCAGCTGCATATCCTGTCAGAAAGGACCCCAGTTGAGTAATCGCCCAAAATATGCCTGTTATTTTTTTCTTTCAGAAAAAAATGGGGCTTGCCAAAATGTACTGTAAAAAAGAAAAAAAAAACCTGGTCTGTCAGCCCCAGAGGGGGAAAGGACGAGAAAGAAGAAACAGGCGTAACTTCTCAGTACTCTGGGACTGTCTCCCAACTTACCCTTAAAAGAAAACGCCTTCACACGCCTCACAGCCGTGGAGCCTGGCTGGGGAAAAGCTAGCTCTGTGAGCTGTTCCAGGCCTCAGGGTCCCTGTCATTCGTGGAGCGGAGAGCTGGGAAAGAGGAGGGGCAGTGGGAGAGGGTGGCTGGAGGACAAGGCAAATGAAGAGAAAGGGGACCGGAATATTGAACAAGTCCTGATGGACTTTGAGTGGGTGAGCTAATTGTCCCTTAGGGAACCAGTGCTGTGAGGCAGCGGGAGACCAGCCAGCGGCTGAGCACACTTGGTCAGCTTTTCTGACGGCCTCAGCAAAACCACCCTTGTCCCCGGCCTCGGGCTGTTTGGGCCACAGCTTGAATGACGAGGGTTTGTGTGGAAAGGACGGCTGAGCCCGGGGAGGTCTGAAGAACAGGGGCTGGGGCAGGACCGGAGCTGCCTACAGTGTCCGGTGTTGTCCTGGATTAGCGTTCCAGAAGTGAGGCACGGCAAACAAAGGTGTCCTGAAGCCTGGTTCAGTCGCTGCCTCTGTCCCATGTTCTCAGGACCAGGCCACAAAGGACGGCCAATCCAAGTACAGAGCACTCATGGAAAGACAATATCCCTCCTGCTCACAGTTCTGATCCAGTCCATGGGGAAGGACACTTTCCCAACCCAGTTGACAAACACGTAGCAAGAAGCCTTCTCCTTGGGAAAGAGAACAGAGCCCTAAGGAGAGGAACGAGGCAGATGCACTGTCCCTTTTGCTCTGGGCTCTCTGGAGCCTGTCCTAGAGGAGAGGGCCCAGCCCTGCCTCGGCTCCAAGGGCCAGGCTGCAAGAAGACCCTTTCCAGGAGCACCTCTAGTGACCAGAGTCCTAACATTTGGCTCTTTGGCAATTCTAGGCCAAGGGAACCCCAGCCCCGAGGACCAAGTCGATCCCTGCTGATTGTTTCAGGAAGGGCCTTCTCGGTTCTTCAAGGCCTTTGAGCCCTGACGATCATGTCAGAGGCACAGTCTCAAAGCCAGTCCTGGGCTTCAAGTCTCAGTCCTGTCCACTGCTTCCCCTGGGAGAGGCACTTGACATCTGAAGCCATCCCCAGGCTTAAAAAGAAACAATCATGGCTTCCTGCAGACAACCGCCCGTGAGTTGGAAGGGGAGATCCACTTCCTGGCCTCGTTGCTGATTGACTGCGGAATATCAGGCACCTTGAAGAAACTCTCTGTGACGATTGTCCCCTCTCTATAAGATGTATCAACTATGGATCAGAGCCTCTATATGCCTGCAACGTACAAGGTCCTGGGACTACTTCAAAGGCAAATAACACAGATATAGTCCCTTTCTCCACACAAAACCTGGGTAACCACTCCCATACCTTCTGCAGCACAAGATTTGTGTTTCCTGAAGCCAACTCCTCAGGTGGGCGAGTCCGGTGGTTGGAGGATGTGATAGGAGCAAATACAAAAAAATAAACACACACATGGTGATTTAAAAAAAAACAAAAAACAAAAAACAAAGGGGCCTGGGTGGCTCAGTCGGTTAAGGTCCGACTTCAGCTCAGGTCATGATCCCGCGGTCTGTGAGTTCGAGCCACGCGTCTGGCTCTGCGCTGACAGCTCAGATTCTGTGTCTCCCTCTCTCTCTGCCCCTCTCCCGCTTGCACTCTGTCTCTCTCTCTCAAAAATAAACAAACATTTAAAAAAAATTTTTTTAAGAAACAAAAACAACCAAATACTAATACTAACATTTCTAAAATGCTTGTAGATAGAGGACAGCGTCTTAACCACCTGAACATAATGAAAATTCTACCAGAGCTTCTGGGATTCGCCTGCAGCATATTCCAGCTCACTGGAAAACGTGAAGGACCAAGACCACCTTATGATGCACAAACTGTATTAATGTCAGTGTCATCTAGTCATCTAGCTCACAGAAGCCCCCACAGAATGTCATCCAGCTCATGGAAGCCCCCAGGTACGGGACTGACCCGCGGGAACTCTCCTTCCTCATTTCCGCTCTAGTTGCAGGACATATGAGGGTCGTTTCTTCCTCAGGGCTCAGCCTCTTCTCAAGGCCAAGGACTTCATATAAGCCATGAGTTGAAATCAAAACTGTCAACATCAACACAAGCCCGTTGACAAATGTTCTGAGGCTGACAGGAGCGATGTTATTATCCCCCGAATCGCAGGTGAGCAAGATGTCTGGAGAGGCCCACCCCCACACGGATTTCCCTTTGCGGCGGCAGTGACATCTGAGTCACCGAGTGTGGGGCCACCATCTAGCTTCGCCCCCTCCCCTTCCTGTGCCCCAGGAGGGGGTTGGGAGCAGGTCCTCACAACAGAGAAGGCTCCACTTCCTCTGAGTTCCTGACAACATTTCTCGGCTCTGTCAGGCCTCGCACGTCTGCGGTCACCAGGCACCCAGGTGATGGTGTCTTTCTCAGCTCCTGTTTTCCCTCACTAGCTCTTTGATGTTTCTAAGCTGACGAGGTCAGCATCTTCCAGGCCTTGGAGAACGCACCTGCCAAGTACATCTTCCAAACAGCTGATTAAGGTGCCATGCAGTCTGCGGTCCAAGGGGAGTCCAGGGGGCCTGCTGAAATTGGCCGTCGGGTCTGCCCCTGTCCCTGGGAGCTCCACACTCTGGCAGGAAAAAGCCTTCAACACAAGAATGCAGAGGGGAGAGCCGAGAGAAAACTCTAATACCCGACAAACTGCATCGCCAATGAGGTGAGAGATGGCCGGGCTCCTTCCATCCTTCATGCTGGGAAGACACAAGAATGAGAGCAAGTCTCATGAGGCCCTCAAAGTTCACCCACAAGCCTGCTACTTGGTGCCCTCAGCTCGGACACAGGGGGGTGATGGAATGATAGCCTCTGAGTGTGTGAAGAGTCAGTGGCCTGACAAAGCACTTACTGACCAAGAAAAAATTAACTTCAGGTGCAGCAGGAAAGGTCTGGTACCAAGAATGTCTGGGGTTTTGAGACACTGGAAAAGATTGCCTAACAATGTAATGGGCTCCCTTCCCTGGAAATATCTGAAAATAGGATAAGTACTCTCCAGTCCCGGGTAGGTCAGCATCGCCCTGAAGTAAGGGGATGGTCACATCGACCTGTGGAGAGAGCTTGCAGGGAACTTGGAGTCTATGAGACGGTACATTTATACATGAAGAAAAAAATGTGTATTGTGGTAAAATATGCATAACATTAAATTTACTCATTTTAACCATTTCTGAGTGTGCAGTTCAATGGCATCAGGCACACTTACAGTGCTGTGCAGCCATCACCGCCGTCCATCTGCAGAACTTTTCATCTTCTCAAGCTGAAGCTCTGTGCTCGTTAACTACCAAGTCCCCATTCTCTCTCGCCAGCCTCTGGCAACCACATTCTACTTTCTGTCTCTATGAATTTGACTATAGTAAATACCTCCTATCAGTGGAACCGCACAAAATTTCTCTTTATTGTGTGACTGACTTATTTCACTTAGCATAATGTCTTCAAGGTTCATCCATGCTATAGTATATGTCATAATTTAATTCCTTTTGAAGTTTGAACCATATATATATATATATACATGCACACACACATGACACACATGAGTTACCCCCCCTTATGCACAGGGTATACATTCCAAGGCCTCCAGTGCATGCCTAAAGCCATGGAAAATACACACACACACACACACACACACACACATGACATTTTTCCTTAGAGGCGCCTGGGTGGATAAATGTCCAACTCTTGATTTTAGCTCAGGTCATGATCTCAAGTTATGAGATTGAGCCCCATTTTGGGCTCCCCACTGGCCATGGAGCCTGCTTAAGATTCTCTCTCTCCCTTTCCCGGTGCCCTTCTCCCCCTCTCCCTCAAGAATAGATGGATAGGATGCTCAGCATCGCTCCTCATCAGGAAAATACAAATCAAAACCACACTGAGATACCACCTCACACCAGTCAGAGTGGCTAAAAATGAGCAAATCAGAGAACTCGAGATGCTGGCAAGGATGTGGAGAAACGGGCACCCTCCTACACTGTTGGTGGGAATGTAAACTGGTACAGTCCCTCTGGAAAACAGTGTGGAGGTTCCTCAGGAAACTAACAATAGAACTCCCCTATGACCCAGCAATAGCACTGCTAGGAATTTACCCAAGGGATACAGAAATGCTGATGCATAGGAGCACATGTACCCCAATGTTCATAGCAGCACTCTCCACAATAGCTAAAACATGGAAAGAGCCTAAGTGTCCATCAACAGATGAATGGATCAAGAAGATGTGGTTTATCTATACCATGGAATACGACATGGCAATGAGAAACAATGAAATCTGGCCATGTGTAGCAACATGGATGGACCTTGAGGGTGTTATGCTGAGCGAAATAAGTCAGGCAGAGAAGGACAAATATCATATGTGTGCACGTATAGGAGGATTAGGAGGAACTTAACAGAGGACCAAGGGGGAGAAGAAGGGCGGAAATGATGGGGGAAAGGGAGAGAGGCAAACCATGAGAGACTCTTGAATGCTGACAAAAACTGAGAACTGATGGGGGCGCCTGGGTGGCTTAGTCGGTTCAGCGTCCGACTTTCGCTTAGGTCATGATCTCGCGGTTCGTGGGTTCGAGCCCCGCGTCGGGCTCTGTGCTGACTGCCAGCTCGGAGCCTGGAGCCTGTTTCAGATTCTGTATCCCCCTCTCTCTCTGACCCTCCCCTGCTCATGCTGTCTCTCTCTCTCTCCTACAAATAAATAAAAATATTTAAAAAAAAAAAACAAAAACTGAGGACTGATGGATGTGGGGGGGAGGGGGGATGGGCATGGAGGAGGACACTTGTGGGGATGAGCACTGGGTGTTATGTGGAAACTAATTTGACAATAAACTATTTGTAAAAAAAATATAAAAATAAAAATAAAAATAAATAAAATAAAAGATGTAATCTAAATAAGCAAAAAAAAAAAAGAATAGATGGATAGATAGATAGATACATAGATACATAGATAGATAGATCATGTTGTTCTTTATATATAAATACCTACGATGAAGTTTAATTTACAAATTACAGGTAGTAAAAGATTAGTAGCAACAAAAATTAAAATAGAACAATGATAACAATATACTGTCATAAACTATATCTGGCTGTGGTGACTTTCTCAAAATCTCTTACTGCCCAGTACTCACCCTTCTTCTTGTGATGATGTGAGATGACAAAAATGCCTGTGTGATGAGATGAAGTGAGGGAAATGACCTAGGCCTTGTGACTCAGTGTTAGGCCACTACCGACACTCTGAAGGAACATCAGGAGTTTCATCTGTTTCCAGACAACGGGCCACAGACAACTGAAACCATGAAAAACAAAATGGCAGCTAAGGGAGACGACTGTACCACATTTCATCTCCTCACCTGCCGATGGGCATTTGGGTCGTTTCCACTTTTTGGCTATTTTGAATAATGTTACTCTGAACACGGGTATACAAATATCTGTTCAAGTCCCTGCTTGACAGGTCTTTTGGGTATATCCCCAGGAATAGAATTACACAAAGAAAACACTTTTTTTTAATGTTCATTTATTTATTTTTTGGAAGAGAGAGACTGAGCTTATGAGCAGGGGAGGGGCAAAGAGAGAGGGAGACAGAGAATCCCAAGTAGGCTCTGGGTTGTGAGTACAGAGCACAACAGGCGCTTGAACTGTTAGATCATGACCTGAGCCAAAATCAAGAGTCAGATGCTCAACCACCTGTGCCACCCAGGCACCCCTAGGGAAAAATGTGATATCTATATGATATATATATACACACACACACACACACACATAACATATATAATATATATGTATATAACATATAATGTATTATATATCATGTATAATGTTTATTTATTTATTTTGAGGGAGAGGGAGAGAGAGATTTAGAGCATAATCGGGGAGGGGCAGAGAAAGAGAGAGAGAGAGAGAGAGAATCCTAAGCAGGCTCTGCTCTGTCAGGGCAGAACCCAACATGGGGCTCAAACTCACAAACTATGAGATCATGACTTGAGCCAAAATCAAAAGTCAGACACTTAACCAACTAAGCCACCCAGGTGCCTCCCAAGAAAAATCTTCAAGAGAGAAAAGTATTGTGCTCCAAGGGAAAAGACATCAGGGCACTCACATTACAATCCTGTATGGAGAGCAAACACTTTAAAACATTGAGTAAGGCTTAGGCAAGAGGACTAAGGAAGCATGGAAGACACTAGCAGGCTCCTAGGTCAATCAGGGAAGACTTCACACAGGAGACGAAATTTGGGCCAGATTCTGACCAAGGACCAGGAGTTTGCCTGGCAGAAAATGGACAAAAGCATAAACATAACCAAAAAAACACACCTCTTAAAAAAAAACAAAGAGTAGACAAATGCTAAATGAACATGTCCTTTGATTCAGCAACTGCACTGGTAGGACTCTCCCTGCAGATAGACTCATACACGTATACCCCAGGCATATGTCCAAAGATCCTCGCTACAGCAATGTTTGTAAGTTTATTAACCAGAAGCAGCCTCCGAGCCCATTACTAGGAGGCTGGATAATACACCATGGTGCAGCCATACTGCAAATTAATATGCAACCATTAAAAAGAACAAAGGGGTTCTCCATGTGCTGATGTGGCAAGAATTCCAGACTGTTTTTTAATTAAGAAAAAAAAAGATGTCCGTATATGCCCAAATTCTTTCCCTGGAAGGATCCACAAGAAACTTTAATAATTATTACCTTTGGGAGGAACAACTGTGGTTTGAGGAAGAAAAACTTAAGTTTCATGTTATACCTTCTAGTTTTTCTTTTTTAGCCATGTGCACGTATTGCATTTTAAAAAATGTTAACAGGACTCTCGGGGTGATAGGATTATGGGCCATTTTTATTCTTTATGCTTTCCTTATTTAAAATATTTTAAAGAGGAAAGCAGCTATTTTTCTGGAATGGTTTAGTCTCAATGGCTCCTCAACGCAAGAGGATGGAGTAGATACTTAAAGGGCCAGGCTTCTTAAAGAGTTTCTCTTAGAAGTTTGCCAGGATTCCTTTCAAGACCAAATGGTGTCCTCACATTCTGGAGAGGGAGACTGAGGGGCAGTGATAAGAGAAATAGATCAGAAGTTTAGCACAAGGAAAGCAGGGGTTCAGAGCAGTTCCCCGAATGCATGCTAAGTCATCTCGGGGACGTAGGGGCTCGCCCCCTCTTCTGCATGGTCTGCACCCCTCAGGGTACCCAGGGCTTGGAGACAGAGACCCAGCCACACAGGGTTAACGCTGGTGCTTTGCTTCACTGAGCGTGGTGGAGGAGAGCAGGGGGCGAGAGCAGAGGGGCCCAGCCCTACCCGGCTCCAGGCAGCATTAATAAAATGCAGGTGTTTTTACAGTTGCGTTACAGAGCAGGGAAGAGTCTCAAGTGCAGCAAGCACATAGAAGCATAGAAACAAGAGCCGAGTGTGGTGGGGAAAAATGTGCCTGCGAATAATGAGAAAGCGTTTTTGGAAAGAGGGCTGGCTTTGGGGTTAAGAGGAATGCAGCAGTTTCTGGCACAGGCTTACCCAATAACTCTGTGTGTGTGTGTGTGTGTGTGTGTGTGTGTGTGTGTGTGTGTGTGTGTGTGTGTACACAGGCTCCTGTCTCAGGCACACACAAAGGCAGGCACACACACACCACTACAACCACCACCACCACCGATCTTTTTCCCAGCAGCACCTCAGACAATATGAATTTGGCCTTTGACCAGGGACTGGTCCTGACCCAGGAAAGGCCACTGTGGTCTGCCTTTCCTCTCCTGTCTTCCTTGTTTCTGCACCCACGTACCTCCTCTTTTCCCGTCATCTTTCCCTTTGTCTGTGGGGCAGACCGTATCTCCAGTTGTCTCCCCGAATTTTTTAATCCCCCTTGGCTCTGCTTCCAAGCAGGCATTTTGTGAGCCTGACTCTCCACCCCCCTTTCCCAAGCCCGTCCTTCCTTGCAGTTGAGGAGGAAGAGAGAACAAAATGGTGCCTCTGCCCTGGAGTTCTAGAAGGCTGTGGCTTGTGTATTCCAGCTCCTGCTGCTTTAACCCTGGTAAAATGCTCCAGAGTCACTTAATTTAATCTGGAGACCAAAGGTGATTAGTCCCGAGAGAGGCATGATACAGTGGCAGAGGGAAGCCTCCCTCCTCCTGGCCGTGCCGAGGGCGGGACACTTGGAGGTGAGCAGAAGCTCTATGGGAGCCCAGCGGGCCGGCCCTTTGCCCCTTCTCCCTCACATCCTTCAGGGTGGGGAGTGGCAGACAGAAAAATCCCTGCTTTGCTCTTCCCTTACAGGGGCTCTCAGCCTGCCCGAAGTTAAAAGAGTTTAAAGTGAGTCATTTCTGTGATTTATTTAGTTGACTCCTTGTTTGAGACCTGCTGCGGGCCTACGGTCGTTATTATGTGGTTCGAACACAGGAAGAGGCTTTGGGAGACCCTGAGCCCCCCTGAGGCCCCGCTTGGCCCAAGGCGGGCTGGTGTCTGAGCAGGAGGGGTGCTTAGGAGTAAAACTCCTCCAAATGGATGTGGGTTCTGGATTGCCACAATGAGGAAGGGATGGGGGAGACGTGCTGGGGACTCAGTAAAGGCCTCTGACACTGGCTGAGCACCTATGTAGAAACCCCCGGGCCCGCTGAAGCAGGACCTGCGTGGGCAGTGCTCCATAAATGCATTCCCCAGAACTCAGCACCCCAAGCTCAGAGGCGGAAAGGGTGTCAACAAAAGCCTCCCAGCCGACGTCCACCCTGGCCTGTCTGAAAAGGGAGGACCAAGATCTGAAGGGTCAGGTCTTTACTTTTTTGGTTCCCATCCTGCACCTCTCCCCCCTTCAAAAACAACGCGCCACAAAAAGTTACAGACCCAGCAGAGCAGGGGCCGGAAGGCCGCAACCCACTTGTCTCGCACTCTTCCCACCCACAGCCCACGGCAGTGGCCATTTGGAGGAAGCAGGACTGAGTGGCCACCAGCCGTGGGCGCTGCATCTCAGAAGCCTTAGGGGATCCCGCCAGGGAGTCACCAGGCTGCTTTTCCCGGCCTCAGGCCGGAGAGTCCTGCCTGTCGCGAACAGGTCGTGGACTCATCACTGGTGGGGATAGCGGTGGGAACCACCTGAAACCCAGGCGGCAGGGTCACACGGCCGGCACCAGTGGTCTCAGGGCCTCTCCTCCTTCAGCCTTTCCTCCCCGGGGGAGTGCCACGTGTCCCCAGAGCCCCAGCCCTGCCTGAAAATTGCAGGGAGCCCTCAGGCCGCCCTGGGCAGATGTTTCCGGTGAAGGGACCTGACCAGGGCCCCCAGAGGCAACGGCAGGGAAGCCACGCGGCCTGGGTCCTGGAGGGACTGCAGCCCCCAGCCCTGCGACAGCGGGAGCTGCCCAGGGAGGGAGACACACACTCCCTCAAGCTTTCAGCTTCTTTCAGGAAATTGCCAAGCTGGCCCTTGGCTTTCTCCTCGGTGGCGCCCCGACTCCGTTTCCATAGCAACCGCCTCCCCATCCTCGGGAGCCTCTCTCGGGCATGCCCGCCCCTCCTCTCCACCGCTCCCCCCGCCCCCACACCCCGCGTCTCATCTGTCTGGGTGGGAACCGGGATTAGAGTTTGTCCGGGACAGAGATGCTTTTCCCAGGGCCGCTGCGCCTCCGTGATCTCTTTGCGGCAGCTCGGCCCCTGCCCCGAGCCTTTCAAGTGCCCCAGACTTAATGACTGGCCCTGGGTTTCCTCCTCTTCCCTTTCTCGGCCTCCAATAAAGTTGGAGAATTAACCCAGGTTTTAAGTGCCCCGTTTCCAAGCTGCATATCAAAGGGGGCTTCCCCAAGCTGCTTCTGCATTTCAAAGGGGCTGATTTATCGCTTTCACTTAAACCGCACATTTTGGGGGAAGAGTTTTACCCAGAGGTCAAACTCTGGAAAAACAAATGGACCCCCGTTCGCCCCCTCCTGGGGTGCTGTAGGCTATTAGTATATAAACTGCTGTGGGGCAGGACGGGGGCAGGTGAGGAAACAGGCTGCTGGCACTCCTCGGCAGTGTGAGGCCGAGGTCCCTCAGGGGCCTAGGCCCGAATCCCTCAGGTTCCCAGAAGGCCCTGTCATGAGGAAAAGGGGGAATGGTCCAGAACCTTTACTGGCACCACAGTGTCCTAAAGTCTATTCCTACTCCTCTGCCTACGGCCCCGTGACCTCTCTGGTAGTTAGTACTTCCGAGCTACTCTGTCGTCCACCAAGATCCTGGCCCCTGGGCTTCCTTGATTCATTTCCTTTTTCCAACTCTCCCTCTGAATCTTAACGGGCATCGAATATTCAGCTGCTGCAGACCTGAGCCTCTGAGCCACCCGCACTCTGGTTCCCTCCCTCCCTCCCAGTGAAACCTCGCCAACACCTTCCCGTCCAGCTTCCAGCCCCAGGCATTCACTCCCTCGCGCCCCAGCCCTGCCACCACTCCCAAGTCCCTTCCTGCTTAACCTCAGTTCACCTTAGTTCAATCAATTGTCCTTACAATTTCCCCGATCCCACCCCCCCCCAACCTCCCTCCCCTTCCTGTCTGTGCTTGCTGCAAGCCTGGACATCCTCTCCAATCTCACTCCAGAGAGTAAGGTCCTTCCTCCGATTCAACGCACACCAGAGTCCCGGGCTTTCTTGGGCAGGAAGACCCCAGGAAATGTACAAGTCTTGCGTTGAACTGACCAGCAGAGCTACAAGCAAGCAGTGAGGAAGAAGCGCCTGGAGGAGGCGGGCGGGTGGCACAGCATCTTGAGAAACTTCTCTGCCCTGAGGGCAGGGGGAGGAGAAGCAGTGCCTGAAGCAGCCTCCCACTGAGAGGACACCCCAACAAGGTCCCCAGAAGCAGCTTTCCCCATGAAGGCGACATCTCTGTTTCCTTTTCTCAAGCTGCCACTAGTTCATTCATTCATTTACTCACTCACAGGACGGTTTGCTGAGCGCCTTCTAGTGCCCGATGCAGCAGGAGCTCCTGCGGGGAGAATTCCTCTGACGGGGGAGTCAGACCGTAGGGCCAATGATTAATTATAGTGCCGCAAGGTCCACCATCTCCCGGTGAGGCTGGGATCCCGAGGCTGCCTAACCCAGCCTGTGGGGATCCAGGGAAGACTCCAGACACGGAGATTTGATTTGGGTTTGAAAGACAACTAGCTTATCAGAGAGTGTGTTTCAGGCTGAGGGAACAGCAGGTGCAAAGGCACGGAGGCGCCCAAGCGCAGTGCTGGCGCCACGTGAGGTGGGTGAGGATGGCCAGCACATGAGAATGTGGGGGGAGGCGTTGGGAGACCAGCCCGGGAGGGCAGGGGGCAAGGCTGTGGGTGCCACGCCACAACCTGCGAGTTGTGGCCGGGTTGCCGAGGACGCAGCCAAGAGGGGCAGAAGAAGGAAGGGGGCAATGTAGGAGAAGAGAGTATAAGGCTGTGTTCTAACTCACACCCTCCTGGTGACCCTCGCCGCTAGCTTCTTTGTGTGGCGACCTGTGCTCAGACCCTGCCTTTGTTTACCCCACCCACCAGGAAGCACTGAGTCAGATAGGCTTCTCTCCCAGAGGCCTTGCTCAGAAAGTCCCCATTTCTCCAGCCCCTCGGATTCGCTGAGCAGCATCCGTACAACTCATGAATGGAAGCATCTCTTTTCCCAGAAAAGAGGTGAGGGAGGCAGGTAACGTTTGGGGCAAACTGCACAGGGCTTGGCAATGACTGCAGACAGGGGGTGGGAAGGAGGGCACCGCAGAGCAGCCTTGAGAATCCTATGGAAGGAGCTCCCTGGAAGGGGTGGGATTAGGGTCTCTAAGTCCCTTCCAGCGCTCACACCTAGTTATGCGCGGGCTGGTGCCCCAAAGCAGGGAAGCCTGCCTGCCCTATCAGTGTTTCAGCCTCCTACTGCAGTGGGGCAAACCTCCCAGCCCGGGTCCAGCCTGTGGACCAGAGGAGGCCACCCCCATGTCTGTAGCCCGTGTCATCTAGAGGGAGTCCAGGCTCTCTGTGGAGCAAAGTGTTCTGGGCGTGGGGCTTCTGAGGTCTCAGAATGAGATGAGTAGCGAAACAAAGACCCAGGAGTGAAGTAATCTGTCATTTGCCCATTTCACGTGACCACAACAGGCTTCAGGCAATAGATATGTTCCCCAGCAGCTGTCTGGGAGCTAAAATGGCACAATTCTAGTAATAATTTTAGATGTCGCAGGAGGGGTCAGTCTTCGTACAGTGTTTTTCATACAATCTAGATAATTTGGATAATTTGCATGTATCTTAGGTTTGTTTAAAGCTGGGCACTGTTCCTTCCTTTTTTTTTTTTTAAGTCTGTTTGTTTGTTTGTTGAAAGAGAGAGAGAGAGAGCACTCAAGCAGGGGAGGGGCAGAGAGAGGGAGAGAGAGAATCTCAAGCACTCCATGTTGTCAGCGCAGAGTCCAACGAACTGAGAGATCCCAACCTGAAAGCCAGGCACCATTCCTAACCATAACAGAACCACTGACTGTGTGTGGCCTGGCACCTCCCACCTGGACTTACAGTTTGTCAAATGTCCCTCTTGGCCTCTGCACTTGGCTCCAAGGGCATCTTCAGCCTGGGGTGACTGCCGCAGAGCCACCCTCTCGGTATCTTCCACCATACCCTCTTCGGGCCTCTTCTTTTTTTATTTTTAAAATTTTTTTAAATGTTTTATTTATTTCTGAGGGAGAGAGAGACAGCGTGAGCAGGGGAGGGTCAGAGAGAGAGGGAGATACAGAACCTGAAACAGCCTCCAGGCTCTGAGCTGGCTGTCAGCACAGAGCCCGATGCAGGGCTCAAACCCATGAACCATGAGATCATGACCTGAGCCGAAGTCGGACACTTAACTGACTGAGCCTCCCAGGCGTCCCTCTGGCCTCTTCTTGATGACCTTTTGTTTACTTGGTCCAAAGCTCAGGATGCACTGAGGAGGGAGGGAGGAAGGGACGGAGGAAGGAAGGCACTGAGAAGACTCCCCAAGCTCAGGGAGCTACCCCAAGAGGAGGGTCACCCCACTTTGCTCCCGTAGGAGCCCCTGCTTGCTGGCGGCCTGACGGTCCCATACAGGCATTCAGTTCACTAGCTCCAGGCTTTGCCTAGTGAGGTCTCACTCAGGGACATTTTCAAGACAGCTGCAATGCAGGCACCAAGCCATGTCCTCTCCAAAGGCTGCCTTTATCTGGAGACTCTTCCCAGCTCTGCTTCCCCTCCCTCCAGCTCACCAGAGGAGGGTAGAAAAGGAAAGAAAAGAGGGTCTAATCTTTCTCAAGGATCACATTTTGTCTCTTTTCCCTCTGAGCTTTCTTGGCTTCGACCACAACACTGCACTCCCTTCTGCCTGTGGTCTTCATATCTACGCCCTCACCCGGATCCAGCCCCCCTTCCTGCTTTGTCCCACCAGCCCCTCTGTAAAGCCTGTAACATCACCTCTAGACAGCATCTTTCTCTAACTAGCCTTGGCCTGCGTTAAGATCACAGCTCTCCACAACCTACCAGAGTCCGCATCTCTGATTCAGTGACTGAGGCAGGTAGGTGTTTAGGGGAGTCTGGGTTAGGTCCACTGGAAGCCAAAGGAAATAACAGAGGTCTGATTCAAGGCCTCCAGAAATGAGTCACCCCCCAGCCCATCAACCAGCCCTGTTACACAATATCACGCCCGCATTATTCATGAATGATCGTCTTCAGTTTACTAGACAGCAGAGCCCAACCAGGACTTTGGGAGCCCAAGCATGACTTACTGGTCTGCTGTGAGCTCAACATCAAGTATATGCCTTCCCTCTGTCCAAAATATGAAGCGCAAGAGTCAGGGAGGCTCATCCTCGGGGTACCTTCTCAAAGCCCCTGGTTCCCCTGAACAGGCAGACCTGTATTTCACACCTTGGAAAAATGTCCCTGCAAATACAATGAGTGGGAAGGGTTCTTCAAGAATAGTGGGGGCCAGCTGGTCAGGGGTGTAGCACCCCGACTCAGCCTCCCTTTCCCCTGTCTTGGGCTGACATCTCCAGCTGCAGCCTGCATCCTGTGGGTGAGACCAGTGTTCTCTTTGTTTTTCACTCCTTCCAACGCAAGTCGACTTGAAGACATGCCAAATTGGAGCTGGAACCGGACGGTGGCTTTCCTCCACATGGGGCAGAGGCTGGGATGATGCGATGGTCAGAAACATGGCTTTGGAGACCCAGAGGCCTGGACCCAAGTTCCAAACCTGCCATGTCCCAGCTCAACAAGCGACTTTACCTTTCTGAGCCTCAGTGCCCTCCCTTAGAAAATGGGAACAAGACAGGCGTTTAGGACTGTTGTAAGTTTTGAATGACAATGT
This sequence comes from Proteles cristata cristata, assembly GCA_017311185.1. Classification (NCBI taxonomy): domain Eukaryota; kingdom Metazoa; phylum Chordata; class Mammalia; order Carnivora; family Hyaenidae; genus Proteles; species Proteles cristata. The sequence continues at coordinate 81,410 of JAESUZ010003149.1, read as the reverse complement.
ATACATAAATGCTTGACACATGGTGACCCCTCCTTAAATGGCCCTGCTTTTCTTGTTGCCTCTGTTGTTGTTGTTACCATCACCTCCCTAGGCCAAAAAAGATGAGTCTTACCATAAAAAGACGAGTCTTATTTCTTTCTGCATCCTCCATACCAGGTACACAGTAAGGCATAGTAAATGGCGGTTCAGTTAAACTTCAGAAAGTGTGAAGCCCCAGAGAGAGAGAGAGAGAACAGTGTGTGCAAAGGCCCCGTGGTGAGAAAGTCAATGGCACATTTGAAGAAAATGCTGTGGGAACAAATACAAGCCAAGCAGATGCCCCAGCCAACCCTCTCATCCCATAATTTGGTCACGAGACCACTGAAGCCTACTCAGAACTTCTGCTCCTCTCCCGCAAGGAAATTTCCAACAAGACAAGAATGCCTAAGGTGATGTGAACCCTGAAGGACCCAGAGGAGTGGAAATATGCAGGGGAGAGGATGCTGGGGTCATTTGTGTTTAGATGCCGTAAAGAATGGGTAACCAGGGATTGGGGTTGGGTAATTAGGAAGTGGAGGGAGAAGGTGCTAGGGAAGGAAGCCCAGGCAGAGGCTGTGGTTGCCAGTGGAAAAGAGGATTGTGCATAATGAGCCAAAACAGTAAGGGGTCTACCTTCCATGTAGCTTCTAGTCCCCCACCCCCGACGTGCTCACAATGCCCAGTGCCACCAACCAAGCTGGACGCTTACCTCTACCTCCACCCCCCCACCCTCACCCCACCCTTCTCCAACTTCTTGGAAAGTTTCCCTTCCCATCCTTTCATCCCCCTCTCTCATTCTGCCAGAGCTCACTCAGCTTGAGCTTGTCACCTTCCCAGGGGCACTTGCAATTAGTAAAAATAGAACCGCAGCACCCCAGAGGAGGGGCTCATTAATGGTTGCCCTTCGGCCCTCGGAAAGCGCAAAGAGCAAGGCTTCTGTGGGAGCTTTCTGAGCCTCTCGGGGATGGGGTGGGTTCTGAGGAGGCAGAATGGCCATCAGGGACTAGTCCTGAGGTAATTCTCCCCATCTCCCAGACCGGGAACACAGGTATAAGGTGAGGTTCTATAACCTAGTGCACTGCGTTTTTTTTAAAGTCAGGTTTATTGTGATATAACTTAACATATCGTAAAACTCATCTCTTTTATTTTAAGTTTATTTATTTATTTTGAAAAAGAAAGAACAATCGGGGTGCCTGGGTGGCTCAGTCGGTTAAGCGTCCGACTTTCGCTTAGGTCATGATCTCACGGTTCGTGGGTTCGAGCCCCGCGTCGGGCTGCGCTGACTGCCAGCTCAGAGCCTGGAGCCTGTTTCAGTCTGTGACTCTCTCTCTCTCTGACCCTCCCCTGCTCACGCTGTCTCTCTCTCTCTCCTAGAAATAAATAAAACATTTAAAAAAAAAAAAAGAAAAGAACAAGAAAGAACAAGCCAGGGAGGGGCAGAGAGAGAGGGTGAGAGAGAGAGAGAGCCCCAAGCAGGCTCCACCCTGTCAGCATAGAACCTGATGCAGGGCTCAAACTCATGAACCATGAGATCATGCTCTGAGCCCAAACCAGGAGTCTCACGCACCAACTGAATCACTAGGCCCCCTGAATCTTAGCCATTCTAGGAGGTATATGGTGGATTCTCATTATGATTTTAATTTAGCAGTTAATGATGTTAAACATCTTTTCATATGTTTATTTGCCATCCGTATTTCTTCTGCGGTGAAATTGTGTTCAAATATTTTGCCCGTTTCAAAACTTAAATTGTTTTCTTATTACTGAATTTGGAGAATTTTTTATATATCCTAAATATAAGTCCTCTCTGTCAGACACAGATTTTGCAAACATTTTTCCCAGTCTGTGGTTTGTCTTTTCATTTTCCTAACAATGCCTTTCAAAAACCAAAAGTTTTTAATTAGATAAGCCTAATTTGTCCACTTTTTCTTTCCTGGGTTGTGCCTCTGGTGTCATAACTAAGAATCTTCATCTCCCCCAAGTCACAGAGATTTTTCTCCTGTGTTTTCTTCTTTCATACTTTTAGGTTATTTTTTTCAGACCTTCTATGTTTTTGTCTTTGATATTTTTTGAGTTACAAGCCAAGGCCTTTTTTTTTTTTCCTTTATGGATGTTCAAATTTTCCAGCACCATTTTTGTTCGAAAAAACTATCCTTTCCCCATTGAATTCCCTTTGCACTTTTCAAAATGCAGCTGACTGCGTGCGTGTGGCTCTCTCCGCTCTGTCCTGTGCCCACTGTCCCAAATGTCCATCTTGCCATCAGCTCTACTGTCTGATTTCTGTAGCTTCATAGTAACTCTTGAAACAGTGTAAGTCCACTTCCTGCCACTATTTTCCACCAAGTCCCTTCTCTTTGCGGGGGCCTTTCACACCAGGAGGCAGAGGCTGGCAAAGCTCCAGGCCCTGATGTGGCCCTGTGATACCAATGCCACCGGCCCCTCTCCTGTCACTCTGCCTCAGGCAATGCTGAGGTGCTTCTGTACTCTGCTGTTACCAGCATGTCAGACCTCCAATGGCAGTGTTTGCCTGCACTGTCACCTCTGCCTGGAGGGCCTTGCCCCTGCCTCCCACACCAACCCCTTTTCTCCCTCCTGGTTAGCACAGATCATCCTTCAAGGCTCAGCTAAGCCTGTTCGCCTGCAGGACACCTCTGACTTCCCAGGCTGGCCGAGTGCCAATTCTCTGCTCCCACGCTCCCCCCACCACCACCACACACACACTTCCCTCTATCTGAGCATCTACCACATCTAATCAATAGGCACACAAAATGACTCTTCTGCTACCGCCAACACCCCAGGGCTCACAGTGTGTCTTTCTTAGCTGGCTCCTCCCTGTGCTCAGCCTAGGGCCTCGCACAAAGTTGGTGTCAACACGCAGCTCTTGAATGAACAGAATTGGTGGCAGGATTTCCCCGGGGCCCCATAACAGTGGCAGGTGGAAGAGGCCATGCTCATGGTCCAGCCTAGAGAAGTGATGAGCTTCTCAGATATTTTCTTCTCCTCTTTTCTTGTGTTCTGAGTCAGAGACCTCGAGAGCCTCAGATATATTGAAGGATGCTCAGGAAATTCTGGCTCCTGAGAGACCAGGAATTTTTCCTAAAGAATAAGGATCTTATGAGGGACATCAGGGAGAACAGATGCGGCTTCCTCCAAAGGCTCCCATACAGGCCATACAACCTGATGGCCAGAGTGTGGGCCAGACCCAGCTGCTCAGATCTAAATTCAGAGTACCTGAGCTCACTGCTGCCCGACCACTAGGGCAGGCTACCTCCCTTCTCCATGCCTCAGTGTGCTCACCTGTAAAATGGGAATAACAAAGTACCTCTTCTTTGGGTTGCTGTAGGGATTATATAAGTCAATACGTGTATCAGTAAATAAGTGTGCATGCTTAAACATATACTGACTATAAATAAATAGAACATAATTAATAACCTTGGGTCGTTACCATCATTTGGGGGTTGAGATATCCATGACGTCCACTGCCGTCAGAAAAACAGCTCCCCTGCCCCTTGGGCAGGGGCTAAGGCCTTCAACTCCCCAATGCAAGACTGTAGGACCCAGGAGCCATGTGCTGGAGAACAAGCAACAACCAGCACTGGGAACAGGCGACCCCTGCCTCAGTGTTCCTGTGTACCTGTCAGGTTCCCAGGGAATCCTTCCTGCTGAGGCCTGGGCTGGGCATTCATGCCTGGATACCCCGGAGTCCTCAGCGATATGTCAGTGGCACTTCAAGACCAGAGCATTGGGGCCATTTGCTGTGCAGAGAAGAAGCCCACTTGCAAGAGGATGCTGGGAAGCAGAGTCCTGTTTGCCCGTGAGGGCAGGTCCCCCAGAAAGGGGTCAAGAGAATATCCAGGGCACCACTGATTTCACTCCGTGGCAGAGCGAAGACAATTCTCTGAACAGGAGAGGCACCAAGGTGCGGAGGGAGGCAGGGGAAGGGCTTAGAGGCAGAAGGGGGATCAAGCACCAGCTCCCTTTCCCTGCATGAGCTCCTCAACTTCCTGACCCCAGGCTCCTCATCTTGCCTTAGAGGGTAGCGCCACCCCTCTCCCGGGGCACCCATTGCTATAAGGAGCAAAGGGGAGAGCAGGAGAGCACCCTGGGGCACCCAGCCTTTCCTGTCCGGATCCCAGGCTGCTGTTGCTGTTCTAGCTCAGCCCAGGGTAGGAGCCCCAGTCAATACAAAGGGCCCCCTAGGGAATAAAGAACCTAGAGGAGGAAAACAACCTCTGGGGCCTGGAAAGCCTGCCCACCCTCCAGCCCCTCACACCCGGGCCACTGGAGATGGGCCTGGCTCATAGCCCTGGAGGGAAGGCACCCCCTCCTTCTTGCCCTACCAGTCCCGGCTGGGCTTTCTGGTACCCTGGACCCGCCCCCCCCCTCCAGCAGCACTGAGAAGGTCGGTGGGGGGTCAGGCGGCTGCTGGGCTGGGCTCCTCTCAGTGCAGGGCAGGGAGGGGTGGGTGGACAGCCCTTGGCCAAAGCCTCAGGGAGGAGGGCAGAGCATTCTTTTGAGTCCATTCAGCCGCTTAGCTATTTCCTGCCCTGCTCCAGCACCCGGCCTGTTCCACCTGCTCTTACTTAACCGTTTCCTGTTTACCGCCTGCCTCCTGCAGCCTCCAAGCTCCAGCAGCAGTCAGCAGCCCAGCAAGAGCTCCCCGATAGATACCCGGATAGACGACGGTCAGACCACTGCTGTCTGGGAGGGTACCTGGCCCTTCACCTGACCCACCCCAGGGCTAGAGAGCATAGGCCCAGGGGAAGGAAGAGGTCCCTTTCCAGGCCCAGACTGACTCATGGCAACATTAGTCACCCCTTCCGGGAGTCAGTCGCATCCTCTGGTAGCCTCCTCTTTCTTCGGGGCCCAAAGCCTCTCTCCTGGTCACCCCTACCCATACCGAAATAGTTCCGGCAGATGCAAGAGCCCCTGTGGTTCCTTTTTGGCCAGAAAGTTCCTCTATGACGCTGACGTCCTGCAAGAGAAATCTCCGGGGGTGTCCCGTTACTGATCTGGGGACCAAAGACTCGATCCCAATCTCAGCACCACCCCTTCTAACCTGCATGACTTGAGCAAGTTACATAACCAGGCTGGACCTCAGCTAGGTTTTTTCCCAAGGAGTAATAATAGCCATTTCTTAGCATTGTTCTGACAATGATATCATATGATGTGTGTGAGAGTTCCAGGTACAAAATAAGCCATCAGTGCCTGGTGGTGAATACTATCATCATACAGGCCATGAAAGAAAAAAATCCTCCTTTGTATACAGCGTTTTTGGATAAATGGGAAGAAAGTCCTCGCTTCCTTCCCTTCTGAAATTATGGGTTGATATGGAGCGAAATAAAGGAAGGTAAGAGTATTTCTTAGCATATAGTACCTGCTGGCTGTAGGAATTGCCCCCAGCCTGCACTGTGGAGGTGGGGATGGGAGCCGATGGAGGGAGAGTGCTGGGGTCCCTGTGAGGACCCGAGAGGGGCAGAGAAGACTGCCCATGCACCCTCAGAAGAAGTCATCCCCGCAGACAAACAAAAACCCACGTGAGCCCACCATCCCGGCCAGCCCCAGCCTCTTTTCTCTAAAGTGGGGTTTTTCAACCTCGGCAACGTTGACACTGTGGGCCAAATAGTCCTTTGTCACGGAGGCTGTCCTGTGCCTTGCAGGATGTTTAGCAGCATCTGCAGCCTCTACCCACTGAGTGCCAGTAGCCACTCCCTTCCCCTTGCCGGTTGTGACAACCAGAAATATCTCCAGACATTGCCAAAGGCCCCAGGCAGGGGAGGGTGAGGAGAGGGAATCACACTGCCTCGTCAAAGGACCACTGCTATAAAGAAAGGCTCTGGAGAGGCGCTTGGGTGGCTCAGTCGGTTAAGCCAACTTTGACTCAGGTCATGATCTCACGGTTTGTGGGTTCAAGCCCCACATCGGGCTCTGTGCTGACAGCCAGCTCAGAGCCTGGAGCCTGTCTTCGGATTCTGTGTCTCCCTCATTCTCTGGCCCTACCCTGCTCGCGCTGTCTCTCTCTGACTCTCAAAAACAAATAAGAAAAAAAAAGATAAGGAAAAGAAAGGCTCTGGAGAATAGAAGGGGGTCCCTTGGTCTCCCGGAGGCCCCTTCTTTATTCTCCTAGGCCTGGCTGGGATATCTCCCCAACATTCACTGGGTGAGGGAAGCAATGCCGATCCCCCTGGCAAAAGGACCACGGGCAGCCCGCTGCATCTCGGGAAGGCAGCCTGGCCAGCTGGTGGCAATTAGCGGAGGGCTGACTCAGCAAGAAAGGCCAGGGAGCGGTCAGTGGAGGAGTCTGGGGGATAAAGGAGGGACCCGATGCCTCAGAGATGAGCCAGAGAAGGCGGGTGTGAGGCTGAGACAAGCCACAGGTGGTGTGCACGGGCGCTGACCCGTGCGTGGTCAGCAGCTCACCTTTGGGAGGGCCATTGGGACTTGAGAGGGAACTGAAAGCCCCGGTTGCTAGGCACTGTCTCCCACAGACCCTACAAGTCCAGTCAGACTAGACCGCAAACATTCAGTGGACTCGGGCTGGATTAGGGAAGTGGCAGGGAGCAGTCCAGTCGTGGAGACTTGCACAGGGCTGGGAGCTGGGGGCTCCGAACTTCCAGGACCACGGGCTTTGTAAGTGCTCTCTCCCCAAAGGGACAGAGGAGAGTCCTAAGAAGAAAGTGTCACAGGAGGAAATTGGCAGGCTTCATAGAAGAGATGACTTTGGGACAGGTGTCATCCACTAAGGAGTCCTCCAGGCAGAGAAGCCAATGGAGGATGGGCATTCATGGAAAGGGTACACAGTCCATGCATAGGCCAGGGCTGCCAAAAGAATAGGGAAAGGCTGCGGGTCCGTGGGGCAGGGATAGAACCCCCGCCGGGCAGCACGGTGTATGTAGCTCTTGGGCAATGGGGTGTGAGGGCTGGGTGAGCCTGTGAGTCTTTCCCGTGGGAAAGAAAGTGTCACGGCTGACGCTGGATACTGTGAGGATAAACGGGCACTTTGCACATTGCTTTCCCCCTCCCATCCTCACCACTGAAGTTCTGGTCACTTTGATGCCAAGGTCAAGCTGTCCTGGTGTGAACAAGCTAGCCGTTGTTCCCTCAAGACCACCTTGGCCTCGGTCAGTTCCCCGGGGAAGACACTGAGACGTGCTCACACCCACTCTGCCCACTGGGAGGAAGAGATGGCCATCACCAGGCCTAAGACCTGCAGGCAGGAGGCAGGAAATGGTGTGTTTGAGTTAGGGCTTGAATATCTTACTTTCACAGAGTACTGATGACCTGCTTGGGGGGGGGGGGCGGTAATGTTCTCCCTCCTCACTCACTGGGGCCACACCTTTCCTCCAGGCCATTCTGGAAAGTCATCCTAGCTGTAAGCCCAGCCCTCAATCGCCCCAGGGTAGGGAGAAGATCAGATAGAACCTGGGTACCCAGGGCCTAGCCCCTGCTGGAGGAGCCTCCTCCCTCCTGCCCGGCCCCAGTGGGTCTGTCCCGTCCCACCCAGTCCCAGGAAAGGGCTGGAACAGTTTCCATTTCCAACAAGTCTGGGCCTCTCCTTTCTTGCCCAGGTAGCTCTGCTGGGAAAACCTAGAATAGCTGAGTGGGCTTTTCAGGATTGGCTGGGTGCCAAGGCCAAAGCAAAGGATGAGTTGGCCACGTAGCATCTTACATGCTGCCGCAATACTTTTCTTTAGAGGATCTCAAAACCTTTTACGAGAAATAAGAGTTGTATTCTAGCTGTGGGAGGGCCCACAGAAGAAGGGTCACACGCAAAGCTGGTGACAGCTTTGGTAGTGGAGTGGATCTTTAAAAGACTAGCTCCATGGGAAGCAAAACAATAGAATGCAAGGCTGAAATTGCATCCCTAGTAAATGTTATCTGAGGTTAAAGCAGGAGTTCGTTTCCTGTGGAAACCTATACAAACTGAATATGCAACAGTTGTGTGTGCGTATTGTGGAGATGAGGGTGGAATAGAACAAGGTATAACATTTGCCCTCCCTTCCTCTATCTTCTGTGATGGACTTCTGAGTGTGCCTCCAACATGAAAATCTTCCCTCTGGGATCCTGCACCCATGGGTGTCTGCTCCTCCTTTGTACCCAGGAGGACCCAGATCTCCCACTTGATAGGAGACAGCCAGATTAGGCCACCTGTCTTCATGATGGACACTTGGATATTTTACCTGAAAGATGAGGCCATTGCTTTGGAATGTCCTTCTGGTCATCCTTTCCCACAGACCTTCACCACATCATGCTCAGCTACCATCCCATTCCCCATTCCCACCAATCTTATGTGCCATCACCAGATTAACCTTCCTAAAATACTACTTCCATTGGTCACTCATCCTTGTCCAAAAGACATTGTCCAAAATCCCTAGCAGGACACTCAAGTCTCTCCACAGACCCATCTTTCACCTCTGATCCTCCCCAACCTGAAGTTCCTCTGGACATCTCCTTGTCGGCTCGCTGTCCCCACATTGCCTTCTGGATTCTTCCCTCCTATCATTAAGAACCAGCTCTGCCAGTAAGCCTTCCCATCACAAAGACTCTCCCACTAGGATGAGTCTGTTGAGCGTCTGACTTTGGCTCAGGTCATGATCTCACAGTTCGTGAGTTCAAGCCCTGCACTGGTCTCACTGCTGTCAGCACAGACTCCACTTTGGATCCTCTGTCCCTCTCTCTCTACTCCTCCCTGTTCACGTTCTCTCTCTCCCCTCAAAATAATAAATAAACATACTTTAGACTTTTCCACAGAGTCTGTTACCCAGAGATTGTGTTCCCTCTTTGGATTTACATCCAGAACTCTCCCTTCTCCAAATGCCCCATTATCTGTACTCCCCACTCTGTCTTTATTAACTCACTGCCTGGGTTGTGAGCTATCTCCCCCAAAGAAACTTGGTTGCCAGATGTAGCAAATAAAAATACAAGACTCCCACTGAAATTTGAATTTTAAATGAACAACAAAATTCATTAATATAAAAATATCTGTAAATCCCCTGTAATATTTGGAACATACTTATACTAAAAATTTATATGCTGTTTATCTAAAATTCAAATTTAACTGGACAGCCTGTAATTTCTCGAGCAACCCGGCAAAGCAAGCATAAACCTTTGTCAGGTGCTTGGCGTCTCCCTTGGGATATGACACTCAGGGGACTTCCTCAGAGCCTGTATTGTTGATCGATTCCTTTTTTCACTCAATAGAGGATTCCCAGCTTTCATCTGCTATTGGTCCTAAGACCCAGAGTCGATTTGGTCCAGTCTGAAAATCTGTGACAAGATCCTGGCAGGCCACCTATGAGAACACCTCTTCCTTTACTTACTCATTTTCTCTTTAAATATTCATCCTCAAGACTGCACTGGCAACAGATGGGGTTTCAGGTAATGAAACTGAATGTTTGTCGCCAACCCCTAAAGGAGGCAGAAGATCTGGAGTCGACCTACCTGGTGTCAAAGCTCAGGTCAACCACACAGGGACTGTGAGGCCTCCAGCAACGAGTTCGCATTTGTAGGTCTCAATTTCCCCATCTGTAAATCAGGGATGTTCATAATACCTACCTTATAGGGTTGCAATAAGGGTTAAATGAGGCCGTGCATGGAAGCTGGCTCGTACACTGACTCTTCTATGGAAAGCTCAATAAATGTGAGCTGACGTTGTCAGTGATTATACAAGACTTGTCCATGGCAGCTGGCATCAGCGCACTCTCCTTTTGAGGACTATATCGATAGCTGCTAAGCTGTCAGGGTGAGGCCCATAATGGTGGTCATGTGAATTTGCATAAGCAACAGAGCTATGGAAGAGTCACAGAGGAGGGTCACCCAGGGGAGAAAGGAGGTTTCAGTGGTGAAGTCCTACTGTAGGTGAGGGGAATAAGATATACAGTGGCTCCCTCTAAGAGTCCAATCTGTCCCCACTTCTCCAATTCAGTTGCAACCCATTACCTTCCTATTTGAAACGCCATAGAATGGGTCTTACATCTCTAAAAGTGGTAAGGGCTCCTTTCTCCCTGTGATGAAAAAGCTGGCAGGATCCAGCCCCCACTGGATGTGGAAAGAGGAAGGGCTACCAATGACCTCCTCAGGACTCTCAGGGTGAGTACAGGACCTCTTAGGAGACGCCTCCCACACCCAGATCCTCACTCAGCCTTCTGACCCAACCTCAGCCTCCTGGACCTCCATCTGCTCCTGAAACTCAACATAGCCAGCCCAGAATCTTTTGGGCGTTGTAAGAAGACTCTAGGTCAATTCAACAAAAGCTGACTTCCCCAAAGGATCAATTTGCTGAATGACAACTCTGAATTCACTAACTTCTAACTAATTTCACAAAAATCTCTTGAATAGTTTCGATGAATATGTTTTTCTTAATGGCAATTTAAGGAATATTCAATTTGTCTGAAGTTCAGAGACCTAAAAGGATTTAATTTTCATATAAATATATTCTTCTATGAATATATTTTAAGTGTTATTTAATGAAAATATTTTATTTTTCTTATAAAGATATATGCAGGAAATATATTCATGAAGAATGTATTTAATTGAGTAAGAATGTATTCTTTACGCATAGTTCCTACCATATTCAGGTAGAATGTGATAATATTCATTGAATATATTTCAGAAAATCACTATTTAAAACAAGTTGAAAATACGCTTGCTAAATTGACAAATTTGATAAATTCAAAGAATTGATTAACTGATTCCTGAGCACATTAGCTTCCAGAGAATCAGCCTGTTTCTCAGGAAAGAAAATCAATTTCTCTCTCTGGTCATTTGTTTACCATTTGATTCTGAGAACTTCTAGAACAGTGGTTCTCAAACATGAATGTGCCTTAGAATCATTTCACATCCTGGCTGAACTTCTGATTCTTGGATTACAATTCCAGAGGATTCTGGTTCCAGGTGATGTGGGATCCAGCAATCAGCATGTTTAATAGAAGGTCACTCAAATGTGAGTAGACCCCACACCTCACCTTCAGAATCCGTTTTAGGGCCATAGGGAAAATGGCTAATCACTAATGGTTAGTATTATATTTTAAGGTAGCAATGTTTTTCTTCTTTTAGAGTGCTTTGAGATTATATCTAACATTAATGCTAATTTTGTAAAATAATAAAACCATCCATATTCCTCCATTCTAACACAATTATCTTTTTTGCAAACAGCTTTAAAATATCAGTTCAGGGGCACCTGGGTGGCTCAGTCGATTAAGCAGCGTCTGACTTTGGCTCAGGTCATGATCTCACGGTTTGTGGGTTCAAGCCCCTATGCTGACAGCCAGCTCAGAGCCTGGAGCCTGTTTCAGATTCTGTGTCTCCCTCTCTCTCTGACCCTCCCCTGCTCATGCTGTCTCTCTCTCTCTCTCTCAGAAATAAATAAAACATTTTTTAAAAATTTTTAAATAAATAAAATATCAATGCATACCTTACAGACTGACAAAATGTACATACCTATTTATATTCTACCTTTTCCATTTACTAACGGTTGTATAATGTACCGTGTACAAATTTTCTATAATCTATTCAACTAGTTTTCTAACATCTTACATCTCCTATGTCCTACGTTGTTGCCCATTTTTCACAGCAGCAAGCATCTTCTAACATGCAGTTTGTTGCTTCTGTTGAATAGTTTCCTTAGAATCTATTCCCAGGACTGGAATCTGTGATCTGGTGGGAATTGACAAGGAGAACGGAGTACAAGATCCAAAGACCATTCCTGGGATGATATGAAACACGAATATCGTCATCCTCCACTAATTCACTCTCTTGGAGCCCTAGGAATAAGAGTCACAGCTAGTTTTAAGGATCAATTTAAGATCAGGTCATTGAAGAAGTAGGACAAGTAGGAATCCTGAGCTTCTTACAGAATCATGATCTTCTATATCGGGAAGGACACTGTAGGTACTTAATGTCTTCCACTTTTGATGCATAATAAAGATACAGCACTTAGCTCATTAACAGCCTGGCATAATTGAATTGCATCATTAACACTCCTTGCCACATCACCCAACATGCCTAGGTAATATCCAGAGGCGTCCCACTGAGTCCCAAGACCTTGAGAATGGTGGAGCCACCTCCCCCAATTTGCATGCTGCTGTCTCTCCCGCTGCTCGCTGCTCTGCCCGCAGAATATGGAAGGGAGATCTGGGTGTAATGAAGACCATTAGCCAGTCTCACTTCCTATTTAGAGCTGATATTGTAACAGTGTGCTGAGGAACCAGGGAAAGGCAGGAGGAAAACTCTGGTTGCTCTCCAGATGCGTAACATAAGGAGATGATTCTGATTTCACTTCCATGAAGGCATGAGTTGCTCAACAAATAGCTGTTGATTGAGTAAATGAATTGAGGGCTTTTGCCTGCCTCATAAACCCTCAGGCTCCCTGTTCCCCCAGGCTGCTCGATGTGTTCTGTAGGGGGCGCTCTCACTGCAGCCTTCACTGCAGCAAACACCTGGGAAGCAGGCGGCTGCGTCTTCCTCCCTGGCAGTGCTGACCTTGCTTTCTATATCTCCTGGATCTGACCTCTGGGAAGCTGTCGACAATGTCTACTCTCAGCAGGTTTTCCGGGCCTGACAAAAGGCAGACGGATGGGCGCATCAAAGCACAAACTGTGTGCACTATGTTTATTAGCTGGTTGGCCACTCTAGCAGCTACTGAGTCCGCCTTTCATGAGGCATCACAGGAGCATCCTCTGCCTGGAACCCGGAGCCCTGGTTCTGCCTCCTCGGTTGTCTTCTCTGCTCTCTCCAACCTGCTGGAGTTTTCCTCACTGGCTGCATCTCTCTGCAGGTCTTCACGTTCTCTGCTGAGACCCAGCTCCCCCAGCTGGGAAGGCAGCTTGTAAACCCAGAGCCAAGGTCATTCTTCCTTTCCTGATTCTCTGCCTCCTCTCAGCCACAGGATTTCACAGGAGGCTCGTGTGGGACACCTACAGCCCCCACTCTTGTTTTGCCACAGTTAGGAATCAGGTAAAGGCGGAGCTTTGGTCCCACGAACCGCAACAGTGGGAGGCCGGTGGGGGAGGCACCTGCGTTCCCCTTTCTGTTTCCCTTTGCGGGGATTCTGAACCTGCGGTACACGGTGGAGAGGCGTGCTTCCTGTCCCAGCCCAGCTGTCATGAGATAGCTGGAGAGGGCCGCCTCCATCCAGTTGGCTGAGGTTGGGGCCCAGACAGACACCTCCCAGTTCCCACGCTCAGGCAGCAGGCCTCGAGCAGAACAGGTTTCATAATCTCGCCTCTGCCAGTGCTTTTTGCATAATGATCTGACATTTGGTTCCGACATCACAATCATAGTATTTATCTATGCAAAACAGCACCTCATTAAAAAAAAAGAAAAAAGAAAGAAACACATCACCACTGGCCCAACCCCTCATTAGAGTGTAATGCACAGGCTCTGGGCACACCCAGGGTGAACCAGCACCAGACTAGTCGTCGGGTTTGGGGCTCCTAGACCTCCTTGGTGCTCCTCATATTGGCTCTGCCTCCACCTTCACCTCGTTCCTGGAGTGAGCTATGTTGCTCCCCAAATCTGTGCAATGGGAATTGACAAAGAAACCCTTTGGGACCAAGAGATGGATCTACTGGGGGCTTCTTTCCTCCAAGGGGCCTGCTCCACTGCAACGTTAGCTCTACCTAAACTCCTTCCTGTGGGGCGCCTGGGTGGCTCAGTCGGTTAAGCGTCAGTCTTCGGCTCAGGTCACGATCTCACGGTTCATGGGTTCGAGCGCCGTGTCGGGCTCTGTGCTGACTGCCAGCTCAGAACCTGGAGCCTGTTTCAGAGTCTGTGTCTCCCTCTCTCTCTGACCCTCCCCTGCTCACGCTGTCTCTCTCTCTCTCAGAAATAAATAAAAAAACATTAAAATTTTTTAAAATTAAAAAAAAAACCTTCCTAATGTCTTCAGTCCATTTGTGCTGTGATTTTGCTGACTCCTGACCTATGCTCACCTTTGTTTCTCATTAGAATGAAAGCTAATGAGAACAGGAAGATGTTTATGTTTTAGAGCCTAGCCAGTGTGGACACATACGGACCCCCTCTAACTATTCGTGCAATGCCCCGTGTAATTTTTGACTTCGTTATAATGAATTCCATGTTGGTTTCTCTGCCAAACCACTTTCCCCATTGTCGCTGGAGGTACACCCCCTTTCTGGTTCCTTAGACAATCTTTTCAATCCTTAATGTCCCAGGTCTTAGAAATAATAGTTTAAATTCCTTCATTTTCAACAATAATCTTGTGCTTTGGGGATTGTCCGAATGGTTTTAGTTTAGTGTGCAATATTCAAAATATACAAAAGGGAAATAAAGAAAACTATAACACCCATGTATCAATACCACCATCACCACCACCACCAACAAAAAAAAAAACCAAACCAGAAAGCCTTACTTGAAGCCCTCAGACAATCCTGATGCCACTCACCCCTCCCTCACCCCCCCAATGCGTCTATATCCCAAATTCGGCGACCATCCTAAGTTTTCACAGTCAATATGTATCATGTTTGCCATCAAATAAAAAATTGGCATTATTTCTGGGGTGCCTGGGTGGCTCAGTCAGCTAACTATCTGACTCTTGATTTCAGCTCAGGTCATGATCTCGCAATCCGTGAGATCAAGCCCTGTGCTTGGGATTCTGTCTCTCCCCTTCTCTCTGCCCTTCCTCACTTGTGCTCTCACTCGGTCTCTCAAAATAAATGAATGGACTTTAAAAAGAAGAAAAAAGAGTGTACACTTTTACATTTAAAAAAATTAACACTATTGTCTTTCTGAAGCCATTTTCTGCTGCTACTTGGGTTTGCATGTGAATGCGGACAGGACAGGACACTTTGTGACCTGCAGGCCGGGGTCACACCTGTGTTCCCAGCCTCACTCCACTCATGTGCCACACCTGAGCTGCGCCCCAGTTTCCCTGTCCATCAGACAGCAGTAATAATACCTGTCTCTTCCCTACTTCTCAGAGTGTGCAGATAAATGCAATAAATGCAAAATACTTGCAGCATCGAGGAAGAGAGGCACTAGATAACCCCAAGTGGGCAGGTAGGACACGCAGCTGGCATCCAAAGCAGACTGCTCGTGACCAAGAAAGATGTGCTGCGTGCACCCACTTTCTGATGCCCCCAACACCAGGACCTTCCCACCACACTGTCAGCTCTATGACAGCCCCGTGGAAAGGTGCTTGTAGGATCCTACAGTTGCATCGCTTCAGGCCACAGGGGACTCTTAACAAAGTCAGTGATTTCTCACCCTCTCTGTGCCTGGACCTTTTCTCTCTTCCTTCCTGCCTCTCTATGAGCCAGGGGTGTGCTGCCTCCACAGATGGCGGGGACCAGGCCAGCTGTGCACTGGAAGAAATGAGAAGACAGGGAGGCCCACGGGCCGCAGTCCTCAGCAATACTGTCCCAGCAGCAACAGGGAGCTTGAAGTCCGTGCGAATGTATCGAGTACATCAGCCACAGAGATCTACATGGTGTAAAGCCCCCAAGGACCTGAGAGAGAGAGATGACTGAAAAACACAAAAAATGCTAAGTTGACGTCAAAATGCAAGCATAAAAAGTACAGTATTCCCATCTAGAGCCATCTACCCGCATTTGTGCCAGAAAGCTTCACGTGTGGGGACCACGTGGGGTGAAGCGCAGCGTGGGCTGGCCCACGAGGCTCCAGAAGGCAGGTGATGGGAGAGGCAGGAGAGGCAGCAGACAGAGGCCAGAGATGAAGTTTGCCTAAGAGGCCGGCCCCTGACTGAAGCAGTGGAGGCTCTGAGGGGTGTGACTGCATGTAGAAGAAAACGTTGAGCTGGTCGGTAAAAGAGTTTACTAACACAGATGTTATCTCTGGCTGAGAGGCAGTTACTGTCATCGGAAAATATTCCCGCATGTGCTAAGCACATTCGGCACTCAAGCGGGAAAGGTGATTCAGAAGGCTGGTGCTGTGGACAAAAGCAAGTAGGGGAGCAGCTCGGGACTCCCCTCCTCGACTCTCCAGGATTGGCTGCGAGTTCCGGGCATCCAACCTGTGGCTAGTACCCAACACAGCTCTCAAAGGAGACAGGGCTCCAAGAGAAATCCCGAAGAGGCGTGCTGCAGGGAGCACGGAGCTCTGGAACTCCACCGAGGGATGGATGAGGATTGAGAGGGCTGGGATTGCAAAGTGAGGCCACTGCTGGGAGCCTTCCCAGGGGAAGAGAAAGATTCCTGGGCTGGTGGTGGCAGAGAGAGCTGATTTCTAGATCTAGCCTGTTTCCTCATATGGAACACGAAGGGATTGGGCTGCATTGCTTCTGGGGTTCCCATTGCATTAACATCCTAAGGCCAGTATCGAGGGTCAAGGAAGAGACTGATACTGGAGTATCCCTAAATGGAATGCTCAGGGCCACCTGGACAGAATACAGTGTAGAATTAGAACCTTTGTTTGAAGACTCTCAGAACAAGCAGGAAAGCTGTCCTATGACCGGCAAGCCCCGACTCCCACAGCCACTGGCCCCGATCATCATCCCACATCATGGCAGTGATGGTCAGAGTATGAGCCAATGAGCTCCAAGCTGAGCAACCCAATTCCGGATCAAGTGCTTCTGCCTGCTGTGTGACTTCAGTCAACACAGTTCTCTTTTGGCCATGCCTGTTTCCTCATCTCTAATAATCTCCGCCCATCCTGCCACCTGAGGAAGCTGTGAGAATTCACTGAGTAATGCCCTAAAGCACTTAGCTTGCAAGGGGAGAAGAGTCCCACATAAATAGGAGATGACGGTGATTGTTGTGACAGCTGCTGGGCTCCTTTACCTTGTCCCCAGCCCTTCATTTGCTGCTGACGGAAACTAACCTGTTGTGAGTCACCGCTGTCTTGTTCTCAAGGTCGTTCACAGAATTCCCCGCGAGCATCATGTTTATGGCAAGCCCCATGGCCAAGGGACAAGACCTCGGAGGATAAGGCTGAGAATACATGACGCTACAATTTCCCTGGCACCTGATTCCACTTTGCTTTTTACCCACTAGACTAAACGCTTCACAAAGGTGGGGACATCTGGGCCACCATGTTCCCCTAGTACAGGGGGCACCATTTGCTAGCTTTTAGATGGCTCTCAATTAACCTTGGTTCAACAAATGAATGCCACAAACTGCTCAGCTGATATTTGAGTGAAAGGAAGGGAATTAATACATTTTAATGCCCACCCGGTGCCAAGAGCATCTTATATTTTTATGTCACTTATTCCTCTCAGCAGCCATATGGAAACAAACGGATTCTCCCATTTTATGGTTGGGCTAACTGAGGCTCAAGCATTAAGTAGCTTGCCAAGGTCTCTCATTATGGAAGTGGGAGATGTAGAATTTGAAGCCCCAGAACTGTCTAGCTGGGTTCCAGCCACAGTGCCTTGAATATGGGTATGGGAGGTAGGCAACTTCCTTGAACCAAGATCAACTGAGACACCTTCTTCAACAGGTATTTCCACTGGACCAGCCAAGCAAACAAATACATATGGCCCAGACAGGCTTGGGCTGCCCTCAATCCTATAGAACTTGGCTTGGTCTGCCATGGACCCGAAGGGCAACAGCGTGGGAAAGGTGTTGCCTGTGAGCATTAACAAAGCTCCTGCCCCAAGATTGCCTTAAAAAAGAGCCCAAGTTTCAGGAGGGCTTCAAATATTTCAGGGGAGCCAGTTGAACTTGAGCTGTCCCTCGTCACCTTTTTTCGGCCTATTTTTACTCCTACCTTCCCATCACACACATACCTCCCAAATCTCTGCTACAAAGCATTCCTCCCCCCCGCCCCCAAACACACAGACACACAACGTCTATTCTCCTTTACCAGTAAAATTCCTTGGCTCCTGGAAGGCCGGTGTCCCTGACAAGCAAGGCGGTAGGCGCTATGAACTCAATCAAGAACCCCCAAGAACACCAACTATTTCTTTGCCTCAATATCACTAAGACCCAAGAGTAGAGTTAGTAACTTTTATTCTCCACTCCCTGCTGGGAGATTTTCTAGGGCGTACCCCACTGGCACACCTCCCCAGCCCAGTGGATTGACCCAGGTTCAGCCCCTCCATCCCTGAGCTTTGTTGACCTTCGTCAGTCCTTTGATATAGGAACAATAATCTCTGGTCTGATATCACAAGCAACTTGGGCTTTTAAAAACCTACAATGGGCTGTTTGAGTGAGCAGCTTTTAAAAAAGCTCATGAGGAGAAGTACATATTTACTCAGGCCTATGGCACTTATAAAGGAATTATTGGCAGTTGAGAGGCACTTCCAGCTGAATGGCTCTCCCAAGGTATGGTGACTCCCCCTCACCTGGAGCCCCATAACTGCCAGGTGCCCTGTCAGTCGGCCAACTGCTCAAGACTTCCCTCACCATAGGGTGCTGAGACTGAATGAACTCATCGAGTTCCTCTTGTTCTTTCCTGAGATCAACTTCAGGTGGCTATTCCAACCCCCAAGAGATAGGGGGTGTCTTTATTAGAAAAATGTCTCTAGTGTTTTGCTTCCTAAGACAAGACGTACATCACTACTCAGGGGACCCAGGACCAAGATTTGTTTTAACCTTGTGAGGCTCCATCTCAGCTCTGCCGATTCCTGCTGTATTCATTTGCTAGGGCTGCCATAATACAATCTCACTGCATTAAGCATATTTACATATTTCCTCTGGCCTGTGGTGCTTGTGAAGAAATTATTGGCTGTTGACAATAATCTGAGTGGCTTAAACAACAGAAATTTATTTTCTCACAGTTCTGGGGGCTAAAAGTCCAAGATCAAGGTACCAGCTGGTTTTGTCTCTTCGGAGCACTCTCTCCTTGTGCAAATGGCCATCTTCTCACTGTGTCCTCACATGGCCTTTCGTCTGTTCCTCACCCCCACCCCCACCCCCAGGTCTGTATGTCCAAATTTCCTTTTCCTATAAAGATACAGTCAGATTGGATTAGGGCACTCCCTAATGGCCTCATTTTAACTTAATTAACTCTTTAAAGGCCCTATCTCCAAATAGAGACACATTCCAAGGTACGGAGAGATTAAGACTTCATCATACAAATTTTGGATATAAGTCAGCCCTCAATATCTGCCTTAGCCAAATCATGGTCCCATTCTGTGTCTTCAGGAAGATCTGTGTGATGAATGTCAAAGACAGAGTGGAAAGGAGTAAAGAGCCGCTGGTGAGCTGTCCTTGAAAAGCCAGCAGCATCTGCAGAAGAACCCTACCCAGCCACGAACCATTCTGTCTTTGGATTTCTCCTTACTTCCAAAGGTGCTGTTTATAGGCTTTGATTCACACATTTCCAGGTGAACTCAGGCCTCTGTCAGTTAAATAAAAGAGACAAATTTCTGTCTCCATAACATATCTGATGCTGGCATTAAAAAAAATTCAGAGGCGCCTGGGTGGCTAAGTCAGTTGAGCATCCGACTTCAGCTCCAGTCATGATCTCACGGTTCGTGGGTTCGAGTCCCGTGTTGGGTTCTCTGCTGGCAGCTAGCTCAGAGCCTGGAGCCTGTTTCAGAGTCTGTATCTCCCTCTCTCTCTGACCCTCCCCTGCTCATGCTGTCTCTCTCTCTCTCAGAAATAAATAAAACACTAAAAAAATTTTTTAATTCAAAGTTTATTTATTCTTTGAGAAAGAGAGAGACAGACAGAGAGTGAGCAGGGGAGGGGCAGAGAGAGAGAGGGAGACACAGACTCTGAAGCAGGCTCCAGGCTTTGAGCTAGCTGCCAGCACAGAGCCTGACACGGGGCTCGAACAAACTGTGAGGTCATGACCTGAGCCGAAGTCGGACGCTTAACTGACTAAGCCACCCAGATGCTCCTGATGCTGGTTTGTTTTTTTGTTTTGTTTTTTTTTTTAATTTTTTTTATTTTTCCTAGGCCTCACGGGTAAAGAATTGAGTTAATCATGCTATATTCTACTCAGGGCATCACCATGCCCGCTGCGTTTCCCTCACCCCAAAGGTCACTACACTAGTATGTTTCTGGATGACCTTTGTTATATATATCTCCTTATAAAATACATGGTATTATTTTGTGAGCAGTTGTGTTCTTAATTTATGAATGCTATGTTCTAAATGGCATTTGGTTGTCTGCTTTTTTTCCCCCAGCTATAAGAAAATTGTCATATTATGGTATGTGTCCGTAGTTCCCTGTTTCGAAGAGCTGGGAGTATGCCATAGTATTTGCCCTCCACCGTTGACTTATGCATTCCCTTGGTGATGGATCACTAGCTCACAAACAAGCCTGAAGCGAATACTGCGATGGCCTGTGGCAGAAATGCTCCAAGTGAGAATCCCAGGAGGGGTCCTGGCTGCCAGGTAGACCCATCTTCACCACACTGAGCCCTTCCAGATTGCCGTCTGACATGACCGGACCAAACAGAGCTACTTAATTAGGGGTTCAGTATAGTGCTACTAACTTTAGCAGCTATTAACAAAAGAATTCTATACTGGTACATCAGGGTTTAACCCAGCTCTGTCACAGGCTGGCCATGGGATCTCGTACAAGCCACATGGCGTGTCTTGGTCTCAGGATCCTCATTCTGCCAAATGAGTGTTGCAGACAAAGTCCACTCCCAGGCCAATGCCAGCCCTTGGCGGGGAGGGGGGATGCACCCCGGGAGGCAAGGGCAGGGACGAGAAACAGCTATGGACACTCCACCTCCTGGCTTGGAAACCTTAGCAAGTTATTGAAGAAGACAGTTTTCTCACCTTTCATTTGGAAATACATATGTAAGAGGGCTCCTTTGACAATCAAATAAAATGCCATACATAAAGTACTCGGCACTTTGGGAAGACGTGCAAGCAAATCAGTTCTCCTCTCTTTCTTTAACCCAATGTCTTTCCCTGTTGTGGTTTTCAGTTGAAGAATTCATCTTTATTGCTCTCTCTCTTTTTGAAAAAAAGTTTTTAATGTTTATTTCTGAGAGAGAGACAGACAGACAGACAGACAGAGCATGTACATGAGCAGGGGAGGGGCAGAAAGAGAGGGGGACAGAGGATCCAAAGCAGGCCCTGTACCGACAGCAGAGAGCCCAATGTGGGGCTCGAACTCATGAACCGTGAATTCATGACCTGAGCTGAAGTTGGACACTTAACCAACTGAGTCCCCCAGGCGCCCCTCTTAAACTTTCTGTAAACAAAATCATAGAGTATATGCCCTTTGGGGTCTGGCTTCTTCATTTTTAAAACACATGGTATCAGCTGTTTGTACCATTTGTTCTTTTTGATTTCTATGTTTTATTCTGCTGCACAGCGATCCATTTATCCATCCTTCTATTGCTGAACACTTGTGGTGGTTCCCACTTGGGGATATCAGGAATAAAACTGTAAAACTGGTCTGGTATTTTTCTTTGAAGACCTCCTTTCTCTTGGGTATATACCTAGGAGTGAGACTGGTGGACCATGGGCCTGCTAGCATTACTAGATGTCGCCCAAAAGTGTCCCCAACTGGTCATGCCAATTTGTACTCCCACCAGCAGTACATGAGAGTTTCCAACTTGCTCTTCATCCTCCCCAGCACCTGAATATCTCATTTTTTTAAAGGTTTTAGCCATTTTGATACATGTGTAATGGTATCTCAGAGCCCCTTTCATTCATATTTCTCTGGTGACTTATTATGCTGAACACCTTTGTTCATTGCCTTTAGTCTAAAATTTAGCTAGAGGTATCTAAGAATGAATACTTACCTCTCCTTGTTGATGGCTGGAAGAGCTGAGGACTGGGTCCCTCAGAGGGATCCGTCAAGGGCGAGGTCTCTAGATCTCAGATCCTTGACACACTCTATTAATTGAAGTGAGCACTGATAGAAGATCGGTTAGTACGAGTTTATTCAGTTTTGAATGATCAGATTTCACTTCTAACTCCTAGAACTCTCCTTGCAACATATGCTTAACTCAAGAGAGAGAGAAAGGGTGTTCTTAAAGGAAGAAACCATAGGAAGAAAAAAAAAATCAACCAAACTTCAAGGCAAAGCTTTATGTTTAAACAAGGAACACACCACTTAAAATTAAAATCAAAGTTATAATCTAGTATTTAATGGCTGTTTAGGCTAATGTTTCTCTTTGTTGTTTTTAAATAAAAGTTTTTTCTTTTTTTATTTTTTTTAATGTTTTATTTATTTCTGAGAGAGAGAGAGAGAGAGAGAGAGAGAGACAGCATGAGCAGGGGAGAATCAGAGAGACAGGGAGATACAGAATCTGAAACGGGCTCCAGGCTCTGAGCTGGCTGTCAGCACAGAGCCCGATGTGGGGCTCAAACCCACGAACCGAGAGATCATGACCTGAGCTAAAGTCGGACGCTCAACCGACTGAGTCACCCAGGTGCCCCTAAATAAAGGTTTTTATTCTTTGTGGTTGTTCAATGGAAGGAGCATTTGAAAGAGAGTCCATTCATTTTCAAGGAAAGTTCACTCTGTCCTCAAGTTACATAAGAGTTTCTGAAGATTCCTGAGGTTATCCGTATCATAGAGTCCATGAGAAGGATATGGAATTGTGAGGGGTTGGGAGGATGTGAGAGCAACCACCAAGGTCATAGATGTAAGGAGCAGTCAGGCTCCAGATCACTTCTGCTGCAGCCACCATCTAACACTGGGTAAGATATCCCTTGGGTGAAGGAATTTCAAAGATGGGGTAGGAGGCAAGATACGGAGTTCCCAGCTTCTTCATGCTATAACCAGCTGTACCCAGCGCCTTCCTACCCAGCAGTGAACTTCCATCTCCTCTGTCCAAAAAGTAACAGTGATGTGTTTATGTCTTATTAAGCCATGGGGCAAAGGAGTAACCCCATGTGAAAGTAAACAGAGCAAAAATCATCCTACAACCTTTATCAAACGCTAAAACAATTTTGAATGTGGAAAATTTCTTCTTAATAGGGAAATGGAAAATTACAGATATAGAACCATATAATCTTGGAGCTGGAAGGGACTTTGGAGGTCATCGGCTGAACCTCATGCTCTTCTGGAATTCACATTACAACATCCCTGCTGTCCTCTGCCTGCAGGGTCCTGAGACTGGGCCCTTTCTCTGCACCTTCAGGGAAGCTTTCCATTCATTGCTGCACGATTGTTAGACAATTGTTCTTATATTGAACCAAAATACTCCTTCCGGAAACTTCCACCCTCCAGTCAGAGTTTAAGTAAGACTATTTCCTCTACTCTGTGACAGCCCTTTGAGTATTTTAAAGCTATAAGCCTGCTCCCCTTTGAGAGTTTCCCCCCCGGGCCAAGCATCCTCAGTTCCTCCAAATAATGCATTCCAAAACGTAGCCATAGATGGGCATCAAATTCATTGGAGTGGGGTTTTCCTAATGCTTCTTTCTCTCAGCTTAAAAACCAGATCTGTGTCAGCAATTGGGGCAAGGAACCCACTCTTGGGGATTCACTCAAGGGTACAAGGAGCAAATCTGACAGCTGTGAGGCATATGTTCTGGTATAGAAGGATTTCATTTTTTTAAATACGTTTTCAGCAAGCTGGGGTATTTTTAGGAAATAAGTGTGACACTGCTGACCCTATTCTGGAACAATCCCAAGCGGTTTTCCCAGGAGAGGGGTGGGTTCGTGCTAGTCTAGTCTCAAGCTCACTATCCTCCAGACATCAGTGAGGATACCAGAGGAGTTCTTTCAGGAAACCACTGGAGCTGGAATTTCCTCAGTCCTTTGTTTCATGCACCTGAGCAAAGTGGCCCAGGCCAGGCAGGTAAGGAAGAGGATGTGGATACTTCGGAGCAAAGCTTGGGCACAAACAATCCATGTTCAACTAGCTGCTTCACCATCCCATCCCCCACAATCTGGGGTCCCGGTTGGTAGTATGTTTGTGAACACGTGTACCAGTGCGTTAGAGACACGTATACATCCACAAGTGCGTGCACACACGCACATGTCCTCGAGGCCTTTCCTATCAGCACCCACCTCCCTTGATTCAACTATCCATCAGGGACAAGAAATAAAAACCTGGTCTTTACAAGAAGTATCCTGGCCTCTCCTTGGAGGCTGAAGGATTTTATGGTACAGGCAATTTTGCCAGCCAGGAAAACAAGACAAAGGTCTTATTTGGTTTATCAAGCCCAGGTTACACCCATTGTTCAGGGGGCCAAGCAGCGTTAATCAGTACCCAGACCTTTGAATAGAATCTTTACCAAATAAATCTGTGTAGATATTCTTGCTACATAACGATAAAAGTACTATTCTGGGGAGGAAGCAGAAATCACTAATATTTTAGGCAATAGTCTTTCCCTGCCTATAAAATGGGAAGTAATGCCTGCCACGGAGATATAAAGGCAGGGAAATCTAGAACTTAGGATAAAATCCGTGGCCAAATAGTGCTAAACAGGGCTTTCTGGAAAGAGAGCATTGTGATTAAAAGTCCTAGGAGACCCCTCTCTCCGCATTGGCTTTTTACATGCCCATACAAACACACAGGGGAAAACTGCATGGTTTTGAAATCAAAGTACCCCATACAAAAACAATCATATGTCAAAATTCAAGGATGCAAAAGAATTCGAATTACAACACCGAGAGGAATAGTTATGAAATACCAATAATGGTTGATAAATGCTCGCCCTACTCAGTGAAACACATAAACAAACCTTTGGCCAGAAGCATGGATGTTAGCAGGTCACCATCAGGGTTTAGGATAAAGGCACCGAACACACCTCCGCCACAGGGGAAGGTAATTAGAGAACTAGGTGTCTCCCCTTTGATAAATGCTGCTCCCCAAGAGCCTGGCTTGACAGGGAGCTGGAAATAATCAACCAGGGTTTTGGAAAGGGCTCTTCCTAGATCCTCCTGGGTTCTTGTGCAGCCCATGCTCCGAGCCTCCCATCTTCCCTCCTGGTTGTCAAAACAAGTCTGTGGGAGAGGCATTCTCAGGAATGTGTGATGCTTTGTTTAATATGGAAAATGACCCTCCCGAGGCCCAGGGAAGACATGAAGAGGCAGATTTCCTCTGTAACTTTCACAACACAAACTCCTAGGGGGCGGGCAGTTTAACAGGGTGCGTAAGGAAGTTGTCGGATTCGAGGCTCCTTCAAAGAGTGCCCCTGAGTTTAATTGTAGGCATCCAAAGGGTTAAGTCGACTTGGTGGACTCGTTCTCTCTTTCTCTTCTTTTAAGGATCTTATTAAATGGGAACTGTTTACTCACAGCTTAGAGAAGGAAGGTGGGAGGAAAGCACTCTCCTTTTCTGATGCAGCCCTTGTAGGGGTGATGGAATTTTGCACCTAATGAGGCTTTTCATTCTGAATCTCAGCCTCCAGACATACTGCTATATGACCCTAAATTCTGAATCTCCATTTCCTCACCTGTAAAATGGGGCTAGAACTGACCTCCATCTGAATTGTTGCAAGGATTAAATTTGTGAAATGGATCAAGATGTCATCCCAGCACCTGCTACGTGGCATCCAGGAAACAGTAGCTTTTATTAGAATGGACTCTTCATTGCTGATTCGTTTATAACCTCCATATATACATTTTGTGCAGAAGAATTATTAATGAAAATCAATTCTTGTGTTGGTAGGCGAAGTAAGATTTCAGAGTGCAGAGAAATCATTTAGTAACAAAGATCCAATGAGTACATTTCAACTAGGTACTAGTGCAAGGGCCTGGGTTTTCGGTCAGGCAGACCCAGGCTCCAGTTCAGCAGCACAACCATTTTGCCATGTGACCATGGAAAAGTTATCCAGAAAGTAATATGTAAAGTTTATAAAGAATTTACATGTTTTGATAACTTTATAATGCCATGTTTTCTTTTTATAGTCAATAGTATTTTAATAGCAAGATCTTGCATTTTTAAACAAATAAAAATGTAAGCACTCTTTCACATTTTTCTTTTATTTTAAATTAGAGAACCAGAGGGGCGCCTGACTGGCTCAGTTGGTGGAGCACGCCACTCTTGATCGCAGGGTCATGAGTTCAAGCCCCACGTTGGGCACAGAGATTGCTTAGAAATAAAATCTTTTAAAAAAATTAGAGAACTATATTGCATAGTTTGGAAAAGCAGAAGAGAGAGAAGAAGAATCATAATTTAACCTTCCTAACACAGTCACTATCTCCCTTGTGTTCTCTTACTGTGAAAGCACCATCAGGACCACAATATTATCTCCCTTATCTGTATTCCCTTCTCCGCTCTCAGTTGTTTTGCTGCGTTATCAGGCTCACACACACCCACACAAACACTACACACACATATAACATAGACAACCCACGGAACCGAAACAGGCAAAATATATAGACTTCAAAGGTTCTACCAAACGGACCCATGCTACCTTAATGACCCTTATCAACCTTATATATGGTCAAGAAACATTGGCTCTTGGCTAATGTGGGCATTATCAGTCTACCTAGGAGACTCCCGAATCTTACCCTGCTGATATTTAATCTTCCTGGGTCTCCCCATCTGGATTCGTGGCGCTATTGAATGTTATCCATCCTGAAGATCTACCAAAGACCTGAGGAAAGGTGATCCCCCCACAACGGAAGGACTACGTAAACTGACCATGGAAAAGACATGTGATGTGCCTAGCACTTTCCTGTTTGGAAAACCAAATGTGAACATAGACCCCTACAGAATTAAAGAGAAAATAAACTCCACAGAAGCACGCTATTTTCTGAAATATCTGGGCAGGGGACAGTTAGTGAAGAAGGGTGAAGATAAGTCACAACACTGTTTCACACAGAAGATAAGAAACCCGGAAACTCTGCCCTGATACATGTTACATACAGACAGGTAATAAAAATAAATCCAGAGAGGTTCAGGTGTGGAAGGCAGGAGGTGGTGTCACCAGATAAAATACAGGATCCCTAGTTGAATTTTAATTCCAGGTAAACAACAAATCATTATTTAATGTAAGTATATCCCATGCACTCTTTGGGACATACACTAAAAATATATTTGCTGTTTATCTGAAATTAAAACTTAACTGCATGTCCTGTATTTCGATTTACAAACTCCAGCAGTCCTACTTGAGAAGGGGAAGCTAAGCAGAAGGGGAAAAAGGCAGAGACTTGGGGCGACAAAATTAAAGAAAGCGATAGCAAAATGTGAAAGATTAAAAGAAAAAAAGTTTTGGGTCTCATTTATGAATAACAGTCAGCAACGTTTACCAAAAAGAACGTGAAGGGTTTCCTAATTGAGCCTCTAAAACTGAGAACGTTTACTGTCAGAGGGCAACCGTCAGGGTACAATGCCCCGTCCACCCCCCCACCCCCCCACCCCCCCACCTCTCAGCAACAAAACCTGGGCCATGCAGATGGGGGTTGAGGTCAGCATTAGAAGGCTGGTATTCTTCATGTTCCTCCCTGGCCAGGTTCCGCCCTCTCAGAGGCCACCCCCATTTCTGAGAGAGCCTGTGCAGCCTGGTCCCAACCCACGCTCAGTTCAGGAGCTTCTACTAAGCACTCATGCAAAACATGAGCAGTAGCAGGTCCCTGGGGAGCATGTAAATGTTGAATGAATACCTGAATCAACTCTTTCTCTTCAAATGCCTGTCCCCCTTTCCCCGCCCCACTCCTTTTCCCTCTCTATTTTCCTTGTAACAACTCCTCAGCTTCCCTCCACCTTGTGCTCTGATAAATACCTGCACCTTGACCCAGATGAATTGGTAAGTATTGGGCCACAAGGACAGGATGAAATTTTGCTCAGGGGCCCTTCTGACCCTGCATGCTCTTCATAGACAACGAACACGTCAACACTTGTCTTTAAGTGCTTCTGATCTGCCTTTACTTCTGTCACTTGGGGAGCGAGGTTTTCCTCCGGTAGCTGCGCGTGAGAAATCCTCTTTAAAAAGTAATCCTGTACAGATGGGTGAGTAGGGAATATGACCAGCATACAGCCTTGACTCGGGCAGATGTAAGTTTAGGCATCTGATAAGTATTTGGTTCTGTCCAGGAAGTAGCTGGCCCATGAAATCAGATATGGGGAGGAAGTTTGTCCCTGGGAGGGGCCCCTCACCCTGGAGCCACAGACCAGGGGAGATCGGAATGCTCGCTAGGCTGCGGGGCTGTGAAAGCACACATGGGCCAGAATTCATTTCCCTCTACCTCCACTCGGGTGTCACTGTGAGTCCACCCAAAGCTCGCTGAATTACACTGTCCATTTTAAAGAGCAAGGTGTCCCAGGATCGTTTGTGACTCAAGATGTCCTAATGTGTACCTTCTCCCATTATAAATCTATAAATCTATCAGCTTATTGAATGAGACACATCAGCTGGCACATTGATGTTGGAAGATTTCCACAGACAGCCACAACCACAGACACAGGACAGTGAGATTACAAAATCGTTTTACTCACAGGGACTTTAAAATTCTAATTCGCTTTCTGTTCCCCTTGATGCCTTGTTCGTGACAGGCACTTAGCAAATATTCGTAGAACAACTAAATGAAGAAATGAATGAGTGAATGGCAGACGTTAAAATCTTCCTAGATGGATGAAGATTGGAACTCGAGACCAGGCCACATGCCACTGTGGGAAAAGCCCGAGAGCAGTCCTAGCTTTACCACATACTGGTCTTGTGATCAGGTCAAGTCACTTAAACTCCATGACCTTTAGCTTCTTAAGACTAAAAACAGAAAGAATCTCCTGCCTTAATAGGTGGTTTTGAAAATCAAGCGAGACTTCATATCTGAAAGTGGCTGTTAGATGGATCTAAGATCATCAGATAGGATTCAAAACTAGGTTCTCTCTACCTTCAGCTATGGGACCTTGCTCAAGTTAATTAACCTATTCAGGCCTCAGTTTTCCCATCTACAAAATGGGAATAATATACCAACTTCCTTGAGTTGTCATTAAACTTAGATGAAACCGTGTCTGCATGTATGATTACATGTACATGGTAAACTCACGTTAGCTTCTCTTCTTTGGGTTCCCATTCTCTGTGTATTTTCTTAGTGGGTTATTATTCTGCATTGCCTAGACTTACTCTCTGCCAATCCACCAGTTGGCAAGTAAATTAATTAGGTGATAAGTGATTATTATTATTATTATTATTATTATTCTGAGGATGATTATTAAAGCAGGTGGCCGGTCTGACTGGCCACAGGTCATGCATGCAAAGCAGCTGCAGTGGTATCTCAGGATTATTTCCTTATCAAGGACCTGCCATCCAGGTGTTTCCTCATTTTAGGACCCACCCTCTAGGTTTCCTCAAATTGTGTCTTTCAGATGAGACCCACCCGCTGGAGTTGAGTTCTGAAGGAACTAACCCTGGCGTGCGTGAGGAAGTACTTCACTGATCATGGCCATGGCCAATCTTTCAGGAAAACTCAGTCACCTCTCCCCTGACCCTCCCTCCGGCCCAAATCCTCAGGCAAAGCAGAGGAATCTAGCAAGCCTTCGACTAGAAGCGGCCATTAACCTAGTTTTCAAGGTCTCTAAGACCTGCCAGGCTACTCCAGATAGGAGTCTGGGTGGTTTTTTGTTTTTCGTTAAAAAAAAAAAATCATCTTAAGACTCCCGAACAGTGTGCTGATTTATACTATTTTTTTTTAATGTTTTATTTATTTCCAGGAGAGAGAGACAGCGTGAGCAGGGGAGGGTCAGAGAGAGAGGGAGTCACAGACTGAAACAGGCTCCAGGCTCTGAGCTGGCAGTCAGCACAGAGCCCGACGCAGGGCTCGAGCCCACGAACCGCGAGATCATGACCTAAGTGAAAGTCGGACGCTTAACCGACTAAGCCACCCAGGCGCCCCTGATTTATACTATTTATCTCTCTTCTTAAGCCACCATATCCACTTATTGACCCTGCCTGTTCTGTTTGGGAGATACTGCACTTTTAAAGGTATCATACAAGGTTCTCTCTGTCAGTGCCAGGTTTCAAGCCCTCCCATTCTAAAGCCCCAGAGAAGGTTACACCAAGAGTCCCATACACCTCTGTGCTAGTGACGACATGCTGGGACCTCTAATCCCCAAACCCTGGGTCAAGGTCTCCTGTCCCTTATCACTTGTTTTCACTGAGGCTAAACGCATCTGTTTGGTATGTGGATAGATTTTTAAACTCTTTTCACAAAGTCTAGTGCTTGAGACAAAGCCAGCTCAGGTTCTGCACTTTCTCATTATTTC
Source organism: Proteles cristata cristata (assembly GCA_017311185.1). NCBI lineage: Eukaryota > Metazoa > Chordata > Mammalia > Carnivora > Hyaenidae > Proteles > Proteles cristata. The sequence goes on along the minus strand of JAESUZ010003149.1, from coordinate 51,401 downwards.
AGCAACTCACTTGCTTGATATTAAAAATAGCTTCGTCTCGTCCATCGAGTCAGACCCAGGAGACAGGCGCCTGCTATTCTAATCTCTGCTTCACAAATAACTCTCTATGGGCTCAAGCATCGATCAACACTTCTAGGGGTCTGCAGTTATACAACAGGACCGGGCCTTGGCACCTATAAAGGTAGGCTCTACTTGACTCTCCTGAGCCATCCAGGAAGTCACTGTGAGGCCTACACAGCCCTGTTCCCACCATGGACCACCAACTGCGGTTTGAAACTGGGAAGTAGTTAAGAGCATCCCCCCACACTTAGGGTATCCGGCATTTCCCAGGCCAGAACCTACAAAAGCTTCCCTCAAACAACGCTGGTAAACAGACTGCCCATCCCCCCTCCTTCCCTTCACCTCCCCCCATGCCCCCCCATCCCCCACCCCCAAGCCCATCTTGTACTCTGTGAAAGACGATAGACCCTGCGGTTGCTAAGGGAACCAAGCCTTTTATTCCATCCCAGTGACTGGCTGGTTGGGGCTGAGGAGTGGAGTAACAACTGGTGCCCAGGCCTTTGGAAGCCCCCCAACAGACCCCCCTTTTCTCAAAGGGGGAGGGGTGGGCTGCGCCCCCACTGCCTTTTCACCCAACCCCAACTGGGTGGGACAGAGCCCTTGGGCTCTCAGGAGCTTCCTGGCTGGAAGCTCGGAGCTCGGGGAGATCAGTGCTCCCCAGGCCCTCCTCTGGCCCTGGCCCTTTCCAGAGGACAATAGCCTCCATGCAAGGGAAAATTCCATCGCCCAGGGTTCAAGTCTCCAAGGAGTTGCTGGGGCCTCTGTTTAGCCTGGAGTGGGCTCTGAGGAGCCTCTGCAGCTGCCTGGCTTGTTTTCCCCCTTGCTGTGTTTTATTTTTAACCCCTGAGCTGCCAAGGATTGTTTTTCCCCAGTCAGCGCCTGGGAACTGAGAGAGGAAAGAAATAAGGCTTTGTTCCCTTTGGGGAACTAATTGGGAGAGACAGGCGTTAGGGCCAGCTCAGCCCCATTAGGGTGTGAGGCTCCCACCCCTGCACACACATCATCCCCCCAGCCCACGCCCAGGAGGCTGGAAGAGGGTTTGCTGCAACTGAGGCCCAGGGGCTAGGCCAGAAGCAAGCACAACTTCAAGGCCATGAAAGCAGCTGAGAGTCATGCTTTCAAACTCAGAAGACACTTAGGATAGAGGGATGTTGGGAACTGGAAATGTCTACTCTTTCCCAGGTCAAACCCCTAGACCAACCCCCCACTCTTCCCCCCTGCTCTTTCTCTCCAAATCCGCATAAGGAACTCCCTATGGAAAGCGAGGGACCTTAGATAAAGTAAAAAAAGAAAAGAAAAGAAAACTCAGGACATAACGCTTTTAAACACTAGGTTAATAAATGGGAACCACCTAGCAGTCCCACTTTTAAGTTTATCAAAAATTCTTTTTACTCCAGGAATTTAGTTTCATTGCAAATCAGCTCAAAATCAATGAAAAGTTAGACTATTGTCATTTTGTTTTAATATCGAATGGATTCCAAGGAGGGATCCAGAAAAGAATTTAAGGATTATTTTGATCCCATTTAGAAACAGAGCACATTTTTTTCTTGTTTTGAGGAGGAGTGTCATAATTATTTGTATTTGTTGAGTGCCAGCTTCGTGTCATGTGTGGGGGGGTTCCCCAGTTTTATTGAGGTATACTTGACATCCTAGCAAGTTTCTTTTATTTTTTTAATGTTTATTTTATTTTTGAGAAAGACAGACAGAATCTGAAGCGGGCTCCAGGCTCCGCGCTGTCAGCACAGAGCCAGACGCGGGGCTCAAACCCATGAACCGTGAGATCATGACCTGAGCCAAGGTCGGTCGCTTAACCAATTGAGCCATCCAGGTGCCCCCAGAGCAAATTTCTAAGAAAGCATCAACCCCCTCCACTTCCAGCAAGTGCATCCAGGTGCATCCTGGTGAGGACAGTCCATCCATTCCCCAAGAGTGGTTAGGGCAAGAGAGGCTCTGGTTATACTGCAGAACACAGTCCAGGCCTGAGTGTGGGCTGGACGCCGCGCATGGTCTGCAGAGCGCCTCTGTACCTGAGCACACCTGCTTCACTCCCTGACACAGCGCCCCCGACCCCGGTGTGTCGGCAGCAGGGCAAGAACACAATGTGGGCTGACAGGCCCAAGAGGTTCATGCTGACGTGGGAAGAATGCAGACTGGGACCTAAGACACGGGCCATAGAGAAAACCATTTTATTAAAACGTCAGCCTGTGAACTTCACACAGCTGTGGCTCTGCTCCCCTCCCCACCTCCCACCCCTCCACCACCCCCCCCAATCCTGCTGACTCAGCGTCCCGCACTGCAGACGACCTACCCTTCCTCTAGTGTGGCAAGATGACATTTTCAGGAAGCTGGTAGGCAGAATGAGGCAACTCACACATCAGGGAAAGAGTCTGGTTCCCTTGCAGCGCTGGGGTTTAACCATCCCCCAGGAATTTCCCAGCACACAGACAAAGGCCTTGGGAGTGAGCACCGCAGATGGAAGGGTGAGTCAAGCTGGGACTCTGCACACCCGTAAGCCTGGCCGAGATTCCCCTCACGTCATCCCACACTCCCTGTCTGTGTCTGGTCCAAGTACACGGAGCCCCAAGATCCTGCGCCTCAATCCGTATCCTCCATCACAGTATCAGTGGCCAAGCCAGGACCGCCCCAGGGCCCACTACACCAGTCACTCAGCATCTTTGAGGAGTGGGCCCTGCTGGCAGCCCAGAACCAGGCCATCTAAGACCAGGGCTCCCTGCCGCACGCCCTGTCTGGAAAGACACCCCAGCCCCCAGCAGTACTGACTATGCATTTGGACCATCTGTATTTTTTTTTTTCAGCTTTTTTTAAGACAGACCACAGGCCATTGAGGGACTGGTCAAGGATGAGCGGGCACCTCAGTGTGGCCATTTTCACGACAAAGCCTCTGGTTAATGCCAGATTCTTAAATTGAATAGAAAGGCGGAAAGCTAACCAACCCATCAGAACAATAATAACTAACGTTTACCAAGTGGTCTCATGCCAACAGGGTTCTGGAGGCTTTCTGTGTTTTAACTGATTTTCATCTCATGATAACCCTACTAGTGAAAGACTATTGTTTTTCTCTTGCGTGGATGAGGAAAGTGAAGCAAGGCTGCAAACCACGTGGTCCCAAGCGCAGCAACTCCCGTGTCCCCAAGGACGCCCCCTCAGGAAGCCTGGACTGTTTGCCTAGAGTCTGTCTCAGCGGCCCGCGTCCTCCCTACAGCATTACCTGGCTTTTGTACTGAGAGAAGAAAGATGCTGGGGCGGGGGGGTCCCTTCCAGAAGCTTCAGAAGGTGGGATTGTGGGTTTAACTGGGCAAATGCGGCTGGAGAGGCAAGACACCCGGGTTCCCATCAGCCTTTATCCACAGTAGCGCTGCCAATTCTTCCGGCTCCTAAGCTGCACACCCCTCCTGGGTCGGCCACAAGGCCTTCCAGCCACCCCCGCCCCCAGGTTCCCACTCAGCCTCGGGTTCTGTGCAGAACGGTGACAGACAGCATGGGTTGGCGCGAGGATGGCCCCAGACAGCACAAACCTGACAAATAACCACTCGTCTCACATGTGAGCCTTACAGTGCACTTCTCAGTGTTTGGGGAACTATGTGTTCTTTAGAAATGTGTCTGTTTGGGTCATGAGTAAGTATTGGGGGAGAGGGGACGGGTGCCTTTTTCCAGTTAACGAAGAAGGTTTCATGGAAGAAGAAGATTTTCTTAGTCACATTTCCTGTTTCGCAGTGACCTTTTGAAAGGAAACCCACAAACAAACCTGTGCCAAGGCCTGCTTACAAGATCTACCCGCAGGTATAATAAAGATGATCTAAATAAAGACCACAGTGGGCCACGCTTAACCTGAATCAGTGGAAATAATAAGACACTGAGAAGGTCTGATGGACTGAGATAGAGAGATGTTGGTGCTCTGTAAACTGCAAGAAAACAACATCTACGAGCCTTGCGTGATCCTTCAACAGGGATCCAAGCAAAGGGGCGGAGGAACCATTCAGTGACCTTTTCATTGGTCTCTATGTACTTAGGGCTTAGCCTCTTGTTATAAAACAGAGGCTCTAGAAATTGAGAGATGCTAAGAGGGATTTCAAAAGAAGCAATGATGACCGGGTGGTAAAATTAGTTATGGGGATCGAGATTATTTAGCCTGGCCGGAAAAGAACCCAGAGTTAACTGAAGAAGTATAAAGTTGGCCAGCCCTGGTTGTTTGACGGACAGTGGCAGGGGTGTGTTTCTACAGCTGCTGACCACAGATGGACAGGCCAGGATGGGAGTGTTGACATGGAATGTTCGAGAACATGCTGAAGATGACTGGAGTGTGGAGCGGGCTATCAAGGCTAGGGCTGGCCTCACCTTCCCCAGGAGAGTTGGACGATCAGATTTCAGAGCCTGCATCCGGATGGGATGAAGGGCACGAACCACTGTCGACGTTTACATCTAGTTAAGAGCAATTCCACAGAGATTTTGGGCATGGAAAGCTTTGTTCTGTTTTAAACAAGGAAGCCTGGAATTTGGCTCAGGTAAAAAAAAAAAAAAAAAAATCAGGCAAGGGGCGCCTGGGTGGCTCTGTCGGTTAAGCATCCGACTTTGGCTCAGGTCATGATCTCACAGTTCGTGGGTTTGAGCCCGTATTGGGCTCTGAGCCTGCTTTGGATTCTATATGTCCTTCTCTCTCTACCCCTCACTCACTCACCGTCTGTCTCTCTCACTTTATCTCTCAAAAAATAAATAAACATTTTTTAAAAATCGGGCAAAGGAAGCAGTGAGAGCATTAGCAAAAATGGAGTGGTATTAAGGGGAGAAGATGGCAGGCAATGACCCAGGGAGCACCTAAGAGTTAGAGAGTTTGTTTGGTTGTTGATTTTTGGCTTTTGGTCAGTTAGGCTTTTTTTTTTTTTTTTTTATCAAAAGTGAAAGAAGACTTATTTTATTTTATTTTATTTTTTATTTTATTTTATTGATAGGTAATATGCTCCCATGGTCAAAGATAAAAACATAGAAGGTGATAGGTCGTGTCTCACTCCCACCTTGTCCCCCATCTGTCTAGTTCTATGCTCACTTCCCTATCTTTATTCATTTCTTACATATTTTGCTTGTGTTGTTACAAGCAAATATGACTACAGATAATTGTTTTTTACATTCTTTTTTTGCACTAAGGTAGCATAACACCACCTATACATGGTATTGTGCCCCAGGCTTTTTCACCCAACAAAGTATTCCAGAATTCTTACCCTATCAGCAGGTAGAGAGTTTTCTGATGCCTTTCTGCACAGAGAGCGAGTGAGCCCTGAGGTGTTTCTGACTGAAATACCTCAGAGTTTCTTCCCAGTCAGTTTCCATGTCTCTCTCCCATCCAATGCCATACTTAAAATTTTCACCCAAACCCAGAGTTATTTTCAAATCCCCCACCCGCCTAAGTCTTCTTAAACCCTTCTGTCCACCTCAGAGGATTTTGCCCTCAGGCACCATATCCCTCAAGGTCCCTATAAAACGTAAAAGTCTGTTTGACAGAGAAGGAGATGACAAAGAGAGAATTGTCAGGCCTCAGTGTTGCAGAGAAAGACACCCATTCATTCCCTGGACCTTTGCTACCAAGATGGCGCCCTGAGCTGCCAGAACCCAAGCACCGGGCGGCCTCTCACTGTGGGGCTCTGTGCAGCCAAAGCCAATGCCCAGGGCCAAGTTCATTGTGAGGAAGATCCCCGTGCTGCTCCTCCACCCCAGAGTTCCCTCAGTCACCCAGCCCTCAGTCCTGTCAGACCTGGCTGCCCTCTTCCCATCCCCCACCTCCCATGGAGAGCCTCAGTTTCCGCCCTGCTCCAGCCCTGGCCAGACGGGAAGCTGATCCCAGAGGATGCAGTCTTGGAGATGTGGAGGCACCAGTCATATCAGGTGAGTGACAGCTGGTCAGATGGTGTCCACAGAGCCAGTGCTCCTCAGCAGGGCACTGGTGGGAAGGGGGTAAGGTGGGCTGGGCCGCCATGCCGCACCTCTCATCTGCCATGTGGTTATTCCCAGACCCATACTCTTCAGGACCACCCCTCAGCTGCTTCGTGTTGCCAAGGGGTCTCCACCTGCTGGTCTGTGACTCTCCTTGAAATAACATTTTGAAAGGTGGTGTGTGTGGTGCCTATGAGCACTGGGCTTAGAGTCAGGTGGACATAACTTTATGTCCTAGCTCTGCCCCTAACAAGCTCCATGACCTGCCAGTTAGCCTCTTAGAGTTTCAGCTTCCTTAACTACAAAATGGGAATAAAATCTGTGTCAAGGGATCACTCTGATGATTAAGCTAAAGGAGTTCTCTGAACAGTCTCAGTCTGACACCATCACCTGCTCAGAGTGGCCACAGCCCTCTCCCTTCTGCCTGCCCTGCCGAGCCCAGCTCTGAGCACTGGGGACAAGTGGACCCCTGGCCATGGGTACTGGCTGGCTTTGAATAACCTCACACAGGCAGCGTCTGCAGGTGAGGGAAGCATGGGGCTGCTGGTTAGGTTAGCAGTCACAGTATGGGCCTCTCCTTCCTCAATTTCAAGGGACAGAAAAGGCCCTTCTCCTTTCTTGGTGTCTCCAAAAGCATCTCTACTGCCCAAACCCATGGGGCCTGGAAGGCAACGTAGTGGCGGCCTCTCCTTTCATATACAACCTACGATGGCCCTTGAGACTGTGTCTGACATGACCCTGCCCACTGACCAGCCTCATCTTGAGTCACTACTTTCCTTTGCTCTACCCCCAGAATCCTCCTTCAGTTTCTCCACGTGTTCCCTCTTACCTAACTAGCCAACCCTCCCTCTACCTGGCTAACCTCTAATCCACCCTGCATGCCTACACTTGGATTTGAAAGTCTAAGTGCAGGGGTTATGTTCATTTTAGCCAAGTCAGATCTTTCAAGATGCTGGCCCCAGCCCCCAATGTCCTGCCTATCTGTCTCAGTGTGCGATACCCACAATTTTCAAATGATTCTTCTGTTGTTCTTATCTTTTCTTGTTATTTCTTAGCGGTGTGGCTCTCTGTACGTCATCATTTTTTGTTTTTTAATTTATTTCTAGGAGAGAGAGAAAGACAACGTGAGCAGGGGAGGGTCAGAGAGAAGGAGATATACTCTGAAATTGGCTCCAGGCTCCAAGCTGGCAGTCAGCACAGAGCCCGACGCAGGGCTCGAACCCACGAACCGCGAGATCATGACCCAAGCAAAAGTCGGACGCTTAACTGACTAAGCCACCCAGGCGCCCCTGGTCGTCATTAGGAGGTTGGATAGGAATGGGTCCTGCAGCCCACTACCAGGGACTTCCCTCCTAGAAGCTGACATTGATCTGCTCATCTTCATGTAATGGCAGAAGGGCATGGTGGTTTTCCAGTTTGCTGTGGAGCAAATCACCTCAAACTTGATGATATAAAATACCAACTGTTTTATTATGCTCACAGATTCTGAGTCAGGAATTTGGACAGAACATACATAAAATAGATGGCTTTTCTCTGCCCCATGTCTAGGGCTCCAGCTAGGAAAAGTAGACAACAGGGGGAGGGAGGGTGAGCTGAACAGTTGGGAGCTGGAGTTGTCCAGAGGCTTCTTTGGGAAGGCAGGGGGATAAGCGAAATAGGTGAAGGGGGTTAAAAGTTATAAACTTCCAGTTATAAAATAAGTAAGTCATCCAGAAGAAGGTACAGCATAGAAAATAAGGTCAATAATATTGTAATAACCTTGTATGGTGACAGATGGTAACTATATTTATCGTGGTGAGCATTTTGTAATGTATATAATTATCAGATCACTATGTTGTATACCTGAAACTAATATCATATGTCAACTATATTTAAATTAAAATTTTTAATGTTTTTAATAAATTAAAATAAACTATCAATAAAAAAATAAGAGGAAGTTTGGGGCACCTGGGTAGCTCAGTTGGTTAAGTGTCCGGACTTTGGCTCAGGTCATAATCTCATAGTTCGTGAGCTTTAGCCCTGTATCAGGCTCTGCACTGACAATTTGGAGTCTGCCTGGAATTCTCTGTCTCTACCTCTCTCTCTGCCCATCTACTTCTCTCTCTCTCTCTCTCTCAAAATAAACGAATAAACTTCAAAAAAAAAGTCACAATGTGTTTTTTAAAAACAAATAAATAAAAGCGATTTGTACACCAAGGAAGGAAGGAAGACAGGCAGGCTTCTTTGTTCACATATTTTATACCAGCATTGGGATGACCCAAAGGCTGGAGCAAGTATTCTAAACGTTTTTTGTTTTTTTTTTTTATCTTTAGAGAGAGAGAGCAAGTGGGGAAGAGAAAGGGAGAGAGAGAGAGAGAGAGAGAGAGAGAGAATTTTAAGCAGGCTCCACACTCAACATAGACCCAATGCAAGGCTTGATCCCACGACCCTGGGATCAAGATCTGAGCTGAAATCAAGAACCGGATGCTCCGCTGACTAAGCCACCCGGCACCCCTCCAAGAGCAAGTGTTATAGGAGCAGCAAGTTGTGGGGCCTTTTATGAACCAAGCCTTGGAAGTCTCAGAGTACCTCCCTCTCTGTACTCTACTGATCAAAACGGTCATAAGACTCTCAGATTCAAGGGGAGGAACATGGATCCCACCTCTGGATGGAAGCAATGTCAGGCATCCCTGGAAGTCTACATCCAGCTGAAGAAGTACTTAGAGTCAGTACTCTCTCACTAAGTCAGGGCATACATTCTAGCCGGCAAGCTAGTCAATGGTGATAAGTAAGTGAGGAGAGGCAATATTCCAAAACCTCTGGCATTCTTGCCGAGAGGAATATAGGCCAGGCTCCCATGATAAGAACCCTCTATTAGAACAGAGATTCAAGGTGGATACTGAGTCTCCAAGAAAAGGCAGAATCACAGTTATCACAACCGGGACGTGCACAGTGTCAGAGCAACAGCATGTGACATGATGCTATCACACGGGTTTAGCTGAATATCTTCAGTTCCCCTCCTGAGAGGGCATGAGAGTCTATGAAATGCCTATGCAGACACTTAAAAATATATCAATGGCCTATTCCTGATCTGACCATCTGGACATTGTATCAAAAAAGGAAAGGGACCAAGGCTTGTTCCTGGTGAGCCCATGCATGCTTCCAGTGATCACCATGCCTTTTAAAGATCTTATTTTTTAAGTAATCTCTACACCCAATATTGGGCTCGAACTTGCAACTCCAAAATAAAGAGCTACATGCTCCACTAACTCTTGAGACAGCCAGGCACCTGCCACCATGCATTTTAAATGCACAGAGACCATGTTTAATCATGTCAGCTGGGAGCAGTGCAGACCCCACCAGACTGGGACAGGGAGTGGGAAGTACGCAGATCGAGAGAGAAATGGGAGAAAGCAAATGGAGGAGGTGTTTAGAATTACTCCTAAGTCCCTCGAGAGCTGCTTGAGGGAAGGTGGGATGCTAGGTCCTCGGACTTTCAGGAGGTCCCAGCCTGCCAGCAGGCTAGCTGTCAGCTCTCCATCCATATCTTGATTCAAGGCAAGCCCCATGACTCTCAGAGAGCAAAACATGTACACTGATGTGGGGTCACTTGAAGGCCTCTTTACCCCACAGGCTGGAGTATCTGGGACTTCATGGAGGAGCAGCAGAGGGGAAAGAGCACAGAGATGGGTCTGGGAGACCATGAGGAAAGTGAAATTGATTTTTTTGGAGGGTGGTATACAGTTCTGTGGAAGCTCATGTGCAGTAGCCCAGGGGACTAACACCTGTCATAAGCCATCAGCTTCCGGGGGTCTGGCTCACACAATCCCAGAAGGCCAGAGCTGGGTCCAGCCTGCTCTGGGGTCCTGTAATCCAACCTTCCCAGTTGAGAGATGAGGAAACCATAGCAGAGTCCGTTTGTGAATATCCATGTGCTCCTTTGCATTCCTCAGTCTTCCCTGCAGGTAGGTAGAAATCATGTGATTAATTATATCCAAGACTCTATGTGACATGTGTCACTTCCGGACCAAACAGTTAAGATATGATGCATCTCCTCCATCCTTTCCTCCCCCTGCCATTGCAGATCTACAGCCCACAGGCACTGGCAGCATGGCTACAAGGTGGAAGAGATTCTACCCATGCTCTCCAAAGCAAGAAATAAAGGTTGACTTTGTTAAACCGCTTCTGAAACTTGAATGTTTCTTTGTCACTGCAGCATGGCCTGGCTAAGCCTGACTAATGTGGGAATTGAGGCCTAGAGAAAGGAAGTATGGATTGAATAACCCTGAATGATGTCTATCAGATCCCTCCTCCATCAGAAAAGGAGAACCAGTGCAGGTAAGACGGTAAGATTTTCTGCTCTGGGGCGATAATCCGGCAGCGTTGATCTCTTACCTTCATGTAATGTCTTATAATTTACAAAGCACATTCATGGTCTCCATCTTGCTTAATCCTCCTAAGAACTTTGGTAGGACCATCTGTTGCCCTAGTTTACTAGGACTTTATGAGACATATCCAAGTCGTATTAGAGCCATTTTTTAGAATGGATGACAGTTTTTAGAATACTAGCATCTTTTTTTTTTTCTTAAGTAGGCTCTGCATCCAATGTGGGGCTCAAACTCCCAACCCTGAGATCAAGAGTCACATGCTCCATTGACTGAACCAGCCAGATGCCCCTAGGATACTGGCATCTTTATTTTTCTTTATTTTTTTAATGTTTTATTTATTTTTGGGAGAGAGAGAGAGAGACAGTATGAGCAGGGGTGGGTCAGAGAGAGGGGGAGACACAGAATCCAAAGACAGGCTCCAGGCTCTGAGCTAGCTGTCAGCACAGAGCCCGATGCAGGGCTCGAACCCACAAACTGTAAGATCATGACCTAAGCCAAAGTCAGAAGCTTAACCAACTGAACTACCCAGGCGCCCTGAACACTGGCATCTTTTAAAAAGATTATAACTCTCCCTCCCCTCTCTAGAGAAATACTTGTTAGTATAGGTTTATTTCTTTCCATAGGTCTATTTTTGCAGTAAGTTTATTTTAATATTTAAATTTTGCCTTAAGAAGGTTCCTGTAGCCCTGGAGATAACTGGAGGCACCCCAAGGAGTCAGGGAGTGAGGGCTGGGAAAGTCCACTCTCAGGGGTCCCTGGCTGAGAGAGTCCCCTGGCCGGTCCCAGAGGAGGCTGAGCTACCACGGTCCCTGTTAAGCTGGCAAATGAAGAAGTTGGATTGGACCACATTAAAGCAAGATTTCTTCAAAAAATCCAAATCAGATCCAGGTTCCTCTTCTTCACACCACAGAGAATGGGTAAAGGGGATCTTTTGGTGCTGCTTCCTCTTTCAACAGAACGTGGAATGGCTACAGGCCTACGGGTGGCCACTTATGTCTGGGAGTAGGCGACAAGTTAAAGGCCAAGGCTGGGGACCCAAGCTTTCTGGGGCCCTGTGCTCTCCAAACTGCATCTTCAGCCACAAGGAGCCCAGGCTTCCCTGGAGGCCAAACCACTCTGCGGGCCCCAACCCTGTCTATCCACCTGGGCCTCCCTGATCTGGAGGTCGCTTCAGACCCTCGCCTGTGCTGTCTTCCTTATCAACATCCAGATGGATAACCAGCTCTGGGGTCCCCTCTCCCCTCCAGTTTTTCCTTCCTTGGGCCTTCATAATCTGAGTTCCATCTTCATCTTGATTCTGAAACTGTTCCCACCAAGATGTTCCTGGAAACTAAGAATCTTAGCTTCAAACCAGGCCCATCACTTACAAGTTTGTGACCTTGAGCAAGCTATTTATTTTCTCTGGTCTCGGTTTTCTCATCTGCAAAATGGAGATAATAGCAAGACTTGTCTCATAGGGCCGCTGTGAGGATGAAGTGAGGTAATGTGAATAAAGCACTTGGCAAAATGCCTGAGTCACATGGTCTATCATGGGATGAATACAAGTTTTCAATCCTTCATCCAAACCCTTGGGTCCACAGATCCTTTTATTAATTGAGATATAATTGACATATAACTGTATTCGTTTCAGGTATACAATTTAATCCTTTAATATATGTATATATTGTAAAAATGGTTACTATAGCAAGTTCAGTTAACATCCATCTCCATACATAGTTACAATTTTTTTCTTTTGAAGAGAGCTTTTAAGATTTTCTCTCAGCAACTTTCAAATATACGGTATAGTAATGCTAACTATAGTCACCATGCTGTACCTTACATTCCCAGGATTTATCTTATAACTGGAAATTTGTATTTTTTGACCACCTTCCCCCATTTTGCCTAGCCCTGAACCCTCACCTCTGGCAACCACAAATCTGTTCTCTGCCTCTGTGAGTTTGGTTTGTTTTTAGGTATTTTGGTTTTTTCAGATTCCACATAAAAGTAAACTCATACAGTATATGTCTAATTATCTCGCTTATTTTTTTCTTATTTTAGAAAGTAATGTAACCCTCTCTAACATAACTCCCTCAGTGGGCACTGGGGCTGTGCCCAGTCAGACACATTCATGATTCTGCAGCGAACGCATCAACAGTCACTAGGAGGAGTTTAAATAGAAATAATAAAAAGCTTCTCCAATTCAGGTCAAGTTTTGCTGCCAGGTAAGATTTGGTCCAAAATAATAACAACAGGGGTGTCTGGGTGGCTCAGTTAGTTGGGCTTCCGACTCTTGACTTCGGCTCGGGTCATGATCTCATGGTTTATGAATTTGAGCACCACTTAGGGTTCTCTCTGCCTCTCCCCAATTCGTGCTCTCTCTCTCTCTCAAAATAAATAAACTTTACAAAATTTATTTCAAAATCCCAAAATAAAAGCCTTTTTTTTTTTTTTTGAGGTCTTTGGATTTTAGCTTCGCAGTTAAGGGACAGTAACTCTACTAATATTGTTTATATTTACACATTTGGGTTTTCTGTCATAACATAATATGTGCCTGATGACTTCTGCCCAGGAAATCCTGGCTCCAGAAGTCTTCCAGTATCTCACCCTGACCCTGAGTTGCACCTTCAGTATCTCATAGCCCAAGGGGTTGGTACTGTACAGTCTGAGATCCTTTGAGATAGATATCTCCTGCACAGCCCCACATACCTAAGTCAACCCTTTGAGGGCAGGAATAGTGTTTTCTACTTATCTGATCTTCTTAATAACGAGTACAGAGTTGAGCATACAGCTGGTGCTTAATATATGTGCCCTGCGTGAGTTAGGCTGACCACTCTGATTCTCCTTCTAGTCTTGTCTTGCCTGGCACTAGAAGAGAGGATGTGGTGTAAGGGAACCAAGATCTGCTCAAATCCCCACTTCAAGTCTTTGGCGTAATTACCCAGGAGTGGACTTGCTGGATCCTACGGTACTTTTATGTTTAATCTTTTTGAAGAACCACCACACGCTTTTCCATGGTGGCTCCAGTACATTTTAGTTGTTATTATGTCTTCATCAATTCATTCATCAGACAAGTAGTGAGTGAGCATCATCTAGGTGCAGGCACAATGCTGGGTTCTGGGGATACATAGGGAGGCCACAGTCTGGCCGCACATAGTAGGCCCTCAGGTACTGGCAACAGTTATAAATGCACACTTTGCCTCCAGCTTATATCCCGTCACCTGATAACTCCTTCGTGTCCCCTCTGCGGCTCTTCACCAACTGGATGATCCTTCTCCAGCACCGGTCCCTCTTTTCCATTGTGTCCGAAACAGAAGGAAGGAGCCTTCTTCTCAGACTCCCCTTCCTCGGGCCTCTCTACCTGCCTTAATACCTCTCAGAATCCAATCACTTTCCCTGAAGCTTGTGGAAGCCTTTAGCTATTATTAAACTCTGACTTCCCAAGCGTAGATTTCCAACCTCTCTTTACTGTCTGGCCGCCTAAACGCTCCCCAGGCACCCTCCCCTACCCCTCACAGTCCCTCCATGCCTCCATCTTGCCGTCTCCCCAGGAGCCCTGGAGGCTCTATGAGGCCCAGCCTGCCTTCCAAGGGTCACAAAAGTCGGATATTCCATCCAGAAATGAGAAAACCCAAGCCACCTTCTTTTGTGAAGTCTTTCCAGATGGATCTACAGATACCTCCTAATTTTACCAAACCAATTTGGATTTAACAAATGTCTATACATGACATTCTCTCACCACCTATGTCCGTTATAAACTGGAAGATGGACTTGAAAGAAAACGAGCTCATTATCACTGCCTCGCACACCTGGAACTAATAGAACACTGTATGTTAACGAACTGGAATGAAGATAAAAACTTAAGGGCGTCTGGGTGGCTCAGTCGCTTGGGCTTCCAACTCTTGATTTCGGCTCAAGTCTTGATCTCACAGTTCTTGAGCTTGAGCCTCACAAGGTCTATGCTGACAGCGTGGAGCCTGGTTGAGATTCTCTCTCTCTCTCCCTCTCTCTCTCTGCCCCTCTCCTGCTTGCTCTCACTCTCTCTCAAAATAAATAAACTTAAAAAAAAAAAAAACTAAAAAAACTAAAAAAGCAAACTGAGATGACCTCTCAACATTCCGCTGGGGCAATTATAGGACCTTATCCTATCTGATAAGGACTTGAAGGGCCCCAGAGGCGGACTGCCAGCCTCAGCCTGGAGATGAGGCGTCCTTCCTCCTCTTCTACTTGTGCGGCTGGAGAGATTTTTCCGAAGGGGCCGCTCACCGCCTTCAGCCCTTTGTAAGCCAACTTGCCTCTGGATGGTTAATGTATACATGCCCTTCTGATGTCTCCTGACGTCTCCAGCTCACATCAAATCACACGGTTTCCTAAATCCCGGTTTTCTCAAACTGAAACAAAGGGGAACTTCTGTTTTCCCTTCTTCTCTCCACCCCCCACTCGGTTCCCACAGCTTCCTGGTAGGCCCCTCGCCCCATAACTGGCTGGGAATTCAGGCTCAGCCAACCGGAAACATTAGCATACCTAAAACCCACATTTACATTTTATGACTTTGTAGGAAGACGACTTGCAATACAACCTACAATAAATTGGGGAAAAGAGAAATTGACACAGGTTCTCTTGGTCGAAGGGGCAGGATATCTACCTAGGTATTATTCTTAAGACTCCTTTTTTTTGTTGTTTTTAATTAGAAAGTGGTTAATGAAGTAAGCAGGCCTGTGGTGTACCGGGTGTCTGTCTTATAGCCCCATGTTTCTGCCTCATTTACCCAATTCTTTTTTTTTTTTTTTCTTCTTTAACCAGAGGAATTTTTCCCTAATGGGGAATCCCCTGATTTTGCATTCAAAGCTTTCCAAATGTAGTTCCTGCCCTCTTTTTTATCTTGTGTATTTCTCTGTCAAACGCAGCGAGGCTGAGAGAGTACACGTTGGGGTGCTAGGATGAGCAGGTAGTAGAAGGGTCAGTCACCCCAGAGCGCCGACTGGCCAATTTTATGCATTAGAAGCTCCACAGTAAGTTTATGTAAACTTGCTGGAATTGGGTTCATGGTTATCTTGTGTGTCCAATGACTGATGGTATATGTCCTCTGAGTCTATTATGTGACAGCAGGGATCCCCAGGGCCCCTGAAAAACAAGGGCCACACAAGTCTTTGAGAAAACACTCCTGGGTTGGTGCAGCTAACCCTCTCCTCTCACTCAGCTCCCAGCTCTGCAAGGACCGGAACCCAGGCTGACCCCCACCCCCACTGTCAGCTCCTCCCCCTCTGTAGAGGCTGGGGGCACCCTGGGGACAGAACCCTGCAGCTCCAGAGGGGAGGCTGCTCTGGGACCTGCTGTTGAAGACTCTCAGGAAGGCTGCACAGGGTAGGGGACGTCAGCCCACCTGCGGCGGCCCCCACAGAACAGCCTGGCAGAGGCCAGCCCTGCATTCCCTCACTCTAGCCCCTCGCTTCCCTGGGGGCGTCACTCTGCCCTGAGGCTGCTATCCCTGCCCCTGAGCACCTGTGTTTCACTATCTGCCATCTTGTAAAAAGAAAAACAATCTCTTGGGACCAGACCACCCTTCAGATACCACCTTATTTGTCTTCTCCCTTTTACAAGTAAAATTCTTCAAAATAATTACTGATTGTCATGGTCACTACCTCCTCTCCTCCCCTTTTGTCTTGAACCCTTTACCAATGGGCTTTGCTCCCACCATTCTCCTCTTGCCATGGGTTACAATGGTAAATACCAGCTACCTCTCAGTCCTCATTCTCCCACCCGTCAACAGCATTTGGCCAGGTGACCGCTCCCTCCTTCTAGAAATACTTCCTTCCATCTCCCCTGCCCCTGACCTGCCTGCCTCTGATTCTACCTTCCTGACTAGTTTTCACTCCACTTGACCGAGTCTTCCTTAACTCCAGGCCCCATCCTAAAGCTTCTCTTTTTCTGGGGAGGTGCTCACTGCCAGGGAGACCCCCCTCACCCCATCTTTGTTTTGAGAACCATCCATGTGCTGATGAGCCTCCATCCGGGCTCTGACCTTTCCTAGATGGGTGACCTCCGACCAGTCCTTTAACCTCTCTGTGCCTGAGGCTCTCCATCTGTAAAATGAGGATAATAATAGCACCCATTCACAGGGTTGTTATGAGGATTAAGTGAGTTAGTATTTGTAAAGCACTAAAACCCGCCTGGTGGGTTTATATAAATGCCCTTTCCACCCCTTCTGCTTGGCCAAACTCAGCTCACGCTTTATGTCTCAGGGTAAATGTTACTTCCAGATTTCTGTGCACCTTCTTCTTGTCACACCTATAAAAGTGTGATCCATGCATTTCCTCTGTGACTGTTGTCCTTACCTATCTCACTGCTGCCCAGTTAGCCTCTGGAGAGCAAGGACAGTGCCTTCCTTCATTATTGCTTTATCCCCAGCACCCAGAGTGATGGGGGACAGCGGGGGGGCTGCAATGAAAGTCACTGGATGAATGAATGAATGACAGAACACATGAACGGATGGGTTCTAAGTGGCCAGTGTGGCCCCTCGGGGCTTAATAAAGGCGTGAGCCTGTCCTAAGAAAGGGTCTGGGGGAGGGTCTTGATCAGGACACAGTGAAAGCCCAGGGTCTTGGAAGAGGTTGCCAATTCGCTTCATTGTGGCTGCTCCGGAGCCCTCTTTTTTCCTCTGTACCTGGCTCCTGGGCCCTGGAGGACATAGCTTTATCTCACAGCAGTGGCTGGTGCTTCTGAACCACCTGACATTTGAGCTAACCTGTAAGATGTGGGAGCTAGGGGTCCTCTTTATACTTGGACCTAAAACTCAATAATGGGCTGACGCTCTTGAGAGGACTCAACCAGGCCGGCCTGACACCACGGAGGCGGTGAGTGAACTGTGGGCAGGCGGACATGCGGTTGAGTCCTGGCTCTGCCCCCTGATCACCTGTGTGACCCGGAGAGAAAATGCTTGGAACTCTGGCTCTTCAATTATAAAATAACAATACTCCTAGTGCTGTTGGGAAGGTAAAATAAGGCACCGTGCTTAGCACATTGTTGAAATGCACATGTTTACTTCCCTTCTTCTGGCATGGAATACAAGTTTTCCCTAGGTAATGAAAATTAAGAACCTCTAGAAGAAATTAAGAAAATTAAGAAGTTCTAGGAAAGCTTTTGCTCCATGAATCACAGATATTTAAGCTTCAGTAGAACGAAGACAAGTATGATGATTCAATTCAACTCAACTCAATGAAAAATTGCTTCTGAGGCCCCTACTATGCGCATGGGTATATGAAACACCCTAAAGGAGAGGTAAAATTCCAATTTCATACTTCTCTCCTTTTGTTTTTTGTGTATAAAGCAATAAAGGACTTCTTAGTCTTTAAAATCTTGCTCTGTCAATCTCATGATTCAGACGGAACAAGCTTCTAATGAGAGGAGGAAATTAATATTGCTTGAGTTCCAACACTGTCAGGTGCCTTCACATGCTTTGTAGTGAAATCCCCACCACCAACTTGTAGTTACTCTGAACATATCACTGAAATGAAGCCCCATCTTAAGAATCCCAGCAGACAGGGCCCCCATGAAAGACTGGAAAATCCCAGAGCCTTAGAACACACTTAATCTGCCATGACCTGGGTTGGGAGAAAATACCAGAGGAGCCGATTCAGACCGATTCCTAAGCCCTAAACATATGGTACCGCCTGCGGTGTGATTCAAGATAAAAACACTATGAACTTACAAAATGAAAAACTTGCGTATATTCAGACGTAAAAATTGCTGCTTTCTAGATGTTTCCAAACACACTATTCCGATAACTTTGTCAGAGTTGCAATTTTTTTCCCTCTCATTGCTTTGGGGCCCCTGACTTACTGGTATCCTAATGAGGCACTCGGTCTGCGTCTGCCGATTGGGTTGGGCTGCAGCCAGTGTCTCTTGCATCCTCAGAAGATCAGGGGTGAATGAGCTTAGGCAAGGCCAGCCTTCCCTGCTGATAAGGAGTTGATTGACTCTAAGCGTTTCATAGGGGTGCCCCCTTATAAGCACTATTTAGAGAAGCAGAAAAACCAATGAGGCCCATGAGATAATGAGATAGACAGATAACTAGAGAACTGTTTCAAGGTCAGTGGGTTTGGTTGGATGCTCAAAGTCGCCTTCATTTTTTTTCCCCTCTCTCACATGAAAAGAAAGAGAGACATGAGCTTCTCTGTGTGTCCGTGCAATAATCTGGGTTCAGGTAGAAACCCCCAGACCCCCTTGAGAAAGCTCCCAGTTCTCAGAGGGCCATGCACCCAGCTTCTTCTCTCCAATAGGCTCGTGATCATGGTTTTGAGTACCTCTGGGAAGATATTCAAAGAACACAGTCTCAAAAAAATATGCAGCCTCAAAAAAAGAAAAAAACCCAGCTTCAACATTCTAAAGAATGCATGGCAAAAAAGCGTACTGTCCATCATTGGCAAGGACATTGGGAAATACAAATTCTCATAAACTGTTGAAAAAGGGTGAGTTGATACTATCTTTTTTTGGTTTTTGGAGGCAATTTACAAACTTACTGAATTTTAAATGTGTAAATATCCCCTTCGACTCAGTTATTTCATGTCTGGAATTTTATCCTACAGCGATCCATTCACACAAGTGCTCGAAGATATATGAACAAAGATATTCACCGCAGTCATATTTATCATGTTTTTTAAAAACTGGAAATAAATGTCCATTAATGAAGGGATAGTTAAGTGACACATAGTATATCCGTTTTATGGCAGACTTTGCAGCAGTTTTAAAAAGTAAGGTTAAGATCCATCAACATGAAATGACATAGAAAAAAGGCCACAGTCACTCATTAGGTTAGAAACACAAGTTTTCAAACAGTATGAACCAAATTATCATTTTTTAAAAGATTATTTATTTTGAGAGAGAGGGAGGGGCAGAGAGACAGAGAGCAGAGAATCCCAAGCAAGCTCCATACTGTCAGCTCAGAGCCCAACACGAGGCTCCACCCCGGGCTCAAACTCACAAACCATGAGATCATGACCCAAGCCCAAATCAAGAGTGGGACAGTCGACTGACTAAGCCACCCAGGTGCCCCCAAATTACCATTTTTTATAAAAAGTATGTATATGCATATTTGTATAAGCATAAGAAACACAGGAAGATATTATGTCATGGGGGTAGGGTCAAAGGGGTGCCTCCAGATGGTAGGAAGGAGGTAGAATGGTAGGGAATAGGCATACTTTTATTTGATATACGGAACATATGTGACTTTCATAATAAGTTTGTTTTATTTTTTTTTTTTAACAAGGTACAGAGGCCTTTGATGGTGCTTTATCAACAAATATATGCCATGATCAGAGTCAAGGCCACCTTACCTTCTTGAACACTGTTTCTTTTTATTTTTAATTTTTCTTAATGTTTTTATTTATTTCTGAGAGAGAGAGAGGCAGTGTGAGCAGGGGAGGTTCAGAGAGAGAGGGAGATACAGAATCTGAAGCAGGCTCCAGGCTCTGAGCTGGCAGTCAGCACAGAGCCCGACGCGGGGCTCGAACCTACGAACCGTGAGATCATGACCCGAACCAAAGTCGGACGCTCAACCGACTGAGCCACCCAGGCGCCCCTCTTGAACACAGTCTCTGAGCATGATTGAACCCGAAGCTTTCGGAGATAGATTCATGCTCTCCTGCTGGCAGTGAGAGAGGATGTTCACTGCTGTCTGCTGGTGGGGACAGAAAAGCCTTGCGGCTTACACAGTGCCTTCCTTACCTTAGATCACAACAGCCTGCAAGATAGACAGGACAGAAATTTTTATTTCCATTTCCACAGGGGAGGCTTGGAGAGGTTAGTGAACCAGCCCCCAATCACATGGTTGGAAAGTCAGACAACTGGCCTGGGTTGGAAGCAGGTTAAGCCGGTGCGCTGTCTCGGCTGCACAGGTCCATACAGACCACCAGGACGTGCGGCAAGCCCAGGCGGCGGCAGGCGCTCTCCGGCCAGGGCTCAGGAAAACCGGCTCACGTTGCCTCTGAGTTTTCATTGTCAAGACTCCTGACACATTCCAGCAGTTAAATCTTATGTGTCAGGGACCCATTCGGGCTCCTTAAATGAGGTGGCTTTGCACAGCTCTGTGTACTATCATCTGTTGCTCAGGAATGGTTTTCTATGGGCAGAATCATGTGTCTCCTCGGCCCCAATTCATATAGTGAAGTTCTGACAAGCCCACCCCCCCACCTCAGAATGTGACCAAATTTGGAAATAGGGTCTTTAAAAAGGTAATGAAGGGTGGCCTGTGGTGCTTTCCCATGGCAGCACTGGCACACTGATGCACGCCTCTTTCAGAAACAGCTTTGTCCTGGTCTCCAGCTCCTGAGAGAGAACCTCGCTCTCCTGTAAAAATCATACTACCATCGAAAAACCCTCCAGAGACTTGCGTTAAAATGGCCCAACTCTGCAAAATAATCAGCCATACCATCCCATGGGAAGAATTCTTTAGGTGGAAACTCTTTCTTTTTTTTATTTTTTTATTTTTTTAAGTTTATGTATTTATTTTGAGAGAGTGTGTGTAAGTGGGGGTGGGAGGAGAGAGAGGAGAGGAGAATCTTCTCTTTTGAGAGGAGAGAAAGAATCCCACGCAGGCATGGTGGGGCTCAATCTCATGGACTGTGAGATCTTGACCTGAGCCAAATCCAATAGTTTGACCCTTTACCAACCAAGCCACCCAGGTGTCCCTAGGAAGGACCTCTTAACAATGACAGAAGGGGACAAACTTGTGCTGGATAACTCTAGAAGTTCGTCAACTGCAATGTAGGTGAAGCCTGGTAGTGAGCACTTCCAAGAATGGTCTGGTCCCAGGGCGCCTGGATGGCTCACTCGGTTGTGCGTCTGACTTCAGCTCAGGTCATGATCTCCTGGTTTGTGAGTTCGAGCCCCATGTCAGGCTCTGTGCTGATAGCTCAGAGCCTGGAGCCTGCTTCAGAACACAGATTCTATGTCTCCCTCTTTCTCTACCCCTCATCTG
The DNA here is from genome assembly GCA_017311185.1 of Proteles cristata cristata. NCBI lineage: Eukaryota > Metazoa > Chordata > Mammalia > Carnivora > Hyaenidae > Proteles > Proteles cristata. Next base: position 30,080 of record JAESUZ010003149.1, on the reverse strand, counting down.
CTCATGGTCTGTCTCTCTCTGTCTCTCAAAGATAAGTTAAAAAAAAAAAAGAACAGTCTGGTACCCTTGGAAGATGAAGAACTCAGCATTGCTCTGCTTCAGGGTCCTCCATCTGTTAACAGACAAAATGAAACCCCTCAGCATATGAATGCCCCAAAATAGGGAGCCCTTTAATTTGTTCCAAAAAGGACAATTTCCATTTTAAAACTATGGGTTTATGGGCTTTATGATAAAAAATAATACTCCATTTTAGAAATTTTAGAAAATATAAAAAAGTGAAAAAAGAAAATCACCATAACGCTACCACTCTGAGACAGCCTCTGTTTACATTTTTATATAGTTCCCTTTGTTTTACATAGTTTTATTTCATAATTGGATGCAGAGTTCTGTGTACAATCTTACATACTTTTTTATTTTAAAGCATTCCTCCATGTTATTACAATCTCTCTATAAACATCATTTTAAATGACTGCAAAATATCCCATTACGTTGATCAGTGTTCTCAAATGTGAACTGCAAAACATCTGCAGTGGAATTACACGGGGTATGTTAAAAATGCGGATTTCTGGATCATATCCCAGACCCATTAAATCAATCTCTGGGGGTGGAGGCTGGGAATCCTCAACCTCATAAGTTTCTCAAGCAATTCATAAAGCTCCAAAAAATGTGAAAACCAAGGAAACTGGTGAAACCACAGTTTTCTACCACCTTACCCCAAATGCTGGACATTTTGGTTGTTTGCAACTTTTCCTTTTATAAATAACTGTATGAAGAACATCTCTGTGCATAAAGCATTTTGTAAGCCTCATAGCATTTCCTTAGGACAGTTTCCCAGAGGGGATCTTATTTTGAAAGGTGTGAACATTTTAAAGCTTCTCCATTGACACCCAACACCAGCACACCTGAACACACATTTATCCACACAGCCTTCTCAGGTTTCGGGGAAAAATAGTTACCGTATTTCTGGTGTATACTAGCTTTTATTTTCTACCTTTTTGTTCCTGATAGTGTTCTATCTTCACTCCTGAAAACATTGAGTTGGGTCACACCAAAGTAGGCAAAAAAAAAAAAAAAATGAGCAAATGGTCAATAAAATGTCCTTTATTGATGCGTACAGGACTCTGGCCTAACCAACCCCATGGCAAACCAGGGCAGCCGATATCCACGGGCACTCTGAGGATTCCAGACACTAAGCAGAACTCAAAATAGACACCGCAGCACTGCAGAGCGCCTGTGTCTCACGTGCCACAAGAGCAGAGCTCTCCTGGATTCGAGGGAATGGCCAACACAGGAAGGAAGATGCGCAGCAAGAGTGAGTGTAAGATCACCCTCCCTGATCACCAGATCACCCTCCCTGCTGACGAGGACTTGGCACCGCGGCTGGTGAGGAAAATTGGTTCACAAAGCCATGGTGGGCTCCGGGTAAGGCAGCTTCCAAGCCGCCCAGGGGTCAGAAACAGCCACCCAATGAAACGTCAAAAGCATGGAAAACGTACTGTTTTTAGACTGTGTGTTGAAATGGCTTGGGGGAGAGGAAATAATTAAAGATATGGGCAACCTAAAGCAGCCCCCTCTGCCCCTCTATCAGGGCAATGAGAACTCATTCACTTGCTTAACTAGCCTTTAGACAGCATTTGTGTTGCTGGGCAGGCACTGGCCTAAAAGTTTAATAAATGTTAACTTATTCAATCCCCACAATCAAGTCTTTAAATATCATCACACCTATTCTACAGATGAGGCAACTGAGACACAGAGAGGTTAAGTAACTTGTCTGAAGTCACACAGCTCGTACGTGACGGAGCCAGCGTTTAATTCCAAGCAGTCTGCTTCTCGAGTCCATGCTTTGGGCCGCTACTCTATGCTGCGCTGGAAGAAAGGACTAAGACGACTGGGAACCCAGCATCCAGAAAGAAAGAGCAGTGAGCAGAGTCAAAACCACAGTTGACTAAAGTGGCATTCAGGGGGCGCCTGGGTGGCTTAGTTGGTTAAGCGTCCGACTTTCGCTTAGGTCATGATCTCGCGGTTCATGGATTCGAGCCCCGCGTCGGGCTCTGTGCTGACTGCCAGCTCAGAGCCTGGAGCCTGTTTCAGCCTGTGACTCCCTCTCTCTCTGACCCTCCCCTGCTCACGCTGTCTCTCTCTCTCTCTCTCCTAAAAATAAGTAAAACATTAAAAAAAATAATAATAAAGTGGCATTCAGAACAGATATGCTGTCTGCTGACCCTCACATGCCAGCACATTCTAGAAAACTCGGGTTGTTCATTACCAGCAAGCCTATCCCAGTCTTCTCCTCCCCCACCAGCCCCACATCTCTGGTCACCTTGTCTGCTGACCTCAGACGACAGTGCCCAGGCTGGGGTGCCCTCTCCCTAGTGCAAAACTCCACCCCTTAGGGACCACCTCTGAGTTTTACATGAAGGACTGCAAACTCCATCACCAGAAGCCCTCGGTCCTTGCCTCCAAGGCCTTCCACCGCTGCAACTAATTCTTTGTGCCGTAAATGCGCCCGTGAGAACAATGCGCAGGATTTCCCATCAAGCCTGGCTGGCTGGCAGCTCACATGCAAGGCTGCCTCCTCTTTTAAACAAACACATTAAGTTAATAACAACAGCGACCACAGTTGACAGCCACGTTTACTAATTAATTCGCATTTGTTCCTTCTGGTAGGAACGGGGTAGGACTTGCCCAATTTACAGCAGAACTGAGGCTCCGAACCCATATCTCTGAAGGTGGCACCGAAAAGTTATTGGAGAGGGTAACTGAGAACCTTCCTTCCTGTTCGGCCTTGCCCTCTGAACCCGTGGCCTTATGTACCTTTAACCTAAGCTCCCCAGAGGCCGTGTTTGAGATGGAGAAGATCCTAGAACCTCCTCCTGCTCACTCCAGGTGGCGGCCAGCCCTGCCCCTTGACTTGAGTGTAGGCTGTGGCTCACAACCACTCCCACCATTCACCAGGCAGCACCGGGCACATGGTGATCTCATTTCCATCCTCACACACATTCCGAGGGAGGCTTGGTTATGATCCCCGTCACAGACGAGCAATCCTGGCTGAGAGGTCAAATGACATGCTCAAGGTCACACGGCTCAGAAGCAGCAAGACCTATTGTCTACAGCCTCCTCCTTTGCCTGGGGATGATTGGTTAAGAAATTTGTCCAGTTGATGTAATAAGCAGCTTCCAGAACAGAAGTCTCCGGTCCCAGCCTTGAGTTCTGACCACAGAACCCTCCCTCTCTCCCCATACTTTGGGCTCTGAGCATTTAAGTGATAAACTGGTTGTGGGCCCTGAAGGAAGGAGGGAGGATCACCCTGTGACCCTGCTCTATAACCTCTGTTCCCCTAATCCAGAAAACTTTATCCAGAGAATGCTGTTAGCTGGGCCAGACACCCCCAGAGGTCTAAACATGCCTTGGGGTCTATGCTGGACTTCTACCCCACGTTCACAGCACCGAGAGGTTAGGAAAGGTCATCTGGCCACATCTCTTGCTCTCACACTCTGTCTTCCCTCCTTTCAGCAGCTGTTATGGAGCGTTCAATGTGCTGAACGTTCCACCAGGACCCCGAACATTCTAGGTCATGTTTAGTTCTTGCAACGATCTTTCAAGGCACATATTATTATGGTACTGGTTTCACAGATGTGGAAACTGAGGCACCAAGAGGAGAGTCTTTGTGTGACAAAGGTCACATGGCTGGCGTGTAGCTCACTGGGATCTGCCTTCGGACTCTGAGTTTCAGGACACTTGTCTCCAGATGATAGGAGACGCCTTACACAAGCCCCCACCTCTTACCCTGTCACCACAGAGGGTACTGACCTCTCAGGGCCAGTGACCCCACGGTCACATTTTTTAGCTGCTGACCGCCTGTGAGCCTGGTTATAGACATGTGTCATTTTCCAAAAAGACCCAGGGGCTCCTGTGCATAAACCTACACCCTCACCCTCTCCTGGTTGCCGGGCAAGGGGAATCCACTCTCTCCAAGGGCTGAGAGCCCCGGGTTTCCGAGGTTATACTAAGAAAAAAAGGGCGTGCACTTGGCTCCCTGCTCCGTCTGAGCCTGGCTAACCACGTCCCACCCGGGACCAGCATGGTGGCCAAGAACTAACGAGTAATAACACCATCGGGCTTTTCTTGAACCTCAAGCCTCCACATTTTCCTCGAGCCTCGGTAAGGACCACAACTCCCTGACAAACGGGACTTCCTGTATCTTCATGATACCCTCATAAGCCAGAGGGAGAGGCGTGACCAAAGGGACCCTTCTCCTTTCTAAAAGATGGAGACGCCGAGACGCAGAGGAGAGACTGAGCCTGCCAGAAGTGAGCAGCGAGCACTGAACCTCAAGTCCCATTATCTGTGCAGAGGCCCTAGTCGCAAGACGCCTCCAGGCTGCACCCTGGTCCCAGGGTAACTGAGTGACTTCCTAGGTCTCTCAAGGCAGCCGGACTAGAGGTGTGGCCCCAGGGCACTGGTCTAAAGAAAGGCAGTGGCTCTAATGGGAAAGAGCCTAGACGATGTCACAGTTCGGCCATTATCTGCAAGCTGGCTTGTCTCCTCCTCCTCCTTAACTGCCCTGCCCTGAGATAACAACAGTGGCCTCCCGTGGGCTCCGCCTTTCCTCCATGCTGGGATCCAAACACCAGATAGCAAAGATACTGTTTGCCTAGAGAGCTTAGTCTTAACCCCGTGTGGCCTGGCCGCGCTGCCGGGCTCCAGCTGGGGGAGCCTGTCCTGGTCGGCCTCAGACCGACCTGCTCAGCGGAGAGCCAGCTGCCAGACAGGCCTGTGAAACACAGAGGCCTGTGTCACTGCGTGGAGGTCACGGAGCTGGCTCTGGCCTCCTTAGAGGATCTCCCTGGGTTGTCCCTGGGCCTTAGAACTGGCTCTTAGAGAGCCCACAGGATGAGCAAGGCCTGAGGGGGTGCCCGGGGATTCTGATTCCTGCCTCGCAGCCCCTGCTCCTAACTTTGCCCTTCCAGGCCCTCTCCCACGACTCCTTTCCCTCGGCTGGCCTTTATGACCCCCTCCCCTCCCCCCACTTGGTCCCCTCATTTGGACCCATTCAGGCAAGCCCCCAGCCTCCCACCAGGCCTCAGGCCCGCCACTGGTAAATGGCTTCTGTAGAGAACACGAGAGCTGAAGGACCCCAAAGAGCTACTGTCAGCCTTTTCTGTAGGAGGAAACTGTGACCCAGAGAGGCAAAGTGACCGACCCAGGGCTACCTTTTGGTGACAGCAGAGCCAGACTGGTTTCTGGAAATTCAAGAAATGGTTGTGCCACCAACCTGCACACAGAAAATCAAAGTAAAGTAATTGAGATGGCAGGTGGGGGGGAATGGGGAACAAGGTTCGTCCATTTACGGATGAGGAAACTGAGGCCCAGAGAGGAAAAGAGGGCTTCCCAAGGCCCCACCTTCACCCTGTTTGTTGGTGTCATCTCTTAGATACAGACTCAATGGATAAGAGGCCCCTAATCCTATTGGTGACAGCTGGTGTCCAGACAGCATGATTTTGTAACCTCAGTTAGAGTCCCCTATTAACAAGCAGCTCTGAAAATCCTTCTGCAGGATTGCTACAAATCCCTCCCGCTGTGCAGTACCCTCTGTCCCCAGAGAGCCACTCACATGGGGACTCACTCCCAAGTCAGAAAAAAAGCTGATAAATCTGAGGAGCCATAAGGGCCAAGATAGTACTTTCATCTTTTAAAAACTTTAATGAAGAGAGTTCTTTTTTTAAGTTTTTTAAATGTTTTTATTTATTTTTGAGAGAGAGAAAGCATGAGCGGGAGAGGAGCAGAAAGAGAGGGAGAAACAGAATCTGAAGCAGGCTTCAGACTCTGAGCTGTAAGCAGGGCTCGAACTCATGAACAATTAGATTATGACCTGAGCCGAAGTCCAATGCTTAACCCACTGAGCCACCCCAGGGCCTTAAGAAAGTTCTAAATTATTGGAATGGCCAAATCACTAGTTGCCTGGAGAATTCTGCTCATCATTCAGCTGTGGGTACCTTGGGCACCAGAAAGCCCAGTTTTACATCCCAGCTCAGTAAGTAGGTGAACTTGGTCAAGTTTCTTAGCCACATTGAGCGTCCATTTTCTTATCTGTCAAATAGGAATATTACCCCCACCCCTGCCTCTTTGAGAGACTTAAAGTAAAAAATGGATGTAAAAGAATGCTATGACTTATAAAAGGTTCTACAAACAAAAAAGATTATTCATTATTAACATAATATTCTCCTGGTGTCTGAGAAAGGCCCTTTGTGGGGACGTGGAGGGGGATTTGGGCAACCCAGCCAGGTTGCTCCCACCAGCCTGATTTAATGAACCCCAACCCCCAGTCATCGAAGCTTCTCTCATTGTGCCTGGCTCAGTCCATCAGCTCTTTCTGAACGCCTGATCCCTGGCTCACTGGCACATGCCACAGCTTCCCCCCACCCCTCCCAACAACTGTCAGGCCACCTGACTGCAGAGGACAGAGCCCCCTGGGGCTCCTGGGAAAGTGTTTCCTCTTTGCTTTTTCCCTCTCTCAGGTCCCCTCCACTGGGCCAACTGGGAAAGCTGGCGTGGTCTGGCCTTTCCCTGCACTTGTGTCAGAGAAAGAACAAGAAGGTGGCTGCCCCCCTCTAGTTCTTTAAGGCAGAGCAGGGTTTCCAGACCACTCAGGTTGGTTGGGGGCTTCCTGTGAGAAGGCTGGAGGTGGGCTCCGGCCAGCCTGGGGACAACATCCCTTGGTACCTCCCATTTTCTGAACCGCCCTCCCTCCCCCCCATCGCCCACCCCCCACCCACCCCCACTAAACCAGAGGGAGGGGCAGGAACTAGCATTTACTAATCCTCTGTTAGGTGCCAGGCACTTTGCCCATGTTAGTACTACTTCCTATAACCCACAGAGGCTATTATTATCTCCGTTTTACAGATGAGGGGAAACAGGTTCTAAGATGCTATCCATAATCACACAAGATGGAAGGGATGGAACGGAATATAAATCCAGGGTTCTCACATCTCGGCGTGGATATGGGGGTGGATTACGGTCACTTCCTGAGTCTATATATAGCAGGTTTGCTGGCGTAGATGAAAAGAAAGAAAGCATAAAGTTCTACGGGCTTCTAGATTTTTTTAAATTATGATCTCATGAAGAATACTGGAAGTGAATATATAAAAATAGTTGCTGTTAGTGTAGATATCTTTAATTTTGTTGTGTTACCATCTCAGTAAAAACCACAAAAAGATTCCCTCCTAACAATTTCCTGTTTCCAAAGTAAGCAGCTGATGAATATAAACAGTAACAACTAATATTCAACGACCCCTTACTGTGCACAGTGCCTTATATAGGAATCTCTCATTTAATCTGCCAACAGCCTATGCAAGAAGTACTATTGTTACCTGTTTTACAGACGAGGAAGCTGAGGTGTAAAAGTGATTTCCTCCAGGTCACTGAGGTATTTAGAACATTCGAACCTCCATGGTCTGATACCAGAGCCTGGCCCCTGGCCCATTAAACTTAGTGTTATCAGCTCTGGGACATCTTGGGTCAAGAATAAAGCTCGAGCCAACGAAGGCACCTAGTGTGTGCTCGAACCAGAGAGTCAAGAGGCACTCAATAACCACTGAAGGGAAGAAAAAAAGAAGAGATTAACAGGGGGCAAATGGATGATTTGCTGGTGGGTCTTGGGGGTGACACACACATGAAGAGCTGAGTTGGCCATTAGCAAGGTATTCTGGATCCTTCTAACTGCTGCCTTATGAGGGCAAGAGGGGGATAGTGGGTAGATGCAGATAGCCTCAAGGGAATTGGGCCTTATCTGGGTGAGCTGTTTCCAAGATGTTGACCACTCAGGACAGGATCACCAGTCTGGTATCATCTCAAATCACCCGGAGCTGGGCTGAGGGAGCAGAAAGATACCTACCATAGATGAGGCTGAGGCGAAGAGGAATACCCACAGGAGGCTGCCCCAAACCCACAATCATTTGGGGAGCCTTGATGCTGGAAGGCAACCAACTGAGTCTCGCAAGGGCTATGCCCCGGAGGGTTACTACTGAAATGTATCTCAGAAATGACTGTGATTCTTATTTCTCTGTAGAGGAAAGTCTCTTAGAGTTTCCTGTCCACTCCAACCAGTCCACCATTGCTCCCATTCTTTTCCTTCCTCCAGGTCCCCCTTCTTCCTTTTCTCTGCCCACCAAGACCCAGGCCTGTCTACTCTGCAGCCCCATCTCTCACTACTGCTCCCTTCCCCCCCCAGACCTCAAGGAACACCACTATTTTCTTTCCCCCTGAATCCCCGACTCTCTTTCTCTTCCTCCATGCTTCCCTCTGCGGTAGTATTTCCTCTGCCTGGGATTCTCCTTCTCTGTATCTCTCTCGGTTGTCTAGACAAGCCTGCTCATCCTTCAGAAAGTCTTCCTCAAGTCTACAGCCATACCACCCTGAACGCGCCCGATCTCGTCTGATCTCGGAAGCTAAGCAGGGTCGGGTCTGGTTAGTACTTGGATGGGAGAAAGTCTTCCTCAACCATCATGAAGGGTAGGTCTTTGCTATGTGCTTCCACAGCACATCCTGCCTTGGCCCATGATTCGTAGACTCACTTAACCGGTTTGAATCTCCATGAGGACATGGACTGTGTCTACTTTATTCATTACTCTCTACCTATTCCTTAGCACATAGCAACTGCTCTTTGATGATTTTTGGCTCCATAATAGTACAGTTCAGACCCAATTTCTTTCAGGGAGGCTGAGGAATGCAGTGAAGAAAAAGCAAGGCAGGAAATATTTGGATTAGCTCAAGCACATTACCAATAAGGCTTGTTGGGGCTGGAGATCTTTTCCCAGGTCCCCAGAGATCCATGGGGCCAGGTGAAAGGTAGAGTCACCATGGCCACTGTTTTTTGGGTGAAAGGCCCCACTCCTAATGTAGAAGGTCTTGTATTTCAGCTGAAGCCATGGTCTAGCTGGCTTCTTACAGGAAGTCTGGGCGGAGGGGGAGGGGGCAGGCAGGGAGGTAAGGGGGAGATCTGTAAGCCATCCAGCCTTGGCCAGGATGCTGAAAGCAAGCCCCAGGCCAGGAACCCCACGCTGCCACCTACCCACATAGCTCCTTCACCCCACCCCCAGGGACCAGCAAGAACCCAAGCTTAGGTAAACAAGGCCACAAGAAAGCAAGCATCCTTATCTATTATCAGTTTTATTTCTCCAGCTCAGCCACTTGGTTGGAACAGCGGCCAGGAGGTGGGAGTTGGCCAGACCCCTCCCCTTCTCTTCCTTATCTTTTCTCCCTGGCTAGCTTCTCCTCCCCCAGGACTTGAGCTCCCTGGGGTCAGTGCTCCCACCAGCTGGAGAAGGGAGGCGCTCCTATCATAACAACTGAAGTCAAGGCCGAGTCTCCAATTGTCTGCGCTGGGGAGGCCCCCTCCTCCCTCCTTCCTTCCCCCAGGTCCCCTCGGGATGGGGTCACAGATGTGTTTATCTTGTTGGAGGAGACGGGGAGGGGTGGTGGGAAGCAGTCTGGAAGTTAGTTGAAGGATAGGATATGGAGCGCCCATGTTGTCTTAAGCCCTGCCTTTGACCCCTGAGACAAGAGGGTTGCATTTTAGTCCTCATGAGGTGCAAATAAAAATCCAGTTGGGACGAGGTGGAGGGGCGATCATGAGATAGAAGTTCTCTTCTTGCTCTAAAAGTCTGTGACAACCAACTAGAAGGCTGCAGGGAAAGGTTGTTGGCTGAGCTGAGTCTGACTCCCTGTCTCCTCTTTGGACTTCTAATTACCTAAGACTGATACTGACCCAGAAAGAAAGGGTGGCTGCTAATACCCTCTAGACTGTCACATTACACCAGAGGCATGCCAGCCTGAAAAAATTCTGTGAGTCTGCGGCATCAGGTTCCATGAAATGAAAATATCTGAGCCACATCTCTAAGAAAATAGATTTCTATGCTCCTCAGACCAACCGAAATGTAAGGAGAGAGGCAGGCCCCTCCTCCTCACCCAGCCACATGCCCTTCTTTCCACCCCTGGTAGTCGAGGGGTCCTTGAAACAAGTCAAACAGGGACGTCTGTCTTGCAAACAGTAAGAGCCAAAACCTGGCCCAATCAGAGTGTTTGGGGATGAACATGCTCCCTGGACAAAAAGAAACCAAAATCCTAAACACGCCAACCAGACACCAGGAGGTTTCAAAACTACAATACTGTGGCACGTCATTTTATGGAGATGAGAAGGATAAATGTATGACCCTAAAATGGTCCTAAAAAGGACCCTGGGAAAAGCAAGAGTTTGAGAAGCCAGCTCTGTGGCTAGGTGAGGGGTAGGCAAACTACCCCACACCAGCTAATTGTGGTCCCCTGTCTGTCTTTGAAAATAAAGTTTTCTTGATACACAGCCACACTCAATCCTTTGTGTACAGTCTATGGCTGCTTTGCTCCACAATAAACTCAGTAGTTGTGACAGGGACCACATGATACGGTCTGCAAAGCCTAAAATATTTAATGTCTGCCCTTTAGAGAAAAAGCTTGCAGACCCCTGGGCTGGAAACACAGCACCCCACGGCTAAGGCAGGAAGGGTCATGCTGCCTCTTGAACATGTGCAGTTCATTCGACAATAAAGATACATTGAGGGACCTGTCCTTAGCCTTTGGGATATACCAGTGAATGAAGTAGACTCGTCCCGCCGGGAGCTTACACTCCTGCTTCTGCTTGATAACTCCATCCTCAGACAATTGTCCACAACTGGATTCGGAGGTCTCTGCAACTCACAAGAATGAGTGAGGTTGGACCCCTATATGGCCTCAAACAGAACTCTTAGGGCCTTTTTTCTCATGGTAAACTTTATCATTGGTCATTAGAGGAGAATTAGCCTTTGCTCTCTCAGAGGAGTTTGGGCTTGGCCATCTGACTTGCATCGGCCAATGAAATACGAGCAGAAGTGACAGGTGTCACTTCCAGACAGGAGGTGTAAGGATCTGTGAGTGACTCATCACATTAGTCTCTTTTCCCTCTGCCATGAAATGGTCAGAATCCCAGGTCAAAAAGTCCCAACGTTTGTCCATCAAGCCAGGAGTGAAAAACACTGAGAGGACCTACAGAAACACACCACAGGCACATGGTACAAATGAAAAATAACCTTTGTTATCACAAGCCACCAAGATTCTGTGGTCATTACCACAGCATAACCGCACAAACCCTGACTTCATTCTTGCACACCAGATGTGTCCCAGTAAAGTTGACTACATGTTTTCCCTCTAGCTCTCCCCTGACTCTCATTGGGGAAATGATCATCTGATTCCAGTGGGTGACATTGCATGGTGACATTACATTCTCCAGACTGCAGAGCCCTCCGCCATTCTCCCTGTACAGCACAGCATTCCCCATAGGACTTTCGTTATACTTGTTACACTCACAGCATCCCATGCTCCTTTGTGTGACTCCTGGGAGATAATATCTTGTGGATCTGGGTGGTACTGTGAGTTCTTTTAATAGGTGGGACCATCTAACTCACAGGTTTTATTTTTTATTTTTAATGTTTATTTTATTTAAGAGAGAGAGAGCATGAGTGGGAGAGGGGCAGAGAGAGAGGGAGATGTTACAGATCTCCGTCAACACAGAGCCCGATGCAGGGCTCGAACCTGCAAACAGCTAGATCATGACCTGAGCTGAAGTCAGCTGCTTAACCAACTGAACCACCCGGGCGCCCCTAACTCACACTTTTATTTTCTAGCCTGGAAATTCTAGGCGAGTCCTCTGGACATGTAAAAAATATATCCAGGCCCTGGTCTGTCAGTCTTGTAAGTTCAGAAACATATACATCGGATGTATTGTGCCTCAGATCTGCACATCTGTGCCCAGCCGACTTTCCTCTTCCACACCCCATACTCTAAAGTTCACAATGTCGCACGCTGGCCCCTTCGCCCCATTTCTGCATGAGAGGCAATTCTCCCCTGTGGCCAACCATTCTTGTTCTTTGATACATGCCCCCGTTTTCTGGTCAAAAACATTTGTCTTCTGGGCGTCTGCATACCTTTCCTCTGACTCTGTCACTGCCCTGGCCAGCCCAGGGCAGGCTGCAAGTGCCAGCTGCAGTTCCTGAAACCAGCCTCCCCACGTTGGAAAGATTAGTGTGCGCTTGTGGGCAAATATCAGAGCATTTACCAAGGTCATGACTGGGGCTGCCACTTGTGCCGTTTGTCAGGAAGGAGCCTGAGACCTGAGTCAGCGTGGGAGACAGGTATTGACTGACCTTTGGGGCTGATGGAGCCACTGGCAGAGCAAGATGGAAAGCCATGGGTGTGCCTAGTAGGTGGGACAGATGAGGAAAGAAATAGATGATTGTGATGCCAACAGGGTGCCTGAAGACCTGGTCTCCTCCCAGCCCAGAGCCCCTCCCTTCAGGGAGACACAGAAAGAGGGGTTCCCGGGAACCCTGGTGAGCCAGGTGTGAGGACAGGCCTCTGGGAAGGAAGGGGGCGGGACTAAGGAGAGGAGGCGGGGCTGCCCGGAAGAGCAGCCTTCCAGCTCCTTGCCCTGCCCTCACCCTGCTCCAAATCCCAGCACAGGTGCTCAGTCCCAGAAACAGGAAGGAGAAATGGGAGGGTAGGGGTTACGAAAGCCCTTTGTAAGCTGTGAAACACCACACAAGTGTGAAGCACTGAATGGCCATTATTCCCTCTCCTTGTACCCCAGGGAGGTCAGCCCGGGGTCTGTCAACCCTAGGGCTCAATGTCTTCTTGAGGACACAGGGCCTGGCCACGTCATCAGGCCTTCAGGAAGCCCTGTAGTCCGTGGCATTCTGAGTTCTCATCTCCCTGTACCCCTCCTGGCCTGGGGGCTCATCCTTTGGCTCTGCCCACCCAAGTCGCCATTTCTCCTGAAACCACATCTCATCCGTGCTTCTTCTGCACCCTCCCACCCAGCTGGAGGTCAGCGGAGACCCACCAGGCCTGAACCCCACGCTGACATACAGAGAGAGGCCGTGGGAGGGTGGGGGTACCAGGGATGCTTCTCAACGAAGCTCTGCAATCAGTCAACTCTCTTCTTTGTCCCAACGTCTCTTCTTTAGGCCCCAGGCCTGTCGCCCCAGGCTACTGTCTCCTTTGGCTGTCACCAGCACCGAGCCCACTGCCCTGCCACACTGTGGAGCCCACTTTACTTAGGCAGGACCCCAAACTCCAGCCCTTAATTGGCTTCCTCAAAACCTGCAGGTGCCAGGGTGCCTGGGTGGCTCAGGTGGCTAAATGTCCGACTGCTGCTCAGGCCGTGATCTCACAGTTCATGAGGTCGAGCCCGACGTCGGGCTCTGTGCTGACAGCTCAGAACCTGGAGCCTGCTTCGGAGTCTGTGTCCCCCTCTCTCTCTGCCCCTCCCCCACTCCTGTTCTGTCGCTCCCTCTTCTCTCAAAAATAAATAAACGTTAAAACAAAACAAAACAACAGCTGCCAGTCCCATGACTCTTCCTGTCAAGCTCTGCCCCCCCCCCAGGGATAGCCACCTACGTACCACACAGCCTCAGCGGATACCTTGTAAACACCCCGCACTGGGCTAAGTGATGTGTGGCTCCCAAATGAAATGTAATGCTAACCTTCAAGGGAGTTAAAGAAATAAGCCGGTACCTACGGAAAGATCATCATTCAAGGCCTTTGAGGCCAGGAATGGAGCTCTGTGTTCTATTCGTGAAGGTCTGTGCGGTTCTATGGAGCTCAGAGGTGGGGCCCAGTCCTTCACGGAAGGTGAATTTCATCTGGGCAGAGAGGACGGGTAGGCCTGGCTTCCCCAACACATTCCAGAGAGATCAAACTCCATCTTGTTTGGGAAAGACCTCCAGGGCTGATGTTTTCACGGCAGCGCAACAACTAGTTTTCCCTTGGCCCCTACCCAATACGGCTGTCCACTGCCGCCTGAGCTCCCTGCTTGGCTCCAGGAGATGGACGACAGCTGGCCGCCGGCCTCGGGGCCATCACCCTTGGTGGACAAGAAGACCCTTGAGGAGTGCCGGTGGCTGAGCTGAGGAAACTGGCCCAGATGGGCCTTTCGGGAAAGGGCCGAGTGAACCGTCATCTGATATCTGCCTCCGGTTTCTGTGACTGACAGACACTTAATTAACCACTGCACCAACAAGGGTGTTTGGGGTTCTGCTGGAGACAGAGAGTCCCAAGTGTTCCGGGTTAGTGAGGAAGGCTAGGAATGAAAACATGGCCAAGTAGTGGGAGGGGGTGGCCCCACGGCCCCAGAACCATTGTGCCGAAGCCTCCAAACTGTGGAGGCTGCAAAATGAGTGTGGTTCTTTTGTGGCCGGCAGGCATGGACCAACCCAGTGTGACTGATGGCCAGGCTGATTCAAGAGGGAGGGTGCCCGTGGGAGGGCTGGCCACTCATCGCCCCAGGACCGGGCTTCCTGACAGAAACATAGAAAGAGCCAAGTGGGAAAGGATGTCCTCTCCTTTCCCCGCCTCCCCACTCCAGCCTGTCACAGGCCAACATTTACTGAGTGCTTTCTGCATGCTCCTCATCATGCAGAGATTGCACACGATCATCTCCTAACTCATGGCAATTCTGTGAAATGGGTCAGACGTGTAACCCTCAGTACAGACATGAGTAAACCTCAGGAGGCTGGCGACATCCCCAGAGTCACACGGCAAGAGGCGGCCCAGAAGCCCCTGCATGGATCTCCTGTTTCGTCACTACCACACCACCTCACCTAATCCACACAAGCCCTCCGTGAGGACAGTCACCTTGATGATCTGCGTTTCACAGATGATGACACTGAGGCTCAAAGAGGTCAAGTGCCTTCCCCAAAATTATGCAGGGAGCGAGGGGGAAAAGTCAGGATTCAAGCCCTGCCTTTCCAACCTCACACCAACAGATGTGAAGAGCCCACACCTGTAGTCACCAGTTCTTTCTGCCGCCCTTCCCATCCCCCACATAAGGAGCAGTGAAACAGCCTATTTTTTTTTTCCAAAAAGAGGCTCCTTCTCTGAGGGTAATGTCATCTGTAACATGAAGGTGCACTTGGGGGAAACACACGCCTGTATGAGCCATGAAACAGCGCTCCCACAGACCCAGGTGTGAGCCTGGCCCCTACAGAGACCGGACAGCACCTCACCCCACATGCTTAAGTGCACTTGCTTTTCATCCGCTCCTTCTACACCAGCAGAAGATCCCTTTTTAATGTCATGTAGGCACGGAACATCATTGAGTGAGATATCACCACGCTGTCTTTTTTTTTTTCTTTTTTAATGTTTACTTATTTTTGAGAGAGACAGAGTATGAGCAGGGGAGGGGTAGAGAGAGAGCATCAGAAGCAGGCTCCACACTGACAGCAGCAAGCCTGACAGGGGGGCTCGAACTCACAAACTACAAGATCATGACCTGAGCCGAAGTCGGGCACTTAACCAACTGGGCACCCAGGTGCCCCACCGTACTGTCTTTTTTATTGCTTATTAGGGGTTAATTTTTACCGGGCGGGGAGAAAAGTAGCCTCTTGGTAAAGCATAAGGACGCACCTACCAAGAGGCTATGCCCCCACATTGTCACAACAGACAATGTGCTCTAAGAGGGACTCACTTTACACAAAGGGAAGGCAGGGGAGCTTCAGGAACATACTCAGACTTCTGAGAAAGCAAGGTGGCCATGTCTGCTAGGGCCTTACAGGGGCCCAGGCTGGGAGTTTCTGGAAGGCCTCATTTTCTGACTTGCTACCCTCACACTACCTCTATACTCTTCCTGAAACTGTTTCTTCAACCCAGGATGGCCCCCCTGCCTCAACTGAGACTGAGTTGTACAAGAGGAAGCCAAAGAGGGTGAAATAGATCCAAGACAAAAGGCCAGCTCCTCTCCAAATCCCCCCAGCCCACATTTAAGAATTGGCTTTGTTTGAGGCACCTGGGTGGTTCAGTTGCTAAAGCATCTTGATTTCTTGATTTCGGCTCAGGTCATGATTTCAGTTCGTGGGATAGAGCCCCGCATCGGGCTCTGCGCTGACAGTGCAGAGCCTGCTTGGGATTCTCTCTCTCCCTCTCTCTCTGCCCCTCCCCTGCTCTTGTGCATGCTCCCTATCTCTCAAAATAAATAAACATTAAAAAAAAAAAACTGGCTTTGTTTCCTGAGATTCTTCCCTCCTCCTCCCTGCATGTTCCCGGCACTCCTGAAGGATGCAAATGGGGACATGCTAGAAAGCCGACTTGGCTTCGAGGCCCTGCGGAGACAGGTCTGGTGGTGCTTCTGCCCCAGGCCCAGGCAGCATAGGTAGAGGGGGGGCACTGGGGGAAATACTGCTGGAGCAGAAGAAGGGAAACTCTGGCCAGGCCTGTGCTCTGTCCTCCACCTAGCTAAAACAAGACAGGGAAGAACTCGGGCCTTCCCAGAAGCTCCTCTCCTGCAAGTTTGACCTTTCTTGCTCTATGATTTCGTGCACCCTGGTCCCTAAGGCTTCTATTGCTTGTACGGTCATGTCACTTCCTGAGCCTGTTAGTGTCGCGTCTGAGAAAGAAGGGCCGGATTGTACTCCTAGCTGCATCCCAGGCACAGAGTAGGTCATGGTACTGACTCAATGAATGCCTGTACAGGGCAGGTTAGGGCCTTCCCCGTGCTCCCTGATCTTTCCCTACGCCGCTACCCCGGCATCCACAGCGCCTTCTCTCTCGGTTTCTTTCTCGGCCTCTGAAGAGCCCCAGAGTCTCATCCACTGGTTAGGATCTTCCTTGCCTAGCGCTGTGCCTGGCACACAGCTGGTATGAATATTCGTTCACTTAACATTTATTCCATTCCTTCCACCATTTATGTCTTGCATGCTTTGAACACAATTCTTTGATTTTTAAAAAATGTTTATTTATTTATGTTCGAGAAAGAGAGAGAGAGAGCTCGAGCAGGAGGGGGCAGAGAGAGAGAGGGAGACAGAGAATCCAAAGAAGGCTCTGAGCAAACTATCAGCTCAGAGCCCCATGTGGGGCTCAAACCCACGAACTGTGAGATCGTGACCTGAGCCGAAGTCGGATGCATAACCGACTGAGCCACCCACATTTCTTTGATTTTTAAGCCACAACTCCGTAAGATTCCCTACATTGGGGATTCTCATACATACAGAAAGAAAAACTGAAGTTCAGACAAGTTAACCAAGGACACTCAGCTTGTAAGAGGCAGAGGCAAGATTCAAACCCAGGGTTGTCTGGTACTCCATGCCAAGCCCCTTCATTCAGGCCCACTGCCTCCTCAGCCTCAAGGTAATAGCCTCTGTCCTCAGACCCTTCTGGGCCTGTGGGCTACAGAGATGTGTCACCCCCATGCAGAGCCTGTCTCTGCTGGGACCCAGGGAGAGGTCTCAGAGAGCTCCAGCCTGGAGCTTTCCATCACCAGCACTGGGAGCAGGGAAGTGGGTGTTTTTCTTGCCTGCAGCCTGCACAGCTCATTTCTACAATGTATCCGCCCTGGAGAATGACCGGAAGAAGTGGCATCCGGCTGGCCCAGGGAGGAGCCGACCTCTTCCCGCCCCACAGAGAAGGGATTTTTGCTCCAACAGCAGCTACAGTTGCCTCCTTGGTGCCCTTGGACGGGGAGTAGAGGGTTTGGGTGCAGGGTCTGGATTCTGCCCCCTGCCTGTTCAGGGCCTGGCCAGCTTCAGGACCCACCATCTGAAAATCTAGAGGGACTGGGACCCAAGATGCTTCCTAAACGGAGGGCTGTGAGAGCTGATCCATTAAGCAGTAACTGAACATCTCCTAGGTAGGAGTCCAAGACGGACCCCTGGCTTTGCCACATACTGGCTATGTGACCTTGGGAAAGGTACTTCATTGTGCTGAGGCTCTTTCCCCATCTGAAAGCTACAGGAAAACAATCCTTATCTCACTGGGTTGCTGGAACACTGGTAAGAAAATATAAGCAAGGGGCTTAGAACAATGCTTGGCACATAGTGAGTGTTTTGCAAATGTTCAAAAGCTGTGTGTTCAAAAGCACATGACAGATACGGCAGACACTGTCATCAGTGTCAATTTGCTCATCTGTAAAGTGCTCCCAATTTGCAGATGAGAAAACTGACACAGAGAGCAGTAGTGAAGCCAACACTTGAGTCCGAGGGCCTGGTTCCTAACATTTCCACTGTCCCAAGGGCTCCTCACTCCATACAGCTCTTCACAGAACAGTGAAGTCACACAGCTGCTAAGTGACAGAACCGGGACTCCCCTCCCCCCACCCCCCTACCCCCAGTGGCGACCCTGGGGAATCAGTACTCGGAAGGGATGAAATGAGGGTATTTGTTACATTTGCTTCTGATAGAATTTATTTAGTTAATTATGTTTGTCTAATTCACTAGTTAATAATGGCTGTGTTTAACGGCTGACTCACAGAATTCCTGGAAATTTAGCAAGCAGCCCTCCTGAACCAAACTATACATGGCTGATTGTGTCTCAGGCCTGTTGTAAAGGATAGGAGGCAATGTCAGTGGCCACCATGAGCCTGCTGGAACCAGCTGTGGGATCTTGGGCAAGTTTCTTAACCACCTCATGCTTCAAGATTTTCCCCATCTGTAAAATGAGGCAGGGGTGAGAAAATGTATTTAAAGAATCAGCCAGGGGTGTGCTTGGGTGGCTCAGTCGGTTAAGTGTCCAACTTCAGCTCAGGTCATGATCTCACGGTTTGTGGGTTCGAGCCCCACATTGGGCTCTGCACTGACAGCTCGGAGCCTGGAACCTGCTTTGGATTCTGTGTCTCTCTGTCTGCCTCTCCTCCACTGTACTTTCTCTCCCTCTCTCAAAAATAAATAAATAAATACGAAAGGAAGGAAGGAAGGAAGGAAGGAAGGAAGGAAGGAGGGAAGGGAGGAAGGGAAGGGAAGGGAAGGAGGAAGGAAGGAAGGAAGGAAGGAAGGAAGGAAGGAAGGAAGGAAGGAAGGAAGGAAGGAAGGAATCAGCCAAGGCAGGACCAAGCAATGAGACTATAGTACAAAAATCATTAAGGCTCCCTCTCAGGGTCATGCCAGTGCCAGGCTGGCACCCCGGGCTGCCTTCATGTTTATATACTATGTGCCCTACTGGCCTCACCCTCGCCCCAGCTCCACTCCTGGCACATAGTAGGTACTTGCTACGCTGTTACTACTGCAAAAGCTTCAGAGTGGGTGTAACCTAACAGGATGAACTAGAAAGTTACCTAACAGCACATGAGAAACACAAGAACTCAGTATATTGTCCTGGGGCATATGGTAGATACTCAGCAAGGCTTCTAGATAATGAGGGTTATAGTTCAGCAAATAACCCCCATGGTCTGCCGAGAAGACTGAGCTGTCTCTAGAAGATCCGGGGCTATCTCTGGAAACAGTTGCTGCAAGCAAGAATGTCTTTGCATTAATTTGAAAGATAAAAACCACTAGTCTTCAAAGTATACTTCCTCCTGCATAAGTAAACATATATTGTAGCATTATCCTTCCCCCAAAATGTCTCCAGTAAAGCTGGCACCAGTGAAAAATGGGCCTGTTGACCCGTGGTTTCCCAAGCTCTTCGACACCCCCTGTGCACCACCTACCCAAAGGTGGTGGATGGGGGGAGGGAAGGGTGCTGAGACACTGGCCAGATCCATCAGCAGCGCGGGCTGCAGGCAGTGAGAAGAGCGTGTTTGATGAGCACGGAGGGAAGGGGACCTGGGATTTGCATTAGGGTCTCCAGAGAAACAGAATCAATAGGCTACATGGAGATACATATATAGAAAGAGACTTATTCTCAGGGATTGGCTCACAGGATTATGAAGGCTGAGAAGTCCCACCATCTGCCACATGCAAAGCATCAGGCCAGGAAAGCCGGTGCTGTGGTTCTAGTTCAAACCCAAAGGCCTGAACCAGGGCAGCCAATGGGACTCGGTCCTGGTCTGAGTCCAGAGGCCCGAGAATGGGGAGGCCAATGATGTAAATCCCAGCCCTAGTCTTGAAGGCCTGAGAGCAGAAGCACTCGTGTCTAAGGACAGACGATGGACATTCCAACTCAGACACAGAGCAAATTCTCCTTTCCTCCACCTTTTTGTTTTATTCGGGCCCTCCTCGCATACGTATGGTGAGGTGCTCTTCTCTACTGGGTCCACCAGTTCAAATGCTAATCTCTTCCAGAAACACCTGCACAGACACACTCAGAGATCATGTTTTACCAGCTATCCGGGCATCTCTTAGCTCAGTCGAGTTCACATATAAAATTAACCATCACAGGGGTGATGCCATAAAAAAGGTGGCTGGAACATTCCTAAAGTATATCACATTTTGAAGGAAGATTACTATCAAATCTCTACTCTTAATCATTTCTCTTCGATGCAATATTTGAGCAAATTCCAGATGAATAATGAGGTATTGTCATAAGAGCATTGGATCTGGATTGAAAAGACTGGATTTCCACTCCTTACTACCTCTGTAAACTTGGGCAAACCATTTCATCTCCAGAAGCCTCAGTTTCTGTAAAAAGTAAACAGGGACTGAGTGAAGAGCAAGTGGAAAGAGGGGCTTCCACTCTAACCACTGCAGATTGAGGTCTTATATCGGAGGCGTCCCTTCAGCAAACCCATATCACCAGTGAATGGGGACGGGCCAGAGTCTCTCAGCCTTTCCTCACATAGAAGCCTCACTCTCTGGGCTGGACTGTCCTCCCTCTGAAGGTGAGTTGGCCCAGCATGTCTCTCCTCCCTGCCTACCTGGTTCTGTAGCCCCAGCCCTTGAGGCAACACCTGAATTGGCTCTCTTCTGAGCCTGGTGATGCCACAGGAACACAGTGCAGGTCTACAGAGCAGGGCAGGCAACTCGGGAAGAGCACTGTGGTGGAGGAGACGAGGCCAGGGGCCTGCAGGAGGCACCTTAATGTGAGCTGTGCGATGGCAAGGAGGTGGGTAACCCAAAGGTGGGGGTGTGACCCCAGGCAGCCCGGGAAACAGATTACTGGCGAGGCTCCTGTCCTCCCCCACCCTTGCCTTGCCAAGAACTATCCTTCTGCTCAAGACAAACAGTAGGACCATATTGTACACTGGATGCTCTTTGACTTGCCTTTTGCGAATGTGTTTCTTTTTATTTTACATACAGAGGTGAATTTATACCCTTGGTGATACTACCTACCTTTGAAGTACCTGCCCAATTTTTCTAAGCTCAAAAGCAAACTTTCTTCAAGGGGCGATAAACCAAGAGAAGCAGTAATATCCCATGTGACTCTCTCACCTATGTGTTTTCTATAAAAGTACCTGCTTTTAAGGAAAGGTGTCTTTTATTAAAGGTAAGCTTCTATTAAGCTACTTTTGCTTATTAGCCAAGCAAGTACAGGCCTTTAAAAAGTAAACCACTAAGTGTGTGTTCTTTATTCAACTTCACTGTTGGCGATGTGTCCCTATCCAACTCTGGATGCTCTTCAGAGAAAAATAAATGAATGCCATACTCGGTCCCTTTACTCTGGAGTCCATGGCTGTGCTTCACGTCACCCCCTATAGCCACCTCTGCCCTTCCACTGAATCGCAGACCTTTATGTCTGGCTCCAGCGCCCCAGACCAGAAACATACAACACCCCTCTATCTCCTATCTGTCCCCCTCTCTCAGAAGCTATCCTTCAGTGTTTCAACTGGCTTCTTAAAGGGGCAAGCCTTCTATCTTCTGAAATTTTTTAAAAAATGACAACAAATAAACTAACACATGCTTTCAAATTCCCAATTTGAATTTTCAATTCCCAATGGGGCCCCATCAGTTAAAACTGTGACCTAGAACCAGTTTCTCCTTTCCATCAACCTCCTCCCTCCCTTTCTCTATTCTTTCCTCTCCACCTCCACCATATAAGCTAGAGCTTCTTGGCTGCAAGCAACAGAAAGAAGGTCTGGGAGATTCAAAATAGAAATTCACTAAAAGGTCCCTCAGGAAACTAACAATAGAACTCCCCTATGACCCAGCAATAGCACTGCTAGGAATTTACCCAAGGGATACAGAAATGCTGATGCCTAGGAGCACACGTACCCCAATGTTCATAGCAGCACTCTCCACAATAGCTAAAACATGGAAAGAGCCTAAGTGCCCATCAATGGACGAATGGATCAAGAAGATGTGGTTTATTTATACCATGGAATACTACATGGCAATGAGAAACAATGAAATCTGGCCATGTGTAGCAACATGGATGGACCTTGAGGGTGTTATGCTGAGCGAAATAAGTCAGGCAGAGAAGGACAAATATCATATGTTTGCACGTATAGGAGGATTAGGAGGAACTTAACTGAGGAACAAGGGGGAGAAGAAGGGCGGAAATGGTGGGGGAAAGGGAGAGAGGCAAACCATGAGAGACTCTTGAATGCTGACAAAAACTGAGGACTGATGGATGGGGGGGAGAGGGGATGGGCATGGAGGAGGGCACTTGTGGGGATGAGCACTGGGTGTTATGTGGAAACTAATTTGACAATAAACTATTTGTAAAAAAAAGAAAGAAAGAAAGAAATTCACTAAAAGTGTATTACATCCTTCACATAAGCTGTGGAAGACCTGGAGAAACAAGTCTGAGGCTCTGCAGTCAGAGGAATTCCCTTAAAACACAACCCAGAACTTGTCTAGTTAGAATAATACCTGCCGTGGGCACTGGGCACAATGGCTTGTGCCACTAGCACACTCTCCCTGGACACTGGACCCAGCTCCTAGGCCCACAGCCACAGCTGCCTCCAGGAACTCACACGCCTCCAGAGAGAGTTTACTGTCTCCACTTCTTCACGTCATTAGCACCTGTTCTCAGTACAAGGGTAGGCACGTCTGGTTACTGAAGCCCAGGTCATCTGCCCATGCCCTGGCCACAAAGGGAGGCTGAGAAAGGGAATACATGGCATTTTCATCTTCTAAAGAGGCGGGCCCTGCTGCCACCCATTAGGACTAGGAAGGTAGGAATTCCCTAAACATGGGGAAAGGTTCAGAGACCGGCTGGAAGAAAAGCAACCATGGCTGACATTCTCCACAGCTGCTCGGCTCTCTGCTGCTTTCCCCACCCACCCAGAACTACTGCCTCAGTAAGTAGAGGCTTAATGGGCTACCCTCAGAAATCATTGCTTTCTTAAAGATGACCGAAGAAAAGACAACGTTTAACAGAAAGCATCCGTGGAGGAGATATTACAGGACAGATACGTTCCCACACTTGACCCAGACAGTCTCCGACTCCTACTCCGTCTAAGAGTAGAACAAACAGTGGTTTTGATTGTCCACCAAACCACAAGATGCCCAGAGGCATGGGACATGTGATAGATCATTTGTAAAAATGGCTACAAACGTTCCTATCCTCTAAATGGGACTTCCAGCTCCTCCCACTGCCCAGCAGAGTCGTTTTCCCACCCCCTTGAATCTGGGCGGCCCGATGACTTGCTCCGGCCAATAGAATGTGGTGGAAGTGATGCTATGCCAGTTCCAAGCCGAGACTTCCAGAGCCCTTGCCTGCCTCCGCTTACTCTCCTGGAGCTCTGCCGAGGCCGTGAGAGCAAGCCTCAGCCAGCCTGCCTCGGGATAAGAGACTATCTTAGACCAGCCAGCCCCCTACCCACCTGCCAGGGGCCGCAGACACACAAATGAGCACAGCTCAGACCATAACCGCCCAGCTAAGCCCCGCCCAAATTGCCCACCCACCGAATTGTGAGCTAAATAAAGTATTGCTATTTAAAGCCACTAAGTTTGGGGAGGTCCATTATGTAGCAAAAGCTAAAGGATATGGGTCAGCTGTAGAGCCTCTGCAAAGGTCCTCAACCTCCTGACATGACCGTGCACCTACACGGACAGAGGGGGGTCCCAGGGGCATTGGTGTCCCACCGTGTCCCCTTGCCCTCCCCATGTCAGCGCATCCCTCTCCCACTGCCAATGGTAGCACCTTTATCTCTGCCTGGGGGTTCTCTCTGGCCACCAGAGCCGCCCTACCCATCCTCACAGCAGGCTAGAAGGGCCAAGTGACACTCGAGCCATGACTGATGGACCGGTGTATGAATAGCCCAACTCCCTTGCCTCTTGGGTGTGCTTCTCTGAGGCATGTGTCCTTTACTGGTTCCTAGATCGTCCCGCAAGATCAAGGTCCAGCCACCCCCAATGATACCTAACTGGAAAACAAACCCTTTACTGACTGCCTTCCCTTCTCTGACTCACACCCTGACTCTCCTACTGGGGCTTGCTGAAGTCACCTCTCAAATTAACCACGAGCACTCAAATCCTTATCTTGGGGTTTTCTTCTAAGCAACTAAAGACCAGTGGGCACCGAGCTGGGGCTTCTACTCAGAACCACTGTTGCCGTTAGCACCTCACCTCTGTTTCCACTGCTTCCTCCACTCCAGTCGGGAAGCCAGCTGCATAGACACTGCCCTCAAACCCACCTGCTCCGCCTCTGTGTGCCAACACCCCAAGACAGCCCCTCACGGGGCTTCGGGGGCCTGAAGAACCATTTCCTCCGCCATCTGGCTTTGCCCTTCACTCTGCCATCCGCCAACTGTGTCACCTCATGGTCTGGAGGGTGAAGGTGGGTGGAGGAGGAAAGACTCAGAGAAGAGGAAGAGAACTTGGAACAGAAAGGTGTGGAGCAGGCGAGGCTACCCTGCCTGTCTATGTTACCCTGCCCAGATCTGGCAAAAGGCCTGACCTGAGCCCCTGGCAGGACGTGGTACTCAGAAGAGCAAGTTCTGCAAACAGCCCCAGCCCCTGGGACACAGGAGCCATCTGCCCAGTGCATACATTCAAAGATATCTCCGGAGAGCCTCCAGCTGCCAAGACTGTTCTGGGCGCTGAGATACAGCACATGCACGTCCATGCACATGCACACACACATATATCTCTCATCCCAGGGTATCTGTCTTAGAGCCTCATGGCACAGAGGAAGCAGAAGTAGGAATTCGTTCTGGGATCTGTACCTAGGTACACAAGTAGCTGTGTGACCTTGGGCATGTTCGTTAACCTCTCTGTGTGTTTCCCCAGTCCGCGATAGGGATAGCAGCAGTACCCATCTTGCGTGGTTGGTGGGAAAGTTAAGTGAGGGAACCCCAGGGGCGGCTGGGTGGCTCAGTCGTTTCAGTGTCCGACTTCGGCTCAGGTCGTGCAATCTGTGGGTTCGAGCCCCGTATCGGACTTTGGTTCAGGTCTTGCGTGGGACTCTGTGCCGACCCCTCAGAGCCTGGGGCCTGCTAGGTATTCTGTGTCTCCCTCGCTCTTTGCCCCTCCCCTACTCACACTTTGTCTCTCTCTCAAAAACAAATAAACAGTAAAAAAAAATTTTTAAGTGAAATTATTTTTATACCCTGACACCTATAAGCCCTTAGTAAACCTCAGCTGTTCGGATTGTCCTTAAGGCAGTACTTCTCTGTCACATAATCTGCCGCATTGCCCACAAACTACACAGACACAGGGCCCAGCAGGAATGTACGTGAGTGCGGCGGGTGGGCTAACTTCCTTCAACGTAGCTGCCTTTTGTTTTCATGTTCCTCACTTCTCTGAAGAATGAGGCTTTTTCCTGTTGCTTTTTCTTTTTTTTACCCCCATTCAGCGCACTTGGACTTTTATTTTCCTTCTTGATAGAGATAGGAGTACAGAGAAATACGTCTCTACCATTGGAGAAAAAAGAGAGGGCCTGGGGACCTACAGGGAGTGGTGGGGACCGAGGCAGGCCAGAGAGCACAGGCGGGATCTTAAAAGACACCCTTAGATCCACACAACTGACCCCTTGATGGACACCAAAGGGGAATATGAGTCCTCCATGGCCAGAGACACCAGTGTTTCAAGAGATGCCAGAAAACCAGATTATTTTTTTTTTAAATCTCTTGATTTTTAAACGTTGGCTCAAAATATTTAGAACTATTGTGTAAGGCACAGTGCATTTTAACGGGCCCAAGGGCTGGCTGACTCAAACCCATGGACAGTGACCTTGAGACCTCTCCATCCTTTTATCATCCCTAGGTCTCTGCAGTCTGCGCTCTTCATGACGCAGGGTCACCACGCATCGCCACTCTGGTGGGTGCCATTCACATACAATTTCTCGAGACTAACGGCTTGGAGCTGGAGCTGGGCCCGTCCCATACCCCGCGGAGCCAGGCCAGTGTGCAACTGCAAGTAAGCCTCTCTCCAGATAGACTCGGGCACTCTCCAGCCTTTCCCTCCTCTGACTTGTTGGCACTAAATGCACCACCTGATTTGCAGAGTATATCACAAGCTGTGAGATCCCCTAATCATCTCCAGCTCATCTTTTATTGTATCTGTACAGAATGCCATCAAAGGCTAAACTCCCGTCTCATTAATGGATGGCTTCATTAATTTTTACCTTACCTCCTCAACCATAATGCAAACTCTTTCCAAACAAGGATCATATTTTCCATCCTTTTGAACCACATAGCACCTTTCACATTGTACTCATACCCAATACCTGTCTACGTGTCAACAGGTTCAGCACAGAGGGAACTCTGAATTTGTGGTGGATACCATTTGGGTTAACACTGCAGGATATGGAAGAGGTCTCTTCCAGGAACACTAAGGAGTAGGAATATGTAGGACCAGTCCCAAATTTATCTAACAACAAAAATTAGCCATTTCTAGGCCCTGTGCATCAACTCATACCAGCAGCCATAAGTAGCTGCAGGGGCTGGTTTAATGTCATTAAGATTAGCTTGTTTTGCGGGCACCTGGGAGGCTCAGTCGGTTAAGTGTCTGACTTCGGCTCAGGTCATGATCTCGCAGTTTGGGTGTTCAAGCCCCTTGTCGGGCTCTATGCTAACGGCTCAAAGCCTGGACCCTGCTTCCGATACTGTGTCTCCCTCTCTCTCTGCCTCTCCACCATTCGTGCTCTGTCAAAAATAAACATTTTTTTTTTTTAAAGAGTAGCTTATTTTTTATTTTTTCTAACCAGTAAAATAGAGTCATCCAACTTTACTAGCCATCTCCTAGCCAGGAAGGAAGAATGCTATAAACCTGTTTATAAAGTATATTTAAAAGCAGAGATAATTAGGTATGCTGCAGCTGAGTGCACTGTTAGATGGCTGAAGTACATCAGGGAAAAAAAGTCCTCAGTTGTTCATTTGTGTCTGAGTTGAACTATCTATATTTAACCTGGTGATTATTTCATTGAATAGTTTCCTTGGTGTCTACCTGCAGTTCTTGTAATTTGTTATGTGGAATAAAATAATCTGTTTGCATTTGTATTTGATCCTCACTTCCCAAGGCTACTTAGTTGTGGGGCTTTTTCCTCTTTTAATAGCCCCAGAACCCCTAATAAAAGAGAGTTGAACAGTTTGAGAACAGAGGAGTGTGTACAAAACACAGAGTACTTGAATCACAAGGTGGTCCAGCTGGAAGGAGCCTTGAGATAACCGGATCCATCCCTCTCCTCTTACAGATGAAGCAGCCAAGACCCCAGAAGATTGGGTGACTCCCCCACGGATATGGCCGGCAAGATACTGTGCCACCTGACTCCCCAGTGCTTGCTCTGCTCTCCCTGAGCTCCTTCCAACATCTGCAACCACTGAGGGCCCAATCCCATAGGACAGAGGGGCTGGTAGGATCTGAAGCTAGAAAGCCTATTCCAATAGCAAAATTGTGTCCATTCAGGATATGCTGTGTGTCTGCTAAGTGCTAGGAGATGGAACCCCAGAGACAGAACAGTGAATAAGGGCCCAGGTGTCTGCTTTGCCAACTTGACCTTCAAGTTTGGCAAGATGACGACTGAGAAAAAATAAAGGAATGAATGTGATGCTTTCAGAGAGTGATACGTACTAAAATAGTATACCAGGATCATATGACAAGGTAAAGAGGAGGGGGCTGCTTTGGATAGTATGTCAGGGAATCACTCTGCCGTCTCCTTGACTGGGGGGCCAGAGAGCACTGGGGGAGGGGGGCCTGGGGGGAAGGTTGGTAAGCCCCTAGCTTTGGTTTGAACATTACCAACAACAGGAAATCCACTACCTCCAAAGACCAACTCAGCTTGTGAGAAAGCTCTTTCCTGAACTGAGCTGAAATCTACCTCCCTGAAACTTCAAATTTCAATAACTCATGCTCTGAGTGTCACAGAGACCAGTCAGCTAACGATGTTAAGCAGCATGTGCAAATGCAAAGCACAATCCTGAAATAAGACAGTTGTTTGAATGTTTTGATTTTAAATGGTGTGTTTGGGAAAATACAACATACCAGGGAGATGACTTACATGGTCGCGTTCAACCTCCAGTTCATGAAAGTGTTTCAAACCACCACTTCAAAGAACGTTCAGACAGTCAACTTCTAGAATCCCAGACCCATTCGTGTGAGTCACCTGACATCATTAACAGGACACATCAACTCCCTTCTGTCCCGAACTCTAGGCGGGGCTTCAGGGCATCGACATTGCTGGCTCCATTGCCCCATCGCTCGGCATGGCAAAGGAAGCTGGGCTCTGCGCTTTTTGCTTTCTAAGATATTCATGGAATCCTAGAACTAAGAACACGTCTGGTCCAACCCCCCTTTCTCGAAGACAAGGAAATGAAAGGCTAGAAACGGCCACTCAGGTTCATCAGCAAGTTTTGGCAAGGGTGGGACTTGTCCTCTCCAGCCCCCAAACCAGGCTGGGCACGGCTGGGTCGTTGTACTAATCACACCCAACTCCCGGGTTTGCCTTCATGTTGGCGTGGACTTCCAGTCCTCCGGTGATTCCTAATGCCCGTCTAAGAGGAGAAACGCCAGCTCCCTAACCTCCACCGCCTGTGGACCTGCAGTCCTGAGCAGCTCTCCTGAACAGCCGGCTCTGCACGGGAGGGGCTGGGCCCCCCAGCTGGCTTTGATGTGCACTCTTTGCCTTGCAGGGCCATCCACCGCGCAGGAAGGCTGCTCTAGCTCCAAACCCAACCCAAAGCTGCAGGACGCAAGGAGAGACGCAGAGGCAAAGACAACACAGAAACCAAAAATACTTTGGCTTTTACCTGAGTCCAAAAGTCTGACCGAAGCCACTGCTGGCTGCCCACAATGCTTCAGGGCCTCAAGGCTGGGCAGCCAAATGGTCAGCAACCAGGGAAAAAAGAGGCCTGGGGAAACAGGCGTTTTTGAGCCAGTCAATGAGCCCTGCCCCTCCTTCCCCCAGCTTGAGGCATTTGGGGGAGGATTGGAGAGGGGGCTGCGGCTGATTGGCGGTGCCTCCCCCCTCTGTCCTCACTGGGCACCGTCCTCACTGGGTACTGGCTGGAGCTTGAGAACCCACCATTTTTCTCCCTCTGACCCCGCATTAGCAGGACTCCGTGACTTTCTTGGGTGGAGGGGGAATGCTGGAATGCAGTCGGATAATTACAGGCAGCATCTCTCAGAAAAGGAAGCACCAGAAGAAGGAACACCAACTCCAGCAACCGTCCAGTGCCTTCCAGAGAAGACCCGCATGGTCCCAAGTTTCAAGTGGACAATGAGGCTGGGTAGGGAGTAAGCACCTGAGTCCTAAGGAGGCTCCCGCAGCATCCAGGGTTGCACCGTCACTCATCGTGCAGGACGGCACTAAAATATTATTCCCTCCATCACTAGTCATGCAGCAGAAGAGCCTAGGCGGGGACTTGGTTTGCAGTGCAGATGCTGCAGCTGAGGGTGATCCCAGTGCACTCGCCACTACCATATTGTACCTCAGTTTCCCCATTTGTAAAAGAGGCGGAAAATAAGCCTACCCTCTGCTCATCGCCCTGAACCCCTACGCTGTGGAGAGGGTAAATGGACAGGATGGCAGCATCCCAAGGAAGGACAAGCTGAGGGGAGACATATTCTCTTCCATTCCCGTGGGTCCCCAGGGGAGAGTGAATCTCAGAACCCAGAACTGCTGAGTGACCCCAGTGCCATCTGACATCTGTCTCCCTCCCAGTTGGAGTGTGGGGGCTGAGAGCTTGGGGGTGAGGTCAGACAGACCGGGGTGGCAGCTCAGTCGTGTACAACTATGTGCTGGGGGATACTGGCTTCTTCCTGAGCCCGACTTTCCCCGTCTGTAAAATGGGTCTAAGAATAGTACTTACTCATAAGTACTATCAAATGAGAACATGTGATGGAGGACTGAAACCAGCACCTGGCATGCATGGTAAGTCTCCACAAACACTGAATTGTGTCATTATTTTTACTATGTAAAATTTGAAGATTCACCTAATGTACATACCACATGTGAATTCAAGGCAGGGAATTCAGAAGGTGGGCCACATC